>JAGFMF010011614.1:12232004-12266694 GCA_019455555.1 Galemys pyrenaicus | reverse complement strand
ACATACGCACCACACACACCACACATGCACACCACACACCAACCACACACATACACACACCACACAAACCACACACACGCACCACACACGTACACACACCACACACCACACAAACCACACATCACACACATACGCACCACACACACATACACACCACACACCACACACATACACATACCACACACCACACACACCACACAAACCACACACCACACAAACCACACACCACACACACATACGCACCACACACATACACACCACACACACCACACACATACGCACCACACACATACACACCAACACACACACCCCTCCCCATTCCCGCCCCCCACATCTGGGAGTGCCTGCGCCCTCCCTCCCCGAGATTTGACTGCTGGGACCTTATCCTGATTCTAGGTCCTGCTGACGACTCGGTCGCGGCGAGCGGCCCAGCCGCGCAGGCCCGGCACCCAGAGGCCCCCCGAGCACGCGTCCGCTCACGGCAGGGCTTCACAGCAGGCCGGGGCAGGAGGCACCGGCTCTGCTGAGCTCGCAGGCGTTCCAAAGGCTTTATTGTTAGGTTATAAACGCCCCGCGCTCCGACTCAGGCAGATCGCTCTTCCATACTTCGGATTCTTTCCTCTCAGAGGTTCCCACAAGCGCAATCACTGAGTCAAAGAGCTCCGAGCAGGGCCCGCCAGCCGGCGATGAGCTCAGGGCGGCCTGTACAGGCTTCCGGCCGGCGCTGCCCGTCCGCGGCGACCTTCTGCGGCCCTGTTTTCTGTTCTTCCCTTGAAACAGGGAGCGAGTGTTCACACACTCCCGAGGGACAGCGACTCCTTCCTGCCCAGGGAGCCGGGGCATTTCCTCTAACAGTGATGCAGTTTTTACCTTTTCTAGAAGCATCCCCAAATTTACCCATATGGAAACGGCTGCAGGTAGGAAGCCCACCCACACAGAGCCCACCCTCTGGGCCCCAGGCCCGCCGCCGCCCCCTTTGCTGGCCTTCTAGAGTGAGTTATTCTGCAGAGGCAGCACGTCTCCCCGAGGAGCGGCCGGGGTGCAGGGGACCAGCAGGGCCGTGTCCTGGCGCTGAGTCAGCGGGGACAAACCCCGAGCATGGACGGAGCCTCGTCACATTTTCAGAGGCATTAGCAGAAAGTAAAGGGTCGTTATTTGCTGTTTCTAAGCCAAGGGTGGTCCTGGCTGGTGAGGACTGTAAGAGAAAGGCGCTGCCCACGCAGCGCTGGACACAGCCTGCTAGACACAGGACTCAGGCGTTCGGCAGCGGGTCCAAGAGGCCAAGGCCGACAGGGACACCAGGGGGGCAGGGAAGGCCGCTGCCCGAGCTGCCCCTGGCGCCCACAAGGGCCGGCTACTCCAGTACGATGCCTGGGCTTCCCGAGCTTCCTAGCCGTTCCCACCCCATGCCTCTGGCCGCTGACCAGGCATCCCTGGAGACAGTGAAGATTCCCGAGCCGACTCTTCCCGCGCTGGGCGCCCGCCCAGCTGCCTGGCTCCTCGCAGGCAGCGCCACCTCTTGGGTCTGGGCCCTGTGCTCAGGGGTACTGGCTCCCGCTGAAGTGGGCCCATCGCCTCCGGCTCAGTGAGTGGTCAGGCTGACCTCACGCGGCTGTCCCTGACCAGCCGCCGCGCACCGGAGCCTGCAAGCCCAGGCCAGCGGGAATCTCCAGTGCAGGGCAGGGTGCCGGGGCAGCAGTGAAGCGGGGCCTGCCTGACGCAGCCGCACTGCAGGAGCTGGGCGGGCCTGGCAGCTCTGCGAGGGGCAGGTGGCCAGCGGGGCCAGCATGCACCCGGGCACCTGAGCGCAAAGCGGGAAAGGGCTGCGCTGAGCTTGCAAAGGAGGCGCCGGCGCCCGCCGTCCCTCAGCACCAGGGGACACCAGCAGTTCCACCTAGAGGGTCATCGGCCCCCGGCACGTTCTCCCGACAGTTGTTAACGCTCCCTGGCGCCCTCGTCAACCCCACGGCCTCTGCAGAGGCGAGTACTGCTGTGCCCACCTGCACGCGCTCCTCACGGAGAGCCCCGCAGGGGAGCCCCCGCCGGGAGGGAGGGGTCTCAGCTGGAGCGGGTGCACTGGGCCTTCTCTCTGCGGGGTGCGGCGCCGTCACACTGGGGGCTCTGGGGCTCGGGAAAGTGGCGCCCGTTGCCCTGAGAGCTGGGCCCCCGGCAGGTCCAGGAACCCACCCAGGCGAGGGGACCGGTCACCCACTTGCAGCAACCCCTCCGTGCGAAAACAGCACTGAGGCCTTTTTCCACAAAGCCTTTAGATCCGCTTTTAAGTAACTATCACTTTGTGATAAAAAAATTTAAAAATTTAAAATATCACATTTCTAAACAATAAAAGACAGGCAATGCCACAGAAGAGGTTAAAAAAAAAACAGTGGCTGCCAGGCCCGGGGGCACTTCGGGCAGCGGCCTCCTCAGTGTGATTCTGCAGCGGGGATGCGTCAGCACCCACGGGTGCTGGGTGGCCTCATGCCAGCCACGGCTGGGGCCACAGCGCCGCGTCTGCGAGCCACTCGCTTGGACAGCCATCCAGCGCCGGCGGGCCGCGGCCGAGGGGAGGCCGTGTGAGGGGTCGGGGGTGTGTGGGAACGGTCCAGCCCCTCCTCTCGGCTTTGCTGAGAGCCCGCGGCTGCTGCAGAAAATAGTCTGCTTAAGAGATGACGGAGATACTGGTGTCGGGGCACGGCACGGGTCCAGGATGGAAGCACAGGCCCAACTGTGCTGCAGGGAACCTCCAGGGGAAAGTCAGCAATCCCCGCCTCCCCACGGCCCGGGTTCTGGAGGTTCTCTCCAAGCCTCCAGTGCACAGAGGGGGTTTGTTTCTATACTAGAAAAAGTTTCCACAACTGTATGATTAACTGTTCTGAGTGTTCCAGAACTTGGAAATAAAGTCCCTGAAAATTAAGCAGATGAAAACATCTGTCTGCTTGCAAAATATGTTCCTCTGAGGTCAAGCTGGGTGAAAGTAACGAGTTAACCTGGCAATTACATAAAAGGACAAAGCAACAAACAAGTATAAACACTCTGGAAAGTGTTTCCAAAAAACAGTGAAACACACTCAGAAAATGGACCCTGAAGAAGACTGCCGAGCACATAAATCCCCCCGCCGAACCCCTCGGCTGACTGTTAGCCCACCCGGCACAGCCCTTCAGATCCTAAAACAAGAAAGGGTCACCCGTGAGATGTTTACTCCGGTATTTTAAAGCCAGAGAAGCGCCAGTGGGGACCCCCCGGGCGGTTGGCTCCAGGCCCCAGGCCCTGGCCGGCGAGTTCTCGTGGGCCGGCGGGCGTCTGCGGCAGAGGACGCTCCTCCGTGGCGCCTGTGTCCCAGGGCGCGCCCGGTCACGGCGTGGAGTGGGGAAGAGTTAACGCATCTGTTTGGGGCTGAAAATGGAGATTGTGAAGGTCTTCGCTCCTCTCCAGGAGTTCCCTGGAACGGGCCAAAGGCTTCAGAGGACTTGGCACCGAGGGGGGTCCAGCCAGTGTCCGCCCGAGAGAGGGCACCTGAGAGAGGGGCTGTGCGGATCCGTGCAGAAGCTGGCGGCGCCCGCGTGGCCGCAGAGCTCCAGGACGCTCCCCGTGAAGACCTGCGCGCCGACTCCTCGCACCAGCCCGCGGAGCTCCTGCGTCAGTCCGGCTCACGAGCCGCGGCCAGGCCTGCCATGCCCGGGAGGTCCCACAAGGCATCCCAGCCCTGCACGGAACTGGTGCGCTCGGGCCGCCCAGCGCCAGCCAGAACCTCGGAGGGCGTCTCGCTCCGGCACAGCGGCAGCTGGGTGTTAACGATGGCGAAGACGGCCGAAGGCTGACGAGGCGGCACGGAAGCAATCGTGCCAGGAGCTGACACCTGGGCCAGGAGCACCGGGAAACCCAGCGACCGCCGCGTGCAGGACGCCGACGGGCACCGGAGCCTGCTCCGCGTGTGCAGGGGACGGCGCGCCACGCAGCCGCCTGCGCGTCCCTCTCCGGGCCCCCAACCTGGTGACGGCTCAGTAGTCACGGCGTCGCTCGGAGCCCCGGCTCCACCCCGGCACCCAGGGCACTGGGTCCCGCTTTCCTCCATCGCCCCGTCACCGCCAGGCACCGCTGCCCGGTGTGGCGCGTTCTCACCGGCGAGAGCCTCGGACACACGCCGTGCCCGGAGCGGCACAGCCCGGACAGCTCCTCACGCACAGAGGACACACCGCGCCCCGTCCCGGGCCCTTCTGTCGCGTGAGAGTTTATAGGCGGGGCAGACGGGAAGACACTGCTTCTTACCCTTTTAAAGACGGGGGGCTCCCTGGTGGCGCAGGGGGTTGAGCGCCCCACTAGGAAGCCTCCGCTGCCATGGCAGTGCGCGTTCGGTCCCTGGCCAGGGAGGGACCCCTAGGGCGCCACAGACCCCTCCTGGCTCCCGCTGCCCCCTCGGCAGTGTGTTTCGGTCCATCTGCCTGTTCTGCTCCCCGCTCTGTCTCTGGGGAGTCCTCTCACCGCCCTGGACTCTGGCCTGCACCTCAGCTCTTGTAGCATAAATAAATAAATTTTAAAAAACTGCTGCTGTGCGTGGCGCCAGGGAACCAGAGCGAGGCTTAACGCCAAAGACCATTGGCTCGGCGGCAGACGCCACTTGCTGACGGTGTTTCTGCCACACTTGTGGGTTAATCCGGCTGTCCATCAGCAGCTGTGGCTCTGAGGCCGGGGATCGGGCAGCCCGCTGGACCTCGGACACACGGGACAAGGGCACCGCCGCGGTGGACGGTCCTGCAGCACACCGTGGCTCGTGCGCCCCGTGCTTCCTGGGCGCGTGTCCCCCCAAGGGCGCGTGTCCCCCCAAGGGCGCGTGTCCCCCCAAGGGCGCGTGTCCCCCCAAGGGCGTAAAGGCGGCAGCACAAAGATACAAAGTGGCCCAACCAGCAAACAGTTGCCAAGTTCAACAGCTGAGAGGCCCAGCCGGGGCAGCCGCCGCTGGCGTCCTGCGGTTGCGGGCGGCCGTTGCGGCTCTGGGCGAGGAGGTGCCCGCTGCGGTCATCAGGCGCCTGAGTCGCACCCGCCCGGCCGTCAGGCTCAGGGGCCCAGCCTGAAAGCCGCGCCTCGCCGGACCGCACCCGGACCTGCTGATGGTCCCAGCGATTGCCGCTCACCCCGCTGGGAGCTGCATCACCGCTGGGGGAGAGAGGAGGAGGGGAAGGGAAGGGGGACAGGAGTGGGAGGAGGGAGAGGTGGATGATGGGAGGAGGATGGTGGAGGGGGAGGGAAGGAGGAAGGGGGGAGAACAGGAGTGGGTGGAGGGAAAGGTGGATAAAGGGAAAGAGGAGGATAAGGGGTGGGAGGGGGAGGGAGGGGAAGAGGGAGGAGAAGGGGAAGGGGGAGGAGGGGGAGGGAAGGAGGCAAATGATAGTGAGAAAGATAAGGGGTGGGAGCGGGATAAGGGGTCAGAGGGAGAGGGGGTGCAGGGGCGGGCAGGGGCAGCAGGGGCGGGGCACCTCGCAGGAAGGGAGCTGTAGCTACAGCCTCCCACGCCCTCCCCAGCTGCTGGGCAGCCGTCCGAGGAGAGGGAGGCATTAAAGTCTTAGGCTGATAATTTCCCTCAATTTGCTCAGTTAACAAGGGTGCGGCTGGGAGCCCAGCGCCCGGGGCCACGACTGCACTCCCTCCCGCGGGTGCTGCTAGGGCTGCCGTCTCCACCGTGGGGGGCGGGGCGTCCGCGGCTTGGCCGGGCATGGCGGAGCTGACGCCCCGAGAGCCCGCGCGAGGTTGCCCGGGCACGTGCCGCCGCCGCCGCCGGATGCTTCTCTTGAGCCGCTCCCGGAAGCCACAGGCCCGGGCGCCTCCTGCGTCTCCCCGACGCCCCTGCGGGAGGGCGGCAGCAGGCGGCCCGGGGCGCGCAGGGTGATGGGTTCTGGGTTCTGACCACGCCAGCTCCCATCTCCCCTCATCCTCCCGGTCCCCTAGAAGTCGCCCCACTTTACGCACAAGCCCCGGAGCTCAGAGAGGCCGGGTCGCCTGCTGGAGAGACCCCAGTGGAAGGATGGGGCAGGCCGACGCCCCGAGTGCCCCGCAGCCCCCCACAGCTGCGTGTCAGGCTTCCCCCTGCCCAGGAGGGGGGCCGTGTCCTGGCACACGCAGAGATGGGGCGAGGGGGCGCGGGCGGCCGGGTCCAGCCGCTCTGGAGAACAGGAGCACCCTCGTCGTCAGGCGGCTCTGCAAAGCACCGTGACGTCCCGGCGCCCAGCGGGCGCATCGTGGCCCCCGCGATGTGGCCACCCTCTGCTGACGCTCCCCCGGGCCGGGACCTCACTGGGGTTCTCGGGCCGGGCGGGCCAGACAGTTCTTACCCGTGTTCCAAGCTCAAAGCCCCGCGGTGCCCGCACAAACGGAGCTGCAGAGCACGCACGCACGTTGGCAGGCCCCGGCAGCACTGCCCGCAGCCCCGGGCTGCCCGCCACGCACTGCAGGCCCCGGCCGGACTCAGCCGGGCTCAGCCGGCAGCTGACCTGAACAAGGGTCGAGCGCCGCAGGGAAGTGGGTGTCCCTCTCGGGACGTGCGCCGGCCGGGGCTCAGCCACCTGCGCCGTTTCTCATGGGGGGAAAGATGCGGGAGGTGAACCCCGGGTGAGGCTGCGGTGCACTGCTGTGTGCGAGGCCCTGCTCGCCGGCTGTCCACTTGCACCCGGGCGCCGCCGCCGGGAGTCCCTCGGGAGCGGACCCGGCCGGGACAGAGGTGAGTGGCCGGCCGAGCTGGCGTCAGGCAGACACCCCGTTACTGGACGCCGCGCTGACTGTGGTCCCTGTTTCCTGTCTCAGGGCCGAGCAGCCGCGGTGTGCGCCCAGAAGGCCTCGGGCAGGGCGACCGGACGCTCGCTCTGGGTGCCGGGAGCTCTCGCTGCGGCCTCCAGCCTCCCGTCCGGCAAGCGGAGAAGCTGAGCAAGGCACATTTTTGGGGTCCTACAACGAGAAGCGGGGCTGGGCCCACCCCACCTGCTGGACTCCTGCGCCTGCCCGGTCCACGTCCCTTCTCAAGCGTCTCCCTCCGCCCAGCCGCCTCCGGAAGCCCCCTCTCCTCGCCTTCCTCTTCCCCACCCCCTCCCCCGTGGACTCCCCCCACCCCTGCACCGCGAGGCAGGAGAGGGGCTGGGCAGACATCCTGCCGCGTGGGGCTCGCTGGTGTGCAGACATCTGAGGCGGCGCTCGAGGTGTCCGAGGAAGGCTGGCCAGCAGCGCTCTCGAGACCCCAGGCTTGCTCGGCCGCCGGCCATCGGCTGTAAAAACGCAGGCACAGGCCCGACGCCAGGATGTGGATTTGCTGGACCGAGACAGCACCCTGGAGTCCACGTCTGGGCCAGCACCCGGGGCCCTGGCCAGGCGGGGCGAGCGGTCAGGGGCCCTGGAAGGTGGTCAGTGCGTGGCGAGATGGGCAGGCACGGCCACTCGCCTGGGATGGCCTTCCTCTACTGGTTTGCTTACCGGGGCGGCGTCCTGGGCAGGGGTGGGCGTGAGACGGGGAGCTACAGGCCAGCCCAGGCGGGCCGCAGGCCGGGGCAGGGAGACGCCGGCCCGAGCCGCGGAGGGGAGCAGCAGAGACAGAGCCACGCTGGGAGCCTCTGCACCCGCACACGCTCACCCCGCCCGGCCTCCGACCACCTCAGCGGCACCCCTTCCGCTCCGCTCGGGGCTCGCGGGCGCCTCCTGCGGTCCACCCCAGCACCCCCTGCAGGCCCAGCAGCAGCCGATGCGACGGGCCTCCCGGGTGGCTCCCCGCAGCCCTCTGTCCCGGGGTGGACGCGGCGGCTGTCACCGCCTGCTGAGCGGACCCAGCACCCGGGACGCTGGACAGCCCGTGCCAGTGTCCCCCTCTCCCAGGTACCCCAGCCCTGCCCGCCCCGACCGCTGCGCTGCTGCTCCAGGCACGGGGACGCGGGCGCCTGCGTGCCCAGAGTAACCCCACGGCAGAGGAGTCGGTGGGGGGCTGTGGGGCGCAGGGCCCCGCCCCGCTCCCCGGCCCAGACGCAGGCCCACGGACACATGGCGTCCAATGCGAGCTGGAGGCCGGTCCCAGCCGGTGGAGGCGGGCGCTCGGCTCTCAGCGGAAAGCAGCCCACGCTGCCCTCGTCAAGGGAGCCCCCCGCGGCGCCCGGCTGCCCTGCTCGCTCGAGGAGAGGCCACCCCGGCCGGGTGCCCGACCCCGGCCAGGGCCCGCGGCGCCCGGCTGCCCTGCTCGCTCGAGGAGAGGCCACCCCGGCCGGGTGCCCGACCCCGGCCAGGGCCGGCAGCCACGGAGACGCTGGTCGTGGCTCAGGACCCGCTGACGCGTGAGGGCGAGGGCGGCAGGGCAGTTCCGCGTGAGGACCGGCGCCCTGCGTGAGGCCCCAGGAGCGGAAGCGACACCCCCGCCCCTAAATGCCCGCGGGCCGCCTCAAACACGTCTCATCCGACCTGCCCCACGCTTCCCTGGGCCTGCGACTCCTCAAACGGCAGAGTCTGGTCCTAAAGCCTTTCAGTTTTACCTCGGAGGAATCCTCGCGCCAAGCCCTTCTCTCCACACCTTCAAGGCCTAAGGGCGAGGCCACAGAGCTGACTGTTCTGGGCTTGTGCCCCCCCCCCACTACGCCAACTCGCCTGCCCCGGCAGGCAGGGCGGGGGGCCGGGTGTGGCCAGCCCCTGCGGCACTCGGCGAGCCCGCCCTGCAGGCTGGCTGTGCGTCCGGCCCAGGTGCGGCCGGCGGGGAGGCCAGGCACGGCTGGCGTGTCGCTGGAGCCCCGGTCTCCCGCGGCCAGCTTCGGGGTGCTGTGGGCACAGCACCGGACCGCTGCGGGAGCGCCCAGCGCAGCAAGGATGCACAGCCCTGGCCTCCCCGGCGGCAGCTGCACCAGCGGCTTCTCTGCCCTCCGGCTCCGTGGGTTTCAGGCTGGAGGGTGAGTCGCCTTTGTGCACGGCCTCCCTTGGTGGCCGACGCTAGAAGGGTGAGGCTCCCTGGAAGAGGCAAGCTGCTGTTCCCCGCGTCCTCCCTCCTACGCTCTCTGCGGGGACAGAGCGAGGCAGACGCGCTGCCCCCTCGAGAAGTGCCAGCGTGCCCGCACACGCTGGCCGCACAGACTGCGCAGGGCCAGCAGAGGCGGTGGTGCTCCCAGGGCGCTCCCAGGACGCGACGAGGGGCGCGGGTGCGGGCAGGGCGCGCGGGCAGGAGCGCGGGCGAGGAAGGGGAGGACCGGCCTGCGGAGTGACGGGGAAGCCAGGCGGAAGGGGGCGGAGGCTGAGATCCGAGCGTGGGGCGAGCTGGCCCGCGCTGAGCTGGAGAAGCAGCACGCGGGCTCCAGGGAAGGACAGACCTCGGGTCCTCTGGGGAACTGGCCGCCCCTCGGGGCCGAGAGCCGCCAGATGGAGTGAGGGGCCTCGGGAGGAGGCAGGGGCCTCGGGCAGGGGCGGGCAGTGGGAGCCGGGCTGCGGGGGAGGGCCGCCTGCAGGGAGGCCACTTCTGCTGCCCCCACAGAGGGACTCAGGACAGACGGTCAGAGGAGGCGTCGCAGGCCCTGGCCTGGTGGGGTGACCGGGCGGGGTGCTCAAGCCTCCTCCCTGGGGTGGTGCTGGGCAAGGCCCGGAGTGGGCAGGCCCCGGCCAAGCAGCCCCGCCGCGCTCCTGGCCTGCGGCCTTACTGGCCTCCAGCCTCGGGCCTGCGTGCCGCGGACACGGGGCTGCTGCCGCCAGCTCCCGAGACGCCGCCGCGGGAGGGAACACGTTGTCCCGCCCAGGTCGCAGGGAGCGGCGGAGCTTCCGCGGAACGAGGGTCTGTCTGGGCAGACCTGCTCTCGGGCCTGCAAAGCACACACAGCTGGCGGCACCACGGCTCGGCGGCCGTGCTCACGTCTCCGCGGCCAGGCGTCTCCTGCCGACCCACAGACGCCGCGGTGTCTGAGCAGAGGGGATCTGAAAGCCTTCCGCCATGTGCCGTCGCCCCAGAGCCGCCCCGATGCGACCCAGAGCCTCCACGGAGGCGTCCCCGAGCCCCCGATTCCTGCCGGCAGAGCCCGGAGCTTGGCGCCCCAGGGAGGCGCCGCCCGGTGAGCTCAGAGAGGCCTTGGAGGCGGAGACCTCTTCGCGCGACGGCCGCCTGCGTGCGGGAGGGCAGTCCTCCTCCAGCATGCGGTGGCCCCGGCTGGCTGCAGGCCTGGCCAGCCCTCGCGCCGGCCCGGAGCGGCGGGAGGACCAAGGAGTGTCGCGCCCCTGCTGGCCCCGGGGCCCTGTGCTGGGCTCGGCAGTCACAGCCCACGGGTCTGAGCGTCTCGTGAAGCACGCCGGAGCCTCAGTGCGCGTTTACGAGGCGGAGCCTGACAATCCCGCTCCCTCCTTGAAAACTGGGGGGCCGATTCTGACCCGCGCAGCCCTTCCGCGCCCTCGCCAGAGCCCAGGCCTGCCGGGCACAGGGCGCAGGAGGGGTCGCCCCGAGCCTCGCGCCCAGAGCCCAGGGCCGGCTCACCCTGCGGCCCCAGCCGCCAGGCGCAGGCGGTGCGCAAAGCTCTGAGGGCATCCGTGCTCTTCCCAAGGAGAGGCGGGTCCCGAGGGGAACGGGCCGGGAGGCATGAGGGCCGGCTCTGCTGACCAGCCCCAGTGCCCGCCGCCTCACCTGCGCGACCCTGGCAGCCGGGCACGGGGTGACCGGGAATGACCGGGCCCGGTACAGCTGCTCGCCCAGGAGCAGGGCGGAGACCACGGCCTCAGGGCTGGGCCTGGCCACACTCTGGCACCCCCAGAAGCAGCACTGCCGACCCTGGACAGGTGGCTCTGGTGGGCACCCCGGGGAGCCCGGGCGGACCCGACCGCACAACACTTGCCGAGTCCTGGGTCTGTGCAGAGTCTGTGGTGCGTCCCACCGCGGCCAGCATTCGGGTGCCGACCGCCGTGTCCCGAGGACCCGCTGGCGTGGGCAGCACATGGATGCCCAGCCGGGCCGGGGGTCCTGGTCTTGACAGCACTGACCGGCAGCGGCTGACCGTGCCCCTGTCCCACCGGGCAAAGGGGCGAGGCGGGGACCGGCTGCCCAGCCACCCCGCCGGGCGGGAGCCACCTGAGAGTGCGGGCCGGTCGGGAGCAGCACCCAAGACGCTCGGCGGAGCAGGGCCCGTGCAGGCGGCGCGTCCTGCCCTCGCCTCGCCCTCTGCAAACCAGAGGCTGAAGCCGCGTGGGCCCGTGGCAGCCCCGACCCGGCGGGTGGCCCTGGTTCCATTGGGCTGTGGAGCTCCCGGGGACGGTGGGGCTTCAGCGTGCGAGGGTGTGCTGCCGCCCGAGCGGCCCCCAGGCGGAGTCCGGTGCGCTTGGGGGCCAGGGCTCAGCTCCGCCCGCGCCCTGCACAGACAGACCCTGAGGGCGCCCGGAGCCCGGGGAGCAGGGGGCGCCCCCGCCCCTCATGGGGCTGTGGGGAGGGCCCGGAGCTCCAGAGAACAGACCGGGCCCCATGCACTGCCCATCCGGGCTCGGAGGTGGAAATTATTAGCGTCTCAGCTTGGGGAGTCTGTTTCCCACATGGAAACGCAAATAGCCACCGGGCGTTATTCCTGGCTCGGGTTGCGGAGGACGGAGGAGAGGCCTTGGGGGCTGCGTTCGTTAGCGTAGGGAGGGGCACGTGATGTGCTGAGTGCCAGCTCTGACTCCTGCGCCCCCAGGGCCACTGGATGCCGCCTCCTGGGGTTCAGGCACAAATGCCCCCGGCGTTTCTTGCTGTGCGATGTTCTCTTTTACAAGATTTACTTATTTATGCTGCGAGATCTGGGGTGCAGGCCAGAGGCGTGGGGGGCGAGAGGACTCCCCAGAGACAGAGTGGGGAGCAGAACGGGCAGATCGACTGAGACACACTGCTGAGGGGGCAGCGGGAGGCAGGGGAGGTCTGCTGCGCCCTGGGGTCCCTCCCTGGCCGGGGATTGACCTCGCTGCAGGGGCTGCGGGTGCTTCACGGTGCTGAGACTGACCCCTGGACCCCCGGGGCGGCCCCGACATGCTCTTCTTTACTGGACTCTTCCGTGTTTCCTCATTTCTATTTTCTCTGTACAGTCTCCCGTGTAACCAAATCGTTACAAGCTGAAAGTATTTTACAGACTAAAAATTATTTTACAAACTAAAATAACCATGGTAAACAGAGAGACAGAGACTCGGGCGATTTCAAACCAAAAGACCCACCGTGTTGGAAGAGAAAGGAACTGGGTTCGCCGAATCTTGAGATTTTTAACAAGAAAAGCAAGGCCGCCTATAGCACGATGCCAGGTACTTTCATTAAAGATTCCGAGCTATCTGAACAGAAGAAAATCTGACGGGCTTGGAAGTTTCTAGAAAAACCGCCGGCACCCCGTGGCTGTCCTCTAGCCACTGGTGAGCCTGGGCGACTCTGCCCTTCGCAGCAAGGGAGGGTGACCCCCGGTTCCTGAGAGTCCCTCTGCTCTGCACAGCGGAGCACAGAGCTGGGCCGGAGCCACGTCCCCGCCAGCCCAGAGGTCCTTGGGGCGCTGCGGTCCGGCTGGACCCTGTGCCGGAGCCCGGTCAAGCCCGCCAGGCAGCGTGCCGGGGCAACCTCTGCTCTGCACTCCCCTCCGTGGGTCTGCTCGGCGCAGGCCGGAGGGCACGAGGGCTTCTCTGCACCCGGGAGGAGGAGCTGACCGCTAGCTGGCCTGGGGCTCAGTGACTGCAGAGCCGCAGGGAGCACCCCTCCCCCAGGGAGCCACAGGGAGCACCCCTCCCCCAGGCTGTTCTCAGGCCCTCTCCCCAGTTCCCCTTTAAAGCGGAAACACATTTAGAGCTCGCAGTGGTGACACGTGACCCACCGTCCCTCTGACTTCCCAAGTGTTCGGTGTGACGGGGCAGATGAACGGGAGGCCGGCAGGTCGAGCAGCAGCCGGTGGGGTACGCTCCAGCCCGGCACGGGACCCCCACACTTGATGGATGTTCTCCGTGCTCGTTTCCCGGGGAGCGGCTGGCCTCCTCTCCCAGGGTGGGTGTGTTGGGCGGGGTCGGGGCGTACCCAAGCCAGCCCAGCGCGGAGCCAAGGCTGCAGGCGCTCCCAGGAGGGGGCGAGAGCGGGGAGGAGGGGGTGTCCTCCCCTACATGCTCCGCACTCAGGCCAGCACCCCTTTGGAGAGAGCGTGCAAAGCGCCCGCCCCTGGGCTACCCCGAAGGCTACAAGGAGACACGAGCTGCCCCTACCAGGCCAGGGCCCTGCCCCCACCGCTGCTTGTGAGGTGTGAGTGGGGGCCCGAGGCACCCAGGACCCTGCCACCCGCCGAACCCCACAGTTCAGAAGGAAGCAGCCCCTCCCGGCTGCCCGCTCTCCGGCACCCACCGGCTGGCGCCCGACACCCCCAGGGCACAGAGCCGCCGGGGGTGAGGCCTCTGTGGGGCCAGCCCTCTATTTTAAGGGTGGCCCGGCAGAGACAGGTGTGCTCGCTGGGGTGGAGGAGACGCTAGAAAGACAGCGGCAGGCCAGGCCGCACAGGGAGAGCCGGGCACCAGGCGGGACGCCGGCCAGGCGGGACCTGGTCGCTCGGGCACCTTCAGAGGCAGCTTACGGGGGCCAGGTTGCTGCTCGTCCTCAGCCACTTCGAGGGGCTGGCGGGGCTGCTGGCCCACCCAGCGCTGAGGCTGGACGCCGACCGCACCAAGCCGGGCCAGACGCAGCACCGGCCGACGGCATTGCGGGGTGTGTGAGTGCGCCGGGGCCCCAGACCCGCCCCCCTCCGCTGTCACCCAGGGCCCCCGCCCCGCCATGCTCTGGGGCTGAGCGCACGCAGGGCCACGCGGATGGGCGGGGGCGGGGCGCGCCCGGCCTCTCTGCAGGGGACACGCCGCTCCCACCGAGACCCTAGCAGCGCCCCGAGCGCCCCAGCGGCTCTGCAGACGTAAGAGTATGAAAGTGCTTGCTGGGGTGAGGGCCGAGCGGGCACTGCGAAGCAGCCGCGGCACCGCAGTGCGCGTTCGGTCCCGGCCGGGGAGGGCCCACAGGCGCGGCAGACTCTCCCTCCTCCCGCTGCCCCCCAGCCGTGGGCTTTGGCCCACCGCCTGTTTTGCTCCCCGCTCTGTCTCTGGTGACTCCGCTCACCCCTGCACCTCGGCCTGCACCCCAGCTCTTGTGTGCATAAAACAATAGACCTTTAAGAAAACAGAAGTGCTCACTAACACGCCTGCTTTGCCCGCCTGGGCCAGACCTCAGCTGGCTCGGGTCCTGCCCTGCCTCTCACAGGGCTCTGCAGACATTTCCTTCAAGTGGCTCTACTTTCTCATCGAGAGCGGCGGGCTGGAGGCCAGTCTGTCTCCTCGGGCCCAGGGCTCTGTAATTAATAGGCCGAGCCCTATTTTTAGAGGACTCCCGGCCCCCTGGGATGGGCAGGATGCAGAGGAGGGGAGCAGCGGGACGGCTTCTATTTTGCGCCTGCTCCCTCTTACGCTGTGGGTGCAGGACTTGGGAGGCCGTGACCAAAGGGACCACCCCCAGGCGGCTGGGACCCGGTGGCCGGCGGCCGCAGGACCCAGGAGGGGGCCAGGGAGGCCCGCCTGCGCCGGGCTCCCAGCAGCTAAGCAGGCAGCGGGGAGGCGGCCTGGTCTCCGGGAGAGACTGTCGCCGGGGGCGCGGCACACCAGGTTCCCAAGGAGAGAACTGTTTGATTTAGCACAAAGCCGCGGGTGCCCGGGGGCCAGTCTGCACACACCCAGGGGAGGGAGGCTCCTCCGGCCCGCTGGCCACTGGACTGGACGGGCCTGCCCAGTCTGGTGCTCCGCCCACGCAGGTGCAGGGCCCGCGGCAGTGGGGTGTGGCTTCGCCCCCCGCACCCGCGCCCAGGTCTCTTGGAGGCTCCGCCAGCGGCCGCTGACCCCGCCCACCCTAGACCCAGGCCCCAGAGACAGCCGCGGACCCGGAGCAGCTCCTGGCGCAGAGGGAGCAGCTGGGCGTGCGGGGCGGCCGCCAGGGCCTGGGACCAGCCCCACGGTCCCGGCGAAGTGGCCAGCGGGGCCAGCCAGCGGGGCCTTCCCTGAGCGTTCTGGGGGGGGACACCCAGACGTGCGGTCAGCTCTGTTCCCAGCCCTCAGGACACCCGAAAAGCGCCAGGCTGAAGCACCAGACAGGATTCGGGGAGTGCGGGCAGGCGCTGGGGTGCACTGTTGACCAGATGACCGCGGGGACAGGGCAGCGGGGCCGGGCCACACGCTCTGCCGGCGACTCGGGAAGCAGGGACACCTCGAAGCGGCACAGGGCACCCCAGCCTGGCCTGCCCTCGTGCACTGAGGCTGCGGGCGTCTGGGCGGGGCGGGGGCAGGGGCTCCATGACGGGGATAAACAAACAGGGTGCTGGCCACGGTCCGTCCCAGCTCCTTCCTTGCCCAGACTGTGCTCTCGGCTCCGTCACCTCGCCGCACGGACACGGCTGTTCTCAGCAGTGTCATCTCCGCGGGAGCCTGGAGCCACACGCTGCGAGGCCACGGGGGCAGGGGCACGGTGAGCGGGCGTCCGCGGCCCTGCTCTGGCCTGGCTCCCGAAGGCCCGTCGGACAGGGGGGCAAGCGCCCCTCCAGGGCTGTGCTGGACCCGCCGGGGTGCACTTCCAGCCACCGTGTCTCCAGCGCAGGTCACTGGCACGGCCCCGCACCGGAGCCCACGCTGGCCACACTCGTGGGCGGCTGAGCGGAGACCGGTCTTCGCTCGGGACGAGGAGCGTCCACCCCACGCACGCTGACCCCAGAGCCCAGGAGCGGGAGGGGCCACGCGGCCACGGACGCGCCCCAGGGAGCCGGCAGCCGCTGCAGGACTCACTCCCGCCCGCCCCTTCCTGAGGGGACTGAGGAGGAGCCCTTCCCAGCGCCCCTCTGTGCCGCGGACCCGGCCCTGGGCTGGCCGGGCGCAGGCTGTCGGACGCGGGGGGCGGGGCAGCGCAGGTCAGACCTCTGTGCCCGCAGCCCTTGTGGCCCCCAAGTCTGCAGGCGGCGAGGGAGGGGGTGAGTAGGGGGAGGGGGCCGTCTGCACTGGGCGGACCGGCCCGCGCACACGCGCCAGCGGCCGGGCCTAGGACGCGGAAGCAGCAGAAGCGTCCAGGAGGGCCTGCCTCGGGACAAGAGCGCCGGACGCGTGGGTCCACATTTCCCTTCAGACTTCTGGAGATGCAGCGCCCACGCTAAGAACAAGCACGAGCGATAACCACAGAACAGCAGCCCTGGTGGCTCCCGTCACTGCCACACCGCCGCGTCTGCAGGGAGCGGCCGGCCTCACCGCGCTGGCCGCGCCGGGCGAGAGGGGCCGTTCAGCACGGGCGGCGGCTTGGGGGGGCCCACGCAGAAGGCGGACGCCTCCGGTGCCAGCCGCCCGGAGCCAGCGCGGACCTGCGGTCCACAAGGCCGCCCGGCCAGCCGCCGCCAGCTCTGACAAAGGGCGGACCTGGCTCTGTCCACTTGAACTCTCTGGCCCGCGTGAGCTCTTGTGATTATGTTTACTCGAAAGGAGCAGGAAGGTCCTGGCCAGATCAGGGCTCTCCTTTACGACCTCGTTCCGGAAAACAGAACAAGCGGGGCGGGTCTCCCGGGAGCGGGAGCGGGGCCGCACTGCTCCGGGCTGGGGCGGGACACCGCAGGCAGCAGGGCCAGCCCAGAGGTGCCAGTCAGTCGTTCCGTCCCGGTGCTCGAGTGCGGAGCTGCCGATTGGAAACTCGATTATTATCAGTTAAGAATAACCAGGGAACTCTGGCAATGATTTAACTTGTTTGACTTTCTTAAGCTAACAATTAACATTTCGGATGACTCCTGACAAAATATTTAACTTTGCCGTGCCGTGGGTCACAGGCCCGGGCTGGCGTTTCTTCCAGGCTCTGCCGGACACCTCTGCCCGGGAGGAGGCGCTGCAGGGAGCCCCGGCCCGCAGCTCCACGAGGCTCTCCAGGCTTCGAGTCCTCTAATGTCGCCGTCCCATCTGGACGGCCCGGGTCTGAAACAGCGTCTGTCCAAGAGCTGGCTGCCGCACCTAAGACACAGCTGCAAGCTACGTACGCGTCCCGCGCCTGGAAAACTGTTCTGCCCCGTGCTCAGCAGTCTGTGATCCGCGGCGCGAGTGACAACACCTTGATTTTGCAGGCGCTTCCACTTCCCCAAAGCCCGTCCGCCCCTCTGCCTCGTGCCGGCGCCCTGCCCGGCCCCAGCTGACCAGCCAGTGGCCACCAGGCAGGCACAGGCGGCAGGCGCAGCGTCCTGGCCCGACCCGCCCTCTTTCCCCCACACCACATCAGAGACACGGTAATCTCTGAGGACCGCGTGGCACCGCTTACACAGCCACAACGCCGTGCAGCACTGTCTCGGGTCGGGGAGACCGATAACGCGCCGTGGGAGCTGTGACTCGGCTGCGGGGACCTGCATGCACTCGGCTTCACGGTTCATTCGAAGACTCAAACGTGCCCCGCCAGACGATGGAGGGCCGAACGCCGCTCCAAGCTGCTGGACATGCAGATGTGCATGACCTGGACGCGGGCTGCAGAAAGGCCGCGTTCCTGCCGTCGTCTGAGGCACGGGGCTTCCCCCGACGTGCGCTTGAGCTAAATGAGGGAACTGGCTGAGTTGGGGCTGCACTGTTCGGCTCTCCCTGTGGCCAGAATCAGAACTGGCTTGGAGACCGTTCATGCTTTGTTCTCGAGACTCAGGGTGTTGGAAAAGCTCAGGCATCATCTATTTCTTGCCAGGTGACACCCCAAAGTCAGCACTGTCAGAGCCTCACTTGGCAGGTGTGGCCGAGTGCTTCAGACGAGGCAGTGGACCCAGGGGTGTGTGACTGTACCACCTCTCCAGAGACTGTACTGCCTCTCCAGAGGACTCGCTGGCACACCAGCGCCTGGCAAGGGTGGCCCCTGAGCACGCCCGCGGGCAGGACCCTGGTGATGCGCACGGCGGCATCAGAGTCGGTCCTTTGCTGCTTCTGAGCAAGGGCCCTGCGCCTGGCCAGTGCTGAAAGGACGCGACAGCCCCTGCAGACCGGGGCGCCCCCTCCCCGCTGCCTCCCTCCAGAAGCACATCAGCAGGTGGACCCGACACGGCCTCTGAGCACGGGGGGATGAGCGTGGAGTTGGGGAGCTACGTGGAGGGGGCCTTCTGGCAACCCACAGCGGGGCGACTCGACAGTGGCCTCGGGGGGAAGCCGCCTTGTGGCTGTGCTCCAGCCGCGCCGGAAGTGGCCGGCAGCCGGCAGGGCAGAGCGGGCAGGGCGGGGGCGAGGCCCCGGCAGGTAAAGGCCGTGGGCAGGCGCCCCAGGGAGCAGCCTCCCCAGCTCCGGGAGGGGCCGAGCTCCAGCCCGTGCACACACAGCCGCCTCTCTGGGCAGTCAGGACGGTGCCGGCGCCTGTCCCTGTCTCGGCCCAGAAACACTTAGCGGGAGACCGGGAAGCACACAAAGCCGCATTATTGGGAGACTTGCAGACAGATTATAAATTTACTGGGGACAATCACGGCATTTAGAGGCTTCTGGCTGCAGACGCCGGTGACACACAGGCGAGGGGCCACCAGCCCTGCTGGCCCCTCGCCTGTCCCCTCCACAGCCCGGCCAGGGCGCGGGAGCAGGTGGCGGGCGGGCAGGAGCGAGCCCCCCGGTCTCCTGCCAGCCCAGGCCAAGCGGCCAAGGCCCGACCCACCAACACCGGCTGGACATCGGCTCTGGCTCCCCCAAGCCGGTGCCAGCAGCTCCCGGCTGAGTGCGTGCAGTGGGGGAAGCGCCTCACCCTCCATTTCTAGAAGTGTCGTCACCAAAGACCCCAAGAGGGACGCTCCTGGAGGGGTGGGCAGCCGCCTCTCTGGGGCCTCGGGAGGCGCGCCTGGTGGCTGTTTCCTGTCCCCGAGGCTCCTGGCCTGGCCGGGCAAACCAGAGCTGCGCGAACCCCAGGGCCCTGATCCATGGCCACCAGCAGCCCGGCCCTGGGAGCGGTGCCCAGCGGGCAGTGCCGGCTCAGAGGCACCCGGACCCTGGCCCCAGGGCTGGCCTCAGGGACGGGCGTGTGCACCAGCCCGGAGCCCACTGGCCTGTGTGAGGCCCCTAGGGAGCCCTCAGCCCCCGCTGCCGGCCGGCGTCCACGGGGAGTCGAGGCCCACTCCCAGGCATCTTTGGGGCACTGCCCACATGCTGTCCCGCCGGAGGGGGCACCTCGGCACCGTGACAGCACGGATGTCCTCCTGACCCGAGGGGGCAAGGCCGCCAGGGAGAAAGGCTGCGGCCCAGGTCAGCGGGGCAGCTGTCCAGCCAGGTGAAGCCAGCGGTCAGACCTGGGCAGAGCTGGCCAGCCCAGTAGGGGTCCTGGGTCAGGAACCTGTCCGGATGGGAGGAGCTGGCCAGCTCTTGCCTCTTTCCCAAAGCTGGGGACCCCCAGGCCTGGACCCCGGGGCGCAGAGGGCAGCCTGAAGAGCCAGCAGGGCGTCCCACAGCACAACCAGCGGCCCTGGGGTGGCGGGTGACCTCTGGGCGCTTTGCCCCAGAACCCCAGCTGGATGCCCAAGCCAGCACCGCCTCACCTAGGGCCCGAGCCCAGCAGCGCGAGAACGGAGGGGCGCGGCCGCGCGTCTTACCGCGATCAGGGCCGGGTTCCTCTGGTCGGCCGGCGCCGAGGCTGTCGGCTGCTGCTCCCCGTCGAGGCCTGCGGGCGGCAGGTGCGCAGGGTGGTGGTGGCGGTAGTCCGGCGGGGGCGGGGCGGCGGGCGGCGGGGCGGGGGCCGCCGCGGCCTTGGCGTGCTTGCCGGCCCTGCGGGCGCCCTGGCCGCGCCGCACGAGGCTCAGCAGCTGCAGGGTGCTCTCCCGCTCTCGGTCCGAGCTCTCGGCGCGCCCGCGCTCGTAGCGCCCCTCGCAGCTCAGGTGGTGCTGGCGGCACACGGCGATGCGCGCCCGCAGGCGCTCCACGATGGCACTGTGCACTCTCGGGGCGACCGAGCCCCCTCCCAGGAGCCCCGCCCCGGGGCCCCCTCCCAGCCCGCCGGCGGGGGCCTGCGGGGGCGCTGTGTCCCCCATCTCGCTGGGCTCCAGGAGCCTGCCGCCCGGACGGGGCGGCGCGGGCGGGCCGGCGGACAGCGGCGGCAAGTCTGTCCCTCGCAGCCGGAGCTCAGCTCCGGGCCCCCGGCATGGAGGGCGCGGGCAGCAAGGCCGCAGGCCGGCGCCGGGCGCGCTGGGGGGCGCCGCCGAAGTTGCTCCGAGTGCACGAGGCGCCGGCCGGGTGTGCGCCGGGGCCGGGGCCGGGGCCGGGCCGGCCTCCGCGGACAGGCAGGCGGCGGGGAGGCGCGGCGGGGCCCTCGGAGCACCCAGCCCTCGGCTAGTGCTGGCGGAAGATCCTCCCCGGGGCGGCCGCTGACGAGACGCGCATTCCGCCCGCGGCTCCGCGGCCCGCCGCCCCGACTGCTGGGGCGCAGAGCAGAGTGCCGTCCCGGAGGGCTGCGGAGTCAGAGTCCGGGCGGGCCTGGCGGGAGCTGCGCCGCCCTTCCCGCGGCGGCGGCGGCGGCGGCGGCGGCGGCGGCTCCTCCTCGGGGCGCTCGGGGCCGGGGGCCGGTCTCGGGTCCGCCGTGGGTGGCCGCGCCGGGGCCCGCGCTACTGCTCTGGGCGCTCGCCGGCGCCGCGCGCTGCGCATCCCCCGGGGGCCGCGGCTCCCGGAGCGTCGCCGCTTGGCTCGGGCCGCGGGTGGCGGCGGCCGGCGCCCTGGCACGCCGGGCACACTCACAAACTTGCCGCGCGCCGCCGCGCGCCGCGCCCGGCCGCCGTCCCGCGCTCCGCCGTCCGCCCCATCGCGGGCGCCGCTGGTCGGGCTGCCGCGCCGCGCACGGGCCGGGCCGCCGTTCTCTGCGCTCTCAGCCGCGCCGCTGCCGCCGGCCGCTCTGCCCGGGGCCCGGCGCCACACAGGCTCGCATTGTGCGCCGGCAGGAGGGAGCCGCGGGCGCGAGCGGGCGCGGGGGGCGGGGCGCGGCGGGGCCCCCTGCCGGACGCCGGGCGCACTGCGGGGCCGCGGCCGGGGCGCAGGGGCCGCCCAGCGGACGCCCGCGCTCCCCACGCCCCCGGCCCCGCCTCGGCCCCGCGGGGCGGGCGCGGGGAATTCCCGGCCCCGGCCCGCGCCCGGCGCTCTCGAGGGCTCAGGAATTCCCAGCCGGGGCGTGCTTTCCCCGCGGCCCGCAGGGTGCCCGGGGCATTTTCGTTTGTCAGCGGGTGAGTGGCCCGCGGGGCGCCCTGGCCGCGTGACTCAGAGGAAATGCGCGCGAGGGTGGCGAGGAGGCTGCGGGAGCGGGGAGCGGGGAGGAGGGGGGCTGCCTGCGCGGGTCTGGCAGCCCTCGGGGCGCGATCATGAGCGGCCTCGTGAAGGGTGGGTGGGACGCGCCGAGCTCTGCGAGGTCTGCGTGGGGGCGACTCCACCCCGCCAGCCGGGGGTCCCACGGGCTTGGCTTTGACAATCAGGTGGCCCGCGACGGCCCCGGTGAGGTCCCGGCGCTCCGGAGTGAGCGAGAGCCTTGGCTGCCACAGACAAATGGGTCCCCGCACCGTGGCGGGCGCTGCAGGGTCCCACGCACAGGAGCTGCCAGCCGCGCGGCCTCCTCCGGCGCGCCCCAAGCCCTCCGTGTCCGCTGGGCAGGGCACTCAGGGCAGAGCGCCCTGGCCGGCTGGACAGGAGGGGTGGTTAGGCGGGGGCAGCTGGCTTTTTTTACAGCCGGTTCTTGCAGGCTGGCCTGCTGCAGCCCCAAGGCGCGCACAGGCGCTGAGAGCCAGCGGGAGCAGGACAAGCCCCCTCTACTGAGTACGGCTTCTTGTCCTCTCCTTGGAAAGGCAGAAACTGCCAAGGCTGCCAGCGGGACGGAGCCCCGGGGGCCTGCACAAATGGGGGGGCTTTCTCAAGTTGTGTTTCTCGAGGACTGGCCCCGGCGCCTCCTGTTCAAGGATGGTGCTTGATGAGCGGAAAATGTGGCGTTTGCGCGGCAGACCCACTGTTCTCCCGGCCGGCGCCGCCACAGCGCCGGCTGCGTCAGCTGCCCCTCAACCGCTGCCCTGCTTCCTAGCCCGGACGGGCACACCAGGACACTGCCCGCTGCAGCTTACCGCCCTCCCTGTGGTGTCCGCTGGCGCAGGGCGCTCACCGGCACCTTCTGCGCAGATTGGGAGGTTGCGATAACCTCAGGGCGACCTCAGCGCCGCCCTCGCGTCCGCCCGCAGGGGCCCCTGTCTGCCCTGTGTGCCAGGCCCGGCCCTGTGGCGGCGCCGCCCTCGGTCCGCAGTCCAGGGACATCACCGACCGGTCTCCGAACGACCCCGCCTGCGCTGCCGCCCCCTGGCCTGCCGTGCCGCCCCGTCGCCCACCGCGAACTGCGAGCCGCGTGTAGCCAGCACACCTCGAGCCGGCCGCTTGGTGACAGCGACCTCGGGCACCCGCAAAGCCGCCTGTCCGCACGCAGTGGGCCGCGGGCAGAGCCGCTCCTCGGAGACGCTTCCGCGAGCAGCCTGCCCCGGCGGCGGGCTCAGCGCCACGGCGGGGCGGGTCCTCCCGCCGGCGTCTGCACACACCCAGCGCGCCATGAGAGGGACTTGAGCTTAGATAGACCTGCCTGGGTGCCTGCTCTTTGGCTGTCCCAGCGGCCGGTGGGGTGGTGAGAGAAGTGACCCCCCCCCTCCCCGGCTGCCAGAGCCTCCCGACCCTCTTCTGGGGGCGCTCCCGGTCCCCCCTCCCACTGGCCTTACTGCCTCTGGGACAGGATTTGGTCCAGGGAACTGCACCGCGCTCCTGAAGGGAAGGGAAGCGAGGCTGGCGCTGTGATGAGGTTCCCGCTCGCCCCGGGAGGCGGGCTCTGTGTCCGCGCACCGCCCGTGGCCGCCCTCGTGGGGGCTAGGCTGGGTGGCCTCGTGCGAGGACACGGCTGGGGGTGCGCGCACGCCGTCCATGCACAGGCCGGGCCGGGAGCGAGGCCAGCAGCCGCGCGGATGTCCCCTCCCCCAGACCCAGCCCGAGAACCCCGACCCAGCCCGAGAACCTCCGCCCAGCACAGTCGGGCGCACGCTGGCTCTGGAAAGATTGCTTTATGAGGGCAACTTCGGCTGTGCAAAGCAACGCGATGCCAAGCTAGGCTTTGAAGGACTTCTGGCTGCATCGGTGTCCCTGAGACCAATGATTCCTGCACGGTGAAAATAAACACCCCTTCATCACGGCCGCCGCGTCAAGTGCACGGCAAAGCCAGGGCCCGAGCGCACGCCTGAGCCCCTGGGCAGTGCCTCCGCGGGCGCGGCCGTCTGTGGAAGCGCCAGGCCCGGGAGCGCGCGGGGCCTGCGCGGGAGCACGTGGGGCCTTCCGGGGCCACCGGCCCAGGCGGAGACGACGAGGGGCCGCCGAGACTCTGTGCAGGGACATGGGCGCGGCGGCACAGGCTGCGTCCACACCGTTGCAATCGGCGTTTCTCGAAAGCGGACGGCCTCGGGAGGCCGCGCCCTGACGGCCCCTGGCGCCGCCGCCCAGCAGCGTCTTGCCCCTCTGCGCACTGCAGGCAGGAGTGTGGCGGACAGCGGGGGCTCGGTGCGTGCAAACGCGGAGCAGTTCCAGGAGGGATGCTGTGCTAGAGTCGCAGCCACGCCGGGAGCGAAGACGGATCCTCACGGTTGGGGAGTGTGTGAAGTCCCCTCCGGCGAAGCGTGTCCCGGTTCAGACTTAATTCTCGCTCTGAAAGTCGTCCGCGCGTACGTAATTCTCGCTCTCAAAGTTGTCCGCGCGGCTGAGTTGATACTGCAGCCAGCTGTACTTCTGCGTGCACGGGGAAAGCGGGTTATTTCCTAAAGGAAGGGAGGCGCACTGGGCCTTTCCGGTGGGGACACGCACGACCGAGCCGTGGACGGTCTCCTGGCCGTCCTGTGGAGAACCCTCCCGCCACACAGGCCTCAGCCTCAGCATGCTGTCTCCACGGAGGGCCGCCAGCAGGGCCACCATGTCGTGGGGCGCGGCCGGCCTGGGTCCCCACTGGTGGCCCACGGAGGCGGCCGCGGCAGCAGCTCCTTGGCGGAACTGTGCCCAGGTCTCGGCAGGTGTCGTGCTCTGCAGAGCCACGTCCCCAGGACGGCACCCGTGGCCTCGCGCTGGCGGGCGGCAGGGCTGGTGCCCCGGGAGTGCCCACGCCTGGAGGGTCAGAGGGGCTGGCGCCCCCGAGAGGCTCCCGGGCTCTGGGCCGCCGGCAGACCCGGGTGCAGCCCCTCTCCAGGCCCGACTGATCCCCGGCCGGGCAGAGCCCCCAGGGCACAGGGGTCAGCGCGGTGCGTGGCTGACGCGCCCTCGCCCTGACCCTCAGCGGCAGGCTCAGCCTCCCCACTAGGATGGCGCGGTGGGGGGGGGGGCGGCTGTGAGTGGGCGGCAGGACCGGAGAAGGGTAGCGAGGACGCGGGGCGGGCAGTGGCGAGGACGTGCGTGGGGGGTCAGACGGCGCGGGAGACGCACGGGGGCAGAGGCGAGGAGGGGGCGCGCGCTGGGGGGGGCGGGCGCTCACACCGGCCGGAGAGCGTCCGCGCTCCCGCCGCTGACCGGCCTGAGCGCCGCCACGGCCGTCTCACCTTACGGATCCAGCCGTTCTCTTTGCACTGACTGAAGAGTCTCTCCACTGTTGCTCTGACCGGCTGGTCTCCGACCTCCTGCTCGTTGGCGATGGCGCGGCAGTCCTGGTACAGCTTGAACTTGAAGTGCCTCAGCGCGTGGTAGACGCGGGTGCGGTTGAAGCAGATTCTGCCCATGGTGAACACCTGAGCCCAGGAGCAGACCCTGAGCGAGCGGCGTCGACGGGCTCTGGGCTCGCGCTGCCCGCCCTGCCCTGCTCTCTGACCCGGCCTCCCGGCCGTGGTGCCCACCAGGCCACGCAGGGCGTCGGAGGGGAGGGCCCGCCAGCGCGCTGCAGCCTCCGGAGCCACAGGAACGAGTCAGGCCAAGCCGCGGCAGGGGACGGGCCTCCGGAGAGCGAGGCCAGAGGCCGCCCCAGGCCCCGCCGCGGGCCCCCGCCTGCCTCATGCGGCTCACCCCGTAGGGAGAAGTGTTCTCGGGAAGCCAATTCGCTGTGAAGTGCACTTTCCAAAGGACCGTTTGCACCCTGAGAGGGCCCTCCTCGCCGGCCTGTCCTGTGGCATCCTGGGCAGCGGGCAGCCAGCGGCACAAACCGAGAGTCCCCTCAGGACGGTGGGGGAGGGGCTGAGCTTTAAAGCCTGCGCTTCTCTCCTCCCTTCCCCGCTCTTTCCCGCTCCTCTCCATCCACCCCTGCCACCGTGGCTAGGTCATGAAGTAGACTTTGATGGGGGGTTCTTTAAAGAAAAAGACAATTTAGTGTACGAGTGCACTCCAGGGAACAGACATGATGAGAAGGGGGGAAAGCCTCGCCCTGGAAGTGGCCAAGAGAAGAGGGCCGAGCCGCGCGTTCTCCAAGCTGGCCCGCGGGGCCGTGCTCCCGGCTTGGGGTGGCCCAGCGGCGGGAGGCCCAGAGGCAGAGCCTGGAGTGGCAGGGGCTGCCGGCCGGGAGCCCACGGTCAAGCCCCCGGCAGCCCGCGGGAGAGGCAGCAGCGCCTGGTGGGACCGAGGCCGGCGGGGGCGGCACCAAAGCAGATTTTCGGGCGAAGGACACAGCCCCTACTGAGGAGACGCAGCAGGGCGTCCACAGGTGCTCCGGGCGGCAAAGCACGGAGGGGCGGGCACCTGGGGCTGATGGAGCCGCCTCGCTAGGGGGAGCGGCGCTCGGCTGCCGGGCCGACACCTCCAACTGAGGCACACGCATTGCTGTTCTGCAGACGTGCCTCGCACCTGTAAACTGGATGCCCGCCGGGAAACCAGAGACCCCTCGCGCCTAGCTTCACTGTGCTGTCCCCTTCCGTGGAGGCCCGGACTGCACCCGCACTACCTCTGCGGGCCGCGTGCGGGTACCTCTGCGGGTACCTCTCTGTGCCCGTGCCCCCTTCGGCACCGCCCGCCAGGCCCTCCCTCCGCGCGCTCGCTCAGAGACAGCGGACTCGGCCGCGTGCCCCGGGCCGTTCCCTTTCCCAAGCGCGTCCTGCACGGGGACACAACCCAGGGGGCGTGCTCGGGCTGCTGTGCTGGCGCCCCCAGGGCTGGGCGGGGCGGGCCCCGCACCTGCACGTCCTCCTCCATGAAGTTGTCGGGCTCCAGGGTCCTGGCGTCGTACAGCACCCCGGACAGGCGTACAGAGAAGCCGCAGTAGCGCTGCTGCTGGCAGACCTCGCAGACGCGAAGCTGGAGGCGCCGCGGGCGGTAGCTGAGGCTCGAGTAGGTCTCCACACGCTTCTGCGGACAAGCACAGGCGCGGGCCCACGCCTCAGACAGAGCGGGCGCCAAGGCCCCGGACGGCGCCCCGAGTCAAGAGCACGCGAGGCGCCTCTGGCCGGCCCCAACGGCCAGGCGTCGGCCCAGCCGCTGTAGACACGGGAACACGTGACCTCGGCTGTTCCCCAAAAAGCCACCCGGGCAGAGGCACTGTCAGTTCCCGTCGCCTGGCAGACCCGACTTCGTGCTCCTCCTCTCCGTACGGACTGCGAATGAGCTGTTCGTTAAAAATAGAAGAGACCGGGCAGCAAAAACAGGATGATATTAAAAAAGATGAGCTGGCCTCCCTGGCGGCGCAGGGGGTAGGTCTCAGCACTAGAGCATCCGCGGCCACCGCAGCGCGCGTTCGACCCCGGCCAGGGAGGGACCCCAGGGCGCAGCAGACTCTCCTGCCCCCGCTGCCCCCTCAGCCGTGCGTTTCAGTGGATCTGCCTGCTCTGCTCCCGCTCTGTCTCTGGTGTCTCCTGTCACCCCCTGCCTCTGGCCTGCACCCAGCTCTTGTGTGCGTAAATAAATCTTTTTTAAAATAAAAAAACTAGGCTGGTGCTTTTTGTGGCTGAGGTAGAGGCTGGAGCGGAGGGAGGCTCTAAACTCACCCAAACTGCAGACTTCCAGCCGGTAGCCCTAAGCTCAGGCCGCCCCTGCTTCGGGCTCCGCGGTCCCCACTGCGCCTCACGTGGCACCACCGCGGCTGCCTGTGGGACACTCAGGGCCCGCGGCCGGGGAGCCCCACCCCCGCACAGCCAGCGAGGAGCGGTGGTCAGCGTGGGCACGCAGGGCCGCTCGCTGTCCTTCAGCCATCTGTGCCTCTGCTCGTCGTTGGGATGCAGAATGTCGGGCAGGGAGAATCTCCTGACAGACCCCGAAGGGCACATACAGGCCTCGAGGAGCAGACGGCTAGAGGCTGACATGGAATCTGATCTCCGGACCCAGAAAGTTGCTTCTCCAACCACACGAGCCGGATCTCAGAGCCCAAGGTGGGGAGGGTGGCGGAGACCGCCCGGCCGTGCTCTCGGGGAACGAGCACCCTTGCAGGGGGTGGCAGCCGTGTCGCGGGAGAGCCCCAAGCCCGGATCTGGCCGTGTCGCAGCTGCAGCCCACGCCCCTCTCTGCAGGGCTCGGCGCAAACTCCCCGATGCACAGCCCGGGGCCTCTGCTGCCTGAGACCTCGCTTCTCGCACCGCCCTTCTGGACCCCGAGCCGCGGACCGCCGCCCGGGCCTGGGGCGTCTGCGCGCACCCCTCGCATCCCGGCACCGACTCCCCGGGCAGCTTCATCGGAGCGGCGATGAGACGACGACGTCTTTGGAAGAGGTAAAAATCGCAGTGAAAGCGAACGCCTTAACGCGGACCGATGCCGAGGCTCAGCTCTCCGTGCTTCAGGCTGCGTGGACAGCGCCGCCCCAGACTGCTGCTCCCCCAGCAGGACGGGTGCATGCGTGTGGCCACTCACCTTGTACTGCTCCGCCCAGCGGCAGCTGGGCACCAAGCTGTTCAGCCGAGGCTGCACCACGCGCTCGTCCAAGTAATCAAGTGACGCCAGCATGTCCCGGGCATATGACTTCTGCCGGGTGCCATCTGCTCAGGGAGAGAGCAACGGGGACGGTCACTTTGCCCTAGAGCATGAAAACGACCGAGTCCCTAAGGGTTGCCGCCCACGTTTCAACAAGGTGTTTGGTTGGTGGTTCAGAAGCATTTTAAATTTAAAAAAAGAAAAAAGAGAACGACAGAAGTCGTCCAGCGCGGTAGGGAAAGGGCCACACCCGGTCCCCTGAACCCGCGGCACGTCCTCTCTCCTACAAGGCTGATTGTCCGAGCCCCCGCGCCCCATGGCCCCGGCCGGCCAGGTGCCTCGTCTCTGAGCGGGGGCCTGCGTGGTGACTCAGCAGCGCGCACACGCACCCTCCCCTCTGCTCCAGGCGACGCGTCTCGCCGAGCGTGCGTGTGCGTGTGCGCGCACCAGTGCAGCCGCTTACTAACTGGGGCGCGCGGCGGGCTGCCCCTCGCATCGCCCACTCACCGTACAGCGTGCCCAGAAAGTTGCAGTCGAAGGCATTGATGAGGAACGCCTTCACGACTCTTTCGAAGTGCGTGCGGTGGTCGCTGAAAGAATCTGAAATTCCGAAACAAACATCAGGAGGCCACAGTCACCGTGCGGATGGAAATGCAACGCCAGAGCGCAGCGGGCTGCACGGAGGCGGCACGGAGCGCTGCTGGCTGGGTCTGTGCCGAGATGCCGCCGAGGGCGGGCGCCTCCCGAGAAGCGCTAGGCGGAAGCCGTTCTGGGGCAGCACACACGAGGGAACAGACGCAGACGTAGCCCCGCGCACCTGTGTCACTCTAAGTCCCCGAAACAGGGAGGGTCCTGTGCCCCACGGATCTGCCAGTCCTGCGCAGATGGACCCGATGGACGTGCGCCGAGAGGGAGCCCCGGGAACAGGCCGCGCCACGTGTGCGTGCAGCCGTCTGCCGCAGAAGCCCGTGGCCCCACGCCACGGGCGCTCCCGAGGGCCGCAGCGGGACATAGCCCTCGGCCGCGCGGCGAGTGGGCGCGGGAGCCGGGGCCCCGGGAGTCCTGCCGCGGCCTCTGCACGCTCTCCCGCCGGACGCTGCGTGTGCCCCTGGATGCGGACTCTGGGAAAACTCAACTTGTTTTGACTCAAGGATGAAGAGGGGCCTGCCAGGCCCGCGCCAGCCAGAGGCACAGCCAGGACGGGGTGCGGGCTGCCCCAGGGCCCTGCAGCCCGGGCGGGGGTGACTGAGATGCTGCAGCTCTCGTGGGGGTCCCAGACGTGGCTTGAGATGCCACCAGCACAAGCCAGAACTGCAGGACGACGCAGAGGGGACGTGGTGTCTCCGGCGGGCACTCAAGAACCAGCGGCCGGGCTGGCGTCCTGCGGATTTCCGAGCCCCGTTCACTTCGTGTTTGCCCTTCCAAGTCCACTGCGGTGTGGTCTTCGCGAAGTCGAGTCAAACATCAGTTCTGAAGGACCCTCTCTTGCGCGAGTGCCGCCTTCCTGAAGGCAGCCCTTCTCCCGCTGCCCACACGAGGCCTGCCCTTGCTCCTGCGGGCCGCGCCCCTCCAGCTCCTGCAGACCGGGCGGGGCTGAGCCCTGTGCGCAGGTGGACTGTCCCTCATTCCCTTCTCCGTGAACCCGCAGGCTCGCCTACTGCGCGTGGGTCTGGAGTCACTCATCCAAGCGAGTCTCTTGCAGAGCGCGGTCCCGGTTCCTGGGCGCTGGCTGCACCGCCCCCACCCCCGGCCCCGGGGTGTGGCGCCCCCACTGAGTGCTCATCGAGAGCCCAGGAGACGCCACGGCCTTGTTCTCTGAAGAGCCGCAGACCCTGCGCTTCCTTCTGGGATGGAGGGGGCGCTGGCGTAAGAGGTGGAGACAGCAAGAAAGTCTTTCCTTCCTGAGCAAGCGCGAGGAGACTGTGCCCCCGGAGCTGCGTGCTGCTGCTGTTGGTCTCCGTGTCCTCTCCCTTCGGTGTCTCTGGCCCAACAAGTCGGAAACGAGAGCTCGGCTGGGCCTGCCGTCACAGTGCCCTGAAGCGACGCCCCCTCCTTTCAAGGTACATTCCTGGCTTCGTTTTCAGGTCTTTTTCTATTGTTCAGAATATCCAGAACAAAGGAGACACTGTGGTTCGCTCCTTATTGTAAAGCGGCGTCTCCCGCAGGACGCTGCTGGCTCTTGGCTCAGACGGTCTGCCCTGCACAGGGCATCTGCTTTCCCCGGGTTTTATTTTTAACGAGGTGTGAGCTTTGAATTCTGCCGAGTGCTTTTTGTGACTCATGGGGCCTGAACTTCGCTGGTGACGTGGCGACGCAGCACGCCGTGTCCTGCTGGTGGTGGCCGTTTGCGGTTCTGAACAGGACGGCGAGGGCGCCCTTCATTTTCGACCTTGGGAACGCAGCCTTCGCCGTCGCGGTGAGGCTGTCTTCAAGGCCCCTGGGACGGCCTCGCTGGGCCGGCCACACCCAGGGAGCTCGTTTTCCTTCTCCCGCCTCTGAACAATGTCCGCGGCCGGAACCACGTGCCTGACCGGCCAGCAGCCCGCGCCCCAGCTGCGGGCGCCTCCTCAGGGTGGTCCCGGAGCCGCGAGCCCTGCGTTTCTCCCCGGAGTCGGCGACGTGGGCTGCGCCTTGAGGCCTTGGAGATCGGGCCGACTCCTCGGGCCGGACCCTGCGGGGCGGCCTCCGCACCAGGGTGAGCGTCCCCTCCCGCCGCTGCTGCCGCGTTCCCAGTGCACATTTTGACCTCGCATCCTGAACTCCTGGTCACGCGGTGCAGCTAGCTAGCTCCCTTTCATCGGGGTGAACCCGCCGCTGCCCTCCTGTTTCTTTCCACGGGTCGCAGGGCTCTGTAAAGCCGTTCCTCGTTTCCTTGACTGGAACGTGTGTCCGCAGGCGTTCCCTCGCTGGCCGCAGGGCAGCGGCACCTTTCCGCTGGCCCGGCGTCCCTCTGGCGCTTCATGCGCCGTACGGTGGGGAAGGCCCAGGCTGAACGTTCACGGTGAGGGCTGTGAGGTTTCCTTTGGAGCGCGCTGCTGTGTCGGCGGCGGCGATGCTCACCCGGGCCGGTCCAGCGCTCTAGAAGCCTCCGTCGTCGCGAAAGCAGGGGCTGCTCCCGCGTCTGCTCTCACTCTAACTGCGGACGCGCAGCAGGGAAACAACCGCTTCCACCGAGAGCAGCGGGAGACGCTTCTACTTTGAGGCGCCAGAGATGTAGCTCTTAGAGCCAAATGGCAGGTGGTGAGGAAATGACAAAATGTCTTTCTACAGGTAGCACTGATCTCTTGGAAAAGGTAAAATGGGGGACCTGGGGTGCAAGGGGTTAAGCACTGCAGTGTGAAGCATCCACAGCCCCTGCAGTGCGACCTCTCCTGCCTCCCGCTGCTCCCCTCAGCAGTGTGTTTTGTTTGATCAGCCTGCTCTGCTCCCTGCTCCACACCTCTGGCCTGCACCCCAGTTCTTGTTGCATAAATAAATGAATCTTAAAAAGAACAGAAAAGCCGGGCAGGTCACTGGAGGTGCTCGCTGCGCACTGCACAGTCGCTGGCGGGTTTCCCCCCAAATATGGATCCTGTGCTCACTGGTTATCTGTCTCTATTTTTATAGTTGCAGGACAGAAGGCGTCTAAGAATATACTGGCTTACTCGACAAACAGGTCATAGCTTTACTGGGAAAATATGTTTTAAAAATGAGAAGATATATTTTGATTTTTAAATGGAAGCATTAACTTACAGCAGCTCTTACAACATAACTCCTTGGCAGATCTAACACTGAGATTTGGTTCTTCCCATCAACGACATAAACAAACCCTAACCGAGCCACAAACCAGCGCCCTAAAACACGGGCCCTCGCCCCACTGTCCACCTGACGTTGCAGGACACCGGCCACACCTGACCGTTCCCGCCCTGGACGCTCAGACTCAGGCACCCGCGGCCAGCGTGCCGTCTGCACCCCCAGCCCCACCACGCCGGCACCGGGGGACCATCGGCACGGAGACCCTGTGCCCAGAGATCCATTTCGTGTTTTCACGAACGACGGCCATGTCCGGTCTCTGACACGCTGCAGAGACCTGAACGTCACACGTGTCCCCGGGTTGCTCAGGGCCTGCGCGGTGCCGCCGTGACTCCGGGGTGGTCACCTGTGCTGACGGCTCACCGGTGGCACCACAGTGACCGCAGGGAGGCCGCGGACGGCAGCAGCACCAGCGCGAGTCCTGTGGCCGCCTCGCCGCCTGCACTGCTGAAGGCCACGCCGCCGGCCCCGGTGCAGCAGTGGCAGTGGTGAGGCCTCGGGGCTCCGTCTGCGGGGGGCTGCATGGGTCCGGGCACTCGGCCCCACACCAGACAGTGGGCGCGGCCGGGGCGCCGACCGGGGAAGCCTCACCAACACGAAACACCGCCTTCTCGACAGAAGAACGACAGCTACGGCTGTTCAGGCAAGGAGCAAGCAGCTTCGAAGAACAAAGGAGACGTCCTTGCAAGAACAGTGGCAGTTTGTGTTGCCAAAAGTGGAAGAGGTTTTAAGCAGAGGTCAGCATTTGGGACGCGCCACAGGAGCCGGACCGCTTCCTGACCACGTAAGGGGCTCGGGGAGACTGACCTTGATGTTCACGCGTGTGGTTTCAAGTGCTGTGGAGAGGCGCACGTGGTGAACCAGCATCCACCGGACAGCCCGGGCCAGGTCCCGGGCCCTGCCCCAGGGCGGCCGTCAGAGGGCAGCCAGACCCGGCCGTGCTGGGAGCGCCCCAATGGCCGGCCGGGACTGCGGCTCTCCCCGGCGACTACGCCTGGGAGCGAGCACCTGTGGTATGCCACGCAGCAGTGTCACGTGAGCGTGCCCACAGATATTCTGGAACCGCCTTCGAGATACCCCTCCTTCCCCAGCCCTGTCTGTGAAGCCTCTTCCTCGGCGCCAACCGGAACAGCACAGCAGACTGGACACGAGATCAGGGCTGAGCCCGCTTGCCTTCCAGTAAGTGAGAGGAACACAGTAAGCAAAATGGAAAACAAGGTCTTCTCACTTGGGAGCAAGTATAGCTTTCCTAGAAATGTCATTTATCTCAGCATGTGATGGGTTTGTTAATGTCATTTTAAGTCAGTTAACAAATGTATTTTAAATGTCTCGGTTTTGTATTTCTACAGTGGCAAATGCTGACAGATGCAATCTACAGAAACAAAAGCTCTTTGGGGTGGTCAGTAATTTTTAAGGGGGTTAAGGGCTCCCCAAACTACCGCGGCAAGCAAACTATCATCAGACTGAGGACGCGGCCCGACAGCCAAGCCATCGCACCCAGTCAGCCCCGAGAGCATGTGAAAGGAAGACTCGATGCGGCTACGTCGTTAGAGCAACTCACAGAACCTTCTTGACACTCAACTTACAAAGAGGATTCTGTTTTAGTAGTTTCAGTTGTGATGCGGTCAAGTTCTCTCTCCGCTGGCTTTCATTCTCTTCATCACGCTCCTCATCTGACCCTATATTGTCAATATAATCACCTCCATCTTCACTGTGTTCATCACCCTCTTCCTCCTCCTCCGCCTCTTCCTCACTGTCTGAGCAGGATTCCTTTTCAGAGTCCTAATTAAATTAAAACAGCCTTCAGTCAATGTACCTCTAAAATGGTTGGTATGGGTGTGAAATTAAAAAATAAAAAAAAAAAAAAAAAGACCCAGAGAAATTAATTTCATACTTTAAGGTTAAAGAAAGAATCTCGTCATGTTAAATGTTGAACTTTGGGGACCAGGAAAAAAATAATACATCTTGGTAAGTGATATAAAAGCCTTAAATGGACATTAAGCTTTAAGTTAACAACAGGAAAGCCCTCCACACCTGTCCCTCACACCTGAGGCACAGAGACACATGTGACCGCGCCAAGGACCCCGTGCGCCCGCCAGGAGGGTCACTGGGGAGTAACGCAAACTCAGCGCGGGTTTTAATAAAAGTCAAACACCTTAAGTGAAAATACAGAAGCAGTCACAAAAGCAATAAAGTGCAACGACGCACCTGGCCGTGTGCACGCACGCTGTGTCTGCGGAGAGCGCGCTCCTTGGAGAGCTCGGTCAGTCTCTGCAGGCGCTCGATCCTGCGCGCTCGCGCTCCCTGGGGGTTGCTTTGCTCTGGGGCGCTCTGCTTGAGCCCCAGCAGCTCCTGCGAGGAGCCCTCCTCCTCCACCACTCTGCAAGGGCGCTTGGCGCCCGCTCTCCTCACCAGGATGTCGCTGCCATCGCTGTCGCTGTGTTCGCTGTCCAACATCTGCCTCCGCTTGGCCGGCCGGACCAACTCCTCCGACAGGTCGTCCGCCGAGGGGGCGAGCTCCGCAGGCCCACTGGGGTCCCCCGCCTGGGCCTGGGGGCCTGAGCGCTGCCCGGGGCCTGGGGAGGCGGTGCCTTCCCGCGGGGCCTCGCCCTGCACGCCAGGCTGGCTCTGGTCCGCCTCTGGCGCTCTTTCCTCTTCTGGCTTCTTACGCCCCTGGCCACTCTCAAGCACTCGGGCAGGAGCCTCACTCTCCTCACTGTCCGCACTCGCCTGGCCCTCGGCGCTCACCAGGCCGTCCACGCTCACCAGGCCCTCTGTGCTCACCAGGCCCTCCACGCTCACCAGGCCTTCTGTGCTCACCAGGCCCTCCACGCTCACCAGGCCCTCCACGCTCACCTGGCCGTCCACGCTCACCAGGCTGTCCACGCTCGCCTGGCTGTCCACGCTCACCAGGCCCTCCACGCTCACCTGGCCGTCCACGCTCACCAGGCCCTCTGTGCTCACCAGGCCCTCCACGCTCACCAGGCCCTCTGTGCTCACCAGGCCCTCCACGCTCACCAGGCCCTCCACGCTCACCTGGCCGTCCACGCTCACCAGGCTGTCCACGCTCGCCTGGCTGTCCACGCTCACCAGGCCCTCC
>JAGFMF010011614.1:12219121-12231489 GCA_019455555.1 Galemys pyrenaicus | reverse complement strand
CAGGCTCACCAGGCTGTCCAGGCTCACCAGGCTGTCCACGCTCGCCTGGCTGTCCACGCTCGCCTGGCTGTCCACGCTCACAAGGCTGTCCAGGCTCACCAGGCTGTCCACGCTCACCAGGCTGTCCATGCTCGCCTGGCTGTCCATGCTCGCCTGGCTGTCCACGCTCGCCTGGCTGTCCACGCTCGCCTGGCTGTCCAGGCTCGCCAGGCTGTCCACGCTCGCCAGGCTGTCCACGCTCGCCTGGCTGTCCACGCTCGCCAGGCTGTCCACGCTCGCCTGGCTGTCCACGCTCACCTGGCTGTCCGCGCTCTCCTGGCTGTCCACGCTCACCAGGCTGTCCATGCTTGCCTAGCTGTCCAACATGCTCGTCATATGTCCAACAGCCATATGAAGTTGTTTCTCTTCGTCCACCTGGAGTCCACTCGGGAATTCTGCTCAGGCTCTTGAGCTCTTGACTTGGCCTTCGTTGTGTGTTTTGTAGGAGGCACCATTTTCCCTTAAACTTCTACAAAATAAAGTCATTAGGTATGTAATAATGACAGCCAGCTCACACACAAAAGCGCACGTGGGGTCCAAGCTGTATTTATTTGGGTTACTAAATGGGTCACATAGTGAAATCATATGCATGATGCAGAATAATGATTAAACAATTTACAGAGCTCTATAAGACGATTACATGAGCATCTACTCTGAATTATCCTCCGTGTGGTGCTGAAAACACTGAAAAATCACGGCCCTCCTCTGCATGGCCTTAGCGCCACGTGCAGAGCCCAACGCTCAGCAAGGTGCTGGCCGGCGCCCACCAGCGCCGGCGGCCGAGCACTGTGGCCAGAGCACCGAGAAGCAGGGGAGCAGCAGAGCAAGTGGCTCCAGAAGGCGTCCCTGGGGAGGGCCGACAGGCTGCTGAAACATTTAACAGGAAAAATAAAAGAAAACAATCCAGGAGGGAAAAAGAGAAGGTCAGAGCTTTGGCACTCTGGCACCCAGGAAACGGGGGACGGATGGTGAACAAGCCGGCAAGGTGTGGAAGGAAGAGGAAAGCAGGGTGGGGCAGCCCGGTGACTCACTGCGAGCGGAGAAAGGCTCTCAAGGGAGAAGTGAGAGGGACTGCGTGGCTCAGGAAGCCGGGTTTCCGGCCGGAAGCGCACAGCCCGCTGACATGCAGACACCGGGGTGCCCGCGTGGGGGGCTCTGCAGCGTGCCGGGCGGGTCTCAGCTCGCCAAGTGGGCGCAGCGGCCCGACAGAACCTCGGGGCAGCCAGCAGTGCCAGCCGCGGGGACAGAGGATCACGGCGGGGCGGCGGCAGGCCTGGGGAAGGGAAGCCAGGGCGCTGAGCCCCGATTTCAAACGCAAGCGCGCGCCAGCCACAGGCCCACCAGGCCCGGCGGAGCGAGGAGCTGCTGCACAGGGCGCAGCGCCCGCGGCCGGCGCGCACCGAGGAGGGCGCCCGGCCTAGGGGCCTCACGGCTGGCTCCCGGGCTCCTTTCACAGAGGGCAGCGGCGGCTGATCGGTCCAGAAGATCCCTCGATTTTCTAGAAACCACAGAACCAAAGACTTAAAATGTAAAATAATCATAATTCACTTTTTAAAAAGTTTTATTTATGCACACAGATGCTGGGGCACAGGCCAGAGGCGCGGGGTGAGAGGACTCACTAGAGACAGAGCGGGGAGCAGAACAGGCAGATGGACTGAAACGCACTGCTGAGGGGAGCAGCGGGGAGGCAGGAGAGGTCTGCTGCGCCCTGTGGGTCCCCTCCCTGGCCCGGGGATCGAACTCGCGCTGCTGTGGCCCGGATGCTTCACAGTGCAGCGCCCAGCCCACTGCGCCACCAGGGAGGCCCCATAGTTCACTTTTTTGTGTCTCAGGGGTTTAAAAACCCACTTTATTAACTTGCCTCAGTTTTAAGGACTGTTAGTAGCTTTTGGAAATGAAACCCAGTTCCAAAAGATAATGAGTAACTATCATTAAAGATGTTCTTTAATGTGAAAATTCTGAAGGTAATTTCAAAAGTGGAATGCCATGACAGAATTATTTAAATCAAACCCAGAGCATCCCAAGATGGTAACTTTTTTTAGCAGAGGAGACGGACCCCCTCATTTAATTGTCTAATTCTGGTATGTTTCTCTGGCAATGTGGCTGCTTCTGTACTGGGTAACACCTTATATAAAATCCAACAACACTGGTATTTAAGATTCCACACTGGGAATTAGGGTATATTACATGATTGAAATAGCAATCAAATAAATCCTAATCAAGACCAAATATTCTACTGTGCAAAATTATACTGGGATTGCTTTACGGGAGCCTTCAGTTAAAATCAAGGTGAAAACTGTGCAGTCAAAATAACCTTAAAAAAAAATCTCTGTATTACTCTTCAAGGCTTTTGGGGGGAGAGTTACACCAGTCTGCTTCACAGTACGTCCACTGATTTTGGTCTCCAGGTTTTAAGCAGGTTCCTGTTTGCTTTTTTATTAAGAGTAGATAAATGAGGTGCTTATATTCTGAAGGCAGTATAAACAAGTGTTTTCTTCAGCACATATAAATCTGTGCACACTCACTGTGCATGTGCATTGCCCTATAGTAACATGGTCAGAACTGCTTTTTTCCCCCTCTCTTTATTTATGTATATTTGACATCAATTGTAGTCCCCATGGAATTCCCACATTTCACCAGCGCACCATCACCGCATTCCCTTGTGCTCTTTCTGCCTTCATCCTCACCCCTCTCCTTCTCACCCCCACGAAGTGCCTCTGATTTGTCTTTGTCTTTTTGTTGTGATTTTTTAAATTGTTAATGTTCTTTTCCTTGATTCCTTTTTTGGACCCTTTAGCTTCCTCCTAAAAGCGAAACCATCTGATATTTTTCTTTTGCCTTCTGACTTATTTCACTGAGCATCAGACCTTCTAGCTCCATCCCTGTGTCTACAAGTGACTCTTTTTGACTGATGAATAGTATTCCATTGTGTATCTGTAAGTGGTCAGAATTTCTAAGAGGTATGTCTGAATTGGGAGAAATCATGAGAAAACACTGATGGAAGTAAATGTTAAGGCGTCAGTAGACCAAAGTGACTAAGGGCAGCAGGTATATTCAAGTGAAGGGTGATTTTGTTAGTGCTTACAAGCGGTTTCACAGGTACAAAGAGGTTCTCTTGCAGAACTACAGCACACTCGAAAGACAGCTATTGAGCAAAACAGTGGGTGATTCCTACGATAACGGCAGAAATGATTAAGAATCTCACACTGTTAAAACATCTATGATGGCGCACAGTGAAGCTATTTTTAACAGCTTTATATCAGTTTTTCAGTGCATTTTCCTGTTTTTAAATTCCAGTCATCATACTAAGGAGGACAATAATATGTTTCTTCATGTATGAGACTCAAGGCCAAGGACACAGCGCTCAAGTGAATTACCAAAGGGCACGCAGCTTGTCTGACAGCGGCTTAGAAGCGGGTCTCCTGCCCTCGGCCGGGCACACAGTGACTGCCTCTGTCGGGAGTTTCTTTGTACAAGGTAGTAAAAGTTATGTCTTTAAAAAGTCATCATTTTATCCCTTATTCATGCTGAGTTTTCGTTTCAGAAAATAGCCATTAGAATAGCTTAGCGTTTACAAACATGCTTTCCAAGTTATGTGGCTTAGTTCTAGGGCGTATGAGTTAGGACAGGAACTTCTGACAGGACTTGGGCACCAGCCAGGAGCAGGATGTGCGGAGCTGAACAGGCACAGGCTCCCCGCCCCCACTGCTCACCCCATGGCGAAACTGCAGGGCCGCCACTGAGCCAACATTCACACAAAGGCAGCTTCTGGTGAGAACGAAATATTTCAGAAAACTGCAGTATTGAACGTTTGAGGACACAATTTTATTTAAATAAAATAGTTTCATTTGGCCAAGGACCAAATTTCCAGGGTCTCGCTCAAAATTCAAAATCGCCACATCCATCAATAATATTAAAAATCCTGTCCTTGAAAAAGAAGGTAATTTGAATATGGCTGGTTCCTCTTTAAATTACAGATACTTTCACTAAGGTAGCTGGGGAGATGACCGAGGGAAAAGTGAGTGAACTGAATCTGAGAGAAATGAGGAGGTAAAGCTAGGTTGATGCTGAAAGAGCTTTTTTAAAATTTTATTTTAAAGATTTTTTTATTTATGCACACAAGAGCTGGGGTACAGGTCAGCGGTGTGGGGGTTAGAGGAGTCACCAGAGATGGAGTGGGGAGCAGAACAGGCAGATGCACAGAAATCCACTGCTGAGGGGAGAAGCGGGGAGGCAGGAGAGGTCTGCTGCGCCATGTGGGTCCCTCCTTGGCCGGGAATTTAACGCGCGCTGCTGTGGCTGTGGAAGCCTCATAGTGCGGAGCTCAGTCCCTGGCGCCGCCCGGGAGGCCCCGCTAAAAGAGCTCTTGGTCTTTAAATTTCACTCAAAAACGAATCCATGCAGGTAGACGTGATTTCTATATGCTGAGTGTGAACCCCGCTTCTTGAGAGGGTTGGGTCGAGCTGCTGCAATCCTGACCTTTAGGCAAAGGGGAAACGGAGTCCAAGCAGCAGCACTAGACAGCGACCCAAGACGGCCCGAACCACGGCACCTGCGCGCTCTGGGCCGGAACCTCTTAGGGCGCACAGGAGGCGATGCCACCTATGGAAGGCGGCACCCCAGGGAACACAGGCCCCTGCCCCTCTCGAGCAGCTCCTACTGAAGGCCCCGCAGAGCTCGCCTGCGCTTCCCACCAGAAGCAAGGCCCATCCTGGGGGCGTCCAGTTCCTTCCCCCTCGAGAGAAGGCTCATTCGAGGAACCACCCTCCAGCGTGCCCTATAAGCAGCGAGGCACTGCACAGAGCCAGACCCGACGGCGGTGGAACCCCAACAGTCACCGAAATTCCACCCGAGGGCGCGTCCGCGCTCGCAAAGCCGCCCTCCCTCATGTCCCGGTCTGCGGACAGCTTGGCGAGGAGCACTCAGCCACCACGCAGCAGGCGACTGGTGCACACTGGGCTTCTGCCCGAGCTCCGAGCCGCGGCGGGGCGCGGGCGCCCACAGGCCGTCCGACGCCCGGTTTCCGGGCTGCGGGAGGACCGGCCGGCCCGCCGCTGCGAACGCGGGAGCGCAGCGCCCGGGCGGGCGGAGGACACGGGCGCGCGGCACGCGGGAGCGGGACAGCGGGAGGGACGAGGAGTCCGTCCCGGCCAAGGCGCGCCCGCTGCGCCCGGCACAGACCCGCCCATCCTTAACCGGCAACGCGCCCGCCCGTCGCCGGACTCGGCAGGAAGCGCGAGGGGTCCGCCCATCGCTGGACTCGGCCGGACGCGCGAGCCAGCGCCCAGCCCCGATCGCGAGCCCGGCGGCCCGGCGGGCGCAGGCGGGTGCAGGCGGGCCCGGGCTCCCCGAAGTCGCTGGGCAACGGGACTCCCGCCGCGCCCCCGGAGCTCCGAGGAGCGCCGCAGCGCGCGCGCAGGGCCCGGAGAGCCCGGAGCCCCGCGTCCCCCCAGGCGGAGGGCGCCGCGGTCGGGGACCCCTCCCGGGCCCGGGCGGGAGGGGCCGAGGCGCTCCCGCCCCCACCGCCCACCGCCCACCGCCCAGCGCCCACCCGCTGCGCGCTCACCTGCAGCCGCCTCCGCCTCGGCCTCCGCCCCGCCCCGTCCCGGTCCCCGCCCCGACCGGCCCCGTCCAGCCCCGTCCCGGTCCCCGCCCCGTCCGGCCCCGTCTCGCCCCGCCCCGGCCCCGCCCCGGCCCCGCCCCGCGCAGGTGCCGCCGCCCGCCCCTTCCGGGGGAAGTCCCGCCTCGGCCGCGCGCGGGGCGCTTCCGGAGCCGCGGGGAGCAGCGCGGCTGCCCGCCGGGCGGGGAGCGCGGCGGGTCCGGTTCCGACCCAGGTGGGAGCGGGGCCAACGGGCTCGAGGGGCCGGGCCGCTCCGGGCCGCGGCGGGGTCAGGGCGGCGGGGGGCCCGGGTGGGGCCCCCCGATCCCGCTCTTCCGCCCCGTGCTGAACTTTGGGGTGTGGCGGGGTCAGGGGGTCCCCAGGCGGGGCGCGCGGAGCGGCGGGCGCGGAGCGGCGGCTTTCCGTGCCGGGGCAGCGAGACACGTGCTGGGCCCCGGGAGACCGCGGGCGCCGGGGCCGCCGCCGCCCCCCGCGAAGTTCAAGGCCTGTCCCCAAACTTCGGCCCTGCGCCCTGGCCCTGCCGGCTCTCGCCCGCCCGCGCAGCTGGCCGCGGGGTCAGGGCCGCAGGGCCGCGGGGTCAGAGCCAGGCAGGGTGCGAGCTGGGCGCTCTGAAGGGCGCGGCCGAGCCCCCCGCTCCGAGCGGCAGCATGTCAGGGAAGCGCAAGCGCGTGGTGCTGACCATCAAGGACAAGCTGGACATCATCAAGAAGCTCGAGGACGGAGGTTCCTCCAAGCAGCTGGCCGGCATCTACGGCATCGGGGAGACCACCGTCAGGGACATCAGGAAGAACAAGGAAAAGATCATCACGTACGCCAGCAGCTCCGACTCCACCAGCCTCCTGGCCAAGAGGAAGTCCATGAAGCCGTCCATGTACGAGGAGCTGGACAGGGCCATGCTGGAGTGGTTCAACCAGCAGCGGGCCAAGGGGAACCCGGTCTCGGGGCCCCTCTGCGCCAAGAGGGCGGAGTTCTTCTTCTACGCGCTGGGCATGGACGGCGACTTTAACCCCTCAGCCGGCTGGCTGACGCGCTTCAAGCAGAGGCACAGCATCCGGGAGATCCACGCGCGCAGCGAGAGGCTCACGGGCGACGAGGCGGCCGTGGAGGAGTTCTGCAGCCACTTCCGGGACTTCATCGAGCGGGAGAACCTGCAGCCCGAGCAGATCTACAACGCCGACGAGACGGGCCTCTTCTGGAAGTGCCTGCCGGCCAGGACCGCAGCGGCCAAGGGTAAGTGCGCGGCGCCCGCGCGCAAGGCCGTGGAGGACCGAGTGACCCTCATGTGCTGCGCCAACGCCACCGGGCTGCACAAGCTGAAGCTCTGCGTGGTGGGGAGAGCGAAGAAGCCGCGCTCCTTCCAGGCGGCTGACACCGCCAACCTGCCGGTGTCCTACTTCAGCCAGAAGGGGGCGTGGATGGACCTCTCCATCTTCCGGCAGTGGTTTGACAAGATCTTCGTGCCGCAGGTGCGCGAGCACTTGCGGTCCAAGGGCCTGCAGGAGAAGGCCGTGCTGCTGCTGGACAACTCGCCCACGCACCCCAACGAGAACGTGCTGCGCTCGGACGACGGCCAGATATTCGCCAAGTACCTGCCCCCCCACGTGGCCTCCCTGATCCAGCCCTCGGACCAGGGCGTCCTGGCGACCATGAGGAGGAACTACCGGGCCGGACTGCTGCAGAACAACCTGGACGAGGGCAACGACCTGAAGTCCTTCTGGAAGAAGCTCACTCTGCTCGACGCGCTGTACGAAGTGGCCGCGGCCTGGCATCGGGTCCCGCCGGCCACCATCAGCAGAGCGTGGAAGAAGATCCTCCCGGCCCTGGAGGACAGGGAGGGCCTGGACTTTGACGGGGAGGAGATCTCGGTGGCCACCGTGGCCGCCATCTTACAGCACACCAAAGGCCTGGAGAACGTGAGCGCCGAGCACCTCGAGAAGTGGCTGGAGGTGGACAGCACCGAGCCGGGCTACGAAGTGCTGACGGACAGCGAGATCATCCGCAGGGCCCAAGGCCAGACGGACGAGTCCAGCGAGAACGAGGAGGAGGAGCTGGAGCTGATCCCAGAGCGGCACATCAACCACGCCGCGGCGCTGCAGTGGACCGAGAACCTGCTGGATTACCTGGAACAGCAAGGCGACATGATTCTGCCCGACAGGCTGGTGATCCGCAAGCTCCGGGCCACCATCCGAAACAAGCAGAAGCTGACGAACTCGAGTGAGTGACGGCACCCGCGCTTGCCACTGCCGGGCTGCGTTGCCCCTCCTTCGCCGTGGGGCGGTCTTCTCTGTTCTGCGTCCAGCCGCGTCCTGCGGAGTGCAGGCTCACGTATCTGGGGTGGCGTGGCTTGGGTCGCTCTGTCCGTGGTCCTTCCTCCGTGCAGGTACTCAGGCGCCCCTGGGGTACAGAAGCAGGTCCCACCGCCCCTCCCTGGCAGTGGCCCGCCTGGCCTTCCACGGCCCTGTGGGGGAAGGACGCAGCACCGCCCCACACCTGTGTGATGGGGGCTGCCCCAGCCACCTTCAGCGGCCCAGCTGTGTCCCTGTGCGGGCGGGTAGAAATGACTGTGATTTCAGGGTGACCTGGCTCGGGTCATGGAGTGAAAACTGGGTTATGACTAGGAAAGTAACCTGGAAATCCTACTCTGTTCTCTTCTGTTTGGATGGCGAGAAGGACAATTTCGGGGTGATGAAGTATCTAGGAAGTGATTGATACAGTAATGAGGAAACTTGGGAAGCAGATTTATTACAGATACTCTGATCTATTGGTGGGAAACGAGGCGATCTTGGGAACTTTAGGTTATTTATGCAAAGGGAATGACTAGGCTTGCTTGTTGGGTCTTTATTATATTCTGGATTGGGTAACCATAGAGGTTTATTATTTATTCATCTAATTACAGCGTAGGTTTTGTGGCGTGATATGTGACTCGAGCTCCCGCCTCATGAGCGAGCATCCTGGGAATTTGAATGTTATTTTTTTACTGTATATTTGAAAATGTGTATAATTTGAAAAAGTTTGTCATACCTTCCCCTTTCATTTGCTTAGAAAAGGAGAAATGAATAAAGTTTTTATTGTTTCAGAGAAGCCATTGCTGGTGGTCTGTCTGGTGAAGAAAGCAGAACTAATTATGGAAAGTGCCAGAGCCTAAGGGATTCCCTCATTACCTTGACACTCGTAAAAAGGATGTTATGTCCTCAAGAAGGCATTAAGTCAGAGTCTGTATATTTGTTGTTCAAGACATGTCAGGACTTTATGGCACCAGCAGCCTTGACTCGGAAGCACATATCTCCACAGGCTTGTCACTGGGCCTCAAGACAGCTGTTCCCCGGCCATTGTTTGTTAAAGATGTTTCATTATTTCGTTGAAAAACTTTGCATTTTACAGTGCCTCCCTTAGAGCCCTAACACTTCAGAGAGACGGTCAGCTTCCCGCGTTCCTGTTACCTTCGTGGCACGGCTACCTTTACAAAAAGTCGTGTCTGTGACGAGAGCTGCTTAGAAACTGTCTCAGCGCATCACCAGTGAGCAGAACCGAATCAGACAATTACATATTCTGCCACCAATTCAATTGCAGATAAAATAATTTTTCATTTTTTTAAAAAGAGAAATTTGTACTAGAAAGCTTGGCGTTTCTGTGGACTTCCCCTAACCCTGTTACAATGAGCCGGTCAGTGAACTCCAGCTGCATCTTCGCCCCCCAGTGGCGAGCTGACGTCACTGGAAGCGGTGTGGTTGGAGGTGACCGGCTCAGCCCCAGGTTCGTGTACTGGGGCCTTGAGTGTGAATCTTGTGGCTCTTTCTTGGGCCTGCGAGCGCTGCGTCTTCCTGATTTGCACCTGTCTGCTCTTCCCGAAGCAGCCAGCACTGCTGGGCTAAGGGTTCTGTTGTGGACCCTCTGTTCTTTTTTTTTTTTTTTTTTCATTTTTATCCGTACTTTTTAATTATATAAATTTCAAAACATGAGCAGTATTAGAAGTAATGATTTAATGACCCCTCCACCCGTCGGTCATCCAGTTTCAGTGGCCCCTCTGTTCTTAGACCTGAGTACAAAAGCCCAGTTACTGACTGGGGGTAATACCTGCTTAGGAATTAAGCCGGCCCACGGAGTCTCACTCCGCCCACTCAGCTGCTGCAGCGCTTTGGCTCCAGGTGAGACTACCCCAGGCTCTGTCCTACTCAGCCGAAGCCGATGTCTCCCACGCAGTCCGCAGCCGCCACCTGCCCTCGGCAGCAGAGTCCACAGGTGAGCTTGGCCCCCTGCACGCACACACAGGCTGCAGGTGCCGGGGTCCCCTTGCTGCGGACCTCTACTGATGGGGGTTCCAGCAGTGCCTTTCTCTGCCCCCCACTTGAGGATGCAGGCCCCAGATGCACGTTATCTGTCCTGTCCGGCTGCCTTCTGTCCGGGCTTCCATCGGCCACCCGCTTGGGCATGCTGACACCCGGTCACTACAGGCAGCTTGTCACAGAGGACGCAACCAGGTGCCAGGGCTGGGTGGCGGGGAGCCGGGTGCCTGCCCTCTGACACCCTTGCCCACGCCTCCCCCCTTGCTGCAGCTCTCCCCAGCCGGGAGGCGCTGAACCCCGACCATCTGGTTTGTGGAGGCTCCTGGCCCCGAAATGATTGGCTCGTCCTTGGCCAGGGTGGCTGGTCCCTGGGGGGAGGGGGAGCTGCATCTTCCAGTCCAAGGTGGGATCTTGAGGAGACCAGTCCCCATCCTAGGTGGCTCCTGAAGCCACCCGGTTCAGGTAAGAAAAGGCTCCTTCACTCCACCCTCGGAGGCGTCTGTTTTTCTCCCCTTGGTAAGTGTTTTACTTGGATAAAGTGTAACTTCGCAGCCACATTCACTGCCGCTGGTTGCCGCAAACTGCCACTGGGGCTTATCCCAGGTGAAAGGCGGGCGCTGGGTGCTCCCTGTGTTCTGAGGCTCCGGCAGGGCAGCGTGTCTGTCACCGCTGTCACCACCCTGCTGCGGGGCCTGGGGTGCGGGTGCCCCCAGCTTCCCGACCCCCGCCCTCCTGCCGCACCCCCCTCGCGCGCCCAGTCCCGGTCACAGCAGAGGCTCATCGCACCCCGGCGCACCCCAGTGGGTATCCCACCAACTCCCGGCCCCAGGCCCCCGGACCCCAGCGGAGTCTGCTGAAGTCAGTCTGGGGGGTGGCCCCTCACTTGTGACACCCCGCAGTCACAGCTGGGGCCGGGTAAGCACGCGAGGCCGTGGCGTGCGGGTGGACACCGGGGCAGGCGGACCCCGGGCTCGGTCCCCGCCCTTGGGGACGGCCCGCCGCGCTGGGTGTCGCTGACCCCAAGGCCTTCACGGGCGCCCGGGCGAGGAGGGAGAGATGGGGCTCCGGTGGGGGCCGGGAGGACACACCCGGGCGCAGGGCCGGAGGCCAGGAGGGACGGCCCCGGGGCCAGCCCGCGCGTGCGCACCAGACGCCGCCTGCCGGCGCCCCACTGCGCACGCGCCGCTCGCCCCGTGCGGGACTCGGCCGCCGGCGCCCTGGACAGTCCACCTGCTCGGAGGGCCTCGGGCTCTCGTCCTCCCGGCCGTGTCTTGGGCTCAGCTGCCCAGGCAGAAGAGCCACAGGGGCGAGGCCGCAGGTGGGGCGTACGCGGCCTCGGGCAGCCGTCCGCGTGTCCTCGCTCGGCCCCGGGGACCTGACCAGCAACCCCGGCCCAGCGGGAAGCACGCTGGGCTTCACGAGCCGCCCCCAGCGGCAGCCCCGGAGCCTGCAGCTGAGCCTCGGGTCACCAGGCCTCCCAGGGCGAGGCGGCCGCCCGACGGACAGTCGCTGCTGCCGCCTCGACGGTCGCCACTGCTCGCGTCCAGGTAGAGCCGCTTCTGTCGCTTCTGTCCCCTGGCCTGGAGCTCTTAGCAGAAGCAGCGGCGGCACAGTGCCCTCGCTGCCCCCGCTGCAGACCTGCGGCCGGCCCGGGCCTCCTGGCCTCGGGAGGCCGCGTAGGGAGCTCCGTTTCCCGTTGAGAACTTGGTGGTCCATCTGGGTCCCACGGACGGACCTCGCGCCTCCGGTCGCAGGAAGCGAGCGCCAGATTGCGCTTCTGTCTGGAGGACCTGCCGGGTCCTTAACCCGCTGGCTGCTAGTGACTGAGAAGCCGGAGGTTCGCCTCCGGGCCATGCGGAAACCACAGTGTTGCTTTTATAATGTATTTGGGCTGGGGTGGGGTGGAGTCAAGGGACCCAGAATTACTGGCCACGCTTAGACTTAATCAGAAATTCACGGCCTTGGCTATGTGGGTAAGACTCCGGGGACTGTCCCCAAGGAGGGGATGGCCATGCTCCTTTTGACGGCTCTCCAAGTGATGCATCTCCGTTTCCATGTTGCTGACAGTGGGGAGCATTAACCACAGAGCCCTGCCTTGGAAAGGGAGTACTGGGGGCTTGTCCTTAGCAACACAGCTGCTCCCCGGTGACAGATGCATGATGTGGAAGGGGGTCTCACTGATTTTGAGTAATTGTCCTTTGTGGGGCAAAATAGGTAGTGGCAGTTTTTCCCACTGACTCATCCAAAGAGCTTTGTGAAAGAATATGGATGGGGGCGCCTGGTCCGCCTGGCTCAGCGTGGTCACAGTGTCTTTAAAAACAGCTTCCAGGGCCTCCCTGGTGGCGCAGTGGGTTAAGCAACGCACTATGAAGCAAACCGCAACCACTGCAGCACGAGTTCGATCCCTGCTGCTGGCCAGGGAGGGG
>JAGFMF010011614.1:12166548-12218876 GCA_019455555.1 Galemys pyrenaicus | reverse complement strand
CCCCGCTCTGTCTGTGGTGAATCCTCTCACCCCCCACACCTCTGGCCTGTACCCCAGTGCTTGTATGCATAAATAAATAAATCTTAAAAATAAATAAATAAATAAATAAAAACAGCTTCCAGGTAGCGGTCATGCGCAGCCAGTTGACAACCGCGAGATGATGCTTCGGTATGGGCCGGCAGCAGAAGCGGACACCGGATGACGGGCTGTTGGCGGACGGAGGTGGAGACTGCGCGGAGGTAGAGTAGGATGCAGAGCTCACGACATGCGAATAGAGGGGCGCAGTGTCTGCCTGTGTCTGCATTGTGTGGGCAGCTGTGAGTTGGAGAGAAGAATGCGGACCTGGACAGCAAGAATGCTGTGGCCGGGCCCCACCTCTGCCATCTTGGTAGAGCTTCTGCAGCTGAACCTCCGACTGGTTCTTTTCCCTAAGCACCTGTTCTTCTTTCGTGTACGCACTTACCTTCCCTTATCTGAGTGCGCCCATCACTCCTGGGAAGGTGGTGTGTGCGATTCTCTGCGCTCCTTGGCCATCCCTCCCCTTTACTCTGTGTGGCATTTTGTGGAACTGAGGCGCTCGGTGTGCTTGGTCATTCGTAATTGTGCTTCCGTCCTTGGAGCTGAGATTGCTGGAAAGGCTGTCTCTCTGCCCGGCGTGGACTGTGGGAGATGGACATTTGTAAGGCTCGCTGGCACCACCAGAGGGAGGGCAAGGAATTGCCGCATCTGTGCTCATGCTTGCCAGCTGCACCCAGCCAGCCTGTACCGCCTTGCTGGATGGGGCATGTAGCACTGCTCCTCCAGGTTTACCTTCCACGCTCCCTTCAGGGCACTCGCATTTGCTGCCGTGTGCACGGCGGCAGACGTGCGAGGAAGTGTGAGCCGCGTCCTTGGTGCCCAAGTCCCAGCCCTTGTGTGCTCTGCCGTGTGCACGGCGGCAGACGTGCGAGGAAGTGTGAGCCGCGTCCTTGGTGCCCAAGTCCCAGCCCTTGTGTGCTCTGCCGTGTGCACGGCGGCAGACATGCGAGGAAGTGTGAGCCGCGTCCTTGGTGCCCAAGTCCCAGCCCTGCGGGCTTGGCTGAGTCTTACGATCACTCATGTGGGGATAATAATACCTCTTGTTAACATGGTTAAAGAAAATAACGGACCACACGTTGTGAATGAGTATGTGAGTTGTTTATATTAGTAGTCAGAAGGGTTGAGGGACTGGAGGCATCAAAGATGAAGGGGGCAGTCAGAGCAGAGAAAGAAGAGGCGCTGGCAGGATGGGGGCGCTGCAGAGACCCGGGTGGACAGCCCCTCGTGTTCACAGCGCTGCGTGCACACGTGCAGCTACGCTCCCTGCCATGCCCAAAGCTCTAAGCTGCTCTGCTCCTTATTCTACCACGTGGGGTGACTCCGAGTCACAGCGCAAACAGAGGCCCTTTTCCCTTTCTTTCCATGTCATCCTTGTAGAGCCTCGGTTTGAAAACATCTCTGAAAGGGGAGACAAGGCTGCTCAGTCCTGAAGGTGCAAAGAAAAAGACCAGTTGGTTGGCAAATCCTTCCAGTCATACAAATCTAAGATTTTTATGGAATTGATAAACTCAAAGCAACAGAGAGGAGAAATCTGAAAAGGAGAACTGGACAAGTAAGGGAAGATCAAATCTATTATTAATATGAGTATTTGTAGAAGCATATATTTCCCTTTCTGAATGAGGAATGGGATAAAATACAAATCATACCAATGATGGCACATTTGTTTTTATTTTATTTATTTATTTATTTTCCAAAGATCCATTTATTTACGCACACAAGAGCTGGGGCACAGGCCAGAGACGTGGGGCGTGAGAGGATTCACCAGAGACAGAGTGGGGAGCAGAACAGGCAGATCCACTGAAACACACTGCTGAGGGGAGCAGTGGGGAGGCAGGAGAGGCCTGCTGGGTCCCTCCCTGGCCTGGGACCAAACTCGCGCTGCTGTGCCGCGGATGCTTCACAGTGAGGCGCTCAACCCGCTGCGCCACCAGGGAGGCCCCCACATTTGTTTTAAAACTGACTTAAAAGCTGTCACATTGGGCTGGTTTCAGGTTGACTGAGGCAGGTGTAGGTTTTCGCTACCACTGAGAAACAGCTCAGCTCGGGTGGGGTCTATTTCACTGGCAGCATTTTGACCAGAGATGGACGTGGCTGCATTGACGCCATCCTGAAATTAAGAGGCCAGTGGTGCTGAGCTGCCAGGCCGCTGTTCTAGTCCCCTTTTCGTACCCAGTGTCCTTTTCTCCCTAACAGTCGTTTCTTCTTGTCTGTTGTCGGTGTCTGTCGTCGGGACCTCAGTCCCCTGCTTTTGTGGCTTGGGGTCTGTCCGCTCCTAGGGAAACAAGGACAGCCCCGAGCTGTCAGCTGGGATCGTGAGTAGGCCCCAGTCACAGCCGCGAACTGACCGTCCCACTCGAGGGGTGCTCGCATTCCGTCCTTCCTGAAGACTGCTATGCAATAAGACTGCTCTTGGTTAAGGGGCACCAAGGAAGGTCTTTTGTTGCAGAAATGGCAGGAGGGATCCACGGCAACTGGAAACAAGCATCTGCGTTTGATCATTTGATTAAGCGCCGTTCTTATTTTCTATTTCCAGCTAAGTATTCAGGACTGGCTCATTGCGATTGTATTACAGATATTGTAACAGATGAAACAGGATCGATGCAATATGGAAAATCAAATGCCCATGAAATAATTTGAGAAATGACTTTGTACCTTCATTAATACAATCTACTCTTTTCTAACCTTAATGGGGAACATTGTTTCAATATTAACAATAAAATGTCCCTTAGAGTAATGTTCATCCCCTTCTTATTCAAGTGCTTGTCAGTTCTCTTCTGGTGGCTATGAAATGTTGTCATTTATTCTTTTGTTTGTTCCTTCTTCTCAAATGTTTATCTGTCTACAGACATTTACCTGCTCCATAACCAAACATTTAAATAATCACCTTCCAAATTCTTCTCGCAAACTTGTGTGCATGGGACTGAAATGAAATCCCTCGGTGTTTTGTCTGTGAGGAAAATGATGCTTGTGTTTAGGTTGCCGCATTACTTTAGCCGTCAATGAGAGGACGAAAATAGATGCACGGCAATATGATTTGGATGAGTTTTAAGCATACACGTTGGTTCCTAAAACCAGAATTAATTGAGCTAATTACTTAGAAATGCTTTTGATATATAATTTCATCCACTGATTTCTCTAAACATAGGATACAGATAACCTTTTTGTTGACATACATCTGAGATGTTAATATCCCACACTCATGCATTATATCCCCTAGAGGCAATTGTTGACCTGAACAAAGAAAAAAAATTCAACTGCAAGTGTACCCTCAAAGTACTATAATTTTAAAGCAGTTTTATCTCACATGAGTTCATAAAAATCTCTTCCAAGGTAATAGGGATTTTATTGAATTGCGAGAAGGCCCGGTCTTTAGTGGGTGTCTTTGTTTTACGGTATCCTGATGGAGGCGTCACATTAATCACGCATCCCACAGCTCAACAGGGTTGCCTTCCCATCAGGCTGCTGTCATCGCTGCTGCTTAAATAGCTGGAATATATGACTTTAGTCTAATTAGGATAATTAGCTAAATCTGATTTGGGCTGACAAAGTGTCCTGCAGGTATTCTGCACAGGAAATTAGTTTCCAAGGTTTCCAATATTTCAGAGTAGCTTATGACAACATGCAGTTGCAAAACATTTGTCTAAATCACCAGACACAACAAAGAAGCTTCAAAATAAAAGCAGAAAGGGGACATTTGTTTTCTCTTCACCGGAGCAGGACACGTCTCATCTCTCAGCAATTAATAGAATTAAAAAAAAAGCACTAAAGAAAAATCCAAGCCCAAGGCCTGATAACGTCACTATTTAGTGGACTACGGTTTATTGAGATGACGGGGTGTCCTTTGCCCACATGTGCTGGCAGGACAGCCGGGTGCGGTGTGAAAGCGTCACTCGTCACTGGTGTGCCGACGCGTGTGGCCCGCGGCGCGTTCACAGAGGACGTGCCGTGCTGCTCCTGGGGCCCTGCAGCGGGCTCGGGCCGTGGGACGCCTGGGTCACTTTGTGTCCCTGCCGTGGCTTCTTCATTCTGGCGTGGCTCAGCTGACACCGGAGTCCCCCGTGGCTCAGTGAAATGATTGACGCGGTGCTCAGAGCATCTCCAGATAGAATAAGCGTGGTCCAGAAAACTGGGGTTTTCGGTCTAACTGGGCTGAGGAGCCAGTGCGTGAGGAGGGAGCCCCGCCGCGTGCTTGCCGTGACCAGGTCACACGGCGTTGCGGCCAGAGCGCTGGTGGGCGCCGGTCGGCCGGCAACGCCGCATCGCCATGCCCGTTCCTTAGCTTTTTCTTGGATGCTTTGTATGCAGACCTTTGCTTTGCTTTCTATTTGATGCTTCGGATGCAGACCTTTTATTTGATTTCTCCAGGTCCAAGAGCCACATTTTGCCCTCGAAATGTGCGCTGTCATAGAGCCTTAGGAATGAGACCAACCCAGAGCGGATCAGAAGCCGACACACTGGCCAGGCAGCTGCCTCTCTTGCCCTGGCCCCGGGCGCTGAGCCCCGCTGGGTCTCCGTGGCAGTGGCTCGGCACAACGGCCCTTTCGCTCAGGTGGGCGGCCCTGGGGAGGCGACACCAGCGGGCTTAGGACAAGCCGCCCTGTGCTTCGACCAGGCTTTGAGCTGCGCACCATGGCGAGGGGCTGCATGCCTGGACCGGCTGCCCTCTGTCCCGGCTGCGGCCTTGACCTGAGGAGTGGCTGGCGGGTGCAGAAGCTTGGGGCTCTTCAGCGCCCCAGCAGCAGCCTGGCCATTCTCCCTGATTTCCTCCTCGGCTTCTCTTCCTCTGCCTTCCTACCAGGGGGAGGCGTTGTCGGGGTTCTGTGGAGCTCCTCTCCTCTGTGCCCCCACACCCCAAGCGGCCTGCCCCCAGGTGCGGTCCCGTAGTAAGTCTCTGCGCTCCCTTTCTGAGCAAAGCCCCGTCCTGTGTTCCAGGTCAGTGTTTGCAGCAGTCCGGGACGGTTCAGATTTCGATGCCTAATTATGACTGTGACTACGCGGTCTCGCGCTTGTTTTCCTCATTCTTTTTCATCCGTAGCGCTACCTTTTGTGCCCTTCTCTGCCCCTTTATTTTTAAGAAAATGTACGTGACGGTTGCTGTGCGTGTCGTGTTTCATTTGGTGATGCTCTCTCAGGGAGACTGTAAAGGCTAACGATTACCAAGGCGAAGCCAACTGCTGTGCCGACATAGATCACACCTCCCGTGAATAACAGTTCTCTGCAATACTTTCTTAACAAATAGAGTTCTCTAGACGTAGCTTAAACCTCAGGTTATAAGGCTGTTTGGGGGTTTATTAGAGCAGATCGTTTCAGTATTACAGGAGTTCTTTAAGAACCACGCTTGGATGCCCACCTAGATGAGAACGCAGCTTGTGTTGGGGCAGGAAGCGAGGGTTGTGTGTTACGACAGCTCCCTTATGTGATAACAAGTGAGGGCCCCTCACCCCCCCGGAGGACCCCCGCCCACGCCCGCAGACCAGAGAGAGCAGGACAGAGCTCACGCCACTGCCGTGATGGAGAGCTCATCGCGCTGCGGCTTTCCCGTTGTGGCTGGGCACACAGGTGCGCCCGAACGTGTCTCACAGAGCGGGCGAGGTGAGGCCTCTGCAGAAAGTTCAGCTTCTTCTTCATTTTCTTTTGAAGGACGTTTGAAGTGGAGCCACGTCTCCTCCTTGTGGCGCTTCAGGATAACGAAGGTGCTTTTCTCTCTGATCTGCCGGGTTCTGGGAAACACGCCCCTGGCCGCGCTACCTGGCCAGCAAGGGGAGTAACCACACAGCAAACCGAAGCTGCCACTGCTCGCCCCGCCCTGTGGGAGGGTGGGTGTCCGGGAGCTGCCGCGGGTGCTGTGGGACCTGGAGCAAGAGTGAGACCCAGGCTGTTGCAGCGCCCTGCCCGGACCGCCCGGCGCCTCGCTCTGTCTACACAAGCTGCTCGTCACTCTTGCGCAGTTATGTGACGATGACCCAGGGTGAGACCCAGGCCACCGCCCTGCACACTGGGCCCTTCTGGCCCTTGGCCAGCGCCTGCCCTGTCGTGCTGCTGCCAACCCGAGTGAACGCTGTCCTCTGGGCTACCTGACAGTTTCTGCCCCTGGCTTGGTTCTCAGCGCAAGAGGCTTATTTTTGGACAAGCCGGGGTGTCACTAGCACACTAGACAGGGGGTGGGTGGGGGGTGTGGGCCTGGCCCACGGCCTCTGTCCAGGGTCGGACGCGGGCACACAGGAGGGACCCGCAGGGATGCTGGCGGCCACACCACCCGCGGCGGCGCCTCCGCCCTGGCGCGCGAGTCTTCCGATGACTCCTGGGGAAGTCGCCGCTCACTGCACTTGGCCGTGCTGTCCGAGGAGGGCGCCAGGTGCAAGGCAGGGCTGGGCGCCTGCCCCCGCGCCTCGGAAACACCCGATTAGAACAAACTTGGGCGTAAAAGCAAAATGGTTTTCTTTAGAGAGGACTGCAGAGCACGCGGGGAGCGTGGAGGCCGCAGTCGCTGGGCCGGGACGGAGTCGCGGGGTGCAGCAAGGCCAGCTCCCAGGGCCGCAGCTAAAGCAGCCTGCGCTGCAGACACTGGGTCTCACGCGTGTTGTATGAACTGCCTGGTCTTGCTGTAGGGACAATACTACACAAGAGCTGACATTTTTTCAGGAAAAAGGAAACGGACAGAGACACGCTAGACAGTGAAAATGAAAGTCGTCTGAGGGAGGCGGAGGGAGAGAGAGACCAGGGCGCCCAGAAAGTGCAGCAGCACAAGCTTGGACGAGGGTGTCTTAAATGATGAGGGGGACATTTCAACTCAGCGAAGAAGAACTGAGTTTGACAAACACTGGGCTTGTAGCACTTGTCCCAACATTAAAATGATACATTCAGAGTCCTACATCATCCAGTTTCCACATGGATCAGTTACAATAATAATAAGAATAAAACTACTGGAAGAAAATAGATGGTTACTTAATATTAGAAAGGTTTTCATTTCTAAGTGTGACCTCAAAGCTAGAAACCGGCAAGCAAAATTTGATATTGGCTGCGAATAAATGTAAAAAATCCTCTGGACTTTTAAAAAAAGAAGTGCGTGGTGAAGATTTGCAATGCGTGTAGGAGGCCAACTTATTTTTAATGTTTTTCACATGGAAGAGATTTTTACGGCCCTATCAGAAAATGAAAAATGGAAGGGAGTCTCTACTTTTGGAAAAAAAAAAAAAAGTCAAAGAAAAGAAAATGGGAAAAAAATATGACCAGGTAACTCATAAAATAAGTCAAAGGAGTGATCTATAGCATAAAAAAGCCCACCTTTGCAGGTAATGAAAGAGCTTATGTGAAAATTGGAGTGATATGAAAAAGAGGGCGTCCTCATTTTGTGTATCAAACTGTAAAACATTAAACCAGCGAGTCATATCCTTTGTTAGAGAAGGCGCTGAGGTAAGAGAGTAAATGAAGTTTTCTTGAGGCATTTTAGCGATGTATATTTTTTAAATTAGAAACTTACATAACTTCCAATCTAGAGTTCTTTTCTTTTCTTTTTTTTTGGATTTATCCTAAGGACAGAATCATGGATATGTGCAAAAGCCGTGCTACTGAGATACTGCTTATAACAGCAGAAGGCAGCAACTGATGATGCGGGATGAGGCATGTCGGTGGGTCTGACTACACAGTGACCTTCCGAGTGACCTTGTGGAAGAATATCCATGAGAGCAGGAAAAAAAATCAGTTACGAGATGAAGAGTCACAACCGTTTGCCGTTTTGTTCTAGTTCTAAAGGGCATATATCCCTTCAAACAGAGGGGAGAAACAATAAAATGTCCACAGTAACACTTGGCTGGTGGGCTTCATGGTAACGCTTCCTCTTTTTGCACGGGAAGATTTCCTAATTTTTAAGTACTGCAAGTTCATTTTGGAAAAGAAAATATATAAAATCATTTTTAGGCCCTCCCTGGTGGCCTAGGGATTGAGTCTCAGGCTACCACCCTTAGCTCCCTTCTTAGGGAGGGACCCCCAGGGCGCAGCAGACCCCTCCTGGCTCCCGCTGCCCCCTCAGCAGTGTGTTTCAGTCCATCTGCCTGTTCTGCACCCCACTCTGTCTCTGGTGACTCACCCCGCACCTCTGGCTTGCACCCCATTTCTTCAATGCAAAATAAATAAAAATATTACAATAAAGGAATAATTCTAAAAAATATCTTTAAGAAGTGCCCCTAAAGAGAAACTTATGAAGTTGGGTGAGAGGTTTGGGGTCAGCACAGCTGTAACAGCGTTTCAGACTTAAACCCCAGCCTGAGGCAGCGCTGGGCAGGAGCCTGCGGGAGGGAGATGGCTCAGGCCTCAGGCAGGCTGGGGGAGGGGCCGAGCAGGCGGAGCCCAGGGCGGGCTCCTGCTGGGAAAGCAGAGGCTGGGGCTGGCTGACCCTGGAGGAGGAAGGGCTTCCTGTGGGGCTGCTGTGGCCGGGCTAACAGTGACTTTGGCTCCACCCCGGGGCTGCGGAGCAAGAGCTCTCCCTGGAGGGAAGTGGGCGCTGGGCCTTCTGTACCCTGGGGCAGTCTCAGTATTCACAGACTTTAACGGAGGCCCCACCTCTGCTCCTCCCCAACACCCCCTGACCTGTGCTTCCCCGCCCCAGCACCCCCACCTCTGCTTCCCTGCCCCAGAATCCCCCCATCTCTGCTCCCCCCCAGTCCCCAACCCCCCCTCTCCCCCAGCTGTGTGAAACAAAGTGGCGGAAGGCCTGGATGGGCAGGAAGCTGCTGCAGACCTGCTCCGGACAGTGACGCCTCTCCTGGGGGGCGCGCCCCTGGGCGTGCATGTTCTTATTTCTACCCATCTCTCCTTTGCGTGCTTGCCTACAGTTGAGTGGTATTTTAAGGAGGCCAGGAATCTAGATTTTAAGAAATGCCAAATGCAAGGGTGAGCGGCCGGCCTCCTGGCCGCGACACAGCGAAGGGGTTGTCGATGCTCCCCTCTCCAGCGCACGGCAGTCGTCCGGCTGTCTCCATCCCTCTGCGAAGTGCTAAGAGTGGGGTGCACTGGCCTTCCGGCTGTGGGAAAGTGCTGTCAGGGCAGTCGGCTTCTGGGTGCAGGGCCGGCCGCAGGGGAAGGCTGTGCCGAGCTTGTCCCGAGGGGCTGGCGCTGGACGCTGCCGTGCTGCCCAGCGGGCTGGGCCCCGAGGAGGTGGGTTTTCCCTCCGCCCGTGTCTGGGGAGGAGGTGGGGGCAGCAGGGCGGGCTCGGGGCAGCGTCAAGGGGACCCCCGGGCCTGTGCGCCCTCTTCTCTTTGGCTGCTCCCATGGGCTCGTCAGTGGATGCGGGAGCTTTTCCCCGTTGCAAAGGGAGACGCTGCCGCTCGCGCTCGGAATCTCTCCCACCGAGGAGACAAGGGCCTAGGAAGGGCCCGCCTGGTGAGGCCAGACCCGCCCAGGGGAGACTCCCCTGGCGCAAGGCGAACTGACCTGGGACCCGCCGCATCGGTATAACCCTCCCAGCAGCTCCGGTTTAGCGCTCGGCGGGGTCAGGAGGAAGTCTGTACCCGGGCATCCTGACAGCCACCTCGGCCTTCTGCCGCGGTCACAGCGGAGAGATGCACCACGGCGGGCTTAAGAAACAACCCAGACGGGAAAACGCTGGAAGATGGGAGTTCGCTGGAAGATGACGGCGTGCGTCCTGCCCCTCCCCGCAGCGCGGCCCCTCCGCGCCCTCCGCGGCGCAGACCCTGCTGAGGGTGGGCGCACTGCAGGCGCGCGCCGTGGGAGTTCGTGGTGTCAGCTCCCTGGGCCGCACCGGCGCAGCTTCCAAATCCCGGTGACACGTGTTCGCGGGGTCCGCGGGTGGGCGGGGCCTCACTGCTCCGGGTGGGTGACCTGGTGAGGGGCTGGGCATGTGGCCGGTGAGAATGGCCCCCAGCCCGCCCACACTCAGACTCCTCCCGGGTTCTGAGCCCAAGAGGCAGGCAGATGTGTGTGGTCCCCTTCTCCTTCTGCTTAAGTCTTACTGGTTAAACGGACGGCACTCCCCCGGACCCCAGGGGGAGGACGCTGGCGCTCACAGCCGGGGCCGGCGTGAGGCTGGGGTACTGGGTGCTCAATCCCACCGGCAGACCTCAAAGTATTTGCAGGCAAAAGCGGACAGCACTGCGCAGTAAGGAGGGGCTGCCCCCCAGTTACACGTGAACCACTCCACCCGTGACTTGCGGAGAAGAGCGGAAGGCAGCGTGGGGCTCAGGACACCGACGGACTCCGTCCGTTAGACTGGAGGGGCACTCCGGCCAGCCTGTCAGGGTCCGCCCTGCTCCAGGGCTAGGACTGCAGCCTTTACCTTCCCGCCAGCCTGTCGATTGCTCAGCACTGATGTTTCCTGCCGCTCCAGGATTTAGCCTCCACGCTGGGTATTGTGCTTTCCTGTGCTTGGGCAGCCAGAACATCTGCACGCACCCTAGCTGGGATCGACTCTTCTGGGCTGACCAGGAGCCCCACGGCAAAGCCAGGGTGTGCGTAAGCAGCAAATTCTGTTTCTCAAGAGTCAATACTTTTCTGTTTGGCTTATGACAATCGAGAGTTCCATAAAGTTCCTTTTTTCCCCCAGAAATAATTCTGAAAATTGTCCCTGAAAACAAAGCACACATATGGAGTGCATTTACTCCACTGTGGAGGTCGACTCAGCCCCTTCCAGGCACTATCCTTCCGCACAGGGGGTTTAAACTCTCCAGCTGTAGTCAGCACCAATCGGTTAGTAAAAGACCGTGCAGTCCTTGGAAAGCACCGGGAGACCCGGGGTCCAGAAAGCCTAGTCCTCGGTGCTGGGCTGTGACCATGGTGGGGGTGTTGGAGACCCCTAAGGCGTGGAGAGCTGGGACGGGGAAAATATCTGGGTCATGGCCGGAAGACTGGTCATGGCTAAGACTGGTCAGCGTGAGCTGGAAGACCGGCCCATGCACAGACCAGATGTTCTCTCCTGTGCCAGTGTAACCACCGCCTGGGGAGCCAACGAGATTAGCAGGGAGAGCAGCACAGCGGACGGCACAGGACCTTGGCGGTGAACATGTGCCGAATGATGCTGAGTACCAAGAAATGAAAGGACAACCGTTGTCACGTAACTGACCAGAGGGGGGCGGTCTTTCTCAATAAATACCATCTGTGCCGGACACTCGGGACATGTGTCCAGAAGAGAGGGGCCTTGCGTGCCCTGGGCCCGCTTTTCTTAAACTATTTTGTGTCTGCCATGTCTTATATCCTGGTTCACTCGGTGCCTCTCCTCAACCCTGTTCACCGGAGCTGGACTCCGGCAGGGGAGGCGGGTGTGAGGGCAGTCACGGCCGGTGTGGCGTCTGCTAAGGGTGTCCTTGGCCCATGGAAGCAGAGCCCTCAGCAGAACGGGCCGCCACAGGTGCTTTGTAGACAAGTGTGTAGTATTTAAGTTCACTGTAGAAAGCAAGCTGGAAGTCACCTAGGCGGGGAGAGACTGGGAGGAGAGGAGATGCTTGGGCAGGGGCGCGTGGGAAGGCAGGTGTGTCCGAGGGGGCTCGGTGCCCAGGAGAGGAGGCCATGCGGCGAGGCAGCGAGAGGCTGGTGCTGCAGGGGTCTGCCGGAGGCGTGGCGTGCTCCCAGAGGGCGCACAGTGGTGACGAGTTTGTCCTTTAGGAATTTCGCATAGAAATTTAGAATCGCGTAGAAATTTTGTATCGTTGAAGACAACAGTCTCTGTCTTGTCTCATTCAGTCCTCATCACAGTCTTGTGTCCGTCTAAGTCTGTAATATGTTGGCTGCTAATAAAAAGCGCTTTTGCGTTATTCCCTTATCCTCCGTAGAATCTATCTCTATTCTGTTTTCAGTTGTTCACGGCTGTCAGCCGCAGGGCAGGTGGCCCGTGCACCCGTGTGACTGCTCCTCTGTCCACTTGTCAGCCAGAGGTCACCGGTTCAGGGGAACACGTCCAAAAGCATCCCCGTGGCTGCTGGGCCTTGCTGGGGGACGGGCGTTCTTTCTTGCCCTGATGCCGCCTGGGGCCGGCACCAGGTCAGGGGAACTTCGGCGTCTGCGTCCAGAATGGCTGCTCGCGGAAGGAAAGGAAACCAGGCAAAGTAAGTCACTGAACGGCTGATCGTCAGGCCTGGCCTCAAGGCCTGCCTCGTGTGGCTGCCCACTCAGCTATTCTGGAAACGATGGAAAGGATCTGCGCGTGCTCAACCCGTTTCCTGCTTCTAAGACCGCCTTAAAACTCAAAGTCCCCTGCCCTAATTTTTCGTTTTGAGACACTGTCGAGATTCTGGCCCCGTCCTTGCTGGTCTGTAGATTCCTTGGGTGTTTTGCTGGGAACCGACGGTCACTGCTTTCTGCTGCAGCCTCAGCCCACGGTCTCCTGTTAGAACACAAAGTCCTCTATGGCGGCTGATGAGGTTGCCATGGTGACGTGCCTACGGGGTGCAGGAGATGAGAGATGCTGGTGTGTGAGGGCAGAAACTTGCTGGTCTCACAGACAGGGCTTCTCCAAGTGAGCGGAGTGAAAGCCGGTGGGAGCCTCTGCTCAGCAGCACATGCAAAATTGGAGCGAGGAGGAGGGCGGGTGGGAGCCAAGGGGGAGCCAGTGCCTGGTGGTGGGTTACAGGGCTTTGTGGTGGACGTGGTGGGGTGACGGCATCTGAAGAGGTGTGACCTGTACCCCTAAATCACTGACAGCGCTGTGACCACAGGCACGGACAGGCGAGAGGCCCTGTCAGGGCTTGGGGGCTCCGGTGGTCAGAACAGCCCGCGCCTGTGGGCGTGAGTGAGGGTCCCCGCGCTGGACCTGTCGTCCACTCTGGAGGCGCCAGCCTGTGTGACTCCACCGACAACAGAGCCGCTCCTGCCAGCCGGCCAGAGCTCCCTGCTTCATCAGGCCCCTGGCTGGCCCCTGGCTGCGTCTGTCCCCACTGTGTGGCCCACAGCCTGGGCGTCCCCTCCGCGGCCTCCACCGCGTGCCACTCCGCGCCTTTGGCTTGTTAAGGTTTAGTCTGACAGCTGTGATTCTGGAAGCAGCTGTCAGCGACGCGGCTGCACTGCGCCGGAGGGCGGGTCCCGGCCCCAGGTGGGGCTCCCCCAGGACCCGACCGCTGGCTTGCCGGAGCCCCCCAGGCCCTGCGCCTCCGATGCATCCTGCTCGGCCAGGACCGCGGCTCGCGGGTGGGGTCGGCCCGCGGGAGGTCAGTGGTCAGCGTGGCCTGGCTCCTGCCCCGCCTGGAGGGGCAGCCGGAGGCCGTGCTGAGCCAGGGCGGGGAGCTCCGGTCTGCGTGGAGGGCTGCGAAAGAACGCCCGGGGGGCCCCCTCTGAGCCACCCCCCCCCCCCCCCCGGCGCNCCCCCCCCCCCCCCTCGGCGCTGGCCCTCGCCTCAGCCCCTGTCCAGGCCAGCGAGCTCTGGCGGCACCAGGAGCCTCAGCATCTGCGGGCAGGGCCTCGGCTGGCCTGGGGCAGTGTGGTGGGCGAAGGGCCGGCTGGACCCAGGTGCAAATCGACCAGACCCGGCGAGCCCGTGAGGAGAAGCCCCGACGGGGCTGGAGCGCCGGATGTGGGGAGACAGTTCGCCGGAAGAGGCACTGGGAGACGGCTGGAGCGCACAGCCCTCTTGTGCCCTGGGGCGCAAGCCGGGGCTTTCTGGGGTGACGTGAGGGGCAGAGGAGAAACGGGGAGAGTGGAGGGAATGCCAAGGACAGAGCCCCTCCTCCCAGCAACGTCTGATGTGCGGGTCTGCGGCGCCTGAGGTAGGCGCAGTGCGGGATGGTCTAGCGCTGGGGTCAGGAAAGGCGAGTCCCGGCCGCTGAGCCTCCGAGTCGCGTGTGAGTCTGCGTAAAACGGCGCGGTCCCCTTGGGTCTGTCATTCAAGGAAAGGCTGTGCCTCCTTTCCCTGCCCGGGCACAGCCGTGGGGCGCAGCCGTTAGCCGCCCTCACACGGGGCAGGAGGACTGCCCCCCCCACGTGGGGCGCGGCAGCAACCCGACTTACTCTGCGGCGCCCCCCGCCAGGCGGAGTGCCACAGGCGGGGGACGGGGCCGAGTCCAGGTCCGGGAGGTTTCTCCCAGCCGCTCTCCTTGGCTTGGCGTGTCCGGCTCCTCTGTCCTCCCTGTGCGTCCAGGTGTGTCCTGTAAGGGCGGTCACGATGCGCTGGGGCCACCCGCATGACCCCTTTGGCTTGGTTAAAGCCGTCTCTAGGCGCAGGCCGTTCTGAGCCGCGGGGTTCGGCGGCAGCACGTGCCGCTGGCTGCGGCGGTGTGAGAGGAGCTGCAGCCGCAGGAGCCATCCTGTTTGGGCTCTTTAGCCATAACTTAGGGTTAAAAGCAGCAGTTTTATTTTTATTTATAAATTTTTTAAAATTTACATATATTTGACATCCATTGTCACCCCCATGTCTTCCCCGTCACCATATCACCAGTGCACCATCACCTCAGTCCCCCGTGCTCCCGTCTGCCCTCCACCCTGCCCTTCTTCCCTCCCCACCAAGTGTCCCCAATTTGTCCTTGTCATTTCATTTTTGGTTTTTGTGTCTTTATTGTTGTTGTTATTATTATTATTGTTCTTATTCCTAAAAGCAGCAGTTAAGCGCTAGAAGGGGCTTATTCGACTCCTGTCTGCAAAAGTGGTTCTTTTGGTTCACTGTGAGTGTTAGTAAAACTCACGATTTGCGAGAGGAAGACATCTGCAGACGGCCGATGCTCTGCTGCCTGAGTTTAGGGGGTAGATTTCCCGTCATTAAAAAAAAGACTGATTTTCCCAGAACTCCGGGAGTGAACTTACGGCTTTTGGAGGGGCCATAGGAGAAAGGGGAAAATCAAAAAAAGAACAAACCAGCGTGGACGCGGCTGCGTGCGGGTGGACGGCAGGCCGGGGGGAGTGCGGGCAGGAGGGTAGCGCCGGCTCTGGCGGAAACGAGGGGCCTGTACCCTGGCGCTCAGGCCGCCGCGCCCGCCCCGCTGGAGCCCGCTGCGGCTGCCCGCTGACCGGGAAGAGCAGGTGCCGGGCCCGCTCCTCAACTCGGGGCAGCGCCCCGCGGCAGACCCAAGCACCGGCCCTGGGCGGAGATGCTGTCCCAGCGCGTCCTAGCTGTCCGCGGGAACAAGGAAAGCGTCCCCGTGCTGACCAGCGAAGCCAGGTGCTGGCGCCGGACGTGCCGCCGCCAGTGTTAGTGCTCAGAGGCAGTCACCGCTGAAACGAGGCTTGAACAAAAAAGAAGAGCACGGCCTCTGAAAATGGCTCTCGCAGACACAAGAGCGCGTCAGTGCGTGTTTGCGCCCGAGGCTGTAGCAGAGGCCTGATCCGCATCGCAAGCCGGACTCCGGCCTTGGGCACCCGGGACCGCGCGGGCCCACGGCCTCGGCGGCGGCGGCCTCGGCCAGCAGGGGGCGCTCGGAGCCCACACCTCGCGGGCGCTGTCCCCGGTCCCCGTCGCCATGGTGATCTTAATTAACACACAGCGTCCGGCTTTCACCGACACCAGCAAAACGGGGTGACTGTGACCTTGATTAGTAAAATGTGTAATCGTTTTGGAAATATCGGGAGTTAGAGACGTGTTAACTATTCCTCCGCGGTGCTTACAGTGACCTATAATCAATAAAAACAGAATCTGAATTGCAGACGATGACGCTCCGCCTCCCGGGAAGCCTTCCTCGGGGCAGGGAGCTGCGGCTCAGAGACACCCTTTTCGCCAGGCGGGGGGCCGGGGCGGCTTGCTGTTCCTCCCTGTCAAATTGGCAAGTTCCAGGCACCGGGGAAGGCGCTGTAGTTGTTATTTCTGAAATTCTGCGTTGGGGGGAACGTCCTCCCCAGCAGCAAAGCGAGAAAACGAAACCCTGCTGTTCGCGAGGGGAACGCTGGAGGGCGCGCTGCACCCCGATATCTCCGAGGCCCTGGCCGGAGGCCCAGGAGCCCGCAGGCGCTGCCCTCCTACGCTTCTGAGCTGCTCCGGGAGAGGAGGAGCGCCCCGCACCCTGGACAGCCCCCAGCGCCCCACTGGCCGCGATGCGAAGCCCCTGCCTGCCCCGAAGGAGGCCGGAACGAGGGCTCAGCAAGTCCAGGCCGCGGGCCGCGCGCCCGTCTCCCAAGCACAGGCGCAGAGCGCAGCCCCACGCCCTCGCGGCCTCGCCTTCCTCAGCGAAGCGTGTGCAGGCCGCGTGCCGCACTGCGTCTTGCGTCGTTTTGCCAGGCGAAGTCCGTCTCACGCGAGCCCCGCCATGGCGCTGCTTCTGTGTCTGCGTTGTGGGGCTGGTGTGGGGCGCCCCGCTCTCCGGCCTGGCCATAGCGCGCGACGAGCGGGGGAGGGACAGCGCAGGAGCCCGCGGGTGGCGGCGTCCTCCGGGGCGGGCCTCTCCTCCCGGCCCTTGGTGGTGAGGTGTGCGGGGCGCGCGTGGTATTTGGTGGTGGCCGCCAGGCCCGACCTGCACCGCGGACGGAGGGCAGTGTGTGGGGACGCTCGGGCTTGGGCATCTTCCTCCAAACTGGCTTTCTGGCCTCACTGCGCCTTGGACCCGTGCAGGCGCCACGGAGCCCGCCCTGGGCGTTCCTCCTGCCCGGACGCTGCCTGGCCCGCGGCCTCTGCCGCCACCGCCACAGAAATCCGGGCCTCATCAAGTGGGTGAGGCTCGCCCGGGCCCCCACTCGCGCCCTCGGGCCCTTGTCCCTGGCGCCTGGCTGCTGGGGGCTGCCGCAGGCTGAGGGCCATGCGCCCGGCTCCCTCTCCGCGGCCTCTGCCCGCCGCGGGCGTCCGACCGGGCGCGAGCCGCGCAGGGAGGACTCGGCGGTTGCTCGGGCGTGGACTGGCCGGTGGGAGGCCTCCTCCCTGCCCTGCTCCGGCAGCGGGAATTGGCGCCCGGATCCGGGGTGGGCGCCGTGGCGCCCCACAGCGCCCCACAGCGCCCCACAGCGCCTGCCGGCCCGACTAGCTGGGGCACAGTGGGGATCCTCGGGCCGGGCCTCCGGCTGGACGGCGGCCTTGGCTGCGGACGCGGGTGGACCTGCCTGGCTTGGCGTCCCTCCGCTCGGGAGCGGCTGCTCGCGGCTGTGGGCACCCGCTTGGGCTGGCGAGGCGGCGGCGGCCAAGGTCGGCGGTCTCCTGCCGCCTGCCCGGTGCTCGGCAGCCGCCGGCGGAGGGCAGCAGGGCCTGTTTCTAAAACAGAAATGATGGGGTGGACATTTTTCCTGCTTGGAGTAAAAATAGAAAGTGCTGACTTAAGTGGCCAGGAGGCGGGTGGGAGGCGGGGAGGGGACAGGGCCCAGGGGGGCCAGCTCAGCGAGGCCGGCCGACCCGCCAGGTGAGTCCTCCACGGGCTCGGCTGCCCTTCGCTGCTGGGCGCGCCTGGGCACGGGCTGTTTTAACCTTGTGTCTTAAGGAAAGTTGTTAGCCTTGTCCAGAAATAGATTCCCAGGCATCTCAGGTTCTAATAATAGCACCCGGCGTATTTTCTCTCCTGAGAAATGAAACTGTTATGGCCACTAAGCAAATCACTTAAGGCTGCGGATTGCTCTGAACTGGGCTGCAGGGCGGAGGTGGGGAGGCCAGCGCAGGGAGGGGCCGGTCTGTCCAGCACAGGGAGGGGCCCGGTTGGTCCAGCACCGGGAGGGGCTGGTGTCGCTGAGGCTGCAGCTTCTCGCGGGCTCGTCTGTGTCTGTGTCCCGGGGACAGCCCGTTGTCACCGTGGGTGGGCTGTGGTGGAGCTCGGAGATACTGCGAAAACTCCTGCAAGGCACGGGAGAACCCTCACTTCCCCCAAGAATCTTTGAGCACAAAACTCCTGTAGAGCGAAGTGGGGGAACCTTGCTTTGTAATACAGATTTATATGGAGGAACCGCGTCCGTGCAGAGAGCGCTGAAGCCATCGCTGGCGGCTTAGGTCTGCCTTCCACCCACAGCCGGCCGGCGTCTGCCTTGCTGTCACCCTGACTTGCCAAGGGCGCAGCGGGTGCTCTGCTGCCGGGAGATGGCCTGAGCAGGTCTCCTGCCTCTGGCGGGTGCTGGGAGCACGAAAGGGCTCCGCCGGCATTTCCAGTCCCTTGGACCATCGTGATGGAGGTTTTCAGCGTTTAGATGCCACTAAAAAGCAGCCCCACGAACTCGCTGTCACCCGAGCCTACTCGATGGCCTGCCAGCCCCGCCCCTCCGAGGCCTGCCGGCACGCAGACACAGCCTTCGCTCTGCTGCAGACTCCGGTGCTAGTCCCACTTCTAGGTGCTGCTTGTAGCGACTATTACTGGAGGAATGGGGGAGAAAGAGGCTTCTTTTTACAGCTAACATCTAGTCAGTGGGGCCGGGCCTGCCATCCCAGCGCGCCGTTTCTGCCTTTAGATGCACCTTCAACACCGCTGTGATGGCAGATTAGTCTCTTATATTAGTTAAGGGGTGATGCACCAGTTAGGACGGAATGCACACGCTATTAAGTTTATAATTATATTTGAGAATTTCACAGTCCACTTTGTCTTCCTTCAGGACTTTCTGCGTGTTTGCTCACTCATGCTTCTTCCTGAGTGAGTATTTTACCAAGTTTCCAACATGGCTGTCTGGGCTGCTGCAGTCAGGCTCGGAGGAGAACCCAGTGGCAGTTTCTAAGGCCTTCGGCGCTCAGGCTGCAGTCAGACTCCACCTGAGTGGCTCGTGGACTGCTGAGAGCCGTTCCCTGGTGAAGGACGGGTGCTTGGCCACCTCACTCCATTTTCTCATCATCACCGCTATACACCATCACCACTCCTAGTACCACCATCACCTCCAATTACCTTTCTGTTCCAAGGTTAGACCATCTGCCTTTCAGAAGCCCTTTACGAATGACAGTTGCTTTCTCTTGACTCGTGTCCCCTGGGTGAGTTGAATGGCAGTGAGAAGTGCCCACCGAGTCTTCCTGCTGCCGGTTCTCCTGTTACACCTCCCGAGGATACGCCCTTTCCACAGCAGCAGAACCCTCCTGACACCTGCTTAGCTCCGGGCAGTGTGCTGTGACTTGCTCTTCGTGGCTCTGTAGTGTCAGCTGTTTCTCATCTTCAACTTTTGCACTTTGTTTTAATTTCAAAATGCACTTTTGTGCTTGTTGCAAGTCATTATTTTTCCTGCCTCCTGCCAGGGTCACTGAAAATCTAATTTTATCTTCTCAGAGTGAGTGGCTGGCCCTTCTCTGCACGCCTGGTGGCCATGTCATCTGTGGTTATAATGATGGAAAAAGTGTCAAAAGCTTCCATTCCTGGATGGTCTTCTGCATGAATTTTAGTTAACTGGTTTTAGGGACTTAAACGATCATTTGTTGAAATTATTGAAAACAAAAACATATTCATATGAGGGGCCTCCCTGGTGGTACGGGGGTTTAAGCACCGCACTGTGAAGCCTCCGCAGCCGCTGCAGCGCGCGTTCGATCCCCGGCCAGGGAGGGGAACCACAGGGCGCAGCAGACCCTCCTGCCTCCTGCTGCCCCCTCAGCAGTGTGCTTCAGTGGATCCGCCTGTTCTGCTCCCCGCTCTGTCTCTGGGGAGTCCTCTCACCCCCCGCAGCTCTGGCCTGCACCCCAGCTCTCGTATGCATAAATAAATACATCTTAAAAAAACAGCACAGGATTTAAAAAAATGAACAACATACTCATATGCGCTATAGGGATCGCTAAAGTCTCTCGAGCTGGGACCTTCATTCCTACCAGGTCCGGTGGTCGTGTGGACAAGTTGCTGGAAGTGGAGGAGGCTGAGTCCGGAGGCTCCTCTGCGGTCGGACACAGCAGCGTCTGCACAGGAGCCGGTGCAGGAGCGGGCGGCCAGCCCAGCAGGCCCGGGCCGCGCTCTGGGGCCACATCTCAGGCTGTGCTCTGGGGGCTGGGGGCTCCCCGGCGCCTGCACCTTGCCTCCGTTTCTCTTTACTTTTCCCAGACTGCATGGCTCATGTCTTCTATTTTCTATGTGCTGGTGCTTTCCCACCGGGGCCTTGCTCCCCCTGAGGCGCTGGGCCCAGGGCTGGCCAGTTCTTGGAACTAGTAAGGCTTGTCCGGCAGCCCCTTCCAAGTGCGCACCAGACAGCCGAAGGCCCATCCGGTTTCATTCCTCAGCTGTTGTCTCTCACCTCACTTTTAAAAAGATTTATTTATGCTACAAAAACTGGGGTGCAGGCCAGAGGTGCGGGGTGAGAGGACTCCCCAGAGACAGAGCGGGGAGCGGAACAGGCGGATCCACTGACACCCACTGCTGAGGGGGCCACGGGAGGCAGGAGGGTCTGCTGTGCCCTGGGGTCCCTCCCTGGCCGGGGATCGAACTCGCGATGCAGCGGCTGCAGACGCTTTGTAGTGCTGGGACTTAACCCCCGCGCCCCAGGGGGGCCCCAGCCTCACATGCTGGACCCGTTTTGCGTGTGTCCCTTCGGACCACGGAATGTCATCTCCATCTTGCTGTCACTGCCGAAAAGAATGATGCACGGCCCCGGCCACACAGAAAGTAACAATAAAAGTGCCGCTGGCAAGAACTCTGGGCTAAGTGCTTCACGCTTCTCTCTTGCGACCTTGGGGCGAGCCGTAAGCGTGGCTTCCGTTAGCTCCTTGTTCCAGGGGAACAGGCGCCGTCATGGTCACAGGACCAGCAAAGGGCGTGGCGGGCCTGCACCCCGGACGTCTCTCGTGGGGTTCCTCGCAGCCCGCATGCCCACGCCCCTCGGCGGAGCCGCTGTAGACACAGCCTCAGGGAAGGAGCCGGCGCCTGCTCCCCCACCTTGGACCGCGGCCCCACTGTGTGGTGAGCTGGGTGGTGAGGCGGGGGCGCTCGGGGCAGCCTGGGGCGTGTCAGAGGCGCTTGGAGAGACTTGTGGGGAGGAGCTACACGGAGGGACACGCGGAGGAAACAGTGGATGCTTGGGAGAGACGCAGGGGCTAGACCCGTGGGCGACCGGGCCTGGCGCTTGGCAGAGACCACGGCAGGTGTCCGAGCTCACGGTGCGTCGTGCGCTACACCGCGGATCCTGGCTCTCCCTCTGCCCCCGCCCTCCCGGTCCCGCCTGGGCGTCCCTTGTGTCTCCTGCCAGCAGGGGCCTTAGACGTGTGGCAGCGCGGGGCCCAGCGGCCCTGCCGAGCTCGTCTGCCCGGGTGTTTGCCCAGGAGGGGTGGGTGATGTCTGGAGTTTGTTATTTGACATGCCTATTTCTCTGCCCACGCATACTAACCCTATTAAGAATCTAAACACTAAGCTTGCTTCGCTTGCCTTTGTGCATGCGATGGCCGGACCCTTTCAGAGCGTGCGGTCTGGGGTCCTGGGGTGCCCCGGCTCATGTGCTGACAGTAGTTCAAGGAGGACGAGGATGTGCTGGGGCCCAGTAAGACGTCCTGGCGTGCCGTGAGCTGCACGCTCTCCCTGGCGGAGAGCTCCTCGATTCCTTCTTCCTGCTTTGCAAGCTGCCACCTGCATGTGGCTTGTTCCTGCGACGGCCATACTCCTGCTGCAGGGAGGGGCGGACGCGGCCCACGTCGGCGCTCGCGTGCTGGGTGGGAGCAGGAGAGGGTCCCCGTCTCCGATGTCACAGCACTTGCCCGGGGCTCTGAACCTATTAAGTACACAAATGGGTATTTGTTAAATTGATTTCAGTTGAGGACCAAGTGCCTTAATGCACGCTAAATCTGTTTGCAAGGCAGTGGCCACGCGCAAATTAATATGATTATCTAGTAATGGCACGCGGAGAAGAAAGACAGGAGGGAAAGCATTGCAGAAACTTTAAAATCTTTTCAAAGTGCAGTCACATCATCGAAAAAGAGGAGAAGCAAAGTTTAGTTTGCAGTGGAGTCTGGCTGGCACCCCAGTGTTGCCGGGCCTGCATTCCTAGCGAAGCCGTTAAGACGGAGAGGCAAGGAGGTGAAGCCCTGTGGCAACGTGGGAAGCAAAGACTCACGGAAAGCACGGTCACAGTCTGGGAGGAAGCTGCGTCGAGTGAGTCCTCTACGCCGCCCTCGCTCACTGCACAGGCAGCCAAAGCGGGCGTCCCCGGCGGTCCACGCGCCCGCCGTCGCAGGGGAGCCCGCCTCACCGTCCTCACCGCTGTCTTCACCGCGTCACGCGTTCTACCTTGTTGTCCCAGGGGAGCTGCCGCCGCTCCGGACATTGTACCCACCGGCCCGCTCCGGCAGGTGGCAGAGGCAAGGGCAGGGCCCACCGGAGGACGTGGCTGGTGTGTCGGGGCCGGGCCGCCCAGCAGAGCTGTGCCCTGAGCGTCACGTGGGTCGGCTCTGCAACGTGCGACCCCGGCGGCTTCTCCCGAGCCGCACTCAGCGTGGTTCTGGAGCGTTCCGCCCCCCAGCAGTGCTATGCCGTCACCAGAGCTTTCCTGTCCTGGCTGACTGGCCCCTGAGGCTCACCCCACTCCCCGGCTGGAATAGGACCCCTGTGCTTCCGGGGTTCCGAGTGGAGAAACCCATTCTCCGGGTAAGGAAGAGGGTGAAACGTGCTTGCTCAGGCCCGTACTGACGCCGGCCCCCGTGCTGTCCCCTGGGAGGCCTCTCTGGCAGGTGCCACCACCAGAAAGTAATCACTCACCGTGACGCACCTCATGAGGGGCGCTCCTGTCTGTCTAATTCGGGGCTCCGTCTTCTTTTTCTTTTTAAAGGTTTTATTTATTTTTGTGTAGAAGAGCTGGGGTGCAGGTCAGAGGTGTGGGGGGTGAGAGGAGTCACTAGGGACAGAACGGGGAGCAGAACAGGCGGATCCACTGAAGCACACTGCTGAGGGGGCAGCGGGAGGCAGGAGAGGTCTGCTGCGTCCTGTGGTCCCCTCCCTGGCCAGGATCTCGCGCTGCAGCGCCTGCAGATGCTTCACAGTGCGGTGCTCAGCCCTTGCACCCCCAGGGAGGCCATAAACTCCATGTGTTTTAAATGCACACACAGAGCTAGCGTCTTCTCCATCAGTCTTACTTCAAAGGCGTGCGGGGCAGCATTTTCTGTCTCCGCTCTCGGTCCTCCACGTGTGGTTCACGCTCGAAGCCCCTGTGCTCCCCGGGACCTCAGCTGCTCCTGCCCCCGGTGATGCTGGTGGACGCCCCGACCTGCGGCCTAGGGAGACGCGTCCTTTCCGGTGCAGGACTGGGGCAGAGAACAGCAGGGTCCGCTTCGGGGAGGCCGGCCTGAGGGCTGTGGGCGGCACCTACGGCCAGTCCACGCGGCGCGAACTGCCTGTGTTCGGAGAATGACCTGTCTCTTACTGCGGCCACGCTGGTTGTCACACGTCTGCGGCTTAGGGCACGGCACCTCTGCAGGTGTAGTCGCCCCATTGAGGTCCACAGCCCCCACCCGTGCCCAGCCCTCCCCCTCCCACCCGCACTTCGCCTCTGGTAACCTCAGTTCTGCGGTGGGATTTCTAGGCGGCTGTGGTTTAATTCCGTTCTTTTGCTTTGCTTCTTTATATTCTGGTTTCTCGTCAGACTATCAATCCTTTGCCTCTTTACCTGTGTTTTGTATCTTGCGATGCAAACCCTGTCTTTCTGGAGGCTGACCCCCAGGTTTGCAAGGCCCGGTAGCCAACAAAATCTTCTTGCTAAAATGAAGAAAGTCCAATTTTAACAAAGCTTGAGCCCCAGTGAAGTAAAGTATTGTGGACGCCCCAGGACGTGGCAGCACAGGGGTGCTCTCGGGCCCCGTGGGGACGTCTGGGGCTGGCGCCCAGCGTGCCTCCGGTTCTGGCTCCAGCCGCTGCGTTGCTCCTGTCCAGTCTGGGGAGAGGTGGCCGAGAAGCGGGCGGGGGCTTGTCTGCGCCGCTGCCCCTCTGGGATGGCCAGGCCCCTCTCAGCTGTGTCCCCCGGAAGAGTCTTCTGAAAGCAGGTCGCGTCCTCCTTCAAGTCGCTGGAAGCCCGACTCCAGCTGTGCCCGTGTCGCTGCGGGGGTGAGTGCTTGGCCCCGAGCCCTGCCCAGCGCACTGAGCCTGGCCTGCAGGCCCGGGCGCGTCCAGCTCTTGCAGTCTGATGCCACCGCCACGGTGGAAAGCGACCGAGGAGCTCATTTTGCAGCCTCTGCAGTCCCCGCGGTGAGGCCTGTGAGTGCACCGCGGGTGAGGGCGGCGGGGCAGGCGGGGCCCTGCGTGCTGGGGGCACATGCTTCTCTGGGCGAGGCCCCAGCTCACCCCGCTTTTCTGTGGTCACTCCCGCTTGGACCCGGCTCTGGCTGCTACGCGGTGGGGCCCTCGTGCATCTGGCTGCCCGCCCGCTGTGAGTTCTTGCTCTCTTGGGTGGGTGAAACAAGACACCGGTGCGCCTGGGGCCTCGGGGAGAGAGTGTGCAGACTGCGCCCTTGAGAGGCCCTGGGATGGCTGCTGTGCTCCCCCGGGCGGGCGCCCAAGGGATGCTTCTCTGCTGAAGACCTGTGAAGTGCCCTCTGAGAAGACGCGGCAGAAGTGCACATTTGATCCTCCGCTGAAGCAAGGTCATGTGCATAATCCCCTCATAAGCTTGATTTATTAATTTCAATTGTCTCGATGATCAATACTGATTTCATGGCCTCATTGACTCTGGAATGATCTGCACGGCTGAGATGGCGGGAGTGAGTGAGCAGCTGGGCTGCGGTTTCCTTAACTTGATGGTAAAATCGTCCTTAAAACTGTGGCCCTGAAAAACCCTCTGCGTGAGGACAGCTGGAAATCCGGACCCCCCACCCCCCACTCTGCCGCCGGCTCTCGGCCGTGAATGAGGCTGCATTTCTGTTTCTGTTTGCGCCAGGACTCACTCTTACCTTCACGGTCTTCATGGTCTCAGGCGCCAAGGGGCCAAGAGTCCACCTTGGTTGACCAGAAGGTGGACGTTGGAGGTTTGTTTTAGCAAGAAGCAGCGTGGATCTCATCGCCCATCCTCTTGAGCGTGGCAAGATAAATATGGAGGGGAGGAGGCAGCCCTCAAGACGAGGAAAGTAGCTTGGAGAAACAGCCCGACCCAGCAAGGGAGACTGGGAGTGCTCAGTTGTGTGCGGTCAAGGCTGGGGCAAGCGCGCCACCTGCAGGCGCTGCGGGGTGGAGGGCATGTTCTGCTGGCGGGGGAGGGCTGCTCTGTGGCCTGGGACCTGGGTGGCTCTTGGGGGCTCCTCCCCAGCTTCTGCCACACCGTCACCTGCCCCGGTCCTCACACCCGCTTCCGCGTAAAGCCCAGGAACACCCAGAGCGCTCCAGTCTTGCTTTAAGCTCCCTGCGGGTGCCTGTCCTGGTGGGGCAGCCGCTGAGGTCACCGAGGGGAGCTTGTCTTCCCAGTCGCATGGAGGAGCTGAGGGCGGTCTGGCTGGGGACCTCAGGTAACAGGAAGTGGGGCCTGGGGGCTGCTCCTCGCCTTCTGCCTCTGGTTCGGAAGGACCTTAGCACCACCTTATTTTTTAAAAAATATTTATTTATTTATGCACACAAGAGCTGGGGCACAGGCCAGAGTCGTGGGAGGCGAGAGGAGTCACCAGAGACAGAGCGGGGAGCAGAACAGGCAGATCCACTGAAACCCACTGCTGAGGGGAGCAGCGGGAGGCAGGAGGGTCTGCTGCGCCCTGTGGGTCCCTCCCTGGTGGGGGATAGAACTCGCGCTGCTGTGCTGCGGATGCTTCTCAGTGCGGCGCTCACCCTGCGGTGCCCAGCTCCACCTTTTTATCGCCAGTGCTTTTACTCCACAGTGAGGCGACTGGGGTGCCTGGGTCTGCTGGATACGAGGACCTCGAGTGCTGGGGCAAAGGTGGGCGGTCGGTGACCTAGAACTTCGGGTGCGCGAGTCTGACTTCGGGTGCGCGGGACTCGCTGGGAGACTTCAACAGACCGCCTCGGCAGTGCCAGCGGTGCGTGCTCAGTGGTCGCTCGGCTGGGGGGGGCGCTCGGCTAGGGGTCGCTCGGTTGGGGGGCCGCTTGGCTGGAGGGGCCGCTCGGCTAGGGGGCCGCTAGGCTGGGGGGGCCGCGCAGCGGCTCTGGTGCTTTGTTCTCCTTCGCGTGTCCCTCGTTTCGGGGCAGGGCGCCCCGTGTGGGGAACGCGCCGATGCTCCGTGGCGTTTTCTGCGTCTGAACTCGATTGTATTCTTGATCTTGCTTTTGAGGTATTTAAGAAATAAATCTTAGCCTCTCCCTTTAAAGAGCAAGTCGAGCGCACTGATCTGCGGGGGTCGCGGGTGGGACGGGGAGCCGCGGCTGAGCGTTCCGGTGTCAGCGGCTCGGGGTCCTTGCAGAAATGGGTTTAGGGCGAGCGGGTTGTGCGGCTAAAAAGGCGACGGCCTGTCCTGGTTCGCGCGGGTGAGGACGGCACCTTGGAGCTGTGCGCGGCCGTGCTTGCTTCTTGTGGACGTGGAAGCTCGTCGGCCTCGGCGCGGGGAGCGCAGGCGTGAGCGAGGCCGTCCGCTTGCGGCGTGGGGGACGCGGGCTCGGCGCTCCAGCCCCTGAGTGCGCGCAGCATCCCGCTCGTTGTCGGCAGTCGCCAGGGGGCCCAGCGCGGGTGCGGCACCCGGGAGGCCGCAGCCTCGCCGCCCAGCACTGGTTTGGCCTCCTGAGTCTCTACAGGGGTCTCAGCCTCCGCCTTCAGGGCCCAGCCTTGGAGTGGGGGGCCCGCTGCTGGGGGAGTGGCCGGTCCGGGGAGGAGACTGAGATGCCGCTCACGGGTCCACACTGGCCGCCCGGGCTCCAGGGGCGCATCCCCGGACGGCTCCTTCAGGCCCCTGAGCGGTCCTTTTGGAGCTTCTGATGTGCAGCCGTCAACACCCGCCCTGACCCGGAGTGCAGGGGACCCCGCCAGTCACCTCCCGTGCATGGGCTTCACCCCCAAGCACCCAGGGCGCCAGCAGAATGCAGGCTCTGACCTCGGGGGGGAGGAGGACTGCGGCAGGCGCGCAGGGCCTGGGCTTTGGGCAGCCCCTCGGGCGCCATTCTCTGGCTGGTCGTGCTACTGGACCATCGGTGACAGTTGTAGTAAGGACACCCCGTCTTCCGGGACAAGCACACAAGGGCACGAAGGGGCCCTGTCCCCCCTCCTCCCGACACCCCTCCCCATTCCGCCCTGTGCCTCTCGGTGGGACGTGCTACCCCGAGTCCAGCTCCGGATCTCGGCCCTTCCGCCGGGCCTGAACCCAGCTCCACCAGCCCCCGCAGGGAGCCCCGCCTCGCCCTCTTCTCCCCTGGGGCTCTGACCCTCCTAAGTCTTCTCGGTGGACTCCTTCATGTCGGCCCCTGGAGAGGCGCTCTCGTCAGCCTGGGCGCCGGCAGCCAGCGGGGAGCCTGGGGTGTCCACGGGCTCTGGACTGTGGGCCCTGCAGCCCAGCCCCCGGCACGTGCAGCTGAACGGGTAACAACGCTTACTCGACGGAACGGAAATCAGACAGCCCAGCAACATGGTCTTCCCCTGCCCCTCCACCGATCCCCCCCGCCCAGGCGGCCTCTGCTCTCTGCCTCTGAAGTGCGAATCTAAGGAGGAGGGACCCCTAAGCTGCGGGAGGTGAAGCTGACAGACCTGAACTAGCGGGATAGGCCCGGCTGGGGCTGGGAAATCAACTGGGGGGCCCATCCCCACCTTGGTGTGGGCGCTGCGTGAGTGTATAAAATGCTTTGTCCTCTGCCCTTGGGCGCCAGAACCGCTTCTGAGCTGGTACTTCAGGAGACGGTGGAAGACCACCGCGCTGAGCCTCGTCGCTTGCAAGCTCAGAAACAGAATGATGTGGAGGCCCACGGAGCAAGACGGGGACTGAGCTGTGCAGCCAGGGCCAGGCGCTTCAGGCTCGTCTGGGGCTAGTATTCCAGCGCCACCCGGACGTGCTTCTCCCCTGCGGCCTCCAGGAAGGGCGGCCAGGCGTCTGCACATGCCTGTGTCCAGCTGCAGTCACTGCGTCCCGTGGGACTTCAGAGAGAACAGCTTTGCACGTTCAAGCTGGGCATCTTGCGCAGAGCTCAACAGAGAGGCCACTTACAAAGCTGAGGCCGGGTCCAGGAGGCCAGCAAGGGCGGGTGCAGGGTCCCCGCTGCGGTGCTGCTCCCTGAGAGGGCGTTAGCAGAACGGGCAGCGGCATGGGTGGTCAGCAGCCTCGTCCTGGACGGGAGCACCCCCGGAGGAGCAGCTCGACCTTCTGCTTCTGACCCGCCGGCACCGGCCATGGGCCCCACCCCCAGAGGTCCCGTGTGCCAAGACCAGGCATGACGAGCACCGACGTGGCTCTCCAGCTCACAGAGCAAGGCGAACGGGGCAAACATGGGAAGGACAGCCACCTCATAGCATGCACCCAATGTGCTGTTTCTGGTGTGTAAGCCAGCCCCCGGCGCCCCCTCTCCCTGGCCATGGGGAGCTGAGCAGGAGCCGGCTCCCCCGACGCCCCCTCTCCCTGGCCATGGGGAGCTGAGCAGAGTCAGCCCCCCGATACCCCCTCTCCCTGGCTATGGGGAGCTGAGCAGGAGCCGGCTCCCCAGACACCTCCTCTCCCTGGCTATGGGGAGCTGAGTAGACACCCCCTCTCCCTGGCCATGGGGAGCTGAGCAGAGTCAACCCCCCAGATGCCCCCTCTCCCTGTCTGCTCAGCTTCCCGACACCCCCTCTCTCGGCTCAGAGTGTGAACCGACTTTCCCACGCTAACTCTTCTGTGCCACCAACTTTGATTTGTGTGAGAGGCTGGAGAATTAGACCAGTTACAGTACACTTTCGCTTTCTCTTTTTAACTCCAAACTCTGTAACTTATTCTCAGATAATTTACTTTCTTTCCCTCTAATCATCTTGCCCGCTCTTCTTTGGACCACTTCCAGTTTCTTCACATTCTTTTACATAAAGCTTGACTATTACAAAAGGCTATTCTGGGAAATCATTACTTAAAGGAAAATGGTCAAAGCGTTTAAAAGTTTAAAAATGGCTACATAGATGTTAAAATGAAATATTCCTGTCTAATAATGCTGATAGTGGAATTGGAGTAAATTAAATTACATCAGGTCAGAGCAGAAACCTGAGCAGAGTCAAGCATCTCAGGGCTGAGGAAAGAAGCACTTTGTGATGAGAAAGTCATGGTAAAGGGCCAAAAATAAAACTAGAGAGAACTTTTCCCTGTACCAGTAACTGAAAACCCTCTTCTTCTTTTTTAAAATTTTTTATTTTTTTAATTTCATTTTTTATTAACTTTTTTATTTATATATATTTGACATCAGTTGTAATCCCCATGTCTTCCCCATCACCATATCACCAGTGCACTGTCACCTCAGTCCCCCATGCTCCCGTCTGCCCTCAACCCTCCCCCTGCCGCCTCCCCACCAAGTGTCCCCAATTTGTTCTTGTCTTTTCATTTTTGGAAAACCCTCTTCTAAGATGAGACGTTACCTCTCGGGCAGCAAGCCGGACTAAGTAAACCCAGATCTCAAAGGAGCACAGACACTTGGTCACATTAGGGCAAAGGGAGGCTGTAGACTCCTTCATGGAAACGTCCCCGGGCAGAGCGGTCAACGCGCCATCAAAGCATCTCGCATCACAAGCATTCTTTGCGCTGCCTTCTACCCTCTAACCCAGTTTTGTCTCCGAGCCGGCAGGACACACCTGCGCTGCGCTCTGGAATGTTCTGCGGTCCGTACATGCTCCGCGACAGCATTCCCCCACGGCTTCCCCATTTATCCTAACTTGTTTATTTTTATATAAAAATTTTTCAGTGATTTTGCGACTAGGCCTGCGTGGCGCCGGTCAGGCACGGAGCAGGAGGAAAGGACGGTCCTGAGCCCGCGGCGCTCCGGGCCTGTGCCGGCCTCTCTGCGCCCGGTGTAGCGAGGCTGGGGCGCCTGGGGGCCGGGGCTGCGCCTCTGCCCGCGAGTCCTCGCTCTTTCCCGCCCTCCGGCGCCCTCTCGCGGGCTCCTCTCTGGGCCTTGAGCCCAGCGTCCTCCACCCCCGGTCCTCCAACCCCGCTGCTGCCCCTGGTCCGCGTCCCCTGAGACCCGCCCTGTGCGCCCAGCCCCACCCAGCCCCACCCGCGCCTCCAGGTGCAGCTCAGGCAGCGCAGGTGTCCATCGTGACGCTGATGGCGGGGCGGGGAGGCCCGGCCACTCCCACCACCCTGCATCCTGTTAATAAAAAGGTAAACTGAATTTTATGCCATGATTATTTTGTTATGGAAAAGAACTGAAAAGGTAATTATCAGCTATTTTAAATGTATTTAGGTATTGGTTGGGTATTTAATGACATATAATGGTTTTGTTATTATCTAGATAGATCTATTTCTTTGTGACTCACCCTTGAGTTACATATAGACTTTTAGCGCTATTAACGATTGCACTTATTTTTAAAAAGATTTATTTTATTTATTTATGCATGGAAGAGCTGGGGTGAGGCCAGAGAGGACTCCCCAGAGGCAGAGCGGGGAGCAGGGCAGGCGGGTCGGCTGACACCACTGCTGAGGGGGCAGCGGGAGGCAGGAGGGTCTGCTGTGCCTGTGGGTCCCTCCCTGGCTGGGATCGAACTCCTGTTACAGTGGCTGCGGCTGCTTCACAGGGCTGAGACCTAACCCCTGCGCCCCAGGGAGCCCCAACTAGTGCACTTTTCAGCCCAATCTCCTGGCCCCAGAGCTTGGGACAGGAGCGAGGCGTAGAGAGACTGTTTCCATTCAGGCTCGGACTCCCTGGGGCTCTGGAGGCCACAGATGCTGAGAGGGGCCAGCAGGCCTCCAAGGCCGGGCCTCTTGAGCAACTGCAGAGGGCAGACACTGCTGATTCAGGGCGCCGCACCCCAGAGTCCTGGCCCGACCCGGCCCGAGTGATCGTGAGTGTGCTGAGTCCGACTCCGCACGAGGGTGTTTTCTGTTTCTAAAGCCTAGTTGTCCTGGCCCACCAAAGCGTTCAGCGTTTCGCCTTAAGAGCGTGTAAAACTATGTTAATAGCTATAAAATATTTGCTGGCTGTAGGGTAAAGGTTGATCGGGTATTTCCACCCGCCCACCACTGATGATGGACACCTGGGGTGCTGCGAGCATTCCAGGGTGGGCGTGTGCAAGTGGGCGCACCTGTGTTGGGACACGGGCTTAAATGGGCGGCGTCATGAGGACGCCAGAACTGCGAGGACCGACTGAGAGAACTGACAGGACGAAGGAGCAGCAGCAGCAGCAGAGAAGAGAAGCAGCAGCCGAGAGGGTGAGACACGCTGGGGGTTGGGAGACCTGCCAGCCTCCCAGCCTCCCAGCTCTCCGGCACCCCTGCCTGCCATGGACCTGGCCACCGCTGACAATAAAAGCATGAAAAGCCACCGAGGGCTCCAAGACTCCTTCCTTGACCCGTCTGCCCAGAACCATCCTGAACTTGCTCCAGTGCCACCTTCCTGCCGCTACACTGGCGAACAAGGAAAACAATAGACGGGGCCATTCCAAGCCTTTACGTAACGTTCAGGGCCGTGGCTGTCAGTGTCCGGGGCTGTCTCTTATTGGGTGACCGCAGGCAAGTTTTATCTGGCGCGTCCTCCACTGTCAGATGGAGATGATGCCCCCGCCCCGCACAGGTGGAGAGGCGGCCAGCAGGGAGGGCGTGGCCGTGGCCGCTGGTCCTAGAAAATAAAGTCCGCTCAGCGCGAGAAACCAGCCCCTGTAACGGGCGCAGGGGCGTCCCGGGCGGGAGGGGCCCACGCAGACAGAGCCGCGGGCAGCGCAGTCTCCAACCAGCGCTCCCGGGGCGCCCAGGAATAAGGGCCCCGAGGCGTGAGACCTACTCCAGGCCCTCGGCCAGGTCCCCAGGTGCCACGAGACGCCCCGGCCCGCCCTGGGCTTCCTGCCTGTGAGGGCGAGGACCGCGCGCAAATGCCCGAGCACCTTATTAACGAGGCCGGCCCGAGGAAGCGAGCTGACCCGACCCGCCTGCCGCCTGACCTGGGCGCGCTGGAGGCCTGTGCCGCTTCCGCTCTGGGTCAAGAGACTGCCTCCGCGCGCCCGGCACGGACGGGTGAGCTCGGCCCAGGCTTTGGCGGCCTCCGGCCGTCGGCTTCGGCCCCTCCGCGCACAACTGAGCGAGCCCGCCGGCCAGCTGCACACCTGCGCGCCCGGCCGATGAGGGGTGGCGTCCACCAGGCCAGAGCAGAGCGCGGAGTGGGGCTGGGAGGGCCCAGCCGGTCTGCGCGTGAGGCCCGCGAGTGCGCCCGACGCTGGCCCCTCTCCCGAGAACCAGGGCGAACCGGCCCTCCTGGACACAGGCGCTCAGGACTGCGCAGGGCCCAGGGCCACCCCTCCCCGGGCTTCCTCCCAGTGCTCCTCGCCGACCACAGCGAGACCGGAGCCAGCGCAAAGCACAGCCGGGGGCGCAGACGTGTCTGGGACGAAGACGCGGGACCTTGGGGTAACGAGACCAGGCGTGTAAAACGGCTCTGACCAGCACCCCTGCCCCCCGCTGCAGACAGAGGGCGGCCCTGGGGGGCGAAGGACACCGCCCGCAGGGCGTCCCCAAGTCCAAGTCCAAAGGCACGGCCCGGCCAGCCCGCCACGGACTCGGGGCCGCTGCCCCTGGCTCCTACGGACCCTCCCGCTGGAACTGCAGGTGGCCCGGCTGCTCCCCGAAACCAGCGGGAGCGGACGCTCCCTGGAGAGGCAGATCGGCCCGGAGCAGCCATGCTGGAGGCGCTGCGCCCTGCGGACGCGGAGGGCGGAGGACCGGTGAGGAGGCCACGGCGCAGACAGCCTCGTCCGGCAGGACGGTGAGGAGGCGCGAAGGTGAGACCCGCGCTTGGCTGCGTCGTGGCGCTGTGGCCTCGGCCTCGGGAGGGTGGGGCAGGGCAGGGGCTGGGCAGGGGCTGGGTGTGGCGTGGCCGGCTGCGCTGGACTGTCTCAGCTGTGGGGCTGCGGGTGCGGGGAACAGCAGCGGGTGCAGGAAGGACCGAGGGCCTGCGCCAAGCGGCTCAAGCTCTGCGAGGCAGAGAGACCGAGGAAGGCGAGCCCGGCCGAGCTCGGGCACAACTGGAGAACAGTGACGCCTCGCCCGAGAAGGCCCGCGCTGCGAAGAGCCACTTTCTAAATACGAAAGGGTGTGTGCAGAGAACAGGGCGTACGCTTACACGCCAGTCAGACTGAGCGGCCTGACGGGGCACTGCCGTAGCCACAGCCAGCGCCCGGGTCACAGGGGCGCCCTTCTGGAGTCATTCTGGTCTTCCGGCAAGTTCCGTGATGGCCGTGTTGTCCAGGGCCCACTGTGCTCTGGACCATGCCGCCCCTGGGCACCCGCTGTCCCGTTGCCCAGTCCCAGCGCCGTCTCCGCAGTCTTGTGTGCTGCTGCGAGTCCGGCTTAGCGGTCACGGCTGGGTGGTGCCCATCGCTCCTGTCTTACTCGTCCCCTTGCGCAGCACGCGTGACAGCTGTGCGTGTTGTCACGGGTGGCGGGAGGCTGTTTCTTTGTGTGCCCGCTGTGTTCTTGTGGCGGTCGTGCTTCATCACGGTGTACTTGGCCATGTACAGAGAGCCCTGTCTCTGTCTCTTTCAGCCAGCCGGTCCTGCTCTACTTCCCTCCCTCCCCCCCTTCTCCCCTCCCTCCCTCTACCCCCCTTCCCCAACTCATCAGCCCTGGAGGACCCTGGCTTCCGTGCCTCGGCTGCCGTGGACAGCACTGCATAACTCGAGGTGCACACTCGTCTTCGTCCGTGTCTGCCTTCCTGGGTGTGCAGGCGCGTGGACGCTCTGGGCTACGTCGTTGGTCTTTAGTAAGCTTGGACGAGGCGCTTGTCTTGAATGCAGTGCCTGACCCAACTTAGGTCCCTCAGCAGTGCCAGAGCCCTGCTTCCGCCCGTCTGCCAGCACCATTGTCTCTGTGACACTGAACGTCACAGAGATCGGGGTGACGGCCTGTGGTGGAGATTTGCACTCCCTGCTCAGGGGGCTGAGCGTCTTCTCACGAGTCTCTGGGCCATGGGACTGTCTTCTTTGGGAAACGTCTTTAACTCTTCTGCCATCTAAAGATCAGACTTTGTGGCTGAGCTTTGTGGGCTCTTTGCACCCTCTGGACGTCACCCCCACCCAGCCCGTGCTGTGTGAGACCCCTCCCTTTCTGCCCTTTCATGTTGCTGCCCGTTTCCCCGCCTCGCGGAAGCACTGAACTTTGATGGCGTCTCGTCGGCTCATCTTTCTTTTGTTTGTGCTTTTCGGGTCATTTCCAAAGTATCTTTGCCACAACAAGTGCATTTTCTTTTAGGACTTTATAGCACTGAAACCAGCCAGGAGTTGCACGATTAAAGAGGCTGCCATCCTTTAGGAAATCTGCTTGGGGGGCCTCCCTGGTGGCGCAGTGGGCTAAGCAACACACTAGGAAGCAAACCGCAGCCACTGCAGCACGAGTTCCATACCGGCTGCTGGCCAGGGAGGGACCCCGGGGTGCAGCAGACCCTCCTGCCTCCCACTGCTCCCCTCAGCAGTGGGTTTCAGTGGATCCGCCTGTTCTGCTCCCCACTCTGTCTGGTGACTCCTCTCACTGCCCTGGACTCTGGCCTGTGCCCCAGCTCTTGTGTATTTAAATAAATAAATCTTTAAAAGTAATTCTGCTTGGAAGTAGCTTCATTAAACACACGAGGTGGCGGGGGAGTGGGGTCTGCGAGTTGGGGTCAGCCGACCCGCGTTCCAGCGCCCACCTTTTCACCACTCCTGTGACTTTGCAAGAGATTGGGTAGTTTGTCAGAGTCGTCACTCTCCTTCCAAAAAATGGGAACGATAAGAAAATGGCCTCGGGAGGTGCTAGTGCTGGAGCGAGAGGCGCCGCGGGCAGCGCCCCTCGTGTGACCCGTCAGCACCAGCTGTGCCGGGACCGCCGGCTGCCGAGCGAGCGCCGTCAGGATGGGTGCTTCCGCGTCCCCGGGAGCCAGCCGCCTTTCGAAAACCGTTACCTTTCCTCAGCCCAACAAAGTATGCCCGGAAGGCATTCTAAAATGCCAAAAGCTAAATAAACATTTGTTCAGTCTACAGATGATGTGAAATCTGGAGATAGGACAGACATCTATACTGATGTTCTGTTAACTTTTTTTACCATGCTTAATCATCATTTATTGATAATGCAAAATGTGACAGTTCATAACTATGAAATAGGGTACAACACATCTAAACTTACTTAAGAAAGTTATTCTAGTCTTCTGTAGTTTAAAAATTGAATCTTTGAATCCTGCCAATCTCTCTAGAAATCGCCCTTTAAAAATATACATATATATTTAAAGTTTTTTTATTTATCTATACAACTGGGGTTTAGACCAGAGGTGCAGGGGAGGAGGATTCTCCAGAGACAGTTGGATACAGAACAGGCAGATCCACTGAAACACACTGCTGAGGGGAGCAGCAGGGAATAAGGAGAGGTCTGCTGTGCCCTGTGGGTCCCTCCCTGGCTGGGGAGCAAACTCGTGCTGCAGTGGCTGCTGACAGCTTCATGCGTGAGACTTAACCCCTGTGCCACCAGGGAGGCCCTAAATCACCCTTCTTAAAGGCCTTGAAAAAATATGTGACTTTCATACTGTAGTCAGATGATTCTACCCCAGTTAATATTATTTAAACCGTCACAAATATTGTCATATGTGCAAAAGAAGGTATCTGAAATTCTACAAAAAAGGGAGGCCTTAGTTCTCCATTTGCCTTGGTGTGGAGCAGCCAAGCTTCTGAAGAGCCCAGTCTGGCAGCTCAGCGGAGAGGGCCCTGTTTATCTGCTGACGCGCCTGCCCTGCCCACTTCCCTGTGCTGCTTCACGCGCCGAGCCGGGGTCCGCACAGCCCGCGGCTTACATGACAGGGCAGGAGGGTCTGTGGCTGCTGCTCCGCCTCAGCACTTCGGGGGCCTGTCTTCAGCTGGCACGCTCATCTGTCATTTAGCTGTCCCCTCTTCCTGCACGCCAGAGAACAGCATCTCCACATGCCTTTCCAGGTTCCTGGGCTTCACCTCTGCTCGCTGGCTTCTCTGAGCCTTCTGGGCAGGCGATGGGCTGGCTCAGTCTTAGAATACTTGGGATTTTCTGGCTGCAGAATGGAAGATCATCCCAATTTTCCCCGGGATGTGTGAGTGGTTTTGCGATGCTGACGACGGCTCCCCGGGAACGGGAACAAATCAAGCCCGCCAGGTGCCTTGCCTGTCAGTCTCGAATCTCACGACGTTTGAGCCCAGGCCTGCGACTTACTCTCTGGGGAACCCGCTCCTCTCCAGCGGGTGGGGGGTCTGTGCTCTGGGCCCTGGCAGAGCGGGGCTGAGCACCGGGGCTGTGCCTCTCAACAGCAGAAGACCTGTTGAAGCCTGACCTCTGTGGACGTATTTCACAACTGCTAAATGAAATACCAGCGTGCAATGTCGCTTCTTCATTATTCTTAAAGACCAGGTTAAGCCCAGGGCTATGCGTTCAGATTTATAAGGAAGCTTGGAGCCCCCCCCACCCCCCGCACCTCTGAAACATGGCCCTGTGCAGTGTCTCAGGGCAGATGATTTTATGAAAGAGGGGGAGGGCTGGGAAGTGATCAATCCGAAAAGGCATATTTCCAGGGCGATCACATCTCTGCGTTTTTTAAAGATAAAACGTCGGCAAGATGAAAGGGAAACAGTCAGCCTGATGGGAAAACAGACAGTGACTCCGAAGAGCTGGGGGAGTCTGATCCAGACGGCCAGTAAACACACGTCGGGCCTTCAGCGGCCAGGGGTGTATCAGCCACGGCTATCAAGGACCGTCATTTCATGCCGAGTCGCACAGTCTGCCGGCCCCACAGCAGGAAGGGGTCTGTGGACGGGCTGCGGCTCTGGTCCGCCGGCCGGCAGCGTGAGGGGCCAGCTGTCTGTGACGGGCTGCGGCTGGAGCCGGAGGGGAAAGGGAAGGAGCCTTTCTTTGCCATCAGCGTGCTCAGGTCCCCGAGGCAGCAGCTGAGCCGTCTGTCCTGCGGTGGCGTGGCGGAGCGCGGCATGCCCGCAGCGGAGGGTCAGCCTGCCGGCCGGCCAGAGTCAGTCTGTGCACCGTGACGAAGTCACGGTCTGCCCTTTGCTCTTGTTTTTGGGTCCTGAGGGCAAACCTGTCACTTCTTACTTTCAAGGGGACTGTCCTGAGGGGCGGTGCCGACGGGCGTGTCCTTATGTGCGGATCCCTCGGGCCACCTAGAAGGCGGTGTGACCGGGCTGCCGCTTCGGGCCCTCTGGCGGTTGTGTGGACAGAGGTCCTCGCCAGAGGCCCGCACGCCGCGGCCCGTGTCCGCTCTGGGCAGTCTGGAGGTCTGGGGACGCGGCTGGGTGCCCGCCGGCGGGCGTGTGGTTGCTGGAGACGCGCTGGCGTTGGGCGGCCGCTCGGGGCGGGGCGGCAGACCAGGGCGGGGTCACTTCCTGAGTCTGTGCAGCGAGCAGCCGCGTGCTGAGCGCGGCCGGGCACGTCTCTGGAGCCCCGGACTTCCCACGGGCCTCTCGGCGGGACCGACCGCGGGGCCCCACTGAGGCCCCTGCGGCCCGCCGGGCGCCCAGGGCGTCCTGAGCGTGGCCTTGGTGGAAATGGAAGCCGTTTGCCTGGAGCGGGCGCTGCGGCCCCTGGGCGTCCGGCGCTCCCCAGCGCTCCTGGCGTGGGTAGGAGGCGAGGGCCGCCGGGGTCGGGCTGTGGTCCGTGGGCTGGGCGAGGCGCTCTGCCTCGAGGCCTCCGCCGACCCGGGGTCTGCGCTGGAGGATGCGTGGGGCGCTCGGGCGGGCGTGTCCGCGGCTTCAGCTGGCCGGGGGCTCTGAGGCGCCGCGCCAGGGACTTGGCGCCCGGGAAAGACGGTCCTAGCCTGAGGCACACTAGGCCGGGAGGAAGCTGTGGGCAGCCCGGCGGCCCCTCCCTGCGCCTTCTGCTCCCGTCTGCGCTGGTGCGGGCGCAGCACCCTCCCGCCGCCCTCCTGGCCCTCCCCCGCACAGGTGCCTCGCGAAGCCCGGGCAGGGTGCGTTGGGGGCGCCTTCCTTCTGCCCTCCCTCCTTGCGGGGATGGGCACATGCATTGCTGCGAGGTCACCTTGTCCTCCCCAGACAGACGGGGCTGCGATTCCGCGTTCCGGTGCGCGCACTGGCGGCTGCGGAAGTCTGAGAAGTCACACCCTGGAGGAAGATGAAAGGGGTTTCACCGGACTGGCAGGAAGTCCTCGCTGTGCAGAAGGTCTAGTGGGGAGCTGCTGTGGCGTCAGAGGTGAATAAGGGTAAGGGAAGCTGGCTGGTGGGGCAGGAGCGAAGGGGCGACATGCGAGCAGATAGGCCTTCAAGGCTGGTGCGACAGAGACACGCCACCAGGACAGCGGTTCCCCGGGGTCTCCAGGCAGGGTCTGCCCCACGGCCGAGGACTCTGCACTCATCGCAGCAAGTGTTTCCTTGTGATGTTTCCAAGGTCCTTACCAGCCCCTCCCTCCCCATATCGCAGAAACCCAACGGGGAGGAACTTGCTGTTGGTCTCTCATCCGGCCTCTCAGCTGTGACCTGCTCCTGGAAGCGAGTTTCTCTGGGGTGACGGGCGACTGTGGGGACCCGGGGTGCAGGCAGAGTAGCTGGCACCTGGCCCGGGAGACAGCCCCCAGCGCACCCACCCTGACCTGAGACGGACGTGGAGGCATGCTTAGGGGACAGCTCCAGCCCCTGCCCCCTCTGAACGATGACGCGCACACAGTCGCAGCTGTTCTTACTTACTGGAGAATGGATGCCGGTGTGGACGGAGAAAACGTGCGCCAAGCCCCGTCCTGAAGATGTGGTTACATAACGATCACAACACATATTTCTGGTTTGATGACCCGAAGGCGGTCTTGGTAAGAGGGCGGGGATCGCCAAACAAACCGACGTTACGGGGAGATTTACAGGCGCCCGGGGAAAGGGGTTCTTGGCAGCTTTTAGTCGACCTGTTACACTGAACAGGAAACAGCAAAACCATGGGCGGTAAGTCGCATGTTCAACACTTAATGTCCAGAAAGGTGTGGGGGACGCCGTGCGTGGGTTGCAAGGGAGCGGAAAGATGGGAGGAGAATGACACTGTAAGGGGCAGGAGGGGCTTGGGGCACGCTGGCCTGCAGCCCCCATCCTTCCCCGGGTTGGGTGTTTTATAGCAATAGGACAGACTGTGGTTTCTAAAGAGATGATGCCTCCTCCTGAAAGTGAGTATTTCACAAAATGAGACCTAAAGAACGTTATCAACAGTAGCCAAGTCTGAGCCTTAACAGCTTTGTCTCGCGGGGGCATCCCGTGTTGGGCCCAGGTGGGATGAAGCCGTAAGCAGCGCAGTGAGTAGGAAGGTGGGGACGATCATGGGGGCACAGATGGACCGCCGGACACTGCAGTGGGCAGGACAGTGGACGTCAGACTGCAGCCTCTGGCTGTGGAGAAGGCCCGGCTAGCCAGCGGTGTAGAAGGCCCCGTGGCAAGACCGTGAGTGGCCCCAAGCACCGCTTCCGTCGTGTGTAAAGGCGGTGACTGTGCGGCCTTACCTTCTGCTCAGGGTGCTGGCAAATTCAGTGTTTTATCTCTCCAGGAAGAGGAGAGGTCGTTGATCCAGGACCCTACTTAAATTTTTAAATGCGAAATTAAAACACTCGTGGTGACGGTTTGCAGCGCTGTGTGGTTTACGACGGGCTCGGAGGTCCTCAGATCAGTCTGCCCTACTCGCTGGGCGCTGCCTTCCCTGCTCCCCCGCCCCTGCTGGTGACCTCAGTGTGGTCAGATGTCTAGGGCATGTTTTGGTTTAGTTTTGTCTGTTCCTTTGTTTATATTTCACGAGTCAAATCATCTGGTATTTGTCTTTTTCCTCCTGATTTATTTCACTTAGCATCGTTCTGACCACTTCCATCCATGTTGTCATAGAAGGCAGGGCTACATCTTTTTTATGGCTGAATAGTATTCCACGTCTTCTTTTTCACTGGGCATTTGGGTTGTTTCCATAACTTGATTAATGCCACTGTTGCTGCAGTAAACATAGGAGTGCTGATATCCCTTCTGACTAGTGTCTGATTTTCTTTGGGCAGACATTTAGGAGTGGAGCTGCTGGCTCGTTGGTTGATCTATTGTTAACATCTTGAAAAACCTCCACAGAGTTTTCTGTGGGGCCTGGGCCTGCCCACATCCCCACCCACACTGAGTGAACAATGCTGACCTTACACTCATGATTGGTGAATGTCGTTTGGGGACTGTGGAATGCTCAGCTTAGGGCAAGGGCCCTCATTCCTGCTTTCACCCCTGCCTCGTTCCCAGGGAGGCTGCAGCTGCCGGCCCTCCGTGCACATGTCCGGCGCCTGCCTCTCCTCCAGAAGGCGCCATCCTACTGCTGCTGTGGCGTGGTGTCTGTGGAGGGGCCGTGCACCTGCCCCCATGTCAGAGGGGTGGCCTCTGGGCTCTGCTTCTGGGGTCCCAAGTCCCCATTACCATGCTGGTGGCATTCAACACACCTCTTTAAGTCTCCTCTAGAAGAAGAAAGTGAGAATTTAGGAGAAGGTTATAACAAGAAAATCTTAACGTTCTGGGAAAATGAAATAAATGGTTATGCTTTGGCCTCTATTATTTGCATATCACACTTACAGGATTCTTATACTGGTTTGCTCGGCTGCTTCCCAGTAGCTTCAACTTTAAATATGAGAACTGGAGATTATCTTCTCCCAGAGTTGATTTCAAGAGTTTGACACTCTCAGATCCTTCACTTGTGTTTTGTTCCCCAACCCGACGCCCCAGCCACAAGGCGAATACAGATCACCTCGTGTGTTTGCTTTTAATCAGTGTGAAGGAGCCTAGCATCGGGAAGCTGCTTTATAGAGATCAGGAGGCTTTATTAAAAAACATATATTTTCCTGACTGCCTTTAGGTGCATCTTGATTCTGTGAAACCACCGGGCTTAGGGGCTGTGAGCGGTTCAGCAGCTCTCTTTTGGGGCTTTATAAAGGGGGAAGATGAGTTCTCTGAGCTTTGGAAATGAAAGTTGTGACCCTGGGAGCACGCGAGGCGGCTACGAGGTTGTCCGCCTCCAGCCCGCTCGGCCCTTCTGAAGCTGGGTGGAGGAAGACTTCACCGGGCGGACTGTCACTGCCCAGGTAGTGTCCGCAGCCCTGAAGCCACGGCGTGAGCTCCGCTGGGGTCGGCGGAGCCCAGAAGCAGTGGTGCCGTCCTGCGTCTGTGGAGGCAGGCATCTAGGTACCCCCGGCGCGGGGACTGGCCGGTGGCCAGGGCTTAGGGCAGAAGGACCACAGCAGAGCCCTCAGGCCGCCACGCAGACCTCAGCCGTGACTCCGGTACTTAGCACAATCGAATCTTGTGCTTTCGACGTGGAGAGGCTGCCGGCCGCGGGCAGCAGCGCATGGCTGCGGCCTCTTGGGCAGGATCCCCCGTACTCAGCCGGCCGGTGTTTTGTTCCCCAACACTGCACCTGCAGGCAGGTTCACGCCGCATCGCCCTGTGTCGAGCTTCAGTTGCCGTGACAGCAGACAGCAGAGGTGCGCGGGGTCTCTGCAGTGGATTATAGTGAAAACCCACTGAAGTTACTGGCAAGTATTTAGGATTTAGTTGAACCCAAGAGCGAATACAAAGCTTACAAATAGCAAAGGTCATTTTTTTGATCTGAACGAATTGAACATTCAGGTTAAATTTCACCTGACATGAATTTAACAGTCTAGTGATCAAAAATTCAGGAGGATTTACACACGCACATGTGTGTGTCCATAATGCACGCGGTAAATACAGCTGCAGTGTGTGACCTCAGGCAAGTCTCACCCTGCCGAAGGGCTGTGTGTGTGTGTGTGAGACACACGCTGTGCCTGTTCCGTAGCCAGCTTCATTTTCACAAAAATAATAATGTTTGTTAGGGAGGAGTCTGCGCCACTTTGAATTTATGGGATTTCACGTTCGTCTCTCCTGTGTGTTCAGTTTTATCCTTTTGAGTCCAAAAGCAGGAATATAATATAAAAGCATTAAGCTTCTTTGCCTGACTTATAAAATCGCACGGCGATGTTCCCCGTGATAATCCCCTCAAGGATGACTGTTTCGTGAGCAAAGACATCCAGAAAACTTAGCAGAACCTCCGAGTGTCGGTGGGAATGATTCAGGCTGCTCGGACGCCTCGTCGGCCGCTGGGCTGCCCGCACTGACTGTTGTAAGGGCCGCGCAGACGGAACAAGGCAAAGAGACCATAAGGAAAGGAAAGGAAGGCTTTACTTGTGCCCCCGGGCGAATTTCACAGATCCCAAGCAGGGGCTGGGAAGACCAGCCCGCGTACAGGCCAGGGTCTCATGTGCGCCCTCTCTGCCAGGCTGAGTGGGAAAATACCGGTGAGTCACATGTCGTCCTGCAGCTAGGGGCCGTTGCTTTGCTCCGGCCGCTGTTCCAGGGAGGGCTATGGGGGCCAGCTTATCTTCTCACTGGGGCCTTCTCAGAACCTTCGCCCTGTGGGTTTGGGTGAGGGTTCGAGTGACCTTTAACCCATGTGGTTGCAGAGAAGGGACAGATGTTAGTCATCTAATTTTGGGTTTTTGGGTTGTTTCCATAGCTTGCCCATTGTGAAAAGTGCCGCAATAAACAGAATGCAGGTGTCCCTTTGAATTAGTGTTTTTTGTGTTCTTTGAGTAAATTCCTAGGAGCGGGATTGCCGACCATATAGTAGCCCCACACAGCTTTCCACAGTGGCTGGACCAGCCTGCATTCCCACCAGCAGTGGAGAGCTCCTTTCTCTCCACAGCCTCACCAACACCTGTTGTCGCTAGTGTTTGTGACAAGTGCCGTCGTCAGTGGTGTGAGGTGGCATCTCATAGTGGTTTTGATTTGCTTTTCTCTGATCCCAAGAGACGTTGAGCATTTTTTCATATGCCTGTTGCTGCCTTCGTTTTGAGGGGGATCTTGACTTTCTGCAGGAGCTGGGCAGCTAGATGACGCCACGGCCACGGGTGTGTGTGTCCTGGCATCTGACATGCGTCTTTGGCGCATCTGTGTTCTGCTGACGCGTCTTGGAGCTGGCGGCTCTGCTCCCGGGGCCCCTCCGCCCGGCTGCACAGGGGCCTGTGAGAGTCAAGACCGCGGGGCTCCTGGAGAACCTCTGCGCCCAGTCGGATGCAGAGGAGCGAGAGGAAGGGGCCAGGATGCCCCTCATTGAGCAGACCACCTGGAGGCCCCAATCGGTGGCCCAGAGCAGGAAGGGAGGGACTCCTTTCTCCAGCCAGGTGCTGAGCTGGGACGCGGCTGTCCTCAGAACCCTGCTTTTAGGCCTTCACGCCCAGACTGGAGTCCACAGCAGCTGCCCTGGGCTTCGTGCCCGGTGCAGGGGTCACGCCAATCCCCCCCGCCCGGCAGACCATGGGCTCTACCAATCTCGGTGGCGAGCCGCATCTGGCGAGCCCTGCCCATGCGTTCACGGGGAAGACGCTGGCTTGGAGGAGCCCGGCTGGTGCAGCTTCTGGAGAGAGCACGTGGTTCGTGCTTATCGGTGGCGTCCTTAGCGGCCGCGCTGAGAGCGCTGGGTGATGGGCTGCCTTCGTGCCGCCCGGGGGTCGCAGGCTGCGGGGCCGGGGTGTGCTCATGCCGCTCTCACCACCTCTGCTCGCCCTTTCCTGCATCTGCATCTTGCTTCTGCCACATTAAGCCTACAATCCCAGAGGACACTCATTTCTCACACACACAGTCTGCAACACGGTTCTGTCTGGAACGGTCCACTTCTTTACCCATCCAGGAGATTTAGCTCTTCAACTGAAAGCTGCTCAAGAGCTAAGATTTTGTCTTATGCTCTTTTCTTCGCCTGTAACTGAGGACACGTTTGTTACACTTGTTTGTTGGACAAATTGTTGATAACCCACTCTACCCCTCTCTGGGAGCAGCAAAGCCCATTTCTTTCTCCTACCTGCCTTTTAGTATCTCAGAAGTGTTATTTAGACACCTTGTACACAGACTGGGTTGCAAAGTGTTTCCTTAACAACTTCCTTTCCCATCTTGAGTGGAATCATAATGCCCTTCCCCTGTCGTAAAGCAGAACGTACTTAATTTCCGTATTTCCAGGTCGAGGTAAAGCAAGAACAAGCTTCTAATCTTGGGTGTTTGCATTCGTTTTATTTGGGTGCTTCATGTATGGTGTATTTGGATACGTATTTGGATTTTTAGTTACCACAAAATACATTGACTTGTAAAGAGATGATGAGTTTGGACGTACCAGATGGTAAATTAAGCTCTAAAATAAAATAGATGGGTGGTAATGCTAGGCATTGTTTTCATTAGGGCTGTTAGAATTTCTACACCCAGTAATGCTTTGTCAACATTAAAACATCTATTCAATAGCAATGAGCAATGTTTTGGAAGGTTCTTCTTGGTATGATTTACATATAATTTGGTTTTAAATTTCAAAAGTTACTTAAAAAGTATACATGCCTGTGGTAAAACAATTCAGATTGTGTAATGGGCAGCTAAGAGAGTAAAGATGTTCCTCTACCGCGTAATTCAGGGAACGCTGCAGCTCGCACGTTGGCTGCTGCACTCCCAGAGACCTCTCTGCACATACACGTGTGAGCATGTACACGTGACTTCACAGGAAACAGCATAGGTTGTATTTGACCTTTTAACATCATTCTGGCTCAGTGCATATTGTGGACGGTTTCCTGGGTCCGTAGAAGTGGGGGGGGCTTTTGCATTTATCTCAACAAGCTCCCGCATGTTTACTGTACTGAGGGGCATCTCCTTTCTAGAATGAATAATGCCATAGAAAGCTTTTCCCCAAGTATAACTTTCATTGGTTCCGTCCCTAGCTGAGGATGCTCACTTAGGGGTTCATTCATCCGGCTTCTTTAGCACCCGCCATGTGTCAGCCCCTGGAGCGCCGCAGTGGGGCAGGACTGGGCAGGAAAGTCCACCGCCAGCGGTCAGGAGCTCGGCGTGGAACCCTGTGCTGGGCGTTCTTAACTTCCCCTCTAGAACTTTACTAATGTAGCTCTCTGCCAGCGTGCAGGAAAGAACCTGTGGGGCCTCCCTGGTGGCGCGGGATTGAGTCTCAGTGCTGTTGAGCTGCCAGCAGCCACGGTGACATGAGTCCAATCCCTGCTAGGGAGGGACCCCCAGGGCGCAGCAGACCTCTCCTGGCTCCCCGCTGTTCCCCTCAGCAGTGTGTTTCAGTGGATCTGCCTGTTCTGCTCCCCGCTCTGCCTCTGGTGAATCCTCTCACCCCCTGCACCTCTGGCCTGCACCCCAGTTCTTGTATGCATAAATAAATAAATCTTAAAAAAAGGAACCTGTTTACCAAAAACAGCGCTAAGCTTGTTAAGCACCAAATCCCTGCGCATCTGGAGAGAAAGCGGCCTCGCCTGCGGACTCAGCCTCTGGAGGAGGCCGGCTGTCCGCTCGGCACCTTGTCCATTTCTATATCCTCTCGTGTTTGCTACGAAGCCACTCATTTCTGTCGGGACAGTTGAGGTTTTTCTCACTGAGAATCTCTGTGCCGTGGGAAAAGCAGCCCCTCCCGGCCAGCACGCAGCGGACGCCGCCCGTGCGCGGACAGGGCCGGACGGCGGCGCGGCGGGCGTCGGACCCACCCTCCGCACCTCGCGCCTGGGGGCTGCTCGGGCTGCCGTCCAGCGGGGCCTCCGGCAGGGCCGCGCCCCGTGGTGGGTTCTCGCCGAGCGACCCCGCCCGCTCCTGACGCGCGCGTCGGCTGTTCCTGGCGTGGGCGCTTGCGAGGGTTTCGGTGGACGCCGCGGCTCTCTCTGTGTCTGCGCCAGGCCCGCGGCTCTGCGCTGGGACTCCCGACTCTGCAGCTGCCCCAGCGGCTCCAGCGGTTCAGGTCGAGCGCCCGCGCGTCCGCGTCAGAGCGGCAACTGGCCGGCCGGGCGCGGCTCCGCGGACAGAAGAGCTCGCCCCGCGCGCACGGGCAGCGGCACTCTGCGGGCCGGCGTCGCGCTCCTGCTGGCGCCCGTGGGACCGGCCTTTTCAGGCCTCCCCTTGGTCCGTGCTCCGTGGTTCGCGTGTCCGCCCGCGGAGGCGCCGGGCGCGTTCCTGCTGCCTCTCCAAGGACGGCGTCTGGGGACAGCCTTGGCGGCGGGGCAGAGCGGCCGTCCCTACTGTCCAGCGTCACGGCCGCGGCCGCGCCAGGCGGGCTACGAGCGCGGAGCTTCAGGGCCCGCTCCTGAAATGTAACCGAGTGCGCGTCGGGCATGACCCTGGTTTAGCCGTGCGAACTGGGGCCTGGGACTTCGGGAGCTGCTGCTCGGGCGCAGCGCCTCACGCCGTGTCCGAGCGCCGTCCTGGCGGGGGCCGCCTCGGTAGCCCAGGCCGCGCCTCTCGGTCCCGAGCCAAGCGGGTCCGTCGGGGCCTGCGCGTGGTTCCATCTCTGCCCTGCTGGCTTCGGGGGCCTGAGGAGGCCCCAGCAGAGGCTGACAAAGTCGGAACAGTCACAGGCAAAGGGCCAAGGCATGCTTTAGACCGACTTTTAGGGCAAATGTGTGTAACACAGTATGTTAAGGACCTGACCCACCACACCCTTTTAATGGTAGAAAAAGAAAGACAGCGTCAGCTTCTCCTGCCGGAAACCCCATCTAATTCGTGTAATTCCAAACAGTCTCCTGGAGAGGACCCATTACATGAATGCTGTGGAGATAATACACTTTATTTATTTAGTACAATTTTAGGCTAAACATTATGAATGGGATTTCCAAATTATGGTGCCAAGGTTTAATGAGGTGTAATTACAGGTCCTAAGGTATTTGCACGAGGAGAAAGAGCTTACTGTAACCATCACAGTGTTTTATGCCCAGAGATGACTGACAGAACCCATTATGGAGTTTGAATGAGCTTAATTGTCCAAGAAAAATAATTGAAAATAATCCTTTAGATGTCAAAATAGAGCAATTTATCATATGAATCTGTCAGTTGTTATTTAATATCCTTCCTGGTTATAGACGTGCTTTCTGGTGGCTCATTAGTTATGTCACCAGGAAAACAATACTTTTAGCACTGTTCAAGATGAACCCTTTATTCTCAGTGTGTTGAAATGAAAATGGCACAAGAACACTGGCATTAAAACAGTGTAACGCTATCGCTGTGACCGGAGCACTTTGCTAATTAAAGGGTAAAGTTGAAACAGACATGAGCAGTTATCATCTATCAGCTGTATTTTTGAATATGCTGTGAAGCTTAATTACATTTTGGGAAACTTCTTCAATTACTGTTCCGTGCGTCATCCAGTGGAGGACAGACCAGCAACGACAAGTCTACGCTCGGAGAGTCCTTTGCACCTCTCAGCCGAGGGCGGCGGGGAGGCGCAGGGCCGGCGGGAGACAAAGGGGCAGGCTAGCCAGGAGCGGTGGCCGCTTCTGCAGGTCGCTGCGGCGAGGTGAGCCTGGCCCGAGATTTGCGAAACCAGATAAAGACGGGCGCGACGTCACTGCGAGAATTAGAACAGCCGGAAATCGAAGCCCGTCGGGGCCCAGAGACGGTCGTTCTGGCCCGACCTGTGAGGGTCACCTCCACGTGTCCTGCGGGGTGCGCTCCCTAGCGTGCCTGGCTTTGGACAGAGGCCCGAGGGCGGGCTGTGCACGACGGCAAGAAGGTGGGAGCCCCGTTTCCCGTGTGACTTGCCTGTAGCTGTGTTCTTCCCGTCAGTGGGCAGAGGGAGGTTCAGAAAGCCCTAAGGCCCTCTTGCCCTATGGAGCACGAGGGAGGCACCAGCCTGTTCCGGTGACGCCCGGTTTCCTGTGAAGGTTCTTGGTGTGCAGCGTCGGGGCGTGTGACAGCCGTGACAGATGGCTGCACCTGCAGACCCGCAGGCCAGTGCACGCTGGGACGAGGGCTGAGCCAGAGGCGCCCCCGCGGAGCGGGGCCCAGTCCTCCGCCTCGCATTACGTGAGGACGAAGGTGTCTATGCAAGCTTTGCCCTGCACCGAGGTCCTTTCCTGCTTCTCCTTGTGGGTGCTTGCTCCTGCTTCACGACCGCCCTTGAAACACGATAGACTGATTTGTAAGCGCCTCTTGCATCCGCACAGAATAACTCCTTACCGCCTCACGGGTCCAGCTACCTCCTACCTTTTCTGCTTAAATTTTTCTTAACCCTCCATCATCCTATCATGCTTTAAGCCTCACGGTGGCCTTTAAGCTTGTTTCCTGGCTGTTTGGTTAGAACCAGCCCTCCGAGCCGAGGTGCCCGTGCGGACCCAGGGCCCTCGCTGCTCGGGGGCGGCTGGAAACGGCACCGCTGCCTGTGCTCTTCCGGAGTTTGCTGCGAGAGTGAGTGGTTATTAGCATTGGTCTCTCTGGGATTTTCAGAACTAAAAAGATAACTGTGATTTTGAATTCTAACAAGCACATTTCATAAATGTAAATAATTTTTTCATATTAATGATCACATTATCACGAACGCATACTTTTAATTAAAATAAATTTAGATAGAATAAATTGCAATCATTTATAAGCAATAATAATAATAGAGCTTATAATTAGAACTTGAAATCCTCCACTACATTATAAGTAGCTTTAATTTCTCTGTCTTTTCAGTCTCGTGCTAATGTAAACCACTTAGCAGCCAGAAGCAGGGCCGGCTGAGTGGGGAAGTTATTTCTTTAGCAAAAATTAATTTTTTAATGACATAACGTGACACATGACATTCGTTTCAGGTGTACGACGCAATGATTCAATATCTGCGTGCACTGTGAAAGGGTCAGTGCGGCGAGTTTAGTTAGCATTCTACTCTGTAGAGTTCTCGGTGTTTTCTTAAGATGAAAATTTTTAATGTCTACCCACTTAGAGACATTCAAATGTATAATATTGTGCTACCGAGTATAGAAAATACAGTTTTCCAGATACAATAGCTTTTTAAATTTCTTGCACTGTTAACCGTTGTCCTGTTAACACACAGCGTACGATGGCACCCTCCTAACGAGAGTAAGTCTCGTCACGCGCGAGGCCTGCAGCGGTCCTCACGCGAAGAAGCTGCGCTCTCATCAGGCCCCTCCCTGCATGCTTCGTCACTGGTAGGAGCGGCGATGCACGTGGTACGGACGTGCTTCTGTTACTGGTTTGTGCTGGCCATCGCGGCATCGTCTCCTTGGGTTTGTCGACGCCGTGTGCCACTCGTCTGCTGGCACACGGCTCCGTGCCCCGTGCCGTGGGGGCGCATCTGTCCTGGTGTTCACCCACGCGAGGGTGTCCGAGCTCTGAGCTCTCCGTTGTCATCACAAATGAATCTGACAGGCACGACGTGAGCAGGTTTTTGGCGGACATCAAGAAGCGGTTTCTCCTCTTTTGGGTCATCGCATGTCCACCGAGGCGGCGGCAAACGGTCCTCCCGCTTCATGCTGCTCGTGTGACCATGAGCAGGGGTGCTGTGGCGTGAGCTCACCCCCAGCTCCTTGTGTCAGAGCCCCGCACGTCTCGGAGGTGCGCCCGGGCACGCGCGAGGGGATCGCGCTCTCCGCTGCGCGCGAGTGTCCGCTGGAACGGGTGCCGGAGAGTGGGGTCAGGCTCCGCGGCCACGGCAGACGTCCGCGGCTCCTCCTGGTTGATGCTGCTTACTCTCGGGAGACGGAGCTTTCTGTTCATTCAGCTGAACGACTGGACTTCTCGGATGGGGTGCGGGTCACCGTGGTCTGATGGCTGCGTGCTTTCCTGCTTTTGCTTTGCTCACTCTGACTTTTCGGGGAAAAGAGGAAAGAAGTTGAGGCAGCATTTCACACTTGCAGGGCTCTTTGCCTGGTACCGTGGCGTTCCGCTCAGTGGTTCCCATTGTCGTGGCTTTTTAAAACATGGTAAGGGGCTCGAGCTTACTCTACTTATTTATACCGCGCTGGGTAAGAGGGGGGTTATTAACAGGCATAGTTACTTGCACTGTGCTCGGAGGCCGCCAGCGGGGAGAGGGCCAGGAGTGCGTTGGGGCAGGCCAGGTGGCCTCCTGGGTTTGGGGTCCAGGAGAAGCGCGAGTGCAGTGTCCACAGCTGCGAGCTGGTCACTGCAACGAGAGGATGGGGAGGACCGCCCACCCCGCAAGCGAGGGCGGGGAGCGGCGAGTCCGCTGTCCGCTGCGGGGGGAGCAGACAGGAACTAGACCCTCTGCGGGCCGACCCGGCGCGCGGGCCGCACCCTCTCGGGTGGCATCCGCAGCCTGCCCGTGGGGGCGGACTGGTGGGGCTGGGCGGCTGGGCTGGGAGAACGCCGGTGCCTGCAGGCCAGCGGGGGAACAGTCACGTGCTGATCTGGTTAACTGCCCCTTGCCGGGGCCCTGAGCTTTGCGGCCTCGGGCTGCGGCAGTGCAGAGTCGGTGGCGCTCCCGCCTCGCGGGGCCGGAGAAAAGCGGGCCCGTGCGGTCCAGACACCGCTCTGGAGATGCGCGTCGCCGACGCCCCCGCAGCCACGGCGAGAACAGCGGCCAGAGCCCAGCGCAGACCGCACGCAGGCCTGGGCCCCAGGCCCGGGGGGAGGAGCGCTTCAGTGACCGTCAGGGGCCCGTGAGGCGGCCGGGGTCACAGACCAGCAGCGGGAAGCAGGCCCCGGTTTTTTGTAGATCGGAGCTGGGCCTCTTTTATTTTTGTAGTTTTCTCTTGACAGTCCAGTAGTTTCTGCCATGTGGCAATTTCATTAAAGTTTTGATCATTCCCATAATATAAGCTCAAGCTTTCGGCGGGAGGCTCCAGTGCCCGGAAGAGGCAGTAACTGGCCAGATGGCTCTCCGAGTTCTGCTTGGATTCATCGCGGCACAAGTAAAAATTAATTACCCCGCAGTTTCTGCCGCGCCGTCAGAGCAGGTGGCAGAACTCGTCTCTCTAAATGGCACTTCTCAGCCCCGCCCTGGCTGCGGCTGGCTGTAAATGTGATTTGTGGAAACCATTCATGGAGTGCTGGGCCTGACTGACTCCTCTCAGCCTCTGACAGCGTAAAGAAGCCGCGCGCAGTGACAAGTCTTTGGGCGCCCCTGGCTGGGCACCCACAGCGGTGTGCTTGTTCGGCGAGGAGAGACTTAGCGGTACTTAGGTTTGCACTGTAGCTGCCGGGGGTGTGGAGGGCGGGGTCAGTGGGGCAGACAGGCTGGCAGGTCCCTGGGGTGAGCTGCAGCTCTGCGCCCGTGGGAGCCTGGGGTGGGGAGGGCGCTGTCGCTGGCCCCAGCGCTGAGCTCTTCGCACAACCACAGCTTTAGGGCAGGAAGATGGGGTCTCCCTCCTACATGTGGGGGATGCCAGAGAGCCGTGATTCTCACGTGAGGCTTCGCCTCAGTTGCTCATCCCGTAATATCTAAAAATAGATGAGTACACAGAAATCGAAGGCTGTTTGGGGCTAAACTGGATTCAGAACGAGCTGATGTTCAGACCATTCATTGTGTGCTCAGATTAAAAGTACTGCTCATCAGCGCCCCAGCCTTCTGCTGGCAGAGGATGGAAAGTCCTCTTTTAAAGAAGGGGAAGGTAGGAGCAAAGTGGGGTTCATTCCCCCACTGCCTTGCCCCCTGCAATTTCAGCAGCACCGTCAATGACATTCTGCGTCACTCTGTCTCCAGGGTGTCTTCCTGAATGAGCGCCACGGCTAAGCCCAGGTCGTTATGGCTAAAGCCCAGCTCACCTGCGGACTTGTGTGAAAACCTTACTCTGTGTCACTGTTGTAAAGAGACTCGTTCTGTGGTTGTGGCATCCGTCACTGGCTGGTGTACCCACCTGTGGGTTATGGAAACGGAGTTATGAACTAATCTGGCAGTGGTCAGGGATGAAAAGTTTTAGTAAGCGTTTTCTTAGCAAATCGCTTAGATTGTTATACAAATGAATGCAGTAGTGAGCTACATTTACCATGGCTTCCCTGTCCCCACTGCTCCCCGCTGTTTCCCTCAGGTAGCCTCAGGTCTACAGTCAGATTTTGGGGGGCTTATTTTGGTTTAGTTTTGCTAATTCTTTATATTCCACATATGAGTGAATCACCTGGTATTTGTCTTTCTCCTTCTGACTGACTTTGCTTAGCATCATCCTTCTAGTTCCATCCATGTTGTGACACATGGAGGATCTCTTTTACATAGCTGAGTAGTACTCCTCTGCACACAAGCCACATCTTCTTTACCCATCATCTGTCCTTGGCATTGAGTTGCTTCCATGACTTGGCTACTGTAAATGGTGCTGCAGAGAACACGGGAGCAGACAGCCCTTCAAGGAAGTTAGTTCTTCAGGTAGGAGGGGATTGCTGGATCATTCGGCAGATTATTTTTAATATTTTGAGAAACTTCCACAATGTTTTCCTTCGGGCCTGCACCTGTCTGCATTCCTGGCAGCAATGCACAGGGGCTTCCTGTTCTCCACGTCCCACCAGCACATTTTGAAATTCTTTAATGTTCCCTTGATTGCACTGAAAGAGTTCTCCTGATGTGACCTCCAAGAGAAAGGAGAGAGGGTTTCAGCTCAGATTTCTTTTTTTTTTTTTTTTTAAGATTTATTTATTTATGCATACAAGCACTGGGGCACAGGCCAGAAGTGTGGGGGGGTGAGAGGATTCACCACAGAGAGCGGGGAGCA
>JAGFMF010011614.1:12086199-12166431 GCA_019455555.1 Galemys pyrenaicus | reverse complement strand
CCTGGCCGGCAGCAGGGATCGAACTCGTGCTGCAGTGGCTGCGATTTGCTTCGTAGTGCGTTGCTTAACCCACTGCGCCACCAGGGGAGGCCCTCAGCTCAGATTTCTAATTTGCTTTAAGTCCAAGGTAAGTTCCTTTCTGGATATTTGAAAACACTGGGAGTCTCACAGGGGCAGGTTGTACGGGGAGGGGAGCTCCCGGGACCCCAGGTGCCTTTGCAGGTAGGGAATCATGTGCGGATCGTGGCTGGTCATTCTTTGAGGCAAAGAAAATGTAGCTGCTTGGGTTGCTGTAAAGGGGAAAAAGAGTGGGGAATAGTGGCATAAAGACAGGAGCGGATTGAGAAAAATGGATAAAGCTCTTTATCTAGAGAGGACAAATTCTCCAGAGGCCCCAGTGCCGGCTTCCCCTCACTTCAGACCAAGTGTGACTTCAGACCAACGGTGAACGCCTGAATGGACGCCGGCGGCACCTGAGTGTTTTCACTGCGGGTATTTAATATTTTATTTGAGCGATATTTAAGCATTTCACCAAAGTGGCCCTTCGAAGCTCATTTCTATGCTTCCTGTAAGACTTCTTTGGGTAAACACGGTTCTCTGATATTTCATTATTTGAAAAGGAAGCTTCTGTCTAATGCCTCATTGAAGATTCAACGGAATCCTCCTTGCTTCAGTGATTTTCTATTAAATTACAACTATTAGTGCTACTTCCTCGCCCCAAAGGAAGCCAATGAAGTAGCCCGAAGGAACGAGGTTGTGTCTGACAGCAGGTCTGGTCATGGGGGTGTGCTAATTACTGCCCAGGAGCAGGGAGCAGCGTCCCGCGCGGGCATCCGGGCCGAGCCCTCCCGCGCAGCCCCCGCTCGCCTGCCTGGGCAGGCCCAGCACCGTGGCCGCGGGTCCCCAGACCAGAGCAAGGCCGGTAGGCACCGGGCAGGAGCCCCGCTGAGCAGCTTGCTGCGGTACCACGGACCACGGCTGCGGGGTTTGGCAAACAGGCTCGCTTTGCCCTGGACGCGCCTCTGTTGGCGTGAGCGGCTCCATCCCCAGCGCCTGCATTTCTTTTACAAATATTTCATAGAAGAGCTGGAGTGTGGGCCAGAGTGCGGGGGAGGGGTGCAGGGGTGAGACGACTCTCCTGAGACAGAGCGGGGAGCAGACCGGGTGGGTTTACTGTCTCCGCTGCTGAGGAGCCGCGGGGAGACCTGAGAGCTCTGTCCGACGTGCCCCGTGGGTCAGCTCCCTGGCGGGGATCGAACTCGCAGCGCAGTGGTGACAGCAGGGCGGCCCAGGTCTGAAGGTTTCCCAGTGGAACACCCTGGGGACCTCGCGGGGTGGGGGGCTTGGCCTTAGAGCAGGCTAGCCGAGCCATGCTCCCCTTCTCAACGCCACCTCGTGCTGACAGCGCACAGCTGGACGCGCACAGCGGGACGTGCAGACCCTGGTGGAGCCCACCGAGCAGGGAGGGGTGCGGCTCTGCCTCTAGCGCGTGGGCAGCGACGCCGGCTCCGAGCGCAGGCGTGGGGCTTCCGGAGCTGTGTGGCTGGCCGTAGACGGGAAACGCGCAGGGATGACGTGCCGGGAAACCCGGGGAAGAATATTACTGAGGCGGCTGAAAGGCATGGGTAGATTCGGGAAGCTGGCACCCGAGGCAGTGTTGGCTTCCAGCCCGTGCTGCTCCCCCGTGGGGCAGAACCTGCTGTGGGCGCATGACAGCGCAGCGTGCTGCCTCGTGCGATGGCGCACCCGGGGGATGGTGCTGGGGGGTAGGGTGGGGGGATGGCGCACCTGGGAAATGGCGCACCTGAGGCCTGCTGTGAGTGCCAGCGCGCTGTCTCCGGAGGCAGCCAGCTTGGCTCCCACTGGGAGGGCTGACTCTGCCCTTCCCCGGGGAGTTTCCCAACCGTCCCGGGGAGGCCGTAGAGTGGGTGCAGGTCTTCAGAGCTCTTCTGGGTGTGCTGGCACCCGTCCTGTCCTGGGTGGGCACTCCCGGGGCCCAGGGGCCCAGCACGCTGTGTCACGCGGTGACGTCTGTTCCTTTGAGGAGAACGGCGCGATGCCAGCAGTGCCCGTGCTGTCCCAGCCGCCCGGGCAGGCCCTGTGTCCTGCTGCGCCCTGGCTGCCGCAGCCCTGCGAGGAGGGAGAGGCCGGGTGAGACCTATCAGGCTCGGCTTGCTTGCCTGGGGGGAAGGACCCCGCTCCCTCTGCAGCTCCCCTGCTCCCAGGCAGGTCTGTGGGTAGGTGGGACCCAGCTTCTCCCGACACTGACCCAGCTGAGCTGTGAGCGGCCCTGGAAATCCAGTCCTTTACGCGCCCCGAGCACCCACACAGGGCAGTTCACTTATCCATGTCCCCCTCCTCCTTTCCTCTCTCCCCTCCCCTCCCCTCCCCTCCCCTCCTCCGCATCTTGGTTGGGGCTCAAGGCAGGCTCAGATGTGGTGCCCTCGCAGGGGCCGTGACGCATGGACCGCGTCCTGGAGCCCCTGTCCACGCCAAGCGTGGCCGGCAGGTGTCTCGCGTGTACCTCGCTCTGCTGCTGCTCGGCCCAGGCTGTGATGCCGCAGATCTGGAATTCGTTTCCCAAACTCTGAGAAATAGCTTGATGCACCTGTGCGTGTGTTTGGAGGGGTTGTGGGTGGCGGGCAGCTCCCAGCCCCTGGTGGCCGCTACATCCATGTCCTCCTTTCTCATTCTTAGAGGGATTAGAGATTCCTTCTGCACAGGCCCCCGGGGGCGCAGTGAGCGCCCCAGACTCCTGTCTCTAAGAGACTTTCCTGATGGTACCTGCTGCTTCCTCAGCTCACATTCTAGCTTTGCCTTCGCCTCTGGGCTCCAGCCATCAGGCTGCTCCCCGGGACTTCCAGACCCTCATCGTTCGGACCCCCATGTGTCCCCCAGAAGCCGCCCTCCCCCACGCAGTCTAAGGAGCCCTGTGCGCCGCCCTCCTCCTCCATCACCCCATTGCACTGTCTCCGTGGCACCTGCTGCCTGCACATTCTTACTCTGCTTACCCATCTCCCCTGCTGCCCTTGAGGGTTAAATCTCTTGAGGATGAGGATCGAGTGGGTCTCATTCAAGTCCTCTCTTTCAGTGCCTCTTACGCTGCTCTGTTGGGTCAGGGACCGGAGCGCTGAGGGTTCGTCAAGGGAGCGGTGGGGTCGAATGCGTGTTGTGTGTTTCAGAAGCACTTGCTGCTGCACTCAGTGCTGGAGGGAGCTGGAAAGGGGGGTGCGGTCAGTCGGCGTGGGCGCCTGCAAGGGCTGGAGGGCATGTCATGTCAGAGTTCCAGACATTGCTAGGATCTGTTAATGGAAAGTATTTGTTTCTATGCAATAGCTTGGTTTTACCTGAAATTTTATTCTGACTGCTTTTCAGTGGTATAGTTTATTTCGATAGAGACTTGTTCAAAGGATTTTGCAAGTAAATGTCTTCTCTTAGGCAGAATCTCACCTGGCTATTTGGAGAATGAATCTGATAAAATCTTCTCATGCAGCACACACACACAGACATATACACGTGTACGCGTGTACATCTTTAATTCAGTACCTTTTCTCTGACATTTCACATTGTCCTTGTAATTCGTGGGGGTTGGTCACCTGTGCTTGTAAGGCATGCATTTGGAAGCTGGAGAATTAAATGCAAAGTTTTGGAAGATGACTTTTTCCTCGTAGTACCACAGAGGTCAGGAGATCCTTGCTCTTATTTTCTTTCCTGTTGAAACTGCAATAAAATGTTAGTTTCTGCATGCTTATGTGAAATTATAATGCACATGAATAAAAATCTGTATTTAGATGGGAAATTGACATAGTCCTAGAGAGAGTCATTCTTATTTTTTTCATGGGCTCTTACAGGCCAAATTTCCATGAGGTAGCATTAAATAAAATTTGTAAAGAAGGAATATATTAAGCCATTACCACTGTCTCCTGGGACCCCTGAGAATTACTCTGGTTACTGAAGTGACCAGAAGTCCGTTGATTACCTGGCACCTTCCATTTACGTGCAGTGATGAGAAAGATAAAAGCTGACGGGAGGTGGCCCGGGGTCGGGCATGAAGGGTGGGGAAATGGGCCGTCACCTGCTGTTCCTCGGGGGGCTGTGGCCGCGGGCACCCGGTGCGTGGGTCCTGTTATTTCCTCAGTGAAGGATGGAATATTGCATATAAAGACGATTTTATTGTCAGTCCGTGTTATTTTGCCCTTTTACAAAGTTTTATTAGGCTCACTTGGTGACCTGTAACTCAGGACGAGCGCTCGGTCACATTAGCCAAATGAGACGGTGCTGTGTATTGTGACGCGCTGACAGCAGCGTGAGGCTCTGCTGCTCTGTGCCCAGCCGCAAGTGGTGCGTGGACGCGGAAGGGCTGTCCGCTGTCCCCGACTCGGGACGGTGAGTGACAGCTCCCCACACTCTCCCTGCTGTTTGCAGGAATCACATAGCTATTCTGCCAGCCTCTTCTTACAGTTAGAAGTGGAACAGTTAGACACGGGATGATTTATTTTAATTGTTAAGCTTTTGACACCAGACTCCTCTGTTCTTAACGTGCCGAGGGGTAATACCCTAAAGAGGGAGTAATGGACACTTTCCGGGAATGGGGCTGGGGCCAGAATGTCCAGCAGTACTGTTCTGAATTTCAGGATCCAGCGTGGTGCAGTTAGGCAAGGAAATAAAGTTTCAGGGCTTGAAACTGATTTAACTAATGAATATAGCCGTTTTCCTGCACACAGAATCAATATTCCAAAATTAGCTGTGTTGCTACATACCGGCACAAACAGAAAATAAATCAAAGTACGACTTATGACTGTACCGATGCAGCGTATATCTAAATCTCACTTAAGATGCGCGGGACCTCTAGACTGAAAACAACCGAGTGTTGCTGATAGAAATTAAAGAAAACGAAACAGGCCGTCTTCAAGAGTCGGGAGAATCCATTCTGTGAAGATGCGCAACGGGTCCAGCTTGTGCTATAGGTCGGGGCAACCCGTAGACTTGCAGATCCACAAGATGACCGTGAAGACGCGCAAACGCAAAGGATGCACAGCCAAGCCCCTGAGCGGAAGGGAAAGCGCGAGACCTGGTCGCCTCATGGCGAGCTGCAGAGTCCCGCGGCGCGTGGGATCGCGTGGAGCTGGGCCCGTCATGGCCTGGACACTCATAGGCAGCGCGGAGGCCCGTGCGCCCCGGCGGGCTGGGCATGCGCCAGGGCGGGCTGCGGCGCCCCCCGGGGCGGGCCCACGAGCGGGCTGCTGGCGCGAAGCCCTTTCTTCTCACCGAGGGAAACGACCCCGCCCTGGGATCCGGGAGCGGCCGAGCGTGCCCGCGCCGTCCCGCGAGGAGCAGCGGCCCACCGAGTGGCCGGTCCCTGTGGCTGGCGCTGCACGCTCCGGAGCTCCCGGAGAGAACCGAGTCTCGCTGGCCTCTGGGCCTGACCAGTGCCCCGGGCCTGCGCTCCGCGTGTGCCACTCGCGGCTCCTGTTCTGTCCGTCCGCGCCGGTCGTCGGTCGTGGGGCTCTGCGGGTGTTTCCGGTTTCGCGGACATGGGCCTGCAGCTCAGACCCGCGTCAGGTCCGGAGAGGTCCCAGCACGACGGGAAGTTCGACGTTGCACCCCTGCGGGGCGAATGCAGATGTGCTTGCGATGTCCTTAGCCGACACCCCGCGGCACACACATTTTGCTCCACGGAGATGAGGGGGTTCTGGGGCTGGAGGGGGTCTGTCCAGTCCAGGAAATGCCTTTTTCTAAACAGCATTTTACCCCAGGACCAAATGCGCCGTAAACGCTCGTTTCAGGCCGGTCACTCCGGCCTGCGGGCTCTTCGTGCGAGCGTGTCCGCCGCTGCGGCCCTCGGCCTTCGCTGTCCGCAGGTGAGTCTCCCTCCCGAGCTGCTCGCGCCCGTTGAGCTCCTCTTCGGCGGTCCCACCGCCGACAGGCTGCGCTTTCCTCCAGGTCCGGCGTCTGCGGCCCCAGCTCTGTTCGGCTCCCGGGCACGGGGCGCAGGTCTCGTTTTGGACACGTGACCGGGAGCGGTTTCTTGGGTTCCGGGGTGGCCTATAGCCGGGTCTGGGCACAGGGCGGGAGCTCAGTAAACAGCATTAAATGAGCGAGGTTGGCCCTTCGAAAAGTCAGTAAAATGGACAAATGTTGGTCCATGCCAAGTTCGTCTTGTCTTTCACTTTTTAATTAAAAAACGTATCATAGTTGATGTCTCTGCTTTGCATTCTCTCTTTTATTTGTGGCCTCGGCTTCTGTGGCCAGACCTCCACTCTGCAGCGGGGCCCCTTTGGTGCCAGAACCCACGGGTTTCAATGCTACCCTGGCGGAGCATGAGGACACAGAATGTGGCCGGCGGCACTGCTGGGGCTTGGGTCTCCCACTGACGGGAACCGGCCCTACCCTGCAGCCCTGCTTCCCTGAGACACTTGTGATCGTCTCAAGGAGAGCTTCAGCTTTAAAGTTTAAGTGGCATCTTGGAGGTGGGTAAAGCCACGCGATCAAGATTTATGTGTCTTAATCCATCATTTCGATCGTTCTGATTCATGAAATAGGAAATTTATTTTAAACTTAACTTTTCACGTGCATCACAGAACTAAGAGTAATTATGCACTATTTATATAGAACGTGAGTGACATTCAACGATGCTGTGACTTTTTCATATTTTACTGAGAAATATAAATTCCTTCTGCGTTAAACTTTTATGGCCATGCCAAATCATGCCTTGGTCCGGTGGTACAAAACCCTTCGATGGGAAGCAAAACAGAGTATAGAATAAAACCCTTTTTATACAGGAGGCAGAAAAATAGTTTTGATGAGCAAGACCACAGGAGACGAGTTTGTGCTCATTGAAGTAATAAAGCATCTAACAAGGTAATAAAGTGTGAGACGGTCAAGCGCCGTGAGGCCCCACGGCGTGGCTCTCACCGTCGCTGGGGGCCGTGCAGGTTAGTCACGCTGCTGGGAAGCCAGTGTGGCATTACTTCCTGACCTGCCCTTTACAAGCCTGTGCCCCGAGAAGCCCACTGCTGGGGTTTCTCCAGAAGTAGGTGGTGAGCCTGTAGCTGTGCCCTGGGATTTCCGGCAGAGCATTGCGGGAGTTGGCCGGACTTGGGAGCAGGCAGATGCAGAGGCTGGGAGAGTGAGTGCGCTGAGGGCGTTTGGGAGCGTCACCCAGCAGCTTGTCCTGGGGTGTTCAGAGCAGGCTGGCCGCAGCCAGCACCGGCCCTGGCGTCACCGCGGACACGCAGCAGCGTCTCCCACCGTGGCGGGAGGTCACGGCTCGTGCCAGCGTGACATCCGGTCTCTAGAGGCCGCTGGCCACGGTCTGTTCGTGCAGACAACACATTTCGGGAGGGACCGTGGCTGCTAGTCTAGAGAAGCAACAGCAAGAAAAAGTAGGAGATGAAGCATCTGTGCACACTTTTCGGAAACCTAAGCTGGTGAGCACGTTTTATCACGGGAGGACGATGAATGTGGAAGTGGATGATGAGGCTACGCAGACTGCAGGGCCAGACGCCTGTGAAGGGAGGTGCGATAAGGGTGGAGGGTGCGTGATAAGCACGGAGCGAGTGCTGTGGGCAGTGAGGGCGCATCGCAGGTTATGTGAAATGATGAATCAGTGAAGTAAAAGTTGACGATTGTCTTAACAGTGAGATAAATTTAGTAAACAAAGATTGTGGTCAGCCCAATTTCGTGCTCTTACGCTTGTGTAGTTATTAGAGAGGGCCACAGAACTGGGGAGCAGGACTGCGCGCTGGTGTGAGTTCTTGAGGGGTTTGGTTGTGGATCTGTGGTTTGTGGGAGCCGCGCTGACACCAGCAGCGCTGGGATCTTGGCGAGGCGCTTACTCTCCCCGGCCTCGGCTGCTCTGTGCCACGTAGCAAGGGGTCTCCTTCCCGGCCCCTTACGTGTGCCCCACGCACCAGTCGCTGACCCTGCTCTCGGGAAGCAGCCCCGGGCAGCCTTCTAGATGGAGGTGTGCGTGGCACCCCGGAACGCTGCAGCGCAGCACCTGAGCGACCCGCAGGGCTATCTGCTTTGGGTGGCACCTGGCACAGGAAAACGAGCTCTGGGTCTCTGAGTGCTCACTGTGTTTTGAGGCCCTGGCCCCATCATGATAGAAAAACAACAAACCAACTAAGTCCTTAGATTATGTATTGATTTCTCTCTCCATGCCCTTCTGTCATCACCCCAGACGTCTTCTTCGCTCTTTCTCTTCTCTTACATTTAGTTGTTAACACTCACTCCACCGGCCTCGCACTGCAGCCCTAGGAATTATAAAGCGCTGAACGATACAGATTTCTCCAGAAGGATCCCTTTGCTCCAGTTCCCAGTACTGATACTAAATGCAACATGATGAGTTTATTCTAGTTATGTCCATATATGCGGGGAGTTTATTTTAGTCGGTATCAAATCTTGGTAAAAAGCTACAAAAATGAAGACAGCAGAGTATGCTAACCATGAGAGGAAAAGCAGAATAACAGAAGGAAGACCTATGAGCGTTAAATGAGAATTCCATGTGGAGTCCTTGCTTATCACAAAGGTTGGAATGCAGAGCGGTATGAAATGGACAATATTTTCAATAAAAATTCTGGGATAATGGATCTCTATCTGGAAGAAAATGAAACTCGATTTCTATCTCCCACTATGCACAAAAATCAATTCCAATTGTTGAAGGCAAGACAACAGAGCTTCTAGATGGATGAAGACTCCCTATGACCTTGCGGTCAGAATACTTTGAACAGAACGTGTAAAACACTGACCATGAATAGAAGATGGATGAATGATAAGACTGATAAATTTGACTGTAGGGACGCTGAGAACTTGTGCTGAGCAGATGTCGTCCACCGTGCGCGGAGAGACAGATCGCGTGGGGGGGAGCACACAACCCCACGCCTGGCAGGGGCTCGTCTCCAGAATCCCACCGACCAGAATCTTTACCACGGCTGATGAATCTGTAAAGAAGGTATGTAAAGGAATGAACGAACTCAAAGAGGTCTACCAAGTAGCCAAGTTAGATTTGTTCAGCCTCAGCACTTACCAGGGAAATGCAAATTAAAATGACAATATCGTACTAGGACACAGGGCGCAGAAGGACTCGGTGAGGATGGTGCCAGTCCAGTTTGACAGAGTGGACCGGCAGGAACCATCACCAGCAGTGCTGCTGTTACTGAAAATGACCACACGTGCTTTGGAAAATGGTACATTCTAAAAGTGAGCATAGACCTGTTTTTTATCTAGAGGATTCTAAGTCCACATGCGGGGAGTACTTGAGTGTGCACTAGAAACGTGCACAGGAGTAGCTCAGTCGGTCATAATGACCCGAGACCGCCATGGTGCGTGTCCCTGGCGGCTGCCACCCCACGCTAGTTGGGAAGCTGAGTGGGTCGCCCGTGGGTGGCCTCTTCGGCAGGACTCCCCGTACTCAGACGCTCCTCGTCAGCGCCCGCCCGGCGCAGGTGGCGTGAGAGCGCCGGAGAACTTCAGTCCAGCTCGAGCCGGCTGCGGTGTGCTGCGCTTGGGCTTGAGAAGAGCCCCTCTGGGACGTCTGGGGACTGCTCTTCTGCTGGGCCGAGAGTCACAGGCCATTAAGAGGGCACCGGAGGCCCCAGCCAGAGGTGGAAAAATCAACTTGTTCTTGCGGCAGAATAACTTTTCCATCAGGTTTCCGATTGCCGGCAGCCCGCTGGGATACAGTATTTTTTAACTGGGCTTGTCACTGCAGACAGGACGGAATCCTGCTTTCTGCACTGCCCCTGCCTGCCTGTGCGACTTAGGATGCTTTCTCCACCTTGTTTCCCGTCACCCCCGAAGGCGGCTTTTGGGGCACGTTTTCCTCGGTGCTGTTGCCTGGTGCCACCACACATCCTCCTCCAGCCGCAGCGCACGCCTCCCCTGCCCTCCTGCAGGCAGCCTTAGCTGCTGCCCTCCGCCGGCCCCTCTGCGCGGGGCAGCCGCGGGCTGGGCACGGGCAGAAGCAGCAGCTCAGCCCCCTCGGAGGGTCCTTCGCCCTGCTTAGGCGGTGGGGTCTGAGCGCGTGGGGGAGGCTCTCCGCCACGTAAGCCCCGTGCAGCCTCGGAGGCGGGAGGAGCGCTCGAGGGCACCCCCAGTTACGCCCGTTTCAGCGGAAGGCGCTGTGCGTGCTGGGTGTAGCCTGCCGGGCCTCCCGGTTCTCCGACGGTCCCCGAGGCTGGCGGCATCTCCACGCTGCAGGTGAGGACGCCGAGGCCAGGCGTTAAGTAACGGGGAGCAGACGGCTTCCTGGGCCATGGCTGCATTTTGCTCTTTTCTGATGAGAGCATCCGGCCGACGGCTCGTCAGAGCGTCTGCCTTTATGTCCAGCGCTTTGTCGTCTGTGTCCCCGTGATGGTGCGACACTGTCATTTATCTGTCACACCCTCAGCTTTGATGTGCGCTGTTTGTCCTGTTACTGCCACCGCGACGCGCTCATCTTTTATCAAATGCTTTGAGGGACTCGGGCAGACGGAAGGAGCAGCAAAGAAGTTATTTCCGTTATTACAGAAACGTTGTGCCAATAACCCTGTAAAACAGGAAAAGAGGTTTCTCAATCTCGACGTTTCCCGATGATCAAAGCTGCCAGCTCCTCGCCCTTTCTCCCGTGAAGCGTCGTCAGTCACTGAGTGCCGCTCCGCACTCTCCTCTGGATTTGGGGTCTACTGAGCCGGTAGCCCCAACCTCACGCCGTGGGCGCGCACTGGAGGTCTAATGTCTGCTTGTGGGCAGGACATCTCCGGGCTGGTAGGATCGTAGAAGGGTGTGCACGCTAGAAACTCCAACACCATTCAGGGGAAAAGCAAAAGCAGAGGATTCCTCATCGACCGGTAACCCAGTGAACGCTGGGGGAGAGGGAGGAAGGGGCAGCCCTTGCCTGGGCGCTGGCGCCCCACCGCTTCCCGTGCCCAGGCTGGCCGGCCCAGAACACCACTAGGTGAGTGACCGCGCTTTGCCGAGGCCCCGGTCCTGGGGCCGGCCGGCAGCGCTGCCGCTGGAGCCCACGGAGGCTTCTTCTGCCATCTGGGAAAACGTCGGCGCGTCAGACTGGAACTCGCCCCCGGATGCAGCCAACATTATCACCCAGATTTCACCTCTGATTTCCTGACCCTCTTCATCTTTTTTTATTTTAACTGCTATTTTCTTTAGAGCTCGTCTAGAACTTTAATTTTTAAGCGTTGAAAAGGCCTTGGGAATTTCAGTTTCCAATCGCTTGCCTCATAGAGGAGGTCCGTAGAACCTGGCGTTGGGGCAGGGCCAGGGAACATGTCCGAGACTGTGGCACGAAACCTGGCCTTCCCAAACTCGTTTCAAACCTTGGGATCTTTCTCTACACAGGTGAGGAGCCTTTTCATGATGTTACCTAGGGATGAAAATTAGTAATGCGGGCCTCCCTGGCGGAGCACGGGTTGAGCGCCGCACTGTGAAGCATCCGCGGCACAGCAGTGCCAGTTCGATCCCTGGCCAGGGAGGGACCCCCAGGGCGCCGCAGACCCCTCCTGCCTCCCGCAGCCCCCTCAGCAGTGTGTTTCGGTAGATCCACCTGTTCTGCTCCCTGCTCTGTCTCTGGTGAATTCTCTCACCTCCCGCGACTCTGACCTGTGTGCACGAGTAAATAAATCTTAAAAAAAAAAAAAAAAGAAAACTAGTAATGGAAGGAGATGTCCTCGGCTCCCTCTCAGCCAGGGAGCTGGTCCAGCTGATCAGGTACGCGCGTGCCTGTGCCCTCTGCTGCAGTGTGCTCTCGCTTGTTTTTGGGAAGAAATTTAGTTATGAATAAAGGAACAGGCTGGATTTCCTCACCGTTTTAGTGTGTTAAAGCAATCACTTAGTGTTTATTATGCTAATTAATTATCTTCTTGTTTATTTTGTGCAATTATTCGCTTTACTTAGTGGGTAGATAATGAATTCCTGTTGACAGAAGGGAGATAAAAGCAGAGATTAAAAAAGATCTAAAACCTCGGCTCAGGATCTTGTTGGCGACTGGGACAGCTCGGAGCTGTCATTAGATGCCACGTTTTGGACAGACTGGAACTGGGGTCTTATGTCCTGTGTCTCGGTTCTGCCTGGGGAGTTCTGAGTTACACTAGTCCACTGTTTGAACTGGCAAGGAACTGCTCATTCTAGTAGGTTCTGCTCCTTTATAGTTGACATCACAAATATGTTTAAATATGTTAGTAGGTGCTGGACTCTTAAAAAATGATGGACTAGAAGAAGATAAACTTTTGGTGACCAATGTCAGGCTGCTGTTGACAGAGCATGAGGACACTTGCTGTTAGAAGTTTACAAACAGGGCCTCCCTGGTGGTGCAGTGGGTTAAGCAATGCACTATGAAGCAAACTGCAGCCACTGCAGCACAGGTTCGATCCCTGCTGCCAGCCGGGAGGGGACCCACATGGTGCGGCAAACCTCTCTTGCCTTGCCCACTGCTCCCCTTAGCAGTGTGTTTCAGTCGGTCTGGATCTGCCTGTTCTGTTCCCCAATCTGGTGGATTCTTTCACCCCCCGCACCTCTGGTCTGTACCCCAGTGCTCTTGTGCATAAATAAATCTTTAAAAAAAAAGAAGTTTATACACAAATGTTAAGAGTCGGTGTTTAATGCAAGGGTATATTTAAATAACCAAGTCATTGGCTTCCTTTTCCCTTGACATTTCATTATCTCGCGAATTACACATTCAGTGTGGCTAATACAATGTAAAAGCCTGGTTACTAAACAGCAGATTAAAACTGATGATGAATATTTCAGAGATTTCAGAAACTCAGGCTCTCAGCAGTTCTTCTAATTGATCCCAGCCATTTCTTTCACAGTGCGTCAGCAGACAAGTGCATTTTAGGTAAACTTGATCTATTAAGCAGGATGCCACTTTTTAAATCGAGATTTATGGAGACAGGCAATCCGTTCAGACGTTCTTCTGTGTTCTACTTTGTGGTTGGCCAAACGGATGCTGTCAAATCAAAGAGGATTGCCCGTGCCCTTGATAGTCGTGGGACTTGCGCTTTGTTACTCAGTTATTCACTCAGAGTGTGATGGACACATATTTTAAAATGTGATCAAGATTCAGCATTGTTTTCAAGTTGCTTTGGAAAATGAAGGTATCTGGGTTTGGTTGCGAGCTCAGCATCTCTGGACCAGCGTCGGTTTTCCCTCCCCGGCCAGGGCTGCTTGGGAAGAGAGGCTCCTGGGGGAAAGTCTGGGATTCCGTGGCTGTGGGTCAGGGCACGGATTGCATCCACATGGAGTATCGCATTAAACTGGGCGTGACTTCCTTGCACAGGAGCACAGCGGTGGAATCAGGGATGTTCTCTCACTGTCCTTGCAGTGCGCGCCCGGCGCCCACCTCAGATGCAGTCGTCTGGACAACCAGAACGAGCTCTGAGGGGTGTTTTGCAAGTTCTGTTGAAGTTTAATTTTAAAAAGCTGGACTGAATAGGAATTATTTTATGTGCACTAATGTTGAACTCAAATATCGCCACTAAGAGAAAGTGGAGGATAACTAAGTGGTAAAAATATACCAAGGTCTTAGAAAATAAGGAAAAAATATTCTGATGGTAGGGACTTGCCACAGACGCTATTAAATAATGAGACAAGAGCAATAAGGGAAAAAGCGGAGTAATTTGCAAGCACGTGGGAGTCGGACAAGCGTTTCTGGAACTTTAAATATATACTTCACTCGACCCACCCATAAGTGATGCTCCAGCTGTAACATCTGATGAGGTTAAAGCGGTGGTGCGTCAGCCAGAGGAAGAATCCCGAGAGGTTCACCAGCCCCTCGAGCGCTTCCTCTGGTGGAGTTAGACGTGCGTGGTGGAGACGCTCTTTCTCCTTCCAGCGGTCATCAGCGTGTCACCAGCGTCGGCCCAGGACGGTGTCACAGCCGGGCTGGAGGAGCGCCGTGGCGGGAGGGACGAGGACAGCCACCGTGTCGCCTGGGTGTCCCTTTGAGAGATGCAGATGTCGGGGTGCGCTCGCGGGGTTTGGGGTGAGCTTCCTCTGTGAGTGCAGGTGCTGTCTGCAGAGGTGACCGGTAGCCTGGCCGCAGGGTCGACGGCCGGACACCTCACAGAAGGGGGCCGGCGGCCGCGGGGCCAGCACTGCGGCGAGGAGCTGGAGCCGGGGCCCGCCGCAGCGGGGCAGGCAGCTCCGGGCCTGGCAGGGGCAGCCCCCTCCCTCTGGCGTCGGGGCAAGCGCGAGGGCCTCCCGGCGAGCGGGCGCCCAGGCAGAGGGCGGCTGCGCCCGTTGTGTGTGGGGGGCGTGCGCGCCTGGCGGACGGCAGGTGTCCGAGGCCGTGTGCCGGCCACACGCAGCGGCCAGGTCCGGTTGTGACGGCGTCGGCTCTGGGGACTTATCTTGTCGGAGGTGGGGAGCCGCCGTCATTGCCCCGAAGCGCAGCTGATGCCCTCTGCATGTGCGTCTTATGAGTATTATTTTCAATCCTTGGTTATTTGCACGATTGTTTTACATTCATTTGGCATGTTTGGTGAGGGTTAATGTAAACTTTAAAACAAGTATCTCAGGAGTCATTCTTCTTGGAAAAGTCTTAAAAAGCCGCTTGGCCGCCTGGGGGATGAAACGTGAAGCCACAGCCAGAGCTGGCTCGCGTGTCGGGTGGGGCTGAGAGCCGCGGGGGTGCGTGGTGGGTCACAGGCACGCTGTCACGCCGCGTGTGGGTCTGGCAGCCCTGCAGCGTGTTGGTGCGTGCGACGTGTGCCAGCGTGGGCGTGCAGACGTTAATTTGATGCGCTTGCAGAGGGCACCCTGGCTGCCACTGGAGCTGTAGCTGGCGCCTCCCCAGCTCACTCAACGGTCCTTCCGAGCGCCCGATGGCTAGACCCGTCCCCAGCGAGTCTGGCAACTGGCGCAGGGCCCTGTCTCGGTCACCACGTGGGGCCTGACCTCTGGGACCGACTCACTGCTTGTTGCAAATCTGCGCCCTTAAACCACGTCTGTTCCCCACCCCCCACCCCCGGGCGTCAGCATTTTACTCTGTTCTCAGCAGCTTGGCCATTTCCGGCTGCAGGGATGAAAGCGTCTGTCGTCTGGGAGGTAAGCGGTCAGGAAACTGCTTGGGTCAGGGTAGAACTCCCTTCTGGAGTGGTTTGGGGTCAGGATCTGTGTGACACGGTGCTTCAACCGGGGCCTGTTGCAGAGAAGCCCCAGCGGTTCCCGGCTGCGGGGCAGTGGGGCTGCGGAGGCAGACGAGTGGTGCATTGTGTGCAGTGACTTGGGGGAGAAGCGGGGAGCGAGTGGGACACGGCAGTGCCCCTTCTTGTTGTCACTTGTCACCAGGAGGCACCCGGCCTCCTGCCACGTGGCTGTCGTTTCCTGGCTCGGAGGTGAGCCTGTCTCCTCCCGTCGAGCTGGCTGGGAGGGGAGACCGTGGGGCTCTGCAGGCTGCGGCGGCTGGCTGCAGGGGCGGGCTCGCCTCCTCTGGGGCCCCATGCCCGCTCTGCTGGGCTGCTGCCCGCCCAGGTCTTCAGGGCTGTGAGGAAGCCCGGCCAGCCTGGGGAGGGGGAGGAGGACTCCTCAAGTCTGCATGGAAGCGCGTGGCCGAGCAGGCGGGGTGCCCCCGCGGGGAAGCCCGCTCTGGCCTCAGTGCTGCCTGGGACCTGGCGTATAACCCTGGGGCTGCCCTTCTCTCTGCCCGACCACGGGTGACGGGTCTCAGGTCTCAGCTGCCTTCGGCGTCATGGAGACCGCAGGCTCCCTTTCTGCTTCTGGACGCTTCCAGGGGCAGGGCCTGGCCCACGAGGAGCTGATGCCGGGAAGTGGGAGGCAGTGGCCACCAGCGTTGCTGCATCTCCCCTCGCTGGCCGTGGAGTGTCCTTCAGGTCCAGTCCTTGAGTGACCTTGATGGCTGGTCCATTCTGTCTCCCCGCCTGGGAATTTCTTTCCTTCTGCGCCTCGGTGGCTCCTTTACAGACGAACGTGCCTCTGCTGGCGCCTCAGAGCCCAGGGACGCTCCCTCTGCTCTTCGGAGCTGGCTCCCAGGTCACTGTAATGTCGTTGTGTCCGTCAGGGTTTGTTTGGCTTTTTTTAAGATGTATTTACTCATGCACACAAGAGCTGGGGTGCGGGCCAGAGGTGCGGGGTGAGAGGACTCCCCAGAGACAGAGCGGGGAGCAGAACAGGCGGATCCACTGAAACACACTGCTGAGGGGGCAGCGGGAGGCAGGAGAGTCTGCTGCGCCCTGTGGGTCCCCTCCCTGGCCAGGGATCGAACTGGCACTGCTGTGCCGCGGATGCTTCCCAGTGTGGCACTCAACCCCTGCGCCCCCAGGGAGGTCCCTTCAGCTCTTACTCAGACGTCAGCAGAGGTATCAGCGCCCTTCCCTGATTACTCTTAATTTTTCTGCCTTTTCCTAGCATTCTCGCTCCCCCCTGCCTTACTTTCCTTACAGCACTATTATCACACCGCCCTCTCATGCTTGTTCACTTTCGACCTCCCGTATGGTGGAGACGGTGTCACGCTCTTCCCGTCTTACTGAGTGGTGTGCTCCCAGTGTCTAGTGTGATGCCCGCCACGGTATGTGCCAGGAAACGTCACTTGTGCCAACTGAAGAATAGGTTATATTATAAACCCTTATTGGAGTAGCACAGCATAATGATTTCCTGCGTCGAATTTTTTGGTTGTGACTTAGCAAAAGAGACCTCCACTTTCGCAGCCAGTCCCTTGCACAGTGAGCGAGAACTCGGAAGATGCACGGACCACCGGGCTGCATGTTACACACTCTAGTGCCTGTTGCCTGCAGTTTGCAGTTGCGGCCACCAGATGGTGCTGTTTTGCCATGAATCACGAAGACAAGGTTCTGAAACTGAATCCCCAAATTTCCTTACAGTCAAAGAATATATCATGGAACTTTATTTCATATCAAATAAGGAGCGCAGATCTTGATAGCAGAGTAATATTGTGTTACGTGATTGAGAATGCAAGTGGATATTTAAAGAAAATGAAACTATAGCCACTGAAGTACTTTATGAAATTCAAGTGTATCTCCTGTTCGCTTTCCAGCACCTTTTAAATAGAAAATTAATTGCAAACTCCTCTTTGGGATTTATTGTTTATATACTATGCTCTTAGAGATTTATTCAACTTCTGGAGAATGAATGTTACCATTGTATAAAGTTTTTTATTTTTCCCCAGCACATCTGTATTAATTGTCCTTCTTTATGACAGGCACCCCGCAGCCTCACTGGCTGTGTCGTGTGTCCTTGGCTCGTGGGAAGGTGTGGCCGGCGCTGGCCGGGGTTGTGGGGGCGCAGTCCCTGGGAACATGCCCAGGGCCTTCTGCACAGTGAAGACCGCTCTCTGGACTAAATGACTACGGGGCTCATCCCCTCCACCCTCCCTTCTCACCTGAGGGAGGCGAGGAGATAGTAGCAGGAATACAGGCTTGAAGGGGGCAGTCGAGGGCTGCTGCAGCCGGAGAAGGAAATGGGGGTTACTGGGGTTTGGCTACATCACTGGGGAGACGTTGTGAGGTCACAGGCTGAGCCGCAGACACACAGCCATAAAGTCATCAGCACCCCCACACCAGCCAGTCTCACAATAGCGGACGGAACTGGCAGAGCCGAGGCACCAGCTGTCCCTAGGAGGCGCTAAGGAAATGCAGAGTCGGACACAGAGACCGTGACCCGAGGGACTGACGTGCCTGCACCTGCAGCCGCAGCGCATGCCAGCAACGGCGCAGACCTCCCGGGGCCGCAGCCCTCACACCCAAGGCCCGTTTGGCTCAGTGCCGCTCTCGGCAACATGGGAGCTTCCAGCCAGCAACAGACTATGGTGCACCGAGAGACGACTTAAGTGAAGTCTGAAGAGACAAACAGGAAGAACAGGGATTTCCGTGGACTCGTGAGACCACGCAAGGAATGAAGAGGTGGTGGGATACGTGTAAAGGGGAGTGAGCAAAAGCCCACCGACCTAGAATTCCTTATCCAGTGGAACCAGCGTTCAAAAAACAAAAGCAAAATTCATATATTCATAAGTAAAATTCAAAAGTAAAATTCAATATTCACACAGAAAATTTAAAAAAATTGAGGGATTCGTTGTCAGTTACTTGCAAGATACACGAAAATCAATTCCTCGGGCACGAAAGTGGTGCGGGTCTGAGCCCAGCTCCTAAGAAAGGAGGCGTCTCGGAAGCAGCGAGCGGGCGTGGGACTGAGCGCTGCGCGGATTCTTGCCTGACTCGAGATGACTGTTGAGATTCAGCACCCCAGCGCGGCGGCCTAAGCAACAGTCGTGAGGTGAGTGTGGCAGGGTCAGGAAGGAGTGACTGTCGTGGCCGCAGTGGAGCTGGCTAGAGGTGGGTTTAGGTGCGTGAAAATGTCTGCTCGAAACCCAGGGTGACTGCAAGGGAAGCCCAGAACGGAATGACTGATGTGCGCCGACCCCATGGCAGCCGATGAAAATTTCAATTAAGCAGATCAGGTAGAATAAAAGAAGAGAACAAAGACACAAGGAATAAATGCAACAAACAGAAAACCACTACAAAATGACAAGTATCGGCCAAATGGTTTCCTTTGAGTGCAAATAGGCAAATTAAAGGACGGGGCTGTCAACAGAAATCAGTGCCTAGACGTAGATTCGCTGCAAGAAATCTGCTTGCAACGTGAAGACTCAGGCAGGTGGTAGTAAAGAAACACAGAAGGATAGAGCATGGCAATAAAAATCAAAAGAAAGCTGAAAACTGTATTAATTGCAGATGACACCAACTTGAGAAGAAATTGATTGTCGAGGAAAAGAGGAATATGATAATATAGGGGTTAGTTTTCTAAGACAGAGTGGTTGTAAACACGTTCACATCTGATAACGTAGCATCAAAATACATGAGGGGAAAGCTGATAGAATTGAAACGAGAAATAGATCGATGCACTGTTAGAGCTGGAGGCTTTAACACACCCTCTGTCAGCAATTGACGGGTCAAGCAGATAGAATATGCATGATGACCTGGGTGTACAGATAGCCTGGCCCGCAGTATCACTGTAAATCAGCTTTTTCTGAGTGACAGTTTGTGGGATACTCTGCTTAGCAATAGCAGCGCACGCGCAGTTCTGAAACTCATGAACAGAGACTACATTTTGGGTCATAAAACGTATCCCAATAAATTGAAAAGACAAAGTACTTCTCAGTCTGTGATAAAATTACACTAGAAATCAATGACAGATGATAAATGGAAAATACACAGATAATTGAGGCTAAATAATGAATCTTTAGCATCTGGATCAATAAAAGCTCTCAAAAGGGGTGTCAGAATCATTTGAACTAAAGGAAGGTACAACCTTTCAAAGCTCACAGAGCGCTGGTAAAGCAGCACCTGTGGGGTGGTTTGGTGGCATGACCACTGGCCGTGGTTGAATTACAATTCTGTGGACGCCACGAAGAACGAACCCAAACAGGCGTGCAGGCCATGAGCCCTGGGAAGGCCTCGAGAAAACGGTGAAAGGAGCCCGAGAATAGAAGGAAGAGAGTCGGGGGCTGCCGAGGCCAGTGCTGGTGCTAGAGAAAGTGAGCAGGAGATTGCACGGCAGGAGTGAGGATTCTGCGGTGGCTCTGTGGTGGTCGCGCACATTTGTCATGGGAACATTCATGGTTAGAAAAGAAAGAAAAGAAAAAGGAGGAGGATCTAAAATAACCCATCCTTCACCTTGGGCACACCAGAGGAGGAGTGCAATTAGGCAAAAAATGGAAAGTAACAAAGTGAACAAGGCTATTTGGGAAGACGCGGTCAGCAGCAGCCACGGAGACCGCTGGGATCCCGGAGACGGCCTGGGCGGGAAGCCCATCTCGGCATCAGCGTGCAGCTCGCCCTAATGTCAGTTTTGGTGTTTGCGTATCTGGGTCTTTTCCATCTTTGCTGTCTTTGCACACGTAAGACCTTCTGTGTGACTTTCTGGTGAATACACACAATCGCGATTTTCCTTCCACTGGGTTCAGCACTGTCTTCAGCCCTCAACTTCTGCTGCCCACACACAGCATTGAGCACAGGCCCACATGTGGGCGAAGGTCAGTTATTAGAACATGAGGGATAATTGGTGGTTTCCGCTGGGAGGAACTGGGACGTCTCTAGGGAGGCAAAGCTTGTAGGGAATCTTGCATCGCCGCTTGTAAATCCCCTGGGTGATTTTACAAGAACAAGGAGCAGCGCACAGCACAGGGCGGTTCTCAAGCACCCGTCAGGATGGGAGTCTTGGCGTTTCATGGTAAGGAGCTTGAGGATAATTCTTCATGGGAGATAATAGGAGTGTGAATGAAAGCAAGGTTAATTCAATTTTGGGAACTACAGGGCCATAGTTGGGTCTTAGGAGTGAGGCAGTCATCATCTTTGTGACTTTCTCTCACTTTTGTAGACTTTATTCCCTCACAGCGCAGATACCGTGCTCCGTGAGCTGAGAGTTTGGTGGCCATAGCTACCACCAACTGTTCTCTCAGTTCCAGCTGGAGAGATTCAGATGACTTGCCACAGAACACATCCTCACCCCTAACTCATCCTAAGTCATCATGGCAGCCAGTGAGATGGCATGGCATGGCATAGCACAACATCATTACAACATAATGACATCATGGCAATGTAACAACATAACATAACGATCCAGTCGCCCACACGGTGTTTGAGGAGTGATTTACCCAGAAAGATTCAGCTTGGAAGGAAGGTGCTGGACAGAGAAAATGGCAGAAACCCGTGGACGAGATTGTATAGAATTAGTTATATTTCCACATCTGTTTGGAATCTAGAAGATTGGTAGGAAGCGATGAAAGTGACTTGTGACAGCCTCAAAATGAGCTCATTAGTGAATCCAAGAAAGTTGAAATTGCAGCTTTATCTAAAGTCCTTCTCGCTAAACAAGAAGAAACAGTTACTTAGGCATAACTCCTCAGCTCTCCTGTCCGCGCTGCTCCTAACCTGGTGGCAGGCTGGGGTCTGTTCACTGGAAATCTCAGTTTTGAGCCCAGGTAACTTTGCTGGACTGGACATAGGCACACGAAGCCTGAGGATGCGGTTCCCTCTCCAGGAGACCCCGGTGAGGGGCCTCAGGACCGGGCAGAGCTGAGGCTGCAGAACGTGAGTGAGACACGGGGCAGAGGGAAGCTCCTGGGGAGGAGACGGGGGAGGGGAGGGGGCTGCAGGACCAGGAGTCAGCAGAGCCCTCGGCTGTGCCCAGGAACCCGCTTCACTCACCCGGATGCCTGGCTGCAGGCTGGGGGCTGCGGGAAGGGGAGGGGCCGAGCCAGCGTTTCCTCAGGACGTGCCTGAGAACATGGCGGGGCAGGACTGGCCAGAGGGAGGCGTGGGGCTAAGGTGTGTCCCCGGGCAGCGCTCAGCCAACTCTGGAGACAGCCGGCGCTGCTGGCCTTGCATTTCCCCGCGTTGGGGCAGGAGCGTCGGACTTGCACCCACGTCACAGTCAACTGGATCCGGAGGCCGCGGAGGCGAGGCGGTCCCCCAGCGGGCTGTGTCCGAGCGGCCGGTCACTCGGCCGCTGTCCAGCAGGCCGCAGCGCCAGGAACGCGAGGCTCTGCGGCTTGCGCCGGGCCCGAACGCTGCCGCCCCCACGGGCAGTCAGTCGTTAGCCTCCAGGGAGTCGGCAGCGGGCGGCAGGAGAACCGCCTGGCTCGCGGTGGGCCGTGTCAGCGCGCGGCCATCGCTCTTCTGACTGGGGACGCCAGGACCAGCAGGTCTGTAGGGACACGCCCCGCTGGCGTTCGGCCAGACACAGCCCCAGCAGCGCCGGCGAGACGGCGGATCTGAGCCACGCGCGCTCCGCGGAAGGGCGCGCTCACAGCCTGCCTGTGCGCCCTCGCGTCCCCGTGCGCCGCGCTCGTCTTGGAGTCCAGCCGGCGGCCGCGCAGCGCTTGGGCGTCGGCCGCGCCGTCCTGGCGTCGCGGGTGCGCGCTGTGGGGGGCGCAGCTGACGATGGGGTGTGGGTGGGGGCTGGCCGGCCATGCTGGAGAGCTCGAGTAACTCGCGCCCGGCTTGCGTGGCGTTTCTGGAGCCCGGGACAGGGACGGGTCAGGTGGTCGGAGTCCAGCTTCTGGTCTGGTCTCTGGCCGCAGCACAGAGCTGGCCCCACCCAGGGCGTGGCGGACGAGCTCGGCTGGCGGGTGTGGGGTCGCGTGTTTATCGTCTGCTCAGATGAGCTCCTTCCCCTGGGCGTCTGCGGCCGAGGGGCCGCAGCACTGAGGTGCCGCCCGCCTCTCCCCTGCGCTGCAAGACGGGGCGGCGGGCGGGGCTGATGCGCCGCGGGCTCTGCTCCAGTGCTCGCTTCCCAGCGTCCGAGTTCTTCGTTGACTTCCAAAAAGCGGTTTCATGAGGGGCTCTCAGCACTGGCTGCACGTACGCGTCACCCATGGAGTTACTTAAAAAAGCAGAGATGACCATCCCATGCCCCCCGAAGACCGCTCTCTGGGGGTGAGTCTGGAAGCCCCATTTACAGCGGCTCGGCGGGTGCCTGCGGTGCACATCGGGATTCAGGATGCAGATTTACGCCTAGTTACCCTCTGGGGTCTGCTGCTTTGGAGAATAACCACGGCTATTTCTTGAGTGTCAGGTGCTCGTTCAACATTTTCTCTGCAACAGCCCATTCTGACCCTCTCGACGACCCGTGAATCACATCTTACTATTCTCATTTGGCCACGGCTCCAGAGGTCGAACGGCTGCCCACGCCGGCCGGCTGGTGTAGAGCTTCCCACATTCGCGCGGCGTGCTCAGGATTCGCGAGTCGGGCTGGAGGCGCTCGCTGTAACGGTGGTCGGGATTAGCCACACCTGCTGACACCCCGCTGATTGTCACCGCTCGTGAGAGCCTGTTTGGGGTGCATGACACCGCCCAGCCCCATGGCACACGTGGTCTGGTAAGAGTGCACAGGACCGGGGAGACCAGCCTGTGCCGATGGTGTTCACCGCCGCATTTGCAGTCTGTCTGAGGCCGGGAAGTGACGGTGCCAGCCAGCCACGTTAAACAGCTGGCAGCAGGTCAGTCACAGGTGCAGACCCGCAGAACCTCTTCGAGACGCACGTCACGCTCGTCGCTGTCCCAGGCTGTTCTGGGTTTCTGCTGCATCAGTTCCCCGCTGGGCCGTTCTCTGCACCCACCCTCGCTTGTGCCCTGGGCCTGCTGGTGGCCTGGGATGAGTGCCAGGGGGCCAGCATCATGCAGACCGGCCAGGAGGCCTTGTTCTGACTTCCCATGTCACATGATGCTCAGTTATTTGTTGATTTTAAAAGATTTATGCACACAAGAGCTGGGGTGCAGGCCAGAGGTGTGGGAGTGAGAGGATTCCCCAGAGACAGAGCGGGGAGCAGAACAGACAGATCCACTGAAACACACCGCTGAGGGGAGCAGCGGGAGGCAGGAGAGGTCTGCTGTGCCCTGTGGGACCCTCCCTGGCCGGGATCGAATTCATGCTGCAGTGGCTGTCGAAAACCCCACAATGCGGCGCTCAACCCCTTGTGTGACCAGGGAGTCCCAATAAATACATGTTTAAGAAGAGAAGGAAGGGCTTCCTGCCGACCCGCCAGAGTGCTCCTCCTGCCCCCGTGGCCCCCTGCCCCCGCTGCCCCGTCCGTCCTGTGGATGCTGCTGAAGCAGCTGCAGCTGGCGTCGGCTCCTCGGCAGCAAGAGCTGTGCCTGGGACGTGTGGAAGCTTTAGGAACTCCACCTGCAGGGCGTGAGGACACCCGCCGAACTGCCTGAGCAAGCAGGGCTGGACTGCAGTGACCTCTCGCCAGCTCGCGGCCGCACACGCGTGCACGCGCCGTTACCGTCATGCGCCCACTGCGGCCTTTGAGCTGCGCAGGAGTCGGTGCCTCGGGAGTCAGCGCTCTCCACGCGGCCACTGTGGGCGCTCCAGTGCCGGGGAGCGAGTGACGCCTGTGAGGGACTCGATGCTGCCGCCTGGCGGGCGAGCCTGGTGTGGCCAGGCTGCCAGGGGGAATTCGAGGGTCCTTCCCACCCAGGGGTGGCAGGAGGCTGTGGGGGCAGAGAGGTTGAAAGGTCACACTAGAACCGAAATCCCTTTCCTGCCAAGACTCGGGGTGCAGAACACCCCTTTCCTGGAGGTGTTGGCCGCGGGAGAGGTGCAGCGCAGAGGGGTTGCCTGGCCGGGACGCCCCTCGGGGAGCAGCGTGGAAATGGACGTTCCCAGCGGCAGCTCTTTGCAGGAAAGAGCAGCTTGACTGTAAGACTTTACTTGGCTGTGTGCAACCAAAATCAAAAAACCCGGTAAGCGAATCTTTAGGCGCCACAGAATAACAGGGTCAGAAGACGCAGAAGGAGGCGTGAGGGGGCCCGACAGCAGCGGCGGGAGCAGGCATGTCGCCGTCCAGCTGGGAGGCTGCAGGACCAGCCTGGTCGCGGGCGTGGGTCCGACGTACTCCGGTCCAGCAGACGCCAGGCAGTCGCCCGTGGGACGCTCCTGGCGTGCGGCCGGTGCAGCACTCGCGTCTGCGGCCTGCCGTTTGTGGCGAGTGCGTCTGTCCTCAGGGCGTCGTGTTCGGGCTGCCGGTGAGTCCCCGGCTGTCCTGGAGCCGTCCGAGTGCCCCACCTGTCCTTTCGTGGTTGGGCCGACTCTGCCCTTGGCTCAGCCCTTTCGCGGTCCAGTTAGTCCCCATCGGTCCTCCCCGCCTCCCGCAGCCCCCGCCCTGTCCTTCCTCTCAGAGCTGACCCTTGGTTCCGGTCTTGCCCGCGCCTCGCTCCGTCGCGGGAGCCTCTGAACGGGTTTAGACGCCGCGCTTCTCCCTGCAGCTGGTCCTGCCTGCTGGGCCGCGCAGGGCGGAGCACCCGGTCCGGGCTGGCCCCTTCCGCAGGGCTGCTGAGCGCGGCTGCCCGCTCCAGGGCCCCGCGTCCCAGGTGCGGTGCTGGAGGTGGCCAACCCCCGAGGGCAGGACCGTCCGGACGCACCTCACCTTCCCAGACGGGCTGCCTGCAGGCTGCTTCTGCGAGACCCCTTCAGATGACTGCCAGGGGAGCCCCCAAGGGGAGGACTCCAAGACCACCGCACCTTGGCCGAGAGGCCATTTGACTTGATCCTTGCGGGCTTCTCCCGCCCAGCCTGGGCTTGAGCGCAGGAACCCACCCTTCCCGCTTTGTGAGTTTCTAGGGTATGCAGGACACCCGAGGGCGCTCAGTGTTTATCGACGGGTGGATATCGACTCCTAACGAGTGACAGGATTTTCGTGCACATCAGTTTATTTGAGATGTCCGCGTCCAGACCCTGCGAGAGACGCCTTCAGCATTGTTATATGAAGGGTAGAAGCTGTGTGTGAACTAGGCGTGCTTTCCTGCACACTGACTCTTGCAGTCCCAGCAGCGACCCCCTTGCAGCAGGTGGGTAGTAGGCAGGTGTGCTCATTGCCACTTACGAAAGACAGTTCAGTACGTTTAAAGAAACTTGGCCAAGACATGGAGTTAGCTGGGGTCGGGCTACGTGGGTGTTTTCCTGGAATGAATTCATTTTGGTGCCTCTGCTTGGCTGTGCCCTTGCTTCTCTCCCCAAAGTGGCTTCAACTTGGTGTCTTCCGCGTGCAGAGTGCTAGAAGACTCAGCCTTCCAGAAATGCCCAGGGCCCTTCTTGAGGAACACTAATAAGGCAGCGCTCTTATGAGGCATAAATGCAAGGCTGGGTTTCCAGCTGCGATATCTTGTAGCAAAGTCCTTCTCCAAGGCCTTGGGAAAGACAATTAAAACCTGTGAGTCAGACTTGGAAGAAATCTTTGAATTTCAACTCCAGCCTCTAATCCTTGAATGACCTTTACAACAAAATAACATGCCCGCCCACATTTAGAATGAAACAAAGAGACTTAAAAGCATGAAAGCAATGGTCTCACCTGTTCCTTCATGCGTAGTGATTTTTTAACTTTACCCTTTAAAATACTTGCTAATTATTCAGACATAATCACTTACATAATTAGTTAAAGGAAGAAGGAGAGTGCTTTGCATACATATCGCCGATGAGAACAGTATCATCAGCTTCAGGAACAGAATTCAGGTTTCTATTTTTTTACGTGAACATCTTTAAGACCTTTCATAAGTTATACAAAGATTTTCTTCCTCTGATTTGCCCTTAGTTATATGGAAACCACTAGCATTTAAAAAAACCATTGTTACCTTTGATTTAGAATCACCTTGAGGTACTAAAACTATAGCTAGTTACAATGAGAAGAACAGGGGTTTGAATGAATTAAAAATGCCTTCCTGTACACTGGTTCTTATAATCCTAGCAACAAACCTCTCACACAGGGGTGGGTGTTGGCATTTTGCTTAAAAGTGTCACTGGTGTTTGGTTCTTGATTTTATGTCAAGTAAATGTGGTGACATCTCTTACTATTTCTAATAATTTCTCTAATAGATTCTTTTGCTTTGCAGACAATCGTATTATCTATCGTCATTGATCCTTTTGAGTCTTTGCCATCTTTGGATCTATTACTTGCTTTTCCTTTTTTTTATAAAAAAATCTTTTTCCTCATTTCTTTTGTTTTCCCCAATACAAACCAAACAAGGTTTCTCTTCATCCTAAATGATGTATATCCATATGCAACTTTGAGTCTCTTTTTGACTATCAAGATTATTTAGGGATACAAATACATTTCATAAGAAACAACCCATAAATAATTTAGTCATAATTGAAGATGATTCTAGAGTTTTTACAGAGGATGTCAGCTTATAGCTTCAGTTGGTATGTCTACTTTTACTTTTAAAGTTTTAAGTTTCTTGCCAGTTCTGATGAGCTGTAGTTGAGATCACATTGCCTTAGTTTAAGGGTTCAACATAATGATTTGGTATCTGTATAAATTGGAAAACTAACCCCAAGAGTGTTAACTGCTAAGGAAAACAGTAGGGAAGTTTCTCAAAGTATTAAAAATACATCACACTACCTGAAATTGCACGCCGGTAGCCATTCCAGGAAAGCAGGCACTCCCCCTGAGGCCGTCAGCCCCTGTGGCCGCAGCTCTGCTTACAGCGGTGTACTGTGGACACAACGCAGGCTCCCGGCGGGTGGGTTAGAAATGTGGCCTCTGTCTACGGCAGAATACTACTCAGCTATAGAAAAGATGAGTGTGGCGCCACTCATGCGTGTGGGTGGACCTGGCGGAAAAGACGCTGCACAGACCGAGTCAGAGGAGAAGACAGATCCTGGATGACGTCACGGGGGTGGGGGTGGGTTGTGGGGAAACTGGGCCAAGGGCTCCACACTCCAAACCAGGAGCCAGCTCTGGAACGTGGCTCTAGGGCACAGGGACAGCTGGGAGGGCACAGCTCTCTGCTGGAGGGGCCTTGGCGGGAGGGTGTGGCCTGCCTCTTGGGGGTGACCCTCTGCGTCTTAATCGGCGTCGTAGGTCAGTGCCGCCTCAACACGCCCTCCTTCTGCTCTCAGAGCATACTTTTAAGACAAGCGGAGGACTTAGGTGTCTTGACGCGCAGCCTAAAAACCTGCCCGCGTAGCAAGTTCCGTGTCTCTCTCCTGCACCTGAAATCCTACGGGGCAACCCTATTTCTTTAACCATATTGCACATCAAATCTTAGAGAGTGACTTTATCATTGAGTACATTGTTAAGTGTGTAAATTCGTTGTTCTGTATGGGTAGTCTTCTAACAGAAATCACTACTAAGAAAAAAACTCTGAACCTTTTTTCATAAATATGTTCCCATTTGAATGACCTTCTCCTTTTTGCACAAATAAGCATTTGTTGCCGAGCTGTACTTAAAGGGCATCCGGGGAAGGCTGATCGGAACACAGCGGTTCTCTCGTCTCTGCTCCGCACCTGGGCTTCCTTTCTCTTTCGGCCCCTGCTTGCTCCCTGTGTGCTGGGCCTGTGCTCAGAGCGGGGGGCTGGCTCCCCGCCCACCCCGCGGGCCGCAGGACGAGAGCTACAGGCTCTCTCAGGGGCATGATGTGGTTTGTGCTCCTGCTTCTTCCAAGGCTGGACTGAGGGTGGACGAGGTAAACGCCAGCTCAACACGAGGCTGCATTCGCTCAGTCTGCCAAAAGGCAGATGCTTCTCGTGCCTTGCTGTTCCAGAGGACTTTAGATAAGGTTCTGATACTTTGTGAACCACTGAGTTAAATCTCTTTATGCCACTGTCAGTTGTTTCATGTGGACCAACGCGCTTAATGCTCACACTTCGCCTCACCGCCTCGGTGTCTTCAGCTGTCCAAATGGCCAGAGCGAAGCCTCGGGAGGAAGACTGAGTGGGCTTCCTTGCGTCCCCTCTGCGGGGGCTCATTTTTTTTATTTTTATGACTGCCCCGACTCTGGCAGCATTTTATGATAAGGGAAAACAAATTGTGCCCTAAGGTAACGTTCCCACTTTGATGGATTATAAAGCATGTTAAATTGGTCATTATGAACTATACGTCTTTGTGACTTCAAACCCTGCTAGTGTAGTTTTTTTTGAGTTGTGAAAAGTAGAGACCAATTTAGATCGTGCTGCTTGGGCAGAGCCCGGCCTGCAGCTCCGACACCAGGGCCATCCTGGACACCGGGGCAGGATACCCTCCCGGCGGGCTGGTGGGGACAGCCTTGCTTCAGCAGGTCCAGACAGGTTAGAGCGACAGGGCTCCGACCGGACAGTGGGTTCGAGACTGATGGACACGTGAACTTATGTTCCCCAGGGGGTGAAAGTGCTGCTGCCCCCTAATCCCAAAGCAGACGCTCCTCAAGCTGTTGTTCGTCCCGACAAAGTGGACGCAGATGCGGTCCCGTACCAGGCTCCATCCGGGGGCACCAGAGGAGAGCCTGAAGGAGCAGGCAGGGCGCTGGCTTCTGACCCGTCTGCATAGTCTCCTACTGCTTTCTTGGCAGTGCTCTGCCCAGCCCGCTGCCAGCACGGCAGCCTCCCTCGCGGAGCTCTCTGTCCCCCTCCTGTTCCCGCTCCTGGTCGTGGCCGTCAGGGCCTGGTCCATTCCCCATGTTATTACGGCGCAGGGATTTCAGCCGTTGTTTTATGGACATGGCAACTACCTTTTGGAGATGATGGGAGTTGTCCTGAGCCAGTCACTAGTCTGTGGCAAAGCTGGAACCTGCGCTTTCACCTATTTTGATTTTTGTTATTTATTTACATATTTATTTATGCATACAAGAGCTGGGGTACCGGCTGGAGATGTGGGGGTGGGTGAGAAGATTCACCAGAGACCCAGTGGGGGAGCAGAACAGGCAGACTAACTGAAACACACTGCTGAGGGGAGCAGTGGGGAGGCAGGAGAGGTCTGCTGCGCCCTGTGGGTCCCTCCCTGGCCGGGGATCGAACTCGTGCTGCAGTGGCTGTGGATGCTTCATAGTGCGATGCTCAACCCCTTGTGCCACCAGGGAGGCCCCAATTTTGACTTTTAACTTGTTTGGTCTTTTGTTCTTCTCATTTTCCTCTTTTTACACTCTGGTACTGTGTGTGGTTGGTATGCAACACCCTTCCTGAAAGTTTTTCAAATCTAAATGAAGCGTAAGTAAATGAAGGAAATTAATGAAATGATAACAAGAATATAATGAACAAATGAAATAAAGAGCAAGCTAAAATAAATAAGTAGTTAATAATTTAAAGTAATAAGTAAAACAAAGGCAAAGCTAATCAACAATGACCACTGTCAGGAGGAACCTGATAAAATATTCGAGCTCAAGAGAATCACTGGTTTAAATACTCGTTGAACACAAAGAGCAGAGCCCAGTTCACCTTCTGCCTGTGGCCGTGGCGCCACGTGTCAGGGAGAGAAGGGCACAGAGCTGGCTCCTGGGAGAAGTGGCCGTTCAAGACTTTGGACTTCCTTTTCGTGCAGGAAGCCAGCGGAAGGACTTCCTGTTCGTGCAGGAAGCCAGTGAAGGACTTCCTGTTCGTGCAGGAAGCCAGCTGAAGGACTTCCTGTTCGTGCAGGAAGCCAGTGAAGGACTTCCTGTTCGTGCAGGAAGCCAGCGGAAGGGCAGCATTCCACGCACAGCGTTACAGCAGGTCTTAACTGAAGACAAGCAGTGACGCTGTGTAGTTTAACATCACCGGCAGCGACGTGTTCACCTTCTCTTGTTTTCAGACGTGGATGGCCCTTCCCTCATCGTGCGAGGTGTCTGCGCTTCTGCTGGGATGGCCCGATACTCCCCATCAGAAGGCCTTAGATTATCTCTCTCAGTGCCTTTGGCCACAGCACAGCTGGAGCCTGGATGTTGGGCTGTGGTCAGCTCTCAGGCTCGCTTTGGCCCTTGGTCTTTTGTTCTCATGGCAGTGCATTTCTCAAAGCTGAACTTGAAGCAAATTTTAATAAAGTTTATCTTTTTTGTCCTTGACAGATTGTACTTTGGGCGCGGGATCTACAAGTCAGTGGTCAAACCAAAGGTGGCCTAGATTTTCACCTGTAAGTGTAATAATTGTGTGTTTCCCCTGTAGGTCTGTGACCCGTTAGAGCTGGTGTTTGTGAACGGACTGGTGTGTGTCAGTTTGCAGCATCCGCACAGGCATTTGTACTCACTCCTTTCTGGGAGGACGGCATCGTTTTGTGGGTCACATGGACGCTATCGGTTGACTGACACCATTTGTTGAAAAAAAAACACTGGTTTATTCCACAGAACGGCCACGCCCCTTCTCAGCAGACACTGAGTCTATTCACGGGGATCCAGCCCTTTACAATACATGGGTTTTTTGTCACCAACACCACGTTGTCGTCATCACATAGCTGTTCAGCACACCTGAAAGTCATTTTATAGACACCCCCTAACTCTCTGCTCTTTAGCATTACAACGCCTGCTCATTCACACACACACACACACACTTTTGTGTTTTGTTTTTCTGTATAAATGTTGGTGAGGATGTGGAGAAAAAGTAACTCTACTACACTGCTGTGGGAATGCAAACTGGTCCAGCTGCTATGGAAAGCTGTGTGGGAATTCCCCAAACAACTAAAAATGGAGCTCCCATATGATCCAGCAATCCCACTCCTAGGAATTTACCCAAAGGACACAAAAACACTGATTCAAAAGGACACCTATGTTTATTGTGGCACTTTTGACAATGGGCAAGCTATGGAAACAACCCAAATGCCCCAAAATAGATGACTGGATCAAGAAGTGGTATGTATATGCCATGGAATATTACGCAGCAATCAAAAAGGTAAACTCATGCAGTTCGCAGCACCATGGATGGAGCTAGAAGGACTTATGTTAAGTGAAATAAGCCAGAAAGAAAAGGAAAATACTAGATGGTTTCACTTAGAGGAGGAATGTAGAGGAAACAAATAAGGGGCTAAGGGGGAAAATCACTTACAATAGATTAAAAATCAAAATCAACAGACAACTATAAATTTGAGCCATCCCCTAGGAGAGGAGGAGAGAGAAGTAACAAAATGGGTGGGAATAGCACATGGGAATATGGTGATGGGAATTTCATGGGGATGAGAAATATACACTGTAAAAATATATAAAATTAAAAGAAGACATTCCCGCCCCCCCAAAAAATCTTTTTGTGGATGTCTACAAAATTGCTTGCTGGCATCTGAGTGACACTACATTGAATTTATGAATCAAATGGGAAAGTTGAGTTTTCCAGTCTATGAACATGGAATATTTCTCTACTGATGTAAATGTACTTCTTTTCAGCAGAGTTTTGCAGTTTTTGATGTGAGATCACAATATACCTTCAACATACATACTAGATTTTTCTTTTTTTGGGAGGGGCTATTATAATTTCAGTTTGGTTTTTGAATTTCAGATTCTGATTATTCATTATTGGAAAGCAATTAACCTTTGTGTTCCAACTCATGCCCTTTCTGTGACATTGCTATAATTGCATATTTTTCCCAGGAGTTTTTCCTAAATTCTTGGGGACGTGGCATCTATCAACAAAACTTTTCTTTCTCTCTCTCCTGTCGATGTGCCTGTTCTTGCCTTATTGTGCTCCGTGGGACTTCACAATGCTGTATAGCAGTGACAAGAGAGGAGGCCCTTGCTTTGCTGCTGATCTTGAGGGAAGCCTCCAGGTCCTCATCACTGTGACGTCAGCTGTGGGATTTTTATGGGAGTTGTTTAGCAAGTTGAGGGAACTCCTAGGTCTAATTTGTTGAGTTTTTATCATAAGTGGATGAGAATTTTTTCCTACATTGATTAAAATAGTCACATGGTATTCTTTCAAAGTCTACTGTGATGGTGGATTGCTTTCATTGATTTTAAGTAGTGAAGCAACCTTGTGCGTCTGGGATGCATGTCGCTTGGTTCTGATGTGTAATTTTTGTAAATGTAGTAGGATGTTATTTGCTAATATTTCATTGAAGGCATTTGCACTGCTGTTTTTTTTTTAAAGATTTATTTATTTACACATACAAGAGCTGGGGTACAGCCCAGACTCCAGGGAGGTGAGAGGATTCACCAGACAGAGTGGGGAGCACAACAGGCAGACTTACTGAAACACACTGTTGAGGGCAGCAGCGGGCGAGGCAGGAGAGGTCTGCCGCGCCATGTGGGTCCCGCCCTGGCCGGCAGCAGGGATCGAACTCGTGCTGCAGTGGCTGCGGTTTGCTTCATAGTCAGTTGCTTAACCCGCTGCGCCACCAGGGAGGCCCTGCACTGCTGTTAATGAAAGACACTGATCCACACTCCTGTCTCATGCAGTGTCTTCGTCTGGCTTTGGGAGTAGGGAGATGCTGGTCTCTCCAGATGGCTCACGAGTATCCCTCTGCTTCTGTTTGCAAGAAGAGATGGTGGAGAGTTGGTATCATTTTCTTAATGAAATGCTTGGTGGCAGTGTCACCTAGTCTACGCACTTTCTTTCTTTTTTGGGGGAAGGTTTTCAGTATTCAGTTTCCTTAGTAAAATTGGCCTTCTCAGGCTGTCGGTTTCTTCATGTTGATGAGATGTGTTATTGGGGTTCGAGGAAAATTATTCAGTGCATCTGGGTTCTTTTTAGTTATGATGAATAAAAAGGTTATTCCCAGACAGATTAGTAGAAGAAGCCACAATTTAATAACATGCATATGGAGAACTGACATGTCAGTAACTCTGAAGTAAATTGGGGCAGAGCAGATGTGGTATTGCTCTTCTATTCAGAGATCTGGGACATTAAGAGGAGGGAGAGATACTACGTGACAAGGAGGGAATGACTTCGTCTTCTACTCGAAGGATAAAAGATGAGTTTCTATGCCAGTTTCATTGTAGTTGTCAAATCGGTGGGCAGAAAGCTAGTTAGGGCATTCGTTATTATTTTTTAATGAGTGTGAAATCAGTAACAGTGACCACTCTTTCATTTCCTATTTTGGGAGTTGGGTCCTCAAGTTTTGGTTTGTATGGGCTGAGAATTCTCAGTTGTATTGATCCTTTCGAAGAACCAGCTTTTTGTTTTATTGATTTTTCTCTGTCATTTTTCTTGTTCTCCAGTTCATTGATTTTTACACTCATTTTAATTATTATTATTATTTTTTTTTTGCTTCCTCTGGCTGACATTATTCCTGGTATTTCTCTAGTTTCATAAGGTAGATTCCTAGATTGTTCATTTTAAATCTCTACACACACATACACATACATATTTAATGCTATAAATGTCTCAAAGCTTTGCTTTTATGCTACATTCCACACCATTTGAAAGTTGATTTAATATTTTATTTCACAGCATAAAAATTTTTTTATAAGTCCTCTCCTTGGATGCAGGAGTCATTTTGAAATGTATTTTTCAGTTTCCAAATGTGTAAGATATTCCAGCTCTCTCTCTGGCCTTAATTTCTAGTCTATTCTGTAGCCTGACAACACACTTTATATGTCTTTTCATTCTTTAAATTTGTTAAGATACATCCAGAACTTCGTTTATCTTAGCGGGTGTTCTCAGTGCTCTGGAGAAGAGCCTGCATTGTGTTGTTGGTCAGTCAGGGTGTTTCTTAAATGTGGTGTGTGCCAGCCAGACTGAGATTGCTGCCAGCGTCACGTCACCGTGATGGGCTTTCTGTTCATCAAACACGTGGAGGGGTGTCTCCAACTGTAATAGTACTTTTGTATATTTTGTTATAGTTCTATTTTATTTTGGGCGCACATATTTTGTGCTATATTGTTAGGTGCATATATATCCACGATTGTTAAATATTTTGGAGAGTGGTCCCCTTTCTTATTGTAGAATGCCTCCCTTACCCCTGATAACTTCCCTTAGACTAAAATTAATACAGATAGTCTGGTTTCTTATGATTACTATTAGCATTGAACATATGTCTTTATTCCTTTACTTTTGAACTGAGCTTTGTATTTAAAGTAGGTTTCTCCTACACAACATGTAGTTAGGTTTTTCCTCAATCTTTCTTGATAATTCCTCTTTTATAAGATATTGAATCTTCCAATGGAATATGACTGCTATGTAGTTGAATTAATCTCTGTCGTATTTCTCTACTGTTTTCTATTTTTTGTTTCTTTTCTATTTTCTTCTCTGCTTTAGATGATTTTATGATTCCGTTTTATCTTTCTCTTATGGCAGAATCTTTCTCTAAAATTGTATGCTTGGGACAAAATTTATTTTTTATGTCTAGAATTGTTCATTTTATGTGTTAGTGACAACTTGAGCTTTACACCCCCCCCCAGCCCACCCCCTGCAAACAGTGCTTCTTTATAAGGTGCTGGTGTGGTTTGACTGATGGAGCTGGTTACAATATTGATGGTGAGCATCTGGGGAGATTAGGAAATACGTCTGTACCAAGTCTGTGTGTTTGACAGAAACCTAGATAATACTTAGTTTAGCAATCTTTGCCCTCAGACTGGATTATCCTTGAGATATTTTCATTGCTGCACTTCCTCTCCTTTCTCTAAATATTGGATGGATAATTGTCTGGTCTCCTGCCTTCACTGCCTGATCACAGAGATTTTTTTATGTCTCCAGCGAAGCTGAGTCACATAATGAGAGCGATGTTGCTGGATAATTTTTCAGTCTCTTCTAGCTATTGCCATTCTTCTTTTCCTGGCATTTGCATATTTGTTTCTTCCTCTGGGATTTCCTGTGAGCTAAAGCCTTCTTCCTTCTTTAGGGTCACCTCTTTCTGCTCTTACCAATAGCCCCTCTTTTCTTTGTACCCAGTTCTGTACCAGTTCCAAAAATCCCTCATTATTCTCTTGGGCAAACTACTATTTTGCACCTGCTTGCAGTTAAATCATCCGTCTCTCCCCTTTTTTCCACTAGGTTTTCCTAGCAAGCCCTCATTCATTTTCCAAATCCTCCCTTCTTTTAGCTGTTTCCCTGATTCTTCCATACAGAATGCTCTCCCCCATAGCATATCTCCCCAGCATCATACACTCACCCTACCTTTGTGTTCTTTGTGACAATTATGTAAACACTTCTGTCCCGCCTCGGATGGGGTCCCTGTGGCACAAGAGTGGTATCTATTGCTTTTTCCTCACTAGAGTTCGCAGTCTGTTGCCTCTCGGGGGTCCACTCATATGGTAACACGGCCAGGCATCAACAGGCCATCAGCAGCTGGTGCCCTCTGGGTAACTGTCCTTCCTTCCTCATGGAGAAGCTCGGCCTGAGCTGCACGCCCATGTTCGCGCCAACACCTCTGTCCTTTCATCAGTTTTCAAGTCTAGTGAACACGTTGGTCACAGTAGAGACACAGGATGCTCCTGTCTTCTCCTCCTCACAGGTGGCTCGCCGTGGAGCTCAGGCTGAAAGAGCCCAGATAGTTAGAGGCGGGTTATAGGTAGGTGGAGGGTGTGGCTGTAGGTTCCCGGACCACCTCTTCCTCTGCTCTCCAACGATCTGAACCTGGCCAGAGCTCACATTATCTATAAAATAATTTCTGTACAAGCATTTGGCAGACTCTTTGGACTTCTAGTAAGTACCGTTCTCTTAATTGCTCTTAAATTATAGTTGCAGTTTCCACTTGTGGTGGCAGTGGAAATTCCTGGAGACAGTCTCAATTCTGTGCGTTTGCTGCTGGCACTTGTTCTTCTAAAGTAACATTTTGAGAAACAAACAACAGATGTTGTAGGGATAAGAGATTGGATCCTTGAGAGCCGAGCTGGTTAATGCCTTTATTGATGGTGGTGGTTAATGCTTTATTGATGGCCACTTCCCTTTCTTGATTGACAAAGCATGCCGTAATCTTTTTCTTTTAAGCAAGCCCTTTGAAACATTTTCTTATTTAGTTCTCACCATTTACTTTGACATAGATTCTAGTGTTATCGCCAGTTTACTGAGGGAGGAACCACTGACAGCTGACTTCTCAGAGAGGACATAAATTATCACTCTCAGGCTGTTACCAGCCTTCACCTAAAGATAGCTATACAGATAAGACGTTCTCTTGGCTTGATCTAGAACGTGCACTTCTGCCCTAACTCCTTCAGCGGCGCAGTTCATCTTCCTCCCCAAGCTCCACGTGGAGACCAAAGGCATGTAGTGCTGTGGATCACAGAGATGAACCAAGGACTCACTTTCCCTCCCTCCCTCCCCCTCCTCCTCCCTCCCTGCTTTCCTCCCTTCTTTTTCCTGCTTTCTCTCTATGACATTTGTTTGGTTTAAATTTTTTAGAATTCAAAGATTTCATTTAAGAAAGACGCTAATAAAAACCAAATAGAAATGTCCTAGAATATTGTTGAAAACTGTACATTTTGGAAGAATGATAGTTGCCCCAAATCAGGGGACATATATAAGTACATTTAATAATAGTAAGTCTTTAGCTGAATCAGTTTCTACGGTGTAGCAGTTTTATTGCAAAAAGGATACATATTTCCTTTTTGAGGGAAGAAAGGTATAGGATCAGTTACGATCTTGAATTTAAACCTCTCCTAGGCTTCCTACTGAGAATTTTCTTCATGGACAGCTGAAAACCCACTCTCGCCCCCTCCCTGTTAGTGTGTGCAGAAGCGCCACAGCATGGCCTAGCCAGTGGCACTAAGATTGAAAACCCAACTGTCCGAGAAATTTTCAGGGATAAAGTGCCTGAAGAACAGCCTCTTCCTAGTGGCCAGTCCCACCCACCCATGACAGAAACAATTTTTCACTGTGACACAGACCTGCGAGTCTGCCCAACACTCTCAGTGGGGAAGTGCCTGCGCGCGTTGAGCGTGGGTGTCCCCTCTCGGGTCCTCCGCTGCCTTGGCGGCGGCACGGCCATGCTCAGTCCTCGCGCCTGTGATTCATCTGTCCTCTGGGAATTAAGATGTTTGATATTCTCGCATCAGGCTGTGATGCTTAGGACAGCGTCAGGTGCATTGCAGAAAATGCTGAGATCCAGGGCAGAGAGGAGGCAGGCTGCGGTGTGTGGCGGTTTGGTGCGGCACCTGCTTCCGCCTGCTGCCGTGTGGAGCCAACCCCTCCAGCGCTCTCCGGAGCCCGACGAGCCCTCTTGGCTCCTGACTGACGCTTTCTGAGGCTTTCCCGGCTCCGTTTCAGCATATCCAGTGGGGTGAGGTGGATATCGCCGTGGTCCCTCAGTGGTGAAAGGAGTGCATTTGTGGAAATGATCTGACAGTGAAGAAAAGGCTCCTCACCGCCCCCTTATTGATGGCACCTCGGCTATCGTTTCGGAAAATCTAAATGCTATTGATTTAGTGGATTAAATTTATGACTGTGCGGCGTAATTCTTTATAAATGAATCCCTGTCTTTCCCGAGGTGCCAAACCTGCGGCTGACAGGAAATCATTTAGCAGGAAAGGGAACGGTTTAATATTGCGGCGGCCTGCTCTGGCGCTGGCTGTGTAGACGCTCTTGGTGCTGGAAGGGATTGATCAGGCCTGTTGCGGACAGTGGGATGTTCGGATGTGACCCAGCCTGGGATCGATAAAGTTGGTGAGAACTAGAAGGATGCCCTGAGGGTGTGGCTTGACTTTGGGCTTGGGGCGGGCGATGCTCTCCACCCGCCATCATCCATCCCACTCTGCTTGGCACAGGTGAGTCTTAAATAGGTATTTGATGAGCTGGTCTGGTGGACGGACTCGCTGCAGTTCCAGCAGACATCAGAAGGGCGGAAGTCGATGCCCGGTCAGACCGTGAAAGGTCACGCTGGAGATGAGCCCCGCGGCCATCACTCAGGCCCTGGGCACAGTGCACCGCGAGGAGGAGAGCCTCTGTGACCCGCCCTGCTTCTGTGTCACACACGCTCAGAAAGTACTGGGCAGACTGGTGTTCGTAACAACAATGACGAATTCTTTCCGGCAGTTTCCGTGAATGTAGAGTGGAAAGTGAGCTGTAAACACTCCAAAGCTATTAAACTGACTGTGACCGAATGTGATTAAAACCACGTGCACACACACGCTAAGGCTAGTCCACGGGGACGCGCACCTGGAAATTACAGCGATAATGTTATCGCTTAATGTAGATTTCACTTCGTGTCTGTTTTTCTGTGGCTTTCTCCAAGCGCGGGATTTCTTGCAATGAACGGACTTTGCTGTGGAGAAAAGACATGCTGGTGCTTCGGAATGGCTTCTTACGGACCCAGGACGGAGCACGTGTTCCTCAGATGGCCTGAGGCGACCTTGGTCCAGTGCTGGGTCCATCCAGCTGCCTCTAGGGTTAGACCCGCACGTCTGGTCTCCGTGACTAGAAATCGTAACCCTGAACGCTGGCGTTTGACAATTTCTCTATAAAAACTGTATTAAGCATGTCCTTCCTGCTAAAAGTCTTTAACACAGCGAAAACCCATATCGTTCATTTTTCACCTCAAAAATCGATTTTCAAAATTGCATTAACTTTATGAAAGGGAAGTGAGCTGCAGGTGTATTTCTCAAGGAGCTCCATGCAAAATGAAATCTTTAACTTGCTGTTTTCATACAAGACAAAAGGTGAATTTTCTGCTTCTCATTCTGAAATGACAAAAGGTGTCACTGTTTTAGATGCGATAACAGATTTTTGGTGATTTGGTCCACTTTTCCTGCCCGAGTCCTGGTTACAGCATGCTTGAAGGAGAGGAAGAGCAGGGTACGCCTCCGCCAGGCGCTGAGCACAGGCTGGGGGAGTGGAGGCCACTGATGCAACAGTTCTGAGGACAGGGGCCCCCAAGCAGGAGGGTCCACGCCGTGACTGTGCGTGATGGTGCAGTTGGAAGTTTGCTGGGGACTTGGAGGTGCGTGAGGAAGAGCTGGGAGGAGCTGTAGTTCATGTCCTCCTGGGGCTAGGAAGGACAGATGTGCTGCAGGGTTCTCATCAGGAGGTGGTGCTGGCCAGAGGCACAGCCTCAGAAAACACACCATAGACTCAGAGGCCATTTTTACCCTTGCCTCTGGGATGGTACCAAGAATCTGCGCGCCCCGGTGACCAGCAGAACCTTGTTGGTCATGGCGGTCCTTTTCTGTTACTGCTCATTGTGCAAGAACAGCAGGCTTGTAAGAGTGAAACAATGGGACAGAACCACTCTACCCATGTTAAGGGTGGTAAAAACAGATTTCCTATGAATAGCCATGCTTTAGAGTCAGGTCCAGAATGTTCCCTGTCCTTGAGGTGAGCGCTCACGCCCTGGAATGAAGAAATAGCTATGGAAGATCGAGCAAAGATGCCCTTTCTCGGCCAGAGGGACTGCATTCAGTGGTGAGGCGCTCAGTTCTGCTGGGGCTGGGAACCCAAGTGCAGGTTAACCGCATCATGACTCAGCAGAAAGCAGCCCATCAGATTCTGCTGATTTAATGGTTTCGTTGTCTCTCATCCCCTTAAATATTGTCCAAAGCCCTATCCTCAGGCAGGCCAATTTGAGGTTTTCCTTTAGCCTCCTGGCTTGTGGACCTGGATGAAAGCTCGCTCTTTCCTCAAAGCCTGTTGTCACAGTAATTAGCTTCTGTGCGCATCGGGTTGTGAGCTCATGGCTGGATAGCACCGGCCTGCATTGTGCTGAAGGATCGGGGGCAGGGAAGACAGCTACAAGGCTAATCTTTGGCCAGAAAGTCAGCGAACAGCAGAGAACATTTAGATTGGAACAGACTGAGATGCTAATTTTTACCGACCTTAACATGCATTTCTCTCTTACCCACCCCCACCCCACACCACTGTGTGTGAAGCTCAGGGGCAAGATGAGACTTGTTAACGAGAAACAAATATGCCACATTTTAAAGTTTAGCGGGTGTGTGAGATTTCTCGGGCCCGCGTCTGTCTACTGTGTGGCTGTCCAGGTAGAGCGTGTTTTGTAGGCTCAACCTAGCCTTGTTTTGATTATCAGAAAAACAGGCATCACACCCTATAGGCACCCCTCACAGTATGAGGGTGGGATTCTCCATTCTCCTGGAAGAGTCTCTACGTCACCGGTCGGAGCAGCTCACGGCAGGTCAGGAACCTCCCGGTCACTGGTCCTCTTGCCTGTTGCTTGCCGATGTCGCAGGCACGAAGCACCACAGGGGTCAGCAGGCCCAGGCCATGCCGAGCGGCCCCGGTGTGTGCGAGGCGGACCCCTGTGGGGACAGTTGCAGTTCCTCACTGGGCTGTGAAATCACCCACCCACACTGGCCAGAAAGTGCCCCTGTTGTGGAGCGGCCTGCTGCGCACGAGGCTGAGCAGCCACCAGGTCCACCCCCGCTGGACGCCGGTCACGGGCCAGGAGGCTGAGGCGGTGGTTTGAGCGCCAGCCGGCCTTCGTTCTCGGTTCCAGGTTGGCGCTGGAGCAGGCAGGTGACCTCGTCTGTGCCTGTTCGCGCTTCACTTCCACCTCCAAGGCGGCTGTCGAGGGGCTGCGCTGGGTGAAGCCTGAAGTTCTTCCTACCGTTCGATTTGTGTGCCGTCAAGCTCTCCCACTGGACGTCGCTCTCTAAGCGTCATTTAAGCCCTTCACAGCAACCCCTCGGGTTCCGCCTCCTGGAGCGCGGTGTCAGACCACAGCGCAAGCGCAGACGAGCGGGGTGAGGCAGCAGGCAGGGCGTGCGCGCCACTAGGCCCTGCTCCGTCACCTCACGTGCTGCCACCTCACGCAGCCTCTGAATCCAAGCTAATAGCGACGCCTGACTGCTCTTCCTGTCTCTCAAGATGCCAGTAGATTTCCCTCCCTGCAGCCTGTTTCTCTTGCACGCTTCGAGATCCGCTGTCGGTTCTCTTGGGAAGCTGGGGAGGGAGCTCTGGAAAGGCTGCCGGGGCCACGCCATGTCTTCGGAGACTGAGCTGCCGTGAAGAGCAGAGACTTGCTTTGCCCTTCCTGTCGGCGAGTCACCGGTGATGCTGGTTGTGACTGCAGGTCGGCCTTGCCCCAAGAGGCGTAGCTCTCAGCTGGTCCTTTGGTTGTCTTAAAAGAGCGTGGTCAGTGCTCGAAGTGAGCGGTGCAGGAGGCCCTGTCGGCTGTCCCTGTGCCCCTCCTTGCGGAGACACCCACACAGGCCTGCTGAGAGGGTCGCTCTGGCCCCCGGCCCTGCCAGCCGCAGCTCGGCCGCTTTGCTGCCGCCCACAGACTGCATCACCCGGTGCGCGGCTGGGGCCGGCGTGCCCCCGGGAACCTTACGTATTTAAAAAGCAAGTTGTTTATGGAACGCGACTGTTCTGGTGGGTTGTGCTCTGGCATCGAGGGCTGCTGCTTGAGCTGTTTGGGAAGTCCAAGGCCTTAAGTTGGGCGTTGGCTGTACGATGCAAAGCTGGCTAGGAGATCTAGGCGCTGTGCCCTCTGCTGTTCAGTACTGCGGGCTCGTCAGCGGAGTGCGGGTCTGGTGGGCTCAGTTCACGTATTTCTGTTCTCCAAGGATCAGCGTAAGACAAACACGGCCACGTGTGCCAGGCCACGGCACAAACGTCACTGAGACGCTGGCCCCGGCAGCAAACGTCACTGAGACGCTGGCCCCGGCAGTCTGTTCAGAACGTCACTGCTTTACTTTGGCTCGATTAAGGTTACCGCCGTGCACTCCTTTGTGCTCGTTCAAATGGGACCCTTCGTTTCTCTTTAACTGCTTTTAATAACCTGTAAGATAAGCTGTTGGTAGGAGGCACTAGGAGTGGATTTTATCCCTACGATTCTACTTTCCCTAAAGGACATCGTCTTTCTCTTGGGGGGCTGGAGCGGTCTTAAAAACCAGCAACGGCCCTGGCTGTACCTGCTGCTTCAGCGGAGGTTTTCACAGTGCCATCAGCTGACGGCCATCCTCTGGGCCCGACATCTGACGGGGAAACCCCATGTAGCCCTTTCCGGCACGTCAGTGGGATCGCGCCCGCGCCCTTCTGCATACCGGAAACCGCCTGTTTCACCACCTCGGTGTCGAGGGGGTGCGGAGACTGCAGCCGGTGGCCCAGGAAGCCCGGGGATTGCTGCGTGTTCCCTGTGGAGCCCGTTCCAGCTCAGGGGCTCGTGGGGAGCTCGCAAGGGTTGGCTGCAAGGGCGTGTGGACCTGCGCTTTAGGGGACCGCTGCAGACGCCCTGGAGGGGAGCCCAGCAGGGGGCCTCTTCGCAGCCCCCGCAGGCACCCTGAGCAGATCTGGGTGTGCCAGGGACTCTGGAGGTTGTTTCCATAGAAATACTTGCCGACTCGCTTCCCTCAGCGCTCCTCCGGAAGCACGTATGAAGGCATAGGTCAGGGAGGTCCAGATTCTAATTAGGTTTTGATAACGCTGGATCCTCCGATTCCGGGTGGGGGGGGGTGGGGACAGCAGATAGTGAATTTGGGTCAAGGCTAAAACTTAACATTTTGTCTGTGTGAATGATGAGTCGCTTGCTCGTTGCCCTTTCTTCGTGTTTCAAACTATCTGGGGCTCTGTGCAGCCAAGTACATCCCACTGCACGGCAGGTGTCTGCCTCATTGTTGTCAGAAGCGATCGCTTTAATAGCTCTGATTGTGTTTATCGTGCAGTGGGTTTATCGCTTTCGTAGCACGAAGCAGCATCGCTTTCATTGACATGTGTTCTGAGGTTATTCTGACTCGTCTTCCGTGAGAAGAAGCGATGAGACAAGTCTTGCAGGGGCAACGGGGCAGGTTTCTGAGGAGGTGAGTGAGAGGTTCTCTAACCTCCGGGAACTTTAATTAAAGAGTCTGATTTTGATCAAATATCATTCAATTTCCTGACACTTGACGGTCGCTGACCCCAGCCACCTTGCGCACGCCTCCTGCCCACCAGGTGACCAGGAAGTCATGTATGAGGCAGTTTACACGCTGCTGAATGGACTTGGCGTGTCGCAGCCCCAAGCGCCCGCTGCTCCGTGGGTCCTGGGCACGCTGCTGAAGAGAGCAGGGCGCAGTGCTCACGAAGAGCAGACGCGTCTCGCTTCCTGAGCAGTAGGAATGACTCTGCTCCATCTTGTGTAGGAGTTTGAAGTAGCGGGAAACACTTGGTGGCCATGGCCTAAGGGGAAAAGGGAATCGGTTACTTTGGAAAATCACCGCGGGAGCCTTACAGTAACACTTGGGAAGTCATCGAATTCTACTTTTTCTTTACTCACCTGTTTCCCGCAGCGACATTGTTATTAACACAGACGTCGGCGTCCATGTCATTTGAATGCCATTGAGGCTTTTTTAGAGCTAAGGAAGGAACACTCCGCGTAGCAAAGGGCACATTGCACATAGAGCTGGGCGATGAAAAACCACGTCCTGTTTCAAGCACCCTCCTCTTGAGGACGTGGAGCTGCCCGGCGCGTAGGCCCTTCGCCGGCGGCTGCTTTACAGGGTGGTTCTAGTCACGGGGTCCTCGTGGGGCAGGGGGTACCTCACAGGACACACAGCACCCCGAGGCTGACGCTGGCGGGACCCTTGACCCTCTGTCCCGATGGGCCCAGAGCCACCCAGTGACGCCCTCGGTGCAGCTCCGGCCCGAGAAGCAGGAGCAGAAGCGGGGCAGCGCACTGCCTTAACACCTGCAGGCCTGGGGGGCCTCAGCTAACCTTTATTCAAGTGTCTTTAAAGATTTATTTATTCACACACAGAAGAGCTGGGTGCAGGCCAGAGGCGTGGGGGTGAGAGGACTCCCCAGAGGCAGAGCGGGGAGCAGAACAGGTGGATCCACTGAGAATCACTGCTGAGGGGGCAGCGGGAGGCAGGAGAGGCCTGCTGGCCCTGTGGGCCCCTCCTGGCCGGCATCGCCTCAGGCCATTGCAGTGACAACACTGAGACTTTACCCCTAGGCCACCGGGGAGGCCCTCAGCTCACATTTCAGTGAAATGTTTTCAAGACCGCCCTTCTCTGAATCACACCCCTCACCCCTTCAGAGCGCTCTGCACTGCTCGGGCAGCACCGCTTCTCTGCTGCTGTTCCCAGACCCCTTGCGTTGACCCAGAAAGTCTCAGCGATAGTTGGACAAAGAGTTCATGAGACCATCAGATGAGGATTCGAACCTGGGAAGCCGAAAGACCTTACTTGCCAACCATCACGCGTTGAGGTCAGTTCTCAGGCTGAAACGGCCGTTCGCTGGTGTGGACCCGCAGCTCCTCTTCAGGGGGCCCTGCTGGCTTTGGGCTCTAGGGTTACACTTCTCAGTTTTCTAAGGTGTCTTGACCTGAAGGCACGTTGAGGCTACACTGGCGCTCAAGCACTGTCCTGACTTCAAAAGAACGAGTCTGTTCACAATGTTGACCTGGCAGCCCCAAGGGCACCCCAAGGGCAGTCCCAAGGGCACCCCAAGGGCAGGCACGGGTGTTGGACCTTCTTTATCGAGCCCTTCGGCCGCCAGTGGGAGAGGGGATTCCTGCGCGCTCTGTCCCGGGGCAGGGCGGAGCCCGCTCTGACTTGAAGCCGCTGCAGGTGTCTGCTCGGGCGCCTGCTAGGCCGGTGAGGGGCCCTGGGGTGCTCACGGAATGTCCACGCCTGGCACTGAGCAGCGCCCTTTCCCGTGTCAGCGGACGGTGGCTGTGCGCCCACGTCTGTGTGTTCTGTCCAGGCCGTCCCACCTGCCAACCAGGCGGTGCGGCGGCTGCAGGGCAGGAATGCAGCTTTCCGCTGTTTGTGACTCCAGGAGCGCCCGGATGGGCAGCGCGTCGGTGGAAGGCAGACGCCCGCCCAGCACCCAGGCCCTCCTTGGCGCACAGCCTCTGCGCGCTGGAAGTGTGTGATCTGTTGCTGCCGTCATTTCAGTAAGTGGCTTGTTACAGGGGACGCTGAGGGGAGCAGGCCCCGTTTACCATCTCACGAGAGACTAAGAGCCTGAGGATGATTTTGGCAGTGAGCTGGCAAAAGTGTGAGTTGGCGTCACCAAAAATCACGCTCACCGAGCAGATGCTCTTGGTGAGCTGCTCTAAGGGGATGAGGAGCTGCCGGCTCTGGCTGCCGGTTGTGTTGCTGCAGTCACAGGCGAATAACTGACTTCATGAAGACGGCCACGTTTCTGGTACATGGGAGGCCACAGAACACACGGCAGGTGCACGCCAACACCAGGGCTCGCGTCCTCACAGGGGGAACAGAGCACATCCCTTCACAGACCTCCGTGCTTTCTACCTTTGCACTGTACGTACAACGAGGCCCTTATGATGCTTAGGTGGATCTGTTGGGTTCTTAAATTGGGGTTTATATCTCAGAGACATGGTTAGAGCACAGAGAGAATCATTTTACCCGCACCTGGGTTCTTCCAGGCTGGCAGATAATCAGCCAAGCATCAGGCGGACTGATGAGAGAAAAAGCCACAGAGGAGTGTGATGACGGCGTGCAGTAACAGCTCGGTGCCCGCACGCACGTGAGACCCAGCGGAACCCAGCACCTCAACCACGAGACTGCACGTGCCCCGTAAACGGCTGCTACGTGATAAAAACAATTAAATTTTAGAAGCTATCCTATAAGTAGAGGTTTTGGACTGAAAGCAGAAGAAATGGTTTATTTTTTTAAAAGATTTATTTATTTATGCACACAAGAGCTGGGGTTCAGGCCAGACTCCAGGGAGGTGAGAGGATTCACCAGACAGAGCGGGGAGCAGAACAGGCAGACTGACTGAAACACACTGCCGAGGGCAGCAGCTGGGAGCCAGGAGAGGTCTGCCGCGCCATGTGGGTCCCCCCCTGGATGGCAGCAGGGATCGAACTCGTGCTGCAGTGGCTGCGGTTTGTGTCATAGTGTGTTGCTCAACCCGCTGCGCCACCTGGGAGGCCCAGAAGAAATGGTTTAGCTAACACAGAAGGACTTTGAGGGAGAGAAGTGGGAGTTTACTTAAGGAAGTTATTGGGGAATGCAGTGTGGAGAACAGTATGTAGATGAGGTTCTGCCTCCTGCATCCAAGAGAGAGAGGAGGAGGAGGTGTTTCTGGTATCTGTAGAAATCTATCTGCACGTGTCTTCTGCCAAGTCAGCCTTCTCCCGTGACATCAATCTTTTGCAAAAAAGACAAATTTGGGGTGGCAGGCTTTTGCTTCCCCACAGGGGTTTTGCGAACCCTGGGAAACTGTCAGCACCTTGGGTATCCAGGCCTCTTTCTGGGAAGAGCGCGCGCTGCTGAGTAGACACACAGCCAGGCGCTTGAGGGGACTCGTGGACGCCCACCGCGGCAGCGATGCTTCGGAGGCCGCCCGCCGCTCGGTGGGGCGCGTGTCAGGACGCTAGAACACAGGCCGCTAGCCTTGTGCACGCTGTGAAATCAGCTGGTGTTGCTCACCGGACCTCCCCAAACACTCGCGTTCTGTCTCTTCTGCATGGTTTGGCTGCAGCACAAGTCCACACACGCCGTCTCACCGTTTGGAAATGGGGGTCGGCAAGAGTGTGGGGCCTGATGCTGTCAGCTAGACGCTCCTACTTAGGGCTTCCTTGCACCCACAAAACGAAGCTCTGGAGAACGAAAAGAAGCCTGTCAGGGGCAGGTCAAGGCGCAGACTGGGGCTGAACCCAGAGACGCCATTACGCTGCGCCGGGCAGCCCCTGCTGCTCACGGCACCCCACACCCCGGCGCCGCGGCCTGTCAGAGGTTCTCAGGCTTCCCTGTCCTGGGACAGCGGCCGGTTCCGGCTCCTCCGGGCAGGTCGCCTCGGGGCTGGCCCAAAGCCTGCGGCTCCCCCAGCTGAGAGTCCCGTCCCTGGACACGCCCGGGGCGTGGGGTCGGGGTGGGCCCCTGACCACCGCCGAGGAGGCCCTCTCTGACTATGGAGGCGCATCTGCAGTCAAGAGGGCGAGGACCGGCTCTTGGCTTCCGGCCCGCTGGCCAGCGGGGGCTGCGCTAAGTGGGCAGAGGGACCGAGGGAAGGAGAGCCGCAGGAGGCCGAACACCGCGGCTTCAGCCCTCAAGGACTCGGCCTGGCCAGGAGCACCTGCGTCCCCCGCTGCTGGTCGACTGCGCTTGGGGCGCCCTGAGCTGGCCCACGTGACTCAGGAGGGTGGCTGCCTCCCTCCTGCCTCCCTCCTGCCTCCCTCCTGCCTCCCTCCCGCCTCCCTCCCTCCTGCCTCCCTCCTGCCTCCCTCCTGCTTCCCTCCCTCCTGCCTCCCTCCTGCCTCCCTCCTGCCTCCCTCCTGCCTCCCTCCTGCCTCCCTCCCTCCCCCTCCTCCCCTCTCTTTCCCTCCTTCCTCCCTTCCCCAGTTTTATTTTTTGCTTTTTTTAAAAAAAGATTTATTTATTTATGCATACAAGCACTGGGGTACAGGCCAGAGGTATGTGTGTGGGGGGAGGGGTGAGAGGATTCACCACAGAGAGCGGGGAACAGAACAGATAGAACAGCAGAAGTACACTGCTGATGGGAGCAGCGGGAGGCAGGAGGGTCTGCTGCACCATGTGGGTCCCTCCCTGGCCGGGGATCGAACCCACTGCGCCACCAGGGAGGCCCTATTTTTTGCTTTTTAATCTAGTTAACGTGCTTTCCTTCGAGGGGCTTTACAGATGTGTGTGTTTGGCCTTTAGAACAAGCTCTCCCTCCACACTAGCAAACTTCAGGGCCCTTGACCCGTGGGCCTGCGGCTGCCCTTGACCGGCCTCCGCTTCCGTCAGAGGTCGCCTTGAGCGTGGCCTCCGCATGTGGCTACCAGCTGCTCCGACACAGCAGGTGGCCGGGGTGTGAGAGGGGCGGCTGCTCGGCTCTGGGGGCTCCTGGCAGCTCCCCCTGCCCTGGTGCGTCAGCTCTGTGTCTGCAGAGCCCAGGCCGGGCCCAGAGACTTAGGGAAAAGCAGGGTCGAGTGGTTGGGGGAGTCTGTGTCTGGGGGGGCGTGGGGCGGTGTGAGCGAACACCGGCTCCACTGGTATCTGACCTTTTCTGTGACGTGCAGATTTGCTCAATCCTTTTATAAAGAGGGAAGATGCCAATTAAGTATAAAAATAACAAGCAGGTATCCTCTGAGTGCTTCCGTGTTTGCTCACCCTTTCTTAGCTGTTTTGTAAACTTAACACATTTTTAATATTGAGAAGAAGAGAAGTGCCCAAGTTTTCTCTGGTTGACTTGGTGTGTGCTGTGAAGTAGGCCTAGCTTTGTCGTGAGGCCACGTCTCTGACGGGATGAGGCGCTTAGGGTGCCGCTCGATAGGAAAGTGTCTTTTCCTCTCTATTTCGGAAGCCAAAAGTATTTGAAAAGAGGACTGACCCATAAAAAGGATCCACTTTATCCTTTACAATTATGTATTACTCTGTTTCTTCCCAAAAAGATGTCTGGGCGCTATTTTCCGGCTTGTAACGTGAACCCTTCTCTGCAGAACCTTCTCTAGCCTCCCCAGGTCACCCTGTCACCGGCCCCACTCGAGGTCCTTCTCAGGAAGGCGCAGGCGTTAGCGACCCAGCATGCATGCCTCCTGGCGGAATCTGGAGCTGTTTTGATAACGCGCGTTTATTCTCCGGGACATAAAGACGTTAGCGTTAAAACCTGGCGTGTCGGGCTCGATGCCATCTTCCTTTATTTGTCCATTAGCAGCTGCAGCCTGGTAAAAGTGATCAGCAGCGGAGGCAGCCTCCGCTGGCCTGGCCGGGCGTGCACCGTGGGCTCTGTCCGGTGGGTGAGACTCCGGCGTGTGACCGCGGCTGTAAATCACCGGGTCAGGTGCTTAATCTTCCAGGCGCGTCAATAAAAACAATCCAACTTTGCAGCCTCCCACAGTTTTCAATTTCAGTCGGACCTGAGGCCTAAACTCAGGGACAATAAACAGGTTGGAGAGAAATAGAAGGGAAATTTTTGATTAAAAATAATAGGAAGTGCTGAGGAGAGGTCGCTAATCCAGGAAGAAACAGGCTCGAGCACGGTGGAGGATTCGGAGCAGAGCCCCTGGAGGTGGGCAGCCGGCGGGCCACGTCCACCTGGGCCCCACGGCCCGCTGATGGGCCCTGTGCGTGTGTGTCCACCTCCGACGTGCCCGTCAGGAGCGCGTGGACTCTGGAGCGCCGGCTTCCTGCAGGGCTGCCCGCCTTGTCCTGGGCAGGAGCTCCCGCGCCAGGGGCTGCAGTGCCAAGCACGGCCAGAAAGACCACTTGGGAGTACCAGCTTAAAGCCATCATGTTTTCACTTAATTCTTTTTCTGTGCTATATGTAATTTATTTAAAAATGTGTATCTGAGGCGCACCGCAGTGGCAGGGACCGCGGACGGAGTGAAGCGCCGGAGCGTGCGTTCACAGCTGCCACGTTCCTCCCCGTGAGCCGAAGTCCATGCCTGGGCGAGACTGGGCCAAGAGGACCGGTCAGCACGCCCTGTCCTCCTCTCTGTCCACGCCGGGCTGAGATAACAGACGGGCTCTGTGTCCTCGCGCGCCCTTCTCGAAGGGCGCCTGCTCCTCACCGCTGTCTTTCTGCTCTCCAAACAAACCTGCCCTGGCCAGAGAGAAGGCGGGGGAGGCCCCGCGTCCCGCCGGGCTCGGCGCTGGGCGGCCGACTCACTGGAGGGCTAGCGGAGCGACGCTGCCATCTGAGACCGTGGCCTTGGCTGTCTCAAGAACGAAGGTTCTGGCCCCCCCCTGCCTGGACGTCACGATGGCCAGTGGGGGCTCGCCGAAGGTTGGGGTGTCCAGAACGAGGAGGAGAACGAGGCTCGCTGGTGCGCTAGAGGGGCCGTGACTCACCCAGCGACCTTCGCGTCAGATTTCCCAGCATGGAAGAGGGGCCCTGGACGAGGACGAGCGACTGGAACTTGCACGAGCCAGGAGGGCGCAACCGGGCAAAGGCGAGGAGGCAGCAGATGCTTCAGGGCCGGCTTCCCACCGCCTCAGCACTGGAGCGCCGTCTCCTCAGCGCGGAGAGCTTGGGGCTGACCCTTCCGGCGGGTGCCCAGCTGGGGTTGGGGCGCCTAGCTGGGGAGGGGGCGCCTGGCTGTTGGCCAGCGTGGGCTGGTCGGTGCAGGCCTGCGGCTCAGCTGTCCGCCGGGACCTCCAGAGAGGCTGAGCTCCACAGCGGGGTCTGGCCGAAGCTCCCCCTGCAGTGCATGGTCCCTGCCCCTCACCCACACGTGCCGGCCCTGCAGTGTCCCGCCCGCCCCAAGTGCTGGTCTCACAGTGCCTGGCGCCACATTCCGAACGCGCTTTCTCGTTGGCGTTACTTCCTCTTGTGCTTCCCAGGGGCTATGATTGTGCACAGGGAGAAACCCTGATGGGCTTCTCCTGCAGCCCTGAGAGCTCGAGCTTCAGCAGCTCGAGCTTCAGCGGCCCGAGCCCCAGCCCACGCCCTTGGACGCGAGCTCCGTCTGACCACTGTCGGCGGGGATCGAACTCGCGCTGAGGTGGCTGCGGGTGCTTCACGGTGCTGACTTCGCCCTGTGCCACCAGGGAGGCCCCTCTTAAAACTTCAAAACTGACGGTTGAACAGTTAATGCTGCTCTTTTGCCTGGGGCAAGGGGCGGGGAAAGATTACTTGGTATCTTGTGAGAAACATTTATGTTGTTTCGTTAAAGACATATTAATTACGGTGCCGTTTAACTCATGAATGACGCCTCTAAAATGAAATTCATCTTTCTCCTCTACGGGGAGATGAAGCAGCCGCACATCCGACGTGGCTGTCGCGTGAGCTGTGAGGGGGCAGTGTATGGCTCGTCACCGGAGGGAACGCTGCCGGGGCCCCTGCGTAGCCCCGTGGTCACGCGTGACGCGAGGGTCTTCGGGGGCTGGTCGAGGCCGAGACGAGGGGGGCACAAGGGGTCTGCGGCCCCGCCACCGCCGCCCCAGCTCCTCCCTCCCTCGGCGGTGCAGTCCTCCACCCCGTCACACTCGTCACACTCGCAGGGCGATCCAGAGAAGCCCCACTGGCTGCTTGCCTGGTTCTGGAAAGGGGGTGCAGCTTTGGGGAAAAGGGGAGAGGAGCGCCGAGGGGTGATCCCCGAGGGTCTCCCCAATAGCTCAGTGACTTTTATGTGTTTTAAAGTTGAGTTTCCCCGAGGTTTTGCTTGGCGAGTGCTCGCTCCTCCGGAGGCGCAGTCCCATCTCGAGCGGAAGCCCGCGGCGCCTTCCAGGGTTGTGGGCGGTGGCTTGGGCGTCAGTCCCCTGCCGCTGGCATCAGCACTTGCCGCTGGAGGCCCTGGAAAGGCTGCAGAGCTGCCTCAGGGCCGCGGCAGGGACGCAGGAGGAGACCAGGTCCCTTAAACACTGCCCGGCGCCCGGCACAAGCAGGACCCGCTCACTCCGGCCCTGCCTGCTGCCCTCCCATGCTGTCCATCGTGCCCTGCTGGGCTGAGTCCCAGGGACTCTTGCTGTGGGGTGGGCAGGAGGGGGCCTGGGGCAGGGGCCGGGACGCGCCAGGGGCTGCGTGGGCAGGTGGGCACGCGGGCCCTCGCTGCGGGGTCGCTGCAGAGGCCCTGCCCACCATGATGCCCTGGGAGCCACCGTCCCCCGTGCTCCGAGTCGCTGCCTCGTGCTGATGGGGCACACACAGGCCTCGGCCTGCTCGCCACGGCCGTCCCTCTGACCCCACCCCGCGTCAGGGCTGTGTGGGGGGGTGTAGAGCGCTCGTCCACAAGAGGCTTCCTGTGTCCTGCCAGGCCCCAGAGAGAAGCTGAGCTGTCCCCTGGAGGTGATGCAGTCCAAGCGTTGTTTCAGCTCTTTCCTTCCGGGAGCTGCACGGCGCACAAGACGACTTTCCGTGTCCGGTCTCCCCGTTCGTGAAGTGGGACACGGTAACGCAGCCTCACGGGTCCCACGGCCAACGAGGTGAGGACTGCCCCATGCAGCGCCCGCACGCATCTGCGTGTCTCCCTAGAGTACTTTCATTTTCCCACATTCTACCTTGACGAGTTGCCACTGTGCCCGAAGAGAGAGCCGCCCCCCGTTGCCTCGCGGCTGTCAGAAGATGCTCCTCGGTCCCTGCTCACCTCTGCAGGCCAAGGGCCGGTTTGCCAGCAGTGAGTGGCCCATCGTCAGCTGTAGCTTCACGTCAGGGTCTTCTCCCCGGAGTCCACATTTGTTGGGTAGGACAGAGCGGCAGGGCTGTGGGCGGTGAGCAGAGAGCCCAGCAGTCCAGACGCTGAGTCAGCAAGGATCCCGCCCTGTGTTACTCAGCGCGTGCGCGGTCCAGGCCGGAAGGCTGGGAGCGTGTGTCTCGTGTCTTCTTTCTGTAGAGATGCTGAAGTTAGGAGACCGCAGAAGAGACTCGCAGTGGGGAGGGGGGGCACATGGGGCGGTCTGATTTTCAGTGTTTGTCGGCGAGGGCTGCGGCTCTCCAGCCAGCTGCGCTCGTCTGCCCTGCTCTCGTGCTTCCTAAGCCTGCTGGGCCCTCCGGTCACCTCACGTCTGCCCCATCTGTCCACGTGGTGCTGCTCACTGAGGCAGGCGGAGAGCACAGAGCTGTGGCCGGTTCCGCTGTTTCCACTCCACAGACTCTTGCACCTGCTGCCGATACGCGCTCTGTGCTGGACAGGGAGCCGAGAAGTGTGTTCCACTTTGTCTTCTCCTTCATATAAACGATAGTGTCTCCATTACGTTGTGTTACTGCTGTGTACAGCCTTGCGACGGTTTTTTAAGAAAAAGTGTTGATCTCGAGACAGATGGAGAAATGGCCATGGCAAGTGTTCTCGAGCTCCCGTCCGCACCGTGCCCACAGGTGCTCGTCCCTTTGTGTCCTCGTCTCTGGAGTTTTGCCCACGGCGGCTGCTGCACTGTATTGTCACGATTTGCTCACCTTCCACTTCTCTTGACACGGTACGTCCTCCGTAGAGTAATGCGTGCCATCCATCTTGTTTAGTTGTCTTGGCCCCAGAATCAAGCATAGTAGGTGCTGCGTAGAGGAAGCTGCCGACACCTGTTCATCGATTCCATGAGTGGTCTGCAACTCAGCAGAAATTCTCCCCTAAGAGGGGAAACCAACGGTGTCACTACTTTACTCCTTCAAGGAGCTGCCCGCCCGCGTCTTTACTCTCCATTTTCATCCATCAGTCCCGCCTAGTTCATCATCTTGAGATGAAAAGATAAGTAGAAAAAAGCCTCATGTTATGCCCAATCAATATTTACATGACTTCTTCCTTCATTTTCCAGGTTTCTGTCTGTGGCAGCGTGCCAAAGCTGTCCTCCAAAGTTTGGTTAGAAGGCGGATGGATGGTGGATGGGTGGTGATAGAGAAACAGGCAGACAGACAGGATTGGTGGGGGATACGTAGAAGAGAGGTAGGTGGGTGGGTGGCAGAGGGCAGGAAGACGAGGATGGACGATGACAGGTACAGGAAAGGCAGTGGACGGAGTGGTATTACTCTTCAAGTCTGACGCTAGAGACTTGGCTTCAGTTTCGTGTCAGGGATTGCCTTAGCCCTGAAGGATGAGACTCTTCATCCCATGTGTGTGGTGGGGGAGGGTCACACTTCACCCGCTGAGCTCACACGGAGGTCTGATTGCCAGGCCACCCTCAGGGCCAAGGACACAACTGCCCGAGCACAGGCCCTGGGTCCCAGGGCTCCCAGCCCGTGGTGGACACGGTCTCTGTCCCGTGAGAACAGAGGTGCCGTGCAGGTCCTGTCCTCGCCCCGCCCGGCGGGAACGCTCACGACTCGGCTCTCCGGACCTGGAGCTTGTCCTCTAGTGTGTGCTTCGTCCCTCGGGTCTGGACGTCTGGGCCACGAGAAGCCCTAAGTCAGGGCAGCCTTCTTGGGGCACAAGCTTTTCCCGCCAGCAGACTCCTCACTCTGGTACCAGCAGGTGAGTGCTTAGCATATCTGCAAAGAAGTTTGACCTCCATCCACATCTCCTGCTTCAAATTTCTCAGGCACTTGTTGTGGTCTTCGCCCTACACCGTTTTCTGCAAAATGCAGACAGAAGGTGCAGTGCTGAGCCCTGCAGCCCTGAGGTAGAGCCGCCAGCGGGTGCCAGGTCGAGTCTGGGGCATGTTCTGAGGCGCACGCCCCAGGGAGCGTCTTCCGCTCTCACCCTCTCGGCTCCTTTCACTCTACCACTCGCCGTCCCTTGGGCGCCTGATGTATGTTAGTGAAGAGACTTAATTCAGCATTGACTTTTTCTGAGGGGAAATCCACATCCTTCCCCGACCAGGGCCCGCAGGTTGTGCTTTGCTAGGGCTTCACCCCGGTCTGTCTGTTGAAATTCAGCTCTGAGGGAAGTCGGGAGCCGCTGCCTGGTTCCAGGGGGGTCACGCACCTGAGGATGGCCTGTTCTTTCAGCCACGGGATCCCTTCGCGCTTCCCTTGTCGCCACTGCGCCTAATTTCAGTTGTTTTTCCTTGATGAGCCTGTAGACTCTCCTATCTCAATAATACGTTTGTCAGGGCCCTCCCTGGGGGCACAGCGGGTTGAGTGCCGCACTGGGAAGCATCCGCGGCACAGCAGTGCGAGATCCCCGGCCAGGGAGGGGAACCTCATGGCGCAGCAGACCTCTCCTGTCTCTCCTACTGCCCCCTCAGCAGCGTATTTCAGTAGATCCGCCTGCTCTGCTCCCCACTTTGTCTCTGGGGTGTCCTCTCACCTCCCGCGACTCTGGCCTGTACCCCAGCTCTTGTGTGCATAAATAAATAAATCTTTGAAAAAGTGCGTTTGCTTGTATATATCTGGCTGACCACTTCTGTTGGTTCTGTTTTCTTTAACGCCTGCACCCTTAGGTGTAAGCGCAGCGCCTGCCAGTTGGACATCACAGGTAGCAGGGATGCAGGATGTAGTCAGCCCAGCAGGAGCGGGGGAGGCTCAGGAAGGGGTAAGGGAGGCTTAGGTGTCCTCTGGTCACAGAGAGAGACCAAAAATAGCTTCAGATAAAGGGCCTGTCATCAGATAACACACATCAGAGATAAGGAAGCGCTGTCTGCCGGAGCTTGAAAGCAACCGAAGGGAAGATAAGGAGGAAGAACAGAGGCCACGTCTGACTAAAGTGCCTGCTCAAGGGTATTGTAATTATTTCTGAAGTATCGAGATCATGCTGATTCTTCATAGAGAAGAATGGAGACAAGATATATCTGACAAAAATTAAGGTTAAAGACCTGCCTGCCAAGTATAAATAGATTTGAACACGAGTGTCAGCACGAAGAAGGACCTGTGGTACCTGCATCGGAACGGAGACCCCCGAAGCGGAGTTCAGACCTGGCATACACGGGTGGAGAAGAGTTCCGTGAGAGTTGGCTTTGGGGAAGTGGATGACACCGAAGCAGGCTGACGGGCACCAGTTCCAGGCAGGTGAAAAGTCTTCAGATTCCAAGGCCATGCAAACTTTAGAAGACAACATAGAAGTTTTAGAAAATCCCTTTATAAGTTTTAGACAGTCCGTTTACGACATCATGAGGGAAGGTATGTTCAGTGGAACTCCAGCAGCAGTCTCCAAATGACAGGTTTGCATTACATTAGAAGCAACATGATAGCTGCGTTAGAAGTCACCCCTCCCATCAGCAGACAGCATGAAGAAGGGGCTAGGGAGTCAGAATCGGGAGGAAAGTTCTCCAACGACATTTCACATAGGTGGTTGCATGACAGCACTGCCGTGCTTAGGTTTGTGCTCGTGGGGTTTATAAACACGCTTAGTAAGTACGCTTACGCACACATGGGCTTTTTTCTGTAAGTGGTAAGTAGGTACACTAGCTGTTGCCGTCGCTTAAGAATGCAGATTATTGGGGTTAAGAGCGGTGAGCACCCTGAAGGGTAGATGTTTCTGTCCCTACCCCAGCCCTACTCAGAAAGCATTGACTGCTTCCCTCCCTGACCTGCAAGAGTGCAGCTTGGGGATCATGTGCAGTTCTAGGTTTACCAGTGAGCACGTCTTCTTTGTCCGAGAGTGCCATGTTCACCCCCAGAGTGAAGTTGAGGTCACCCCTCCTTGGCTGCCATGTCATGTCCCCCCTCTCTTTGATGCTGCAGGTCCCAAGCCACAAGAGAGACATTCCTGGTCGGCTCTGTTATTCTGTAGCATTTGCAACCACGTAAATTCTCCTTAAATGGGTTATTAAATTGATTTTCCTTTGCTAACCCACTTGATGCTGTTTTGATAATTCGTCCAGCTTGTCTCCTAACAGATGCACACACTTAGAAATTTCTATTATGTCTTAAGCCTTCAAAAACCTCCACAATTTTGAGTCTTTGAGAAAATTTCTGCCAGCTTCCAGTTTAATAGAGCAAGCAGTTCTTTCTATTGATTAGGAAGCCATTGATTGACAAAATATGAGATATGCTTTTCATTTGTAATTGAACACATCCAAAGATCCCTTATTTATTGTGGCTCATGATCTATGACTTATTACCAGTCTTACCTAACCCATCATTAACAATATTTATTCTTCTTTACATCGTGTATGGATTACTTTTCCTCGCCCTGGGATCTTGTGTGATTTCCCTGGAGATAGTACAATGGTTTCTAGATTGTAAGCCATCTCTTTCACGAAGAACACAGCCTTACTACTGCAGTAACTCAGGCCAGTCTTCTGTATTTCAGTGAAAGATCTATAGCAATGCACGTGGAATGAATTGAAGTGATACATCAACTTGTATAGCTGATTATTCCCTGGGATATGGTTCCTATCTGAAGCTTTATTATTCATTTCTAGTTTCAGGGACTTAAAACCTAGCTCTTCCATCCTATTTGTGGGCACTGTAGGGTGGGACTTTACAATTTTCAAATCGCTTCTAAGTGCCTTGAATTATTTGTGATACACGTGTTAGAAAGAAAGATGTATAAATTAGTTTAGACTCTTACAGCCTAGCTAATAACCTTTCTGTTTATGAACTAGAACTCAGAAATCTACTGGGAACTATTCTTATATATCAAAGGAAAATAATTTTTTGATATGTTTCTAATATTGACAACAGGGAAAATAGTTCACATATTGAGTATGTGTAGTTTCAGCCGGATAAGCATTTTAGATGTGAGAGAAAAGTTTGCTCTCACCAGGGGCAGACATCTTGATTTCTTTTTTATGTTGTTCTAGCTGAACTTGAAGTTCATTCTTTAATAAAGTTAACTATCTTAAGAGAACAATTTTTAAAAATCTTGTACAAGGTACTAGGAATTGGAGTTGGAAGAAATGAAGCGCTTATTTTCTGAGAATTTCTGCTAGATTATGCGTTCATGGTAGGTGTACGTAAATATCATGAAATAGATGTGTGCGATGTTGAATTTAATGAGTCAGGCTCAGGCATATGAAACTGGCCAACACCCCATTCCTGGATTCATGTTCCGGACCTGCCCAGCCTGTGCTGTCCACCCTCACAAAGCTGGACTCTGAACGACGAGGTTTCACGAGGGAAGCCCTTCGTTAGCATACGCTGCTACAGAAGGGCTGGCTCTCTGAAGAAACCTTTTCTTCAAGTGGTCAGTGGAGGCAGTTTATGTAGGAAAGAAACGAATGCAAGGTGTGAGGAGCGTGGGGGCTTTCTTCGTTCTCAGGTCTGGGAGAACTCGTATTCAGACGCAGGAGCTCCGTGACCTTCTGGAGTAGTTGCTGCCTGCTGGGTTATCAGTTTAAATGCCACTTGTGGGTGTCCACAGGGCTCTGATGTTATCAGCATCCTCTGGGGGGACTGGATTCTCCTTGTGTCCTAAGCCTCCCATTACCGCCCTGAGGATGTGGCTCAGCCATGAAACTAAACTGCTGGGTTAAGGGTTAAGGCCAGGGTCATGTATGGCCCAGCCATGTTTAGAATTAGCCTCTGCCTGGTGGGGGAAGCATTCGTACACGTTACACGTCATGTTGCTGTGGGGATATCTTCAGAGAGGATGGAGGAGAGAACCAAGAAGGAGCAGAGGTGGGCAAGTCTGGCACGAGCAGGTCTTCGGGAAGACTCCCCAGACTGGCTATGGTTGGATTGGAGGCCCACTGTCCCCTGCCATTGAATTTACCCTGCACATCAGTTGTGTTGCTCCTAAATAACGCATAATGCCCAAATGCTCGAGATCTCCTGATTTTAGCCCTGAGAGGATGCTGGGCGTTTGGGAGCATGGCCGGAGGCAAGTGGCCAGAGATCCTCCGCTTGGAACCTCGTGGTGGCTCAGCAGTCACCTTCCTGAGTCTCTTCATCTTGCCAACTTCTTCCCCACCTCAGGATGTCTATTATCGAGGAAGCTATTTTGGGAACAAAATCACACTGACTCACGACTGTACAGTCACTGAACTCTTAAGCTTACTTGCCTAATTTTCTAATGCTGGCCGGGTCGGTTACAGGGGGGTGTTTTGAGAACCCCTAGAATAGAGCACACCTGGTGGAACATTTCTGTTTGGAACGAGCACAACCTCATAAGAACATTTTGTTTGGGAAACGTCCTTACCGGGAGCATCACGCTGCCGGTCAGACTCAGTTTTAAGACCTGACGGAGGAATCTGCCTCCGTCACAAAGAGCAGAACCTAACTTCATTTGCCAAGTGAAGTTAATTTGAGTGGAAAAGTACCTGAGGGGGACTGAGAAATTACCGAAAATAAATGAGCAAAAACCCAACCAAGCAGTTGTCCCGGTACCACCCTGCCCCTCGCTGGACAGCAGGAGGGAGCTGGCCGTGCTGTGTGGCCGGGCTGGCCTCTGCCCCCTCTGCCTGCCTGCGTCGCGACGTGCTGCAGAGGGGCTGGCGTCACTACAGTGTAATTGCTCTTTCTGGCGTCCACCTGGAAACGAAGGGAAAACATAAAAAAGGGTGAATCCCGGAGCTAAGGCCTGATTATTAATTTCAAACTGTGAAGCCCCCGTAAGCTTCTTTTCTTCTTCTCACTGATTTTTGAATGGGTCGCGGTTTCCTTGTTAGGACTGGTAATTCTGCTTTGCTCACCTAATTTACCCAGCACCACTTGACATTTTGGGGTTATCTAAAAGTGGAGTCAGCCGGGCGATCAGCTTTCGCATTGTGCATTTCATGAGTGAAAGGGAAAAAAATCTTAAAAGACAGGCTGGCTTGGCTTAATTTCATCGGGTATTAGCATTTTTCAAAAGCAAAGCAGTATTGGGGATGGAAAGTAGGCTAAAATCTTGCTGGATTGCTAATAACAAGGACATGCGTGCGCGCGCGTTTTGAAACGACAGCGCTGTCGGTCAAAGGCGCGGGCTTGGTCTTCACGCGTCTCCTCTCTGAGGCGCAGCCGCCGGCGCACGGGAGAAGCGCGGAGGTGCTGGGGTCTGGCCGGCCCGGGAGCGGGCGCGTGACGGGCCTGACGGCGGCGGCATGGTCAGCGCCTCGAGGGGGGCAGGGGAGTGGGTCTCAGCTCGGCGGTGGCAGCGGCGTGCTAAGTTCTGAGCGGCCTCCTCGTTAAGGTGATTTATGGAGTCGGTGGCCGGGACTGGCTGGCACATGTGGCCTGCTGTGAAAACGACCACACGTCCCATCCGTCAGCGCGACCTCTGGAAAATGGCCCAGGGAGCAGCGCCCGGTGCCCCCGCCTCCTCCCGCTCCAGCCTCTGCCCTGCCTCAGCGGACCCTGCGGGTCGGGCCCTCCAGGGTGCACCGGCCTGGGGGTGCGCGGGCCCTCCAGAAAGGGCCACGTCCTGACTGCCATTTTTTAAGGCTTTAGCAAACTGCGTTGCTTTTTGTTGAGGTCACCGTCTATGTGTCGGGGCCCCGGGCCCCACCTCTGGATGTGCATTCACAGCACCCGAGCCCCGTGGCCCCCAGGCTGGGCCGCTGCGCCCTCGTAGCCGAGTGTAGGGTGAGTCTGAGCCTCACCCGGGGCGGCTGAGCCTGTCGCGTGTTCTGCGTCTGGACCCCCGTTCCTGAGTGAGTGCCGGTGTTCGTGCTCCTTTTCCTGACTGGCCGAGCGGCGCCCCAGCTCCCATCAGGGTCACCCCAAGTGGCAGCTGGCCATCCCCGCAGAGCCGAGCCGGCTTCATGGGAGCCACGGGCCAGCTGCAGCTCGGGGAAGTAACAGCTGGGCGAGAGGTCGCCCGCGAGTGACCGCCCGGCGTGAGTGCCCGGCAGTGCAGGGAGGCTGGCCTTCCGCCCGTGACGCTAGAGTTTTAATGCCATTGACCAGCTTTCTTGGCCGTGCAGCCGACGCCGGCTGGGGCCCCGGCTCAGGGAACTGCAGTCTCTGGCGGGAGCTTTTCGGCGAGTGGCCGCGAGTCCTGTCTCTCTCTCCCTGTTTGCGGGGCGGAGCGGAGGTGCTGTCCCGCAGCTGGGTCGTTTCTGCCCTGCCGGCCGCCTGAGGCGCGCTGGGCAGGCGCGATGACCGCGGCCCGGTCTCGCAGCATGTGGGGTTGTGGGCTGCGCAGAGGGCTCTCGCTCGTCCATCGTCCATCCGCGAGCTGCTCTGGCTTCCTGGGGCATCTGTCCTGAGATGTGGCTCGCCAGGCTCTTCCTGCTGTGCTTGCTCCAGGTCTGACAGGATTCACAACTCCACTCAGCGGGGCACGCCTTTAATTTTTAAAATTTTATTATTATTTTTAAAGATGCATTTACTTGTGCACGCAAGCACTGGGGAGCAGCGGGAGGCAGGGGAGGTCTGCTGCGCCCTGTGGGGCCCTCCCTGGCCGGGCCGACCTCAGGCTGCAGTGGTGACAGCTTGATGGGGCTGTGACTTGAGCGCATGCGCCAGCAGGGAAGCCTTCATCTTGTGTTCTTAGGTGACAGATCTGGAAGCGAGCTCCTGCGGAGACTAACAGCAGCGGCACACAGCGCTGACGCTGTCTGAGTGGGCTCTGGGGTGTTCGGGCCCGAGGATGCTGCAGAGCAAGCGCAGCTCCTCGCCAGCTGGGGCGCTCGGCGCATGTGTTGTGTGTCCGCTGGCTGGGGGCTGGGGAGGAAGTCCGGGGCCGGGGGGGTGGCCCTCAGAGGTCTCAGAGTGGCTGCCCCGCTCAGACAGGCCCTTCGGAGCCCGCTGTGGCTGAGTGGCCGGCCGCTGGGCGGAGCAGCTCGCGCCACAGCTCTGCGGCCGGCCGCGCTGTGAGCTGGGTCCGCGCTCGGGTCCAGGAAGGCCAGGCCGCGTCGGCAGCTGGGCTGCGACCTCAAGGGGCCGTCACCCCCACCCGGCGAGCCTTTGGGGTCGCTGCTCCTTCCCACCGTGTGCCGCTGCCCCGCCACCATCACGCCCACACCGGCTGGGCTTCTCGTGCCCAGAGACTCCAGCCTCAGGCATCGGCCCGGGACACGCCCGGACACGCCCGCGGGGCCTCTTCTCCTGGCCACACGATCAGGTCTGGCAGGCGGAACCTTCTATTAAACCATCGTGCTTTTTGTTTTCAATCCCTCCGTTTGCTCGGAGGCGTCGACAGTGACAGGGTTTTCCATCTGGCGGCGGAGAGCTCTGAGCTCTGCTCGAGGAGTTCCTCGCCGAGGCTCCTTCCACTAGCACGGGGCCTGCGGCTCCTCCGCTCCTGACCTAGCCGTTGGGTGCTCCCGGCCTTGATGGTCGCCCAAGGGTCCTCCGTGAGCGTCCTCTAGGGCCTCACGCTTCCGCTGCCCAGGGCCCTGAGGGTCTGCGTCGCGGGGCGTCGCAGCTGAGAACTTCAGCCTGGGCCCGTCTCGGCGGTGAGTCCTTCCTTCTGCCTCTGGTGCTTCTGACGCCGCAGGTGCTTGTTAGCGGTGTCTGCCGACTGCTGCTCTCCGCCTACTGAGAGGAGAGTTTCTGTTTCGGGCGACCCACGGCCTAGCTTAGGTCAACAAGGTTGCCAACGCAAGCAAAAAAAATTGAGTGATTGGCTTTGAGATAGAAAGGAAACTTTGCAGGAAAGTTGAAGTATTGGACAGCACTTGAAGTTACCAAGAGTTGCCATAATAATACTTAAGCACGCAGCACAGCACGGTTCTTAGTTCGCGATTCTCATATGACTTCACAAAACAATTTCTATTTTTTTTAAAAGATTGATTTGTTTATGCACACAAGAGCTGGGGTACAGGCCAGAGTCCAGGGAGGTGAGAGGACTCACCAGACAGAGTGGGGAGCAGAACAGGCAGATGGACTGATACACACTGCTGAGGGGGCAGCGGGAGGCAGGAGAGGTCTGCTGCACCCTGTGGTGCCCTCCCCGGCTGGCCGCAGGGATCGAACTCGTGCTGCAGCGGCTGCGGTTTGCTTCCTAGTGCGTTGCTTAACCCACTGCGCCACCAGGGAGGCCCACAGAGCCATGCGTGCTTTGGAGAGCACCGTTGTTGAGGGGGTTCCTTGTGCTCCATCTTAAGGATTTGAAACCCAACGCTTCCTTAGAATGATCCGTCAATCTTTCTTTTCAGACTTAGTAAAATGGGAGAAAATGTGAAACATTACATCGAAGTGTCTTGGGTGTAATTTGGGAAGTTTTAGCTTCGGGCAAAAGGCATGGGTTGGCTTTTCTGAAATCAATAATACGTACGAGTGACCGTGACGGTCAGATCCTTGAGCTAGTAACCAGAGGGCTGGACTAGTAATGCTCGTGGCTGTTTTGCAGAAGACAAATGGCAGAGGCTCGTGTGCTCTTTGCTCGCACACAGCTCAGAGGTAACCGGCCGTCGGGGAGGGAGGGCGTCTGCGCAGTGGCCGAGGGCGCGAACGTGCTCATCTGTGATGACCGTGCTGTTTCTGCCTGATTCTCGGTGTGCTCACACTGGTGCTTCAGTGGGATGTCTCGTTGCTGAAGGGTGGAAGCGAGTCCTTTGCTGCTTCAGGGCCGAGATGCTGTAGCGTTGGGCTGTTAGCACAGATAACCCGTGACCTGACGCCCCAGCGCTCAGACCATGGCTTGATTCCCCTGCGCTCCGGCCACGGCTCAGACTGAAGCAGCGCACGTCTGGCTGCCCGGCCCCCTGCTCCAGAGCATCGTCGTCCCCTCCTGGAGAGCAGAGTCTGGTCACCCTGCCGAGGACACTGGGTGCTTCCTGACCTAGGTGCTGGGCTGCTAACAGTTGCTGATTCGGTTACTCTTCCTTTTTTTTTTTTTTAAAGATTTTCTTATGCACACAAGAGCTGGGGTGCAGGCCAGAGGTGTGGGGGTGAGAGGACTCCCCAGAGACAGAGTGGGGAGCAGAACAGGCGGATCCACTGAAATACACTGCCGAGGGGAGCAGCGGGGAGACAGGAGAGGTCTGTGATGCCCTGGGGGTCCCCTCCCTGGCTGGGGATCGACTGGTGCTGCAGTGGCTGCCGTTAGCTTCATAGTGCCGAGACTGAACCCCTTGCGCCCCCAGGAAGGCCCCAGACTCATTTACTGTTTAACATCATCAGACAACTGGCTCTCACCATCCAGCTCGTGTGGAGAGAAGGCGGTCTTGGCTGATGGTCCTCTCACGCCAGGCCCTGAGGAGGGGTCAGGCCGAGGGCAGGCGGGGCGCCACCCCTTTCAGCAGCCTCGGGGAGGGCTTGTCAGAGTGTGGCGTACCTGGCGGAGCCTCCTCGGACTGCGACCGCAGGGCTCTTTACAGCTGAAGGACCACTGGGATTTGGATGGTTTTTTGACTTAGAGCCTCTGCTTTAAAAGGCTAATGTTAAAAAAACTAACATTCATGTATATTTATTAATATATTTTAAATAAATACTAAACTCATATGTTAACCAAAATAACATATTTCTAGGAAAAAATTTACTGTGTCCACAGCAAACAACCAAATAGTAGTAAGATGAGGGCATCATCTAAAGGAATGTTTGTATCGTCATTTAGAATTTTTGCCACTTCTATCTGTGGCTATGCCCCGTGTTAACTGTATACAAAGAACATCTGATTGTGTGTGTGTGTGTGTGCGTGACATTGTGATTGGAGGACAAAGACATCTGAACAGACTTTTCAGATAATTTTGGATGTATTTCTTTGAACGTGGCGTCTGAAACCAATCAGCATTTCATCCTTTGCTACATAAAAGTTGGTTTCTTCTGTCTTATAATTCGAGTGGCTCTTTTGCTTACGCATGATTCACACACCTCATGCTCTAGTCGGCAGAGTTCTGCAGGTTTCCAAACATGCAGCATTTAATCACACAGCAAGGAAAACCATCACGTTTGTTATTTCTACTTCCGGCCACTCAAACATCTGAAACCCATGTAGAATATATATAAAAACACAAATGAGGAGGGTAGTGGACACGAAGCAGTGACTGGCCGGGGTCCCAAGGATGAGAAAGTAGGAGCCTGCTCCGTGTTGTCCAGCGGGGCCAGCAGAGTGGGCATGTCCAGACACCAGGAGAAGCAGCGCCGGCCAGGCCTCAAGATGAGAGACTGGAGGCAGGCCGAGTGCCCGTGCAGAGGTCAGCGTGGCCAGCTGCTGTGGAGGACTGTCCCGTTAGCTCTGCGAGGGTCCCGGTCACCCCTGAACTGAGCTGACCGTTCACACACGTGGAGAGCCTGTTCAGAGCGGCTGGCAGGTGTCCTGTTTCCACCAGCTAGATACAAAACCTCAAGGGTCTCGGGGCCCAGGTGAGCATTCGGAAGTGTCTGCTCAGGGAGCGCTGAGCACCAGCGCAGTCCCAGCTTAGCGGGAGTTTCCAAGGAGACCCGGAAGGCTCAGCCAGTTCCCAGGGAACCTGGCTATGCCTGAAGAATACAGCTCAGGAGTATTCATGTAGCTCTAACACAATCAGCATTGCACAGCATACAGTTCACAATGGCTCACTCTAATAAAAGTATTAGTAAGCATACAAAGGAGTGGGAACATAAAATCCATCATGAGGGAATAAAGCAATCAATTGCAACTGACCCAGTAATGACACCCTTGATGGCACCTGTAGAGATGAGGGAATTAAGGCCGGCATTCTAATTCTATACGTTCATTAAGCTAAAGTGTAAAGTGAGCACGTCAGACCGCAGGGCTGAGAAGACCCAGGTTAAACTCTGAAAGATGAAAATGACAGTGTTGAGATGAAAATCACACTTGATGGAATTAGCAGGAGACCATGCATTTCAGAGGACATGATTGAAGGGTGGGGATAGAAAGCAAATAAAATGAAGCATGAGGGACCGGGGGAGCTGCTATGTGGGTGTATTTGGAGGCATGAAATCGGGAAGTCAAAAGAGGCTTCAGGAAAAAGATTCAATAAAGTCATGGCCCAATTATTTCTGAAATTGATGAAATTATACACTTATAGATACAAGAAACTAATGCACCGGTAATGCATGCACATGCACGCACTTAGACCCACACATACCCAGGCACACGAACACATCCACATGTATTCTAAATCATAATATGAACGGTAAACTTACAATTCATTGTGTCATAAATAATTGTCTATTATTTAGGCATATTATAAATTAATTGCCTAAAGTCAGGATAGAGAATACGTAAAGTATGCAGATACAGTCCATACATATGCACATACTAATATATTTATTTATGATTACAATGAACTGGGGTACGGGCCAGATGTGTGTGTGTGTGGGGGTGAGAGGACTCACCAGAGACAGAGTGGGGAGCAGAACAAGTGGATGTACTGAAACACACTGCTGAGGGGAGCAGCGGGAGACAGGAGAGGTCTGCTGCACCATGTGGGTCCCCTCCCTGGCGGGGATCGAACTCGTGCTGCAGTGGCTGCGGATGCTTCAGAGTGTGGCACTTAACCCCTTGTGCCACCAGAGAGGCCCCCGCACATAGTAATACAAACAAGGACAGCTGCCTCCTGTTCAGTACAGGGCCACATCTCCAGAGGACTGAAAGGGAAAGACACAGAGTAGGTGAATTTAAAAGAGGAAGACGCAACTATATGTATCTGACAGAAACTGCACTTTAAATATAAAAGGACAGGTTGAATCTAAGGACGCCGAGGGGGTATGAACTGAAGGTGCACCGAGGGCTCCAGGGCAGTGCCAGCCTTTTGCAGCTGGTGTGGGCACCAGCAAGACACAAATGAGTGAAGCCCCTGGGTACACATGGGAAGGCTTGTTCGTGGGTGTCCGGTGCGGATCTTAAGAGAGCCCCGAGGTAGGCTGTGGGCTTTCACGAATACTTAGATACCGACGGCGGCTCTACCATTGTGGATGCTGCTGAAGCACCAGTGCAAGATGCTAACGCACCGGTGTCCGTGGGTGCAGAGGGCAAAGCCCTCAGCACTCTCTGCTCCAAAAGTAAAACTCCACTAGAAACCTGGTGGTACTAGAAACCGGTGATACTAGAAACCTGGGATGTCTATGTTAAATCAGACTAATAATTGATGATCAATGCTCATTTCATAACGGTGAAGTCAATTCATTAGAAGGTCACATAATTTTTGATGTTTGCACACTTAGAAGTTGAAACACGTACAGCAAACACTGATATAAATGCAAAGAGAAACATGCACATATAAGAGTCGCCACAGAATTCAAGGTCTTTTTCTCAATATTTTATAGAACGAGTTGAGAGAAGCTCTATGAAGACATGAATACCAGTTGGCCAAGAGGAACAGATACAAATTATTTTCAAGTGCATGGGATGGCTTTACCAGAGTAGATTCTATTTTGGGTCATGTGACAAGTTTCAATAAATTTAAAGGGGTTTCAGTCTTAAATGTGTCCTCTGTCTGTGAGGAAACTGAAGTATAACTTAAAATTGAATGATGCTGACTTCCTAAATATTTGGAAACTACTGAACATATTTCTAAATAACACATGGATCACAGAAGAAATAAAACAGGAAAGTAAGATGTATTTTGAAGTGGATGAAAATTCAAGCTCTGGATACAAAAATTATGGGGCTCTGCTGGAAAGGAAGATTTACGGCCAAATCGGTGCTCCTTGGAAAGGAACAGCCTCAAAGGCAATGTTCACACTTTCCCCTTAAGAAAAGTGGGAAGATTTCTACCCAAAGGACACAAAAACACCGATTCAAAAGAGTACCTGTAGCCCCATGTTTATTGCAGCACTATTTATAATTGGTAAGACCTGGAAACAGCCCAAATGCCCAAAAGTAGAGGACTGGATCAAGAAGATGTGGTACATAGACACAATGGAATACTATTCAGCAATCAAAAATAAAAAAAAAACTAGGGACATTTGTAGAAACATGGATGGAGCTAGAAGGAATTATACTCAGTGAAACAAGCCAGAAGGCAAGAGAAAAGTATTGGATGGCCTCGCTTTTAGGAGGAATGTGAAAGAACAATAATCACAACAAAAAATAAGAAAACAAAACAAACAAACAAAAAAAAAAAAACAAGAGAAAGCTCAAGGAAATGGGCAATCATAACCAAAAACAAAAACTCAACAAGATCAAAAGATCAAAGATAAACCCAAGGGACCACGGGGGTGGGCAGAGGGAGGGGAGGGCAAGGACGGGATGAGGCATAAAGAGCACAAGGGACTGAGGCGACCGTGCACGGGTGAGATGGTGGTGGGAACCCCTGGGGACTACAACCGATGTCAAATACAATTAAATCTAATAAAAAAAAAAGAAAGGTGGAAAGATGCACAGGTTAAATTCAGAGTAATCAGAAACCCAGAACTAATTGTTTTGGAAGATAAAATGGATAAGACATTACCCAGAGCACTCAGCGAGTACACACTCACCATTCTACGCAGTGACCTCTATGCTCCATCCACTCAAGGGGTGCTCGGGAGATTGGCTGGTGGGCTTCCCCCAGCACCCCCGACAACTTAGGTGAAAGAGACAGAACCCAAAGCGCAGTGGAGATGAAGTGGATGATCTGAACAGAGCCGCATCAAGCGCAGACGCGTCAGCATCCCTTCAGCTCTCTCCCACCCCCCAGGAGAAGAGGAGCTGGGTCGGCTCACCTCCCGGTGAGAACCGTGGAAGGTTTGCCGAGGCGACGGGAGCACTTTGCACAGACTCCCAGCCTGCGAGCTGTTCAACTCACTGTCAGACCCAGGGTGTTCTGTACCCGGAGCGGACAAATGTATGGCAGGAAAAGAGAGCAGCAGAGCTGTGTCCCCCGACCACAGATAGAAACATTCTTAAAACTCTTTAGCAAATGAATGCAACATACATAAAAAACAATAATGCCTGATGCCGGAGAGTCGTACTAATGCTGCAAGGTTAGTTTCATGCATGAAAATCTGTCCATACAGTTAATTGTATTAGCAGAGTACAAAAGAAAAATCCTCGATCATTTCAATAAATGAAGACAAAACATCTGGCAGAATTCAGTGTCGGCTTCTCAGGAAAACTTTCAGCCAAGCGGGTCCCCCCTTGGGGTCCGCGAGGCCTCGCCCTCCCATTTCCCGGTGGCCGAGGAACGACGGTGCCGTCGTGCCCAGAGGTCACGCGCGCGCGAAACCGTCTTGTGGCCTTCAGGGTCTGCGGCGCGTCTTCCTTTCTGGTCTTGCTGCCTTTTGTTTTTCTTGCTTTGTTTTCTGGATCGTCGGCTTTTATTCAGCGCAGACTTTGGTTCACGCGGCTCACAGCGTCTTTCCAGCCGACGGTCACTCTCTTAACAAGAAGCGCCGGGCTGTCCCCAGCTCTGTGGGACGTTGGCGGCTCCGCCCGACGGCGCGAGCACAACCGGATACGGCGCCGTCTCCCTGGCGCGCCCTGCCCTTCTCGCGCTGGGGTTCCTCGGCAAGGGCAGTCCGCTGCCCGTCCACGCGCACGGCCTCTCTCCGGACGGACCCGTCGGGCCTCCAGGACCTCGCCTGCAGCGCCCAGCCTGGCGCCCTCGGGCCCTGGCCCTGGCCGCTCCGCTGCAGAGGGGCCTCCGGCCGTGCCCGGGGACACTCCTCTTCGCTCTGCCGCTCGCGTCCTTCACCCCCTCACGCGGAAACACGGCTGCGGCCGTGGGGAGACGGCCGACAGCCAGCGGCGGGTGTGGCCTCGCGCGGGGGCCGCCTCCTGCAGCGCTCAGGCCTTCGTCTGCCCCCGCGCTCGCTCCGGAAGGCTCGGGGCGGGGCCCGTTTGCTGGGCCGGCGGCCTCAGGCTCAGCGCAGGCGCTGGGCTCCGTGACCCCGCGCAGGGCGCCCGCCTGTCCGTCGTCTGTGTTCTCTGTGCCCCTCCGATGGTCGGCCCCACGGGGACCCTCCATCACAGCACGGGCCTGGCGGCGGCTGCACCTGTTCACTGAAGGGACGGTGCAAACACTTGCCGACATCAGTGTATTAATTTATTATGAGGGATACATGAGTACCACCTATATAACAGCTATCCTTTATTAAAAGTTAGTATGGGGGGTGCGCCCTGGTGGTACAAGGGGTTAAGTCTCAGTGCTGTCCAGCTATCCACAGCCACTGCAGCACGAGTTCGGTCCCCGGTCAGGGAGCTGACCACAGGGCACAGCAGACCTCTCCTGCCTCCCGCTGCCCCCTCAGCAGTGTGTTTCAGTCCATCTGCCTGTTCTGCAACCCGCTCTGTCTCTGGTGACTCCTCTCACCCCCACACCTGTGGCCTGCACCCCAGCTCTTATGTGCATAAATAAATGAATAAAATCTTTAAATAAATGTCAATATGAAATAACTTTTAGCAGCAGATGGGCAAATAACATGCAAATCTCACCTGTAAAAGCTCAGTGTATGTAGCATTGCCCCAGACCCCAGAAGTTCCGCTCCTCGGGAAGTGAGTTCTGAGATCCACCAAGGTACTAAGGGCACAACTGTCCCTTTTTCACCTCTGTACACTCGGCACAGTGTCCGTCATTAACTAGGTATTCAGTAACCTGTGAGGAAAAAATAAACAAAGTGGCATGGAAGAAACAGAATTCTCTCTTATTTTGCTGTCTCTGTAAGTCTGGGGTATGAAACAGACCAAGGTGAACCTTTTCATGCCACGGAAGTCTTCTGGGCATCGAGGGTTTGAGAAGCACCAGCACCGTGGGCCAGACCAGGCCAGGTGACGTGGTTTAGACAAGGCCAGGGCCCGTCCTTCTCAGAGCCAAGCTGTGCTTTGCTTTGAAGACACGGTGACTACCAGGGAAAGCGCAGCTATTTGGGAAACAACCGAGCGGCCTCACCTCCATCTTCACACACGCATCCCACCGCGATTCTTTCTTGCAGGAAACTTGGACACGGCCAATTTCACACAGCAGCACTGGACAGTAAGTGCACAGGTGGTTCAGAGTGTAGCTGTCAGGGAAATCAAAGAGCACATTAGCTTTCAAGCTCTCAGTAATCTGGCCACTGTACGATCAGTTGGAAATAATCTCCGTTGAAGTTTCCAATTTTTACATAAAAGAAAATGTCACCATATATTTGAAGAGCGAAATTGTAAAAACCTTCCCTTACAAACAGGCGGGATAACTGTTTTCTTCTTTGAAGTAACCATCTATTTTTTGAGTGGGCTTTATGGAGCTGTAATCTACACATGTCAAGCCCATGCTGTTGGTGGTTTTCTTTTTTAAGATAGGAAAATTCTGAAATCGTTTTTAAAAGCAGAGATCAAAACCGTGGGGGCAGTGACCAGGCGAACCTGTCAGGTGGGCGTGGTGAGTCCCGCCACTAAGGGGCATGGGCTGAGCCAGTCCCACAGGTTGACTCTGCAGAGTGATGAAGGATGCCGGACTCTTCCACTTGAAACTCCATGTCATCAAAACAGCGTTAATCGCTCCATTGTGATTGAATTGTGCCAATGAAAACTGTCATTGATTATAATCCTTACAGAGCTGTAATGGCTGCCATTTTTTACCCTATTGGCAGGCAAAGCTGCTTTTCTGCTGCGTCTCGGGTCACTTAGCACCCAAAGGAGCAGTTGTTAATGGAGCCAGATCGTTAGCTCCTGCTGGGCTGAGCCCGCGTCGCCGCCCGGGCACCTCAGGGCCAGAGGCAGCTCCAGGATGGCCACTCTTGCACACGGGGTAAAAAATTCGGTAAGGCTTGATAAATGACTCCATTTATAGCATGAAGAATTACCCCGACTGAAAGTGCTGACCTCCGAGTGGGGAAGAGTGATGACTGTGCATCGGAAGGCTGCTTCGTAGCTGCCTGAGAAACAGGAGACAGCCCAGGCTGTTGCCGGCAAGCAGGTCCCACGGAGCTGGCAGTGTAAAGGCTCAGCGCTGGTCACTGTCATGACACAGTGACCCACTCTGCCCCGGGGCCCGCTGGAGGGCCCGCTGCAGGAGCTCGGCTGGCCTCTGGCACCACCTGAGTCCATGTGCCGGTCAAATTTGCAGATGAACAGAGTGAACTACGTGGGACTTACTGAGGATTTCAAGAGAAGATGCTCGAGAACAGGGCAGAGTCCCAGCCGCAGCGGCTGGGACCAGAGATGCCCAGACACGGTTTTTTGTTGTTACTGTGTGTGGGTCTTTGTTGTTACGATTAAGGAGGCAATTCTGTCTACAGCCGTGTCCCTTGCTTGGGCTCTAAGGCATGTAAAAATCAATTGGATTGTACTAGAGACTCGATTTTTTGAGCGAACAGCTGAATGAGTGAGTGAATGATCTATAGCCTTCAGCAGGATTGTACAATTGGCTGGACAGGACCATGGTCAACGGAAATCACGGAGAGCTGGAGAGAGTGTTGCTGGTGCTGGTTCTGTTTCTCAGAACTCCGTGTGTTCTGTTATTAATGGAGAGGTGCTGGTCAGTACCTGTTTCGTAGACTTCCACCCACGCCTGGACAATCACGGGCTAAGTAAATTGCTACAGATTTAGAATTTTAAATACAGTGAAGGGATCTTTTTGTGAATTCCTTTGCAGAGTGAAAAATCCTTGACTTAGGTTTATTTTAATTTTTTTTTTTTTTGTAAATCATGGCTGGTGTTGAGAGGGTTGTTTTTTCCCAGCCTTATTCTTAAGACCCGGGATTCCATCGAAGTTGCTTACATGCTAATCCTCGATCTGAATGCCCCAAATACCACATTCTCTGTCCTATGGAGAAGTACGTTGACATTAGCATCCCATGAACATCTTCTGGGAGTGAGAGGAACTCCCCGCATAGACGCGACGCCGTCCCCGCACGTCAGGGGACACATTAAGCGTAACTCCCTTTAAGTTCATCTGTGTTGCAGCAAATGGTGGGATTTCATCCCTTTTTATAGCTGTATACTATTCTGCTTGTTATTATCTACCACATCTTGTCCAGTCATCAACTGATGGGCAGTTAGGTTGTTTCCAGCTCTTAATTATTATGAATAGCATCTTAGTGAACATAGGGAGTATACATCTTTTGAATGTGTGTTTCATAGATAGCCAGAAGTGGAATTGCTGGATCATATTGGAGTTATGTATTTCAGTTGCAGAACATCCATGCAGTCTTCCAAAGTGACTGCACCGACTCACATTCCCACCAGCAGTGGATGAGAGCTCCCTTCTCCCGCGTCCTCCCCGCGCTTCTCTCTGATGTTTGGATGGTCATGTCTCCCGCGGGTGTGAGCGGGGCCTCGTTCTCAGTGAGGGTTGCACTCGCCAGCAGTAAGAGAGGATGAACCTCTTCTCCTGCAGGAGAACCACCTTCTCCTACAGCTGGGCCACCTGCACGTGATCTTTGGATAAGTGTCTGTTCGATTCTGTGCCGTTTTTTAAAGGGGTAGTTTGTGATGTTATTGTTGAGTTGTGTGCGAGGTGCTTGTGCATTTTAGACAGAATTAGTCTGCACCAAAACTATTTCCCAAAGGATTTTTTGTGTTTTGTTTTTTTACAGAACTGAAAAGAGACAGATATTTCTAATCAAGGAGGGGTCTGCTTAGGAATGTGGGGGGGTATCCAGCTACTGCACACATCTGTTTCTCATGCCCAGGCACGCTATGTCTGCACGCGCTCTCCTGCAGCGGCCTGCCCATTTCCAGCCCGAGTGACCTGCGTGCCGGCCCTGCCCCTGCTCAAGACAGGAGATGTGGACTAGAATGAAGCTTCTCGGCTCAGGGAGCGCCTGCTGTAAGCTCAGTGTTTGAGCTTCACGGTAAACCTCCGAGGCATATACGCAGCTACTTCCCTCATTCTCAGAAGGGAAAAACGTGAAGGACCAGGGAGGTTAAGAAACTTGCCCAGAATAAAAGAACAATTTAGTGCCAGAGCGGGCGTTGGGCCTGTGCTGTCTCCTGCCTGTGACCCATAAGCCTTTGCATTTGCCCCAAGAAGGAGGAGCTGAGAGCCTGGGGCAGAGAAGCAGCAATGTCCTTAGGAGCTGAGTTTGCAGGGCTGTCTAGGTGCCCACGTGTGAGTGTCCAGTGGGCATTTGGTGGACATTCAGGGCTCCCGTTTAAGAGAATGTTTGTTCCTGGACACATCGGTATAGTGTCATCTCTGGAAACTGAGAACGTACATAAAAAATGATCCAGAATTACACAGGCTTTTTTTTTTTTTTTAAAAACCCTTGATCTGAGAGTGTAAAGGGCATGTGATGACCTCTTTCTATAGCTAGGTAACTGATTGATAGTTTCATAAACCCAAATGCTATTTTCTGTTTAATAGCAGTGAAAAGATGCGATTCAGTCTAGGTAGGTAAGAATTTTCAGTCTGCTGCGGAAAGAAAGCCTAATGCCTCCTGTATGATTGTAAATGAATGTAAAATCTCCCCTGAACTCTGGTTAGCCTTTCTCCTCTAGAGCAATCTCCAGCTGAACCCTCACCCATCACGCTCAACCCCTTGGCGTATTGCTACCCGGTGCTGTAGAAAGATAGGCACTTCCAGAGAAAGCACATTAGTTAAGCATCAATTGCAACTTAATGGGCCAAGGTATCTGAATGATATTCTACAATGACAATATAAATCTTTTCTTTAGACTGTTTGGGGAATATGCTGTATCTCACTTGGAATCTCTGGTGTGGACTTAGCTATCAATAATCTTTTCATAGAAGAGTCATTTGAATAGATAGATTTTGAGAATAAATAGTCTAGAATGAGAGGAAAAATACAATAACGTAATAGGTGCGATATTGGGGTAGACGTACTGTAATGTGAGAGTTATGATGGAGAGAGATGGAAGGAGAGGAGAAAGAACGAGAATTAATACACACACATGAATCACAGCTGTGGTGCTATGTTTCTGTCTTCTTTGCTAGCGGCTGACATCATTCCATCTTCAACCAAGTGCGTCGCAGGTGGCATTTTTATGGGGCTGAAGGAGAAGACTGAACCAGCCCAGCAGGCAATAGGAGCTGTAAGCTGGGCCACTCTTAGCCAGCGATGGCAAAGCCGCTCCTACTTAATCGGGTTTACGCGTGAGGCGCGCGCCCCATCTTTCTCAGCCCGTGCCCCATCTTTCTCAGCCGTCCGGGCCGCTCGGGGATGCCGCAGGTACCGGGGGCGGACAGCGCGCACCACAGGGCGGGGGAACTGCGGGTTGGGGCGTCGCTCGGCCTCCCCCCGGCAGCCTGTTTAAGCGTCATGGACACAGAACTTCAGGACTAAACCTCCTAGCGAGGTGGGCTGAGCAGTGGAAATGTTTAATAAAGGAAGGTTTGCTTCGCCACGAAGACGAAGGGCACGGAGCTCTGGGCGTCCGCGGGGTGGCGGGGCCGAGTGCTCGAAACGCCGAGTCCAGGCAGAGCGCAGCAGAGGACCGAGGCAGCGGGTCCGCGCTGGCTGCAGCCCGGGCCGCTCGCGCGGACCCTGCCCGGCGTGGGGTGGGCGCCTGGTGCTCCGCGGGGCCGGGGCCTGAGCACCCCGCACGCACGAGGCTCCTGTGCTGCTCGCTTTGCACATGAGGCCCAGCCCTGTCCTTCACATGGGACACTGACGCGGTGACAGTTGCTGTTTGTCCGCGGCTGACAGACATGCGGCTGACCCCCGAGGCGCAGGCCGGAGCTGCTCCGTGCAGACGCCCAGGCCGGCGCTCGGAGCGTTGACCCGCCTGCTCCCAGGCCTGGCGCGCGCTCTGGCCCCAGAGCGTTGTTCTCCTGCAGGTAGAGGAGGAGAGCATCTCGGGTTATTTCCCCCCAAATTATGTTTGTTGACGTAGATATGTTCACATCTTTGATTTGCTTGGGGTTGTAGGTTCGACCTCTCCAAATACTACTTGTCCACCCTGCCCACTCTGTGTCCCAGCAACCCTCCACCAGGTTCCATTACCCACCCCCATACACACACACACACAGTTGGTGGCCTTACTTCTGCAGTCAGATATTAAGATTTTGGCTCTAACTCTGGTGGGTTGCTCTCTAATTCCACATCTAAGTGACACTATCTGGTCTTTGTCTTTCTCCTGATTTATTTCACTCAGCACTATCCTCTCCAGTTCCATCACGGTGTCCTAAACGTCAGCAATCCCACTTGCAGGTATCAACCCCGGGAATACTAAAACACTCGTTTGAAGGGTTGTACACCCTCCCATGTTCATTCAGGGCTAGTTACAACAGCCGAGTTATGGAGACCGTCTAAGTGCTCAAGGACAGAAGAGTGCATCAGAAAGATGTGGCATACACACAATGGAATACTACTCAGCTATGAAAAAGATAGAACGTGTAAAGTCAGAGCAGCTGAATTAGTGCTTTGCAAGAGGAGGCGGGAGACATGGTTTTGGATAATGCCTGTGCTTTGAGGAGACCAGGTAGGTGGCAAGAGAACTCCGGGTGCATGGAGCAACTTGAGGAGAGTTGAGCGACTAAGAGAGCACCTTCACAAGATGGAGAGTCCCATAGCATTCACGCCCCAAGGTATCTCCCTTGACAGATGGGTGACTTTTAGGCTGTTTTCATTTGGGTAGGGGCAACTATCAAATTCCCACCTTTTCTTGTGCCCTTTGTTATTTTTTTGATGCTACACTCCCAGAAATTCTCACCTAGAGTGTCTCACATTCTTACCTGGAGGAAGGTGAGGTATCAGTTTTCAAAGGTAGTGAGTTTGAAAAAAGAAGCACATGGAAGTTGTAGACCACGATTTTTATAGTTCCAGCTTTTTGCGAAGCCAACAGCAAGTCCAGCCCTTCCAGTCTGGATAAGACTTGGCTGTGTTTGTCTTAGAGCTTCCATGAGGATACAGACAGAACACGGTGTTGCTCTTGTTTGCTTCTGGGCTCGCTCCTCCAGGTGTCTAACTGCATCCGGAGTGCTGTTTCTTTGTTCTAGGTGAATAATTAAACATCTCTGAATTTAACATTCTAAGTTAGGCACCGCGTCTCTTTAAATGGAGAAGTTAAAATAGAAAATATTTAGGAAAAAAACCTCCTCAGTTCTATTCTTTGCAGTCCTCTTTTTCCGTTTTGGATTTTTCCTTCCAGGTGTATAGTAGAGGGTTTTAATTCAAACTGTTGCATTTCTTTTGCATTGCCATTGCAGCTAGTAATAGCAACCACTGCCCTCTTACAATAGCACTTGTTATAATTGTATATATTATTAATATTTCAGAAGGAGTCACTGCTTTAGGTGTAGGACAAATAGGAAGGTTTAGCATTAGTGGAATGTTACTGTTAACGTCACCTCTGCTAATTCTTGTAAACGGGCTGCACAGCTTCATCAGGGGCAGAAGCCTAAAAGCAGAGATGAGAATAATCTGGGTTTGCTGTAGTATTTCAAGTTTAGCAATAGAACAAACCGTACTTCCGCTGAGCATTAAAACTGAGACGTGCCGACGGCGGATGGTCAGGTCAGTGAGGAGCACGAGATGCAGGGGGCAAGCACGTGACCGGTCAGCACGTTGGCCTCCGGTGCTGCTGCTGCTCTGGGGACTGCATCGTGACAGACGCAAACGCACATGTGGAGGTTGGGCTGCAGCTCACAGGAAGCGCTTCCGTCTTTATGGACAAGAGGGACTTTCAGTCTCGTGGGACAGTTCAGAACGCGCAGGGTTTATGTTGGCTTTCTCTTGAACACCCGGCGCTCACACAAGTTTGGCTCCTCATCCCGCCCCAACAGCAGTTAGCACGACTGTCGCTAGCATGGCCGGGAAAGGTGCGGTAGAGGAGTTGGCTTTGGAAGGTGTTGGGTGACGTGCGTCGAGGCTGAGGGGTGCAGGGAGCGAGACTCCGAGTCAGTGGCCGGAGCTGGAGCGGCCTGGAGTGGCCAGCACGCTCCCGCCACGCTCTGGAGTGGCAGAGTTGTCCTTGCTTATGCCTCTGGCCACCCACCGGAGGGGCCTTGTCCCTCTGTCTGAGTCTAGGCTTTTGGCGTCTTCCCTCCGGTCCACGCCCCAGCCGAGCCGTCTCCCGACCGCCTCTGGCGTGTGCTCTGCTGGCGCTCTCCGACTTCCTCCCACGGCCTCCCTCCTTTGTCCGGAGTCTTCTTGGCTGCCACTCTTCCAGCTCATCAGGTCCGAGGACCCTCCAGGCCCAGTTCAGTTCCTGCCATGGACGTCCCCTGGTTCGGCTCGGATAACTGGCAAGCACCAGTCACGACGCGAAGGTGCCTTTCACGTCTTTACAAAATGCCTTTTGTGATGAACAGAGAGCACGGCTCCTTAAGTGCCCCTAGACAATAGCTAAGAATAAATTTCTAAGGCTGTGGAGGGCACCGAAGAGCATTCCGGGCGGAATGTAAAACGTGACTTATTTCATTGTTTGGGAAGGTGAATGGATAAAACCACACAGGAAAAAACGGGTGGCTGTGTCCAGCCGTCTCGTCGGTGACGAGGGTGTGGCATCTGGACGAGGAGAAGACAGAGCTGGAAGGGCGGGAACGGTGTGGTCCAGGCCGAGGGCGCTTCGGACAAGTGAGCACACAGGCTGCTTCTCAGTCCTGCTGTCATGTCCTGGCCCAGCTCAGCAGAAGGAGATGTGTCATCTTGTGGCAAAGACTGACTGTAAGCACGTGTGTCCTTTCAGGAATGAGACCCGGAGTTTCAGTCTAGAAGGTTCCTGGCGTGTGGCTCCCCTCTGCATGGACCCACACTGTCCGTGGCTGAGGAGGACCGGATTTGGGGCGCCACGGGGGTGGGCTGGCGCTCTCGCTCTGCTGCCTGTTTCCCTGTAACTTCAGGGAAGACTGACCTGCTGTAGCCTCTGACTCTCAAGTCGTATCCTCTTCTTTAAATGGGCGATTTTAATAATCTCAGGAGTTAACGATATTTCACAGGCTTGGGGAGGGTTACAGCAGGTAATGAAGTTAGATAAATGCAGCACAGCGAGCGAGTCCCTGTGAAGGCGCCAGGAGAATCATCTACTTTTGCTAAACTCAAATTTTCTCGAAAAGGTTGTAGCGATGATTAACACACGGCAGAGCGGACACTTAATTGCAGGTATACATCTTAAACACAGGCTCACATATAAATAAATCAGACAAGCGTTTTCTTATTTTTCTTCTCGGCAACTTCTCTTAAGATCTCTACTCTTGTGGGTGAAACGCCAGGGACGCTGAGACGCTCCTGTTCCGGGAACACGCCACTGCTCTGGGCACGTCTGCACGGCAGGGAGTCTGCCTGCGGGGACAGGGCGTGTGGGTCCGACGGAATGTTTTCATAGATTCTGCTAAGCGCCGTCCTCCCCCCCCCCCCCCCCCCCCCNGCCCCCCCCCCCCCCCCCCAGTCCAGATAAACAGTGTTCCTCTGGCCCCCTCCAGATTGCTGCTCCACCCCCAGGTGCTCAGGATCGAGTCTGTCCTTCCATTCCACACAGGGCAAGCGGGAACCTGCCCCGGCATCTGGCCTCCTCTCTGGGCTGTTCTGCCGGACGTGCACGCTGGGCCTCGGGGAGGGGTCCCCTGGTGGGCCTGGCGCGGCCCCGCAGTCAGTGGCTGTGGTGGTCTCCCCGTCCCTGTAGCTCCTCCTGCACTCATAGGAAGCGCTTTCTGGTGCTGACCGTGCTCTCTCTGCCACCACTTCCCTGTGGGCTCTGACTTGAAAGCCAGAATCGAGACTTTCATTTTCCGGTTCTGTCTCCCTGCATCAGTGGTGTGATTTCATGGCTAACTGGGGTGCTGAGGATACAAGAGCCGACGCATAAATCAGGCGGTGGTTCCTGGGGTCCCTGGGGACAGGGCTGCCCCTAGGCCAAAGCACCGGCCTGGCCCCGCCTGCACCTGAGTGTGGCGAGGATCTGCTGGCCGGGGGAGGGGGCAGGAAGAGGCGGGCACAGAGCGCGTCACTCACTCAGATGTGCAGGCACAAGAAGACACAATCAGTGCTTAGGGTGCCTGGAGGGAAACTCTGGAGTAAGCCCTTTTTCTTTGGAAGAAAATTTCGGCAGGCGCAGGCATGAGGCAGGAGGCAGAGGCTGCTGGGGTTCAGGGTGCACTGCTCTGTCGGGGCGTCTTCCTTGGCCTCTCCTCGCTTGTTTGATTTCCCGTAAGTGAATAACTTATGGGCAGGTGAAGCTTGGGAAATGGTCACGGAAAACTATTTTTTCTCCTTTATGAGTCCAGTAAGGGTCACAGTAACGAGAACTTAGAAGGTCGGGATTCTGCAGCAAACGGCTGGGCTTGAAACGGAACTCCGTCCCTTACCGGTGGACGGGTGTGTCTAAATAGCTCCTTCTCCCTCCTGAGTCTCAACTCCTAGTTCACAGACCCGCTGATCTCACGGGACTGCTGCCAGTAACAAAACGGAGCAGATGACCGATGTGGACGGGCGGCGGGTGGACGAGGAGCCGCAGTCTCCAGAACCTGCTCTGTTCCAGGTGGCGCTGGCTGCTGGGCACGGGAAAGGCAACATGTGAGACACATAATTTGTTGCATAGTAAGGATTATTTTTAGTTTTCTGAATCCTTTCACTCTCAAGACTAGATGCGCTATCACTGAATATTACGATTCAACGAAAGTGCCCCGAGTAGTGTCCCAGCTCACCTGCACACGCGCCGCACCTGCTGACGTGCAGTGTGCACACGAGCCTGAGGACGCAGGCGGGTCTTATTTCCTGTGCACAACAATTCTGCATAATACTGAAGAAGCTCTTCGAGTAGATCACGCTTAAATATACTGAGATTTAAAATTGTTCTAAGATTTTGAAAAAATCCTCCAAACAGTGATAAATATTTGACAGCAGTTTTTACGAATCCTAAAACATTCCTTCACGTTTATGCAGAAAACAAGGTGTATTTGTACACACACCCACACGCACTAATTGGGGACATCAATCTTGACGTTTCCAACTTATGACAGCTTTTTGTGGGGGCCCTGGGAGAAGCCAGGCGGTGGGGTGATGTGGGAGCTGAAAATCCATGCTCCTTGAAGCCGTCTCAGAGGCCCGAGGCCCCGCCCCTGGCACCCAGGCCCCGCCCCCTCCAGCAGCCACCCCACCCCTCTGGCAGCCAGCCCCGCCCTCTGGCAGCCAGTCCCGCCCCTCTGGCAGCCAGCCCCGCCCCCTCCAGCAGCCAATCCCACCCCCTCCAGCAGCTAATCCCGCCCCCTCCAGCAACCAGGCCCCGCCCCTCCAGCAGCCAATCCCACCCCCTCCAGCAGCCAGCCCCTCCCCCTCCAGCAGCCAGTCCCGCCCCCTCCAGCGGCCAGGCCCTGCCCCTGGCAGCCAGACCCACCCCTCCAGCAGCCAATCCCGCCTCCTCCAGCAGCCAGCCCCACCCCCTCCAGCAGCCAGGCCCTGCCCCTGGCA
>JAGFMF010011614.1:12055099-12085823 GCA_019455555.1 Galemys pyrenaicus | reverse complement strand
GCAGCCAGCCCCGCCCCTCCAGCAGCCAGCCCCACCCCCCAGCAGCCAGCCCTGTCCCCTCTGACAGCCAGCCCCGCCCCTCCAGCAGCCAGCCTTGCTCCCTCCGCAGCTGGCCCGGGTCAGGGTCTCCCGGTTCCTGCCTGGTGTTTCATTCCCCGCAGACACGGCCTTGGCTCCTGCTCTCCGCCGTTCCCTGCTGCGGAGACTTGCCTCTCTGAGGTTTCTCTTCCCTGTCTCTCCCCACCCTGCCTGCCCGCCCAGCCTGGGGCCTGCCCCCCGCGAGCGCACGGGCCCTCCAGAAGGCCGCTGCCCTGCGCTGGGGTCCCGCTCTGTCCCGGGCACTCTGTCCAGGCAAGCGCGGAGGCCTTCGCGTCTACGTTTTGCGGTCACGGCGGTCCGCGGCGTCTGCCCTGCAGGGGCCGTGTCCAGGGCATGCCCACCGCGAATGCCCATCGCCGTCTCCACCGCGCCCAGCTCCCTCCAGCCCTGCCTCTCTCCGGCCCTACGGCCGCCTGGGGTCCGGCCGGATGTCTGGGCGCGTCACTGGCTTGGCTCTGCCCGCGCCATGCAAGTGACCCTTCCAGCGCTGTCTTGCTTCTCCCGCCCGCCCGCCCGCACCCCCTCCATCCGTCCGTGTCCCAGCCGCAAGGCCTTTCTGAGCCGGCGGCGCGCAGCGCGTGCAGACGCCCCTGTGCGTGGCTCCTGGTGCTCCGAGGCGGAGGCGGTTCCGGGCAGCGCTGCGGAGCGGGGGCGCAGGGGCGGCCTCCCCCCACCCCGCGCGGCTCTGCCTTCTGAGCTAGGTGGGCAGGAAATGCTGGTTCCGTGGGGTCTGCTGCGGTGTTGACAGCCCCCTCGCCGCTCTTCACGGGCGGGGCAGGGTAGGCTCGACGCCGGTGGCCGAGGCCTCTCTCCCTCCACGTGGGGTCGGCACTGGTCTTCTGACGTGCTCCCCAATGTGCAAGACCGCACAGACGAGACCGCGCTGCTTCCCGTCTGTGGCCGTGAGGGCCCCGGGCCTCTGCGACCCCGTGTCCTTCCCGGAGCAGCCTGTCGTCGCCTCTGTCCTCACTGCGTCTTGGCCGCCTGCCAGTGCTGCGGCTCTGTATCCGTGTGCCCTGCTGTGAAGTCGCGCGGCCCCTGTCTTGTCTGGTGACTGCACCGCCGCAGAGCTCGAGGGATGGTGGCTGACGGGACGGGCTGACGGGCTGGGCCCGCTGGGGCTGAGTCGGCACCGGCCTCCACACTCGGGAGAGGTGGGCTGCGGGGCAGCCGCGAGGCCTTTACTGTGCGCTGGCGTGCGCAGCGTGGGATGGCGCTGCCAAGAGGTTAGCGCTTCTCAGCCTGCGCACACCGAGCGGAGGCTCGAGCGTCACGTCCTCACCCCGCACCTACGGCCAGCACGCAGCAGCTCGAGCTTAGTGCAGGGGCGTCGGCCCCAAAGCCCGAGGCTCTCTCCGGGCCCGCTTTGCCCGCCGCCTCCGCCAGGGTCACCCGCTGGCCCTGGCACGCGGACCGGCGTGCATGGAGCGAACCTCGACGTGTCCACCGCGCAGGACGGCTGGGTCCGGGGAGGCTGGGCCTCGCGCTGCCAGCAGAGCGTTCCTGGATGGAGAACCCGAGGTTCAGAGATTGCGCTGGAGAATTCCTGATACTTAAGCACACAGAAAGTGTCATTTCCTGCTCTTCTGCCTGGAGAAAGCGCAGTACGAAGAGATGAAGTCAGGTTATCTCGAGGGGGAAGCTGCGGGCCGACTTGATTAACCCGGAGCGGCCCGCAAGCCTGCAACCGTCTGGCGAGGAACAGGGAGGATGTTTCCTGCCTGAAGCGGCGCGCTCAGTGCGCTCTCGCCCGCGCTGTCTTTCTCGCGTCACCGCTGGCCTTGGGGACAGTCCCCGCGGCCTGGGCACCCCGCCGTGCGTCTGTGTATTCCCTCACCTCCTCGAGGCGGCGCCCGCACGTCAGGGCGAAGGAGACACGGCAGTGACAGCCCCGCCTACACCGAGTTTACCCCTGAAGTTATGGGGATATTGGGCTGAGTTAGTGCCTCGGGGACTGTGGCGCCCGCTTCGAGAATTCAGAGGGCGAAGCACCACATGGTGAACAGGCCTGGGAGAGACTTCTCCGCGGAAGCTCTGAGCTCTGCGGAAGGACGCAGGCCACGATGGGGCATACGACGCACGTGCGTGAAAGCGCACGTCCACGTGGGCCTTGAGAGTGGCTGAGGACTGGGCACCACCATGAAAAGGCCCCGACGCCGCTCGTGGGATGTCGGTGCTGGAGGCGGGAGAGCGGAGCCTCTTGGGAGGCGCTGAGCGAGCTCGGTGAGCACGCGGGGCACCCCGCCCTGCCCACAGGGGTCTCTCGCCAGAGGTCTGGGGTGCGCGCTTGCCTGTGTCCTGGAGTCTGGGTCAGTTGCGGCGCGGGGCGTGAGGCTGCTGCTCCATAGCGCACACTCTGGAAATGCTTGCAGGAAACGTAGTCAAAGGGTGTGAATGTTCGTGAGGTTGTGGAGGTCCTGCTTTTCATCGTGGCCACATCACCATGGCCGCTAACCCGAGACTGTGCATGCGCGCCCCCCACCCCCCAACACTCCACATCAAGGAACTGCAGGTGTGTCTCCAGGAAGCTTCCTTTGGGTGGGATCCTCTGCTCTGGTCCTCTGACGGGATTCATCCGCTTTCAGTTGGTGGGGAAGGATGAGGAGGAAGAGGAAGAGGAGGAAGCAGCAGCAGAAGAGGCAGAAGCAAGGGGAAGAGGAGGGGGAGAGGAGAGGGAAATTTGTTGGCTTATATCCCTTAGTAGATAGGTAGCATAACACCTGTTCAGGTAATACCACCATCAGATTCTCTCTCTCTGTCTCTCCTTCCATCCTTCCCAGTCCCTCCCTTTCTGCTCCCACATGCCACCATCTTGCGTTGAGACCTGCTACCGCTGCGTGCCCGGTCTCCTCTCTGCTTGCAGGCCAGCAGCAGACTGCCACACTCTCCTAGACAACAACTCCTACATACACAGTTTTCTTTAAAAGCTCAGTGTCTCTGTGGTGGTGTTGGGCTGACATCTGCCATCCCCCAGCCATATGCAATAGGTTTCCCGCCACAGAAGCTTCTGGTACCAGGAAGAGTGGGCAAGTGATGTTGGAAAGAGTAAACAAATACCCTCCCCCTTGTGCTTTTCATCTTCATGCATCTATTTCAAGAGTGCTTCCTCCTAGCATATTACGACTATTCCATATAAACCCCCAAATGCTCTAATACCTTCCCCCATCACCCCAACTCATGTGTAGGTGCGATGCTCAGCTCCAGACCCTGGATCCATGGGCAGCGAGTGTTCCCATTAGTCTTGTCTAAGTGTGGGCTCACACAGTCGTCTGTGACCAAATGGTTAATTCAAATTAATTCTGAAACCTTCCATCTACTGTGAGATGGTCCACAGCCCAACCACAAAAATAGCAGTTACCGAGAAATTAAAATAATAAATGAAAGAGGTTGACAGCTTCTGTTCCAGTTCATGGTGACTGTACTTGCAAACCCCCCTGACACTCTGGCGCTGAGAACAGTCGTTTATGGGATCTTCTCTGGTTCTGCGGGTCTCCTGCTGCGGTCACAGCTTGCAGGCGGTGGGCGGCCATCGGCGGTGGCCACAGAGCAAGGCGAGCCGCCCCCTTCCCTTGCAGGGCTTCCTCTCTGTTCCTCAGGCCTCTCCCTGCTTGTTTTTTCCACTCAGTCTCTTCAGCGGGGTAAGTGGAATTCTTTCTTCAGGACTCTCTGGAAGGTTTTCTAGAAGCTGAGGTGCAGAAATTTCCTAGTGTCACTCCCCCTGACTCTTGCAGTTGAAGCCGGTCATAGGGCTTGCTGCTCTGAGAGCGCGTTCCCCCAAACCAAGGTCATTTGAAGAACAAACCTGTTGTGTTGAAGGATCATACTTAGAGTGGGTTACGGGGCTTTTGGTGCCTACAACAGCAGACAGGACTTTGGATCCAGGCGGAACTCATGCTCTCAGCACCCCTCCCTTGGGTGTCCTAGTCCCTGTTCATACACATGTATGAGACTTATGTGAGTGGACGTTTGGGAGTGAGGAAGGAGGACACGTCACACATGCCGTTGTTTTACTAAGGTCAGTAGAGTGGGGTACGGGTCACAAGTACAGGCTGATGCACGTGAAAGAGACAATGGAGGCACTGGCTGTCCTCCGAGGTTGAATAGTCACAGGCCCAAGGTGGCGCCTGCACAAGATGGCGCCCGCATAAGATGGCGCCCGCACAAGATGGTGTCTTTTTGGTTTCTCTATATAGGCTACCAAGACTATGTATGAAAGGGATTGCAGGAAGGCAGGGATGCTGGCAGAAGTGGTCCCGGGACACGTGTCCGGAAGCTGACATCACAAGATAGCATTCTGTTGTCCAGAGACAGCAAAGACTGACTCCCCCCAAGTGCACTCAGCCCCTGGTCTTCCACTTTGCTCCAGACCCTGCCTCCTCTGCGTTCTCTTGTCCCACATGGCCTTCCCTCAGTGGGGCTGAGACGGCTCACGTGGAGCGCCCACCTCATCTGGACCCGTGCTTACAGCTCCTGTGTCCTTCCTGGGACCTCCTTGGCCAGTCTGACTTGTCCAACTTGTCCAGAGCCCGGCCACCAACCGGCCACACGCCAGAGAGGGAGCGCCACCAGCGGCATCTGCCTTTTGCTGCCCTCGGGGCTGGGCTCAGGCGCTCAGCCTGAGATGGAGGAGCATGAAAACGCTGCCCCTGAGGGTGGCCCGGGTGGGCCATCCCCACTGCAGAGGGGCCACCAGCCGGCTCACGTCCCCGGGCCGCTGGAACCCAGCGTTCTTCCTGTTTCTCCATCTTGGTTGTTGCTCGTACTCGCTTTAATGGGAACACGAAGTTTCGCCGTCTTGGTTTTGCAGAATTTATGATGATCAGACGATTCCTTGTCTTGGATATTTAGCTGTGGGCTAACACTGTTTTCTTAGGGTTCCGTTTTGTTCTGCGTCGACTCAGGCAAGCAGCCCACTGCGCTCTCAGAGGACTGGCCGGATTCTGAGAGGAGCAGCCCCTGTGTGGCGCCTCACGTCCGCTCCCGCCAGGTCTCTTCAAGCGGTTGCTTGCTCCAGCACGTTCTGTGGTGGAAGGTGAACCAGATGTGTCCCGGTCTCCTCATAGCCACCGATCCCGAGGTGGCACAGGGTGAGGGCATGCTTTCTGCTTCACCCACGCGGCTTCTGTGCGTCCCTCCTGCTCACGGGTGACCCACCAACAGGTGGCGCGCGGCTCCAGGCAGAGGGCAGTGGGGAGGGCTCCGTCTGAGTCCTGAGTGGCACCTGCGCCCCTGCAGAACCCCCGGTGTCTCCTGCTGCGTTTCAGCCCCTCCCAGGGCCCCGTGGAGGTGGCGTCTCCGTCTGGTGAGTGGCCAGTCCTCCTGTGCTGTAGCCACGGGAAGGCCCTCATTGGCATTTTCAAACCGCTTTTCCACAGAAAGCGTCCAGTTCCTTCCCATCTGTGGAGAGGATAGAAACGCGCAGAAGCTCCTGAAAACCCAGGCAATAATTGGCTTTAGAGATGAAGTTCTTCTGTCCTTGACGAGAACATTCCAGATCATTAAATCTCGACAAGGAGCGGTCGTGGCAACGGGGCTGCTGGGCACAGAGAGCACCGTCCTCCGTGGCTGGACACAGAGCTCGAGTGCTGTCCACGCAGCCTCGGGCTCCACCGGGCCCCGCGTCCGGCAGGTCCCCAGCCTCAGAGCCAGGATGCAGCGAATGGCCAGTGGAGTCGGGAGCAATGTGCTTCGGCTCTGGCTTCAGGGAACGGGACTGAGCAGAGCCTGAGCCAAGACCAGAAAGGTCTTCGCTGCTCTGTTTCTTCTTTCCCTCTTTCTCTCTTTCATTGTCTGGGTTTGAAATGGAGTTCTGTGCCCTCCCTGCAGACACTCGCGGAGACTCTTGTCTCTGGCCAACAACCGTAAGCTAATGCTGGTGGGGACTGAGACCCAGACCCAGGGCTGCAGGGAGCGCCCCACGCTCTCGTCCGCCTCCGTCCTGCAGCGGTGTCTCTCTTGTTCACCTCGACAACCACGTTTTATTGGACTCATGACACCGCTGCGGCTTAGGGTAGTGGTGACACGTGAAACACAAAAATCTTTGGCCAATTCTCTTTTTCAGTACAAAGGGCATAGTCTTGGAATAAAAAGTGAGAGGGAAAATAAACATTTACATTTCAGCGGAGACTGCTTTCTGGACGTGAAACGTGAATGGGCGGGGGCTGTTTGATACCACGCAGGAGACGCGACCATGTGAGGTCCACGTGTGGACGGGCTCTGGGCGGCCCGCGCCGAGGTGTAGCCACGGGGAGGGAGGCTGAAGCCGCTGCGGGCGCTGGGTGGCAGGTGTGGATTTTCATTATTTCAGGGAGTTTCCATCACACTCCAAATGGATTTTTTTATTGTTTTAGTGGGAAGAAAGCAGTAAAGAAAAAAAAAAAAAACCAAAATGATAATTCTTTAAAAAAATGTGTGTTAAATTCGGATTCAAGTTCTGTTGTGTAGAAATATGGTCTCACCAGTGGTCTAATTAGTTTTCTGTAGCCGTTATCCAGATGATGCCTGCAGATCTGAAAGTTACAGGCTAGCAAAAGTTGACTGATTTTGCTCATCAACACCATGATAGAAACTGCCAGATTGATAGAAATCTTAGGAATCCACCATCTTACTCTTCTTTCGCTGGACGTTCTGGGTTGTGGAACGTGGGGTCCCTTCCTGAGGCAGCAGGAGGTGGCGTGAGCCTGTGGGGGGGCACCAGGGGTCCCTGCTAACCGTGTGTTCTCAAGGGTTTCACGTAGTCTTGTGAAAACCTTGTAAATCAATAAACAAAACTTGTAAAGTGGTAAATGCCCAAACTCCATGTGATTAAATTGGGTGAATCAACATACCAGATGCTATTTGGGTCTTCTGCTGTGCTGAGAGCTATTACTGCCAGCGACACATCCAGCAGCTGCAAAGATAATTTTTATGTTCATTATATTTACTATGTTACTGGGAGGATTAGAAGCCCCTGAAGTAGATCTTAAAAGGTTTTATTACTCTATAAAAGACTCTGTCACTTTCAGCTCCATTAGCCGCGCCCTCTGGATGGGTGATAACATTCTCAGAAGGGGCCCTACGGCAAGCCCAGGGCAGCCCCCCAGGCAGGCGTCCATCAGGGAGCTCGGTGGGCAGAGGCCGGTGAGGGGACTGCAGGGGACACGGCCGTGGGCTTCATGCTTCCTGCAGCCCGGCACGAGTCTTGTGCCCTGGGTTTGAGTTTCAGGAAGTCTAGATGTTCACACACTAGCAGACTGAGATCTGCACCTTTTATTAACAAGGCTGTCGAAACACACCCAAAAGCAGGGTACGCAGTGGGGGACACCCAGGCACCCGGGCTCTTCACTTGGGGAGCAAGCAAGAGTCCTTGTTTGTAATTTGCCCAGATAAAGGCTGGATTTTGGGGCCACTTTTTAAAAAATATATTTTACATCATTCTCCATTTTTGTGCCATGTGTACTTTCTCCTCTCAGGTGTGGCCCGTGAAATCCCCGCCACCAGGTCACCACGTCCCATCAGAGCAGCGAGCGGGAGAGAGAGCAGGAGACACAGCCTCTGGGTCACAAGGTGAGAGGCAAGCCAGGGTTGACCTGCTCTCTGTTTTCTATATCTATGTAATTGCACAACAAATATTTAGAGCCCTTTTGCTGAGGGCTGGCGCCGTGGAAGAGCCGCTCAGTTTAACACGGGGCTTCCCGGGGCCGAGCGGACCACGGTGGTTGTGCTGTCTGCAGAAGCTGCAGAGAGAAGACGGTTTTCTCTGAGTGGGCGCGGCACTCTGCACGTGGGCTTGACATGGGGAAAAAAAAAGTCTTCTCTATCTCTTAGTTATGACAGGATCTGACACATTTTCAATTCGAATGGATTTTTCTGACTCAGTCCCCAAAGCTCTGCTCTTAATTTTCTTAAATTTTTTCTACCCTGATATTTAATGTAACGAGTATTGGAAGCATTTGAAGAGGGTCTCTGTTTCCTTAAAGAAGAAAGATAAGCCAGCAGTTTGGTGGCCTTTGATGTAAAAGCCTTCTTGACTCATCTTAATAGAAAAGGAGCCGGAAAAACAGGTCCGATTTCGCAGAAAACGTTGCGGACGGACGCGTGATTCAGAACTACAAGCCCTCGTCTTGAGACTGTTTGATTTCGGTAGTTTACATTTAATCCGAAATGACATTTCATAGATTGCTGTTCTGTAAACGAGTTGGCTTTCATTGTTGGGAGAGAAAGTAAGCAAAAGTGCTTTTCTAGAAGGAAAAAATTATCTGGGGAAATGGACACGTTTTCTCTGAATTGAGCTGAAATGTTTCTGCCTTTTGCGCCCGTATCTGCGCCACGGCGTTTACCCACAAGGTGGTCTTTGGAGGAAACGGCGGCTTCTGAAATATGCAACGGGAAACTGTCCAGGTGTTTGGCCAGCTACACTGCGGGGCGTCCCGTGGGCCCTGTGGGCTGTGAGTGCCCTGAGCCCCTGGACGTGGGGGTGGTGTCGCCCCGCTCCCACCAGGTGGGCGCTGCTGCATCTGCAGAGCCCTGGCGGGCTGAGCCCAGGCTGAGGCCCACGGAGCTGCTGAGGGGCCGGCGCTGGGGTCTGTGGCCTGGAGCCAGGTGTGTCGGGAGGGCCTTGTTTCTGGATCAGCCCCCCGCCCCTGGGGCGCAGCCCGTGGGGACCCTGGCAGAGGACCGACCCCTCACCAGCTGCAGGCTCCTGACCCGCAAGGCCGGATGATGCATCTGTGTTGTTTAAAGCCGCTGAGGTGTGAGGGTACTTTACAGGGTGACAGAAACCGAACACAGACGGCGGCCATGAAATTGGCCCATAAATTGCAGGACTTAGTCCATCACGCAGAGGTGACATCTATGGGTTCTGGGCAATAAAACCATCTCATGGCTTCAGAAAAGAAATGAGTTGCAAACCAGTGACATGAAAATGGCACAAAGTAGGGCTCCTGCCCTCAGATGCCAGAACCTTCTGGGGAGTGTGGGCCACGCTGGCCTAGTAATCCTCAGCGGGAGGGCTGGTGTGAGGCCCTGCCTGCCTCCCTGCCTCTCCCCCTCCCTCCCTGCCTCTTTCCCTCCCTCCCTCCCTTTCACCCTCCCTCCTTCCCTCACTGCCTCCCTCCCAGCCTCCTACCTCCTTCCTCCCTCCTTGCCTCCCTCCCTCACTGCCTCCCTGCCTCTCTCCCTCCCTCCCTCCTTCCCTGCCTATCTCCCTCTCTCCCTGCCTCCCTTCCACCCTCCCTTCCTCCCTCCCAGCCTCCTGCCTCCTGCCTCCTGCCTCCTGCCTCCTGCCTCCCTGCCTCCCTCCCTCCCTGCCTCCCCATCGTGTCTTTCCTTGCTCTCTAGCTCATCTTCTTCTCTTTTCCTTGTCTCTTCTCTCTGAGACCATCCTCGCAAGCACACCACGTGCGATGACTTGCACTTCGCTCACTGTCAGCATCACACTCCTGGACACCTGCAGCCATCTGACCCTTGGTCCTGGAGGGGCGGGATGTAGAGTGTCAGACAGGTGTGGGGCAGAAAGGGAAGGTGGACGCAGAGGGCCGAGCAGGGCCTAGAGACCAGCAGGATGCGAGAGCAAGATGGAGCGAGCATCAGGGCACATCTGGAAGAGGCTGAGGCTGAAAACCACCATGATAAAGCAAAAACAACGAAGGAGAACAACGCGGGCGGTGTTTATTTCTGTCGCCTTGAGAGGTGTGCTGGCTTAGGGGAAGGCTTTGTCTTCTGGTTCTTTGGTAGGTGCCCAGAATAATCGCTGTGCCTGCGACAACAGCCGCATATTCAGTTGCTGGAGGAATGACCGTGGCCTGCTCATAATGACGTTCAGCCTCCGAACTGGCCGTTTTCACCGTTAGGGTGGGAGTCGCGGACTGGGGCTAGAGGGAGGGCTTGGCCCTTTGTGTGGCTGCTACTTTCCATAGCACTTAGATCGAGGCACGAGGCAGGAACGGCGTGGGGACCCAGCCCGTGCACGTGTGCTGGAAGCGTCTGGAACGTCGCCTGCTCCCATAGGGCTCTGACTTCCGTGCACTCGGAGGGCAGCGAGTGGTTTTGGTTAGACGAGAGGAGGGGCACTGAGAAGAGGGGGCTGAGAGCTCCCTGGACTGCCTCCTGCCTCATCCTTCACCCAGGGGTGGGGGCTGTTCACCTCGGGCGAGGGTGGCCTCAGCACGAGGTCACTGGGAAACGCTGCAATGAGCAGCGGCTGACGTGGGGTGGAGCGGGGCGCCCGTGACGAAGGTGCCGGCTGGACACGGATGCTAACCCCTTCAGCCGAAGCAGCCACCGGCTCCCCTGCGGAGCGTGAGCAGTCACGTGCGTCCCCGTCAGGAGCGGCTGCGGTCGGCAGGTCACGGTGCTGGGGAGCGATGAGGACCAAGTGAGGGGACCTGGGGGGTGCCTCCCGCTCTCCGCTTGCTGCCCCATCCGCTCCGTCGCCGTCAGGAGCTCTGTCTCCAGTCTTCCCGCGGAGGGGCCGGCCTGCACCGTGGCACCCTGAGTTAGCAGTGGGGCGAGAAGACGCTCACGAGACATTGGGGCCTGAGCTGCAGAAGTCGGGGTTCACGCGGAGAGGCGTCTGGAAAGGACAGCAGACACATGGCTTTTAAAATAACTGCATCTATTCAGTATACATGAATAGGGAACAAAACCAGATAGAACCATTCATGCTTTTACTGTAGGAAATTGACGGAGCCAGTCCCTGCAGGCACAGCACTTGGCAAAGAATCCTTTGAAGAATCCAAGTTTTCTAAGAGAAAGCAGAACTCCTTTATCTTCAGTAGCTTCTCCTTGTAGCCCTCTCCAACCTTCAAATTTACTTGATTCATGTTTGCTCTTTTCGGGGGGCCTTAAAATAGGCTTTGGGTAAGCCAGCTGTTCGAGAACCTGAGGAGGGAAAAAAGCCAGCTCAGGAAAGCTGTGTGTCTGGCTTAGGTTTTGCATAGTTGCTGCACTAATCAATGTCCCTGTAATTAAAATCACCATGATTAATGGGCTAGCATTTTCAGAGGGCTTTGCTGTCTGCAAAAGCATTTCACAGTCTATTTCGTCGGCCCTCCCGGGAGGAGCAAACCCCCCGTCACGAGGCTCCCTTTGTCCTTACTCTCCATCTGAACTATTTCCGTCCCTGGGAATACCTTGCAGTTAGGGTTTATCCTCCGTGTGTGAGGGAAGAGCTTTTCTTGCAAAAGCAAAGACTGGAGCGGGGAACTGGGGCTGTCACTGGCTTTGTGGGTCCGTTGAACCCACTGTCCACACCGCCCCGGGGATGCGAGGACGCTGAGGGCCAGAGGCACGGCGCTTGCCACCGGCCGGCCCCAGTTGGCGTTCTCCCCAAGGCAGAGCGGTGGGCGGTGCTCTCTTCCTCTTGTCCCGTCAACCCGAGGCTGAGCCTTAAGTCCTGAGTTCTAATCCTGCCACTTAGTGTAAGGGGACCACAGAAGAGCTGGCAGAACATGTTGAAACGCTGGCTTTTATTTTAGGGAGGCAGTTCCCTTAAGGAGGCGGTGAGACGAGCCTTACCTCGCTGTTACTCAGTGGACCAAAATGCTTAAGATAAATGCTCCTTGGATACCTTGTCGCGTTTCTGAGCCCTCTTCCTCTGGCATGAACTTCAGCTCGGCCTGAGGATGATGGCAGAGCTGAAGAGAGAGGAAGTGACTGCACACAAGCTTTTGAGGATCGATCACTTGCACTTCATCAGAAAACACGTCCGGAGAATCTAAATTTGTAATCGGAGAGCCGGGGCCTCTCCGCAGGTGTCCATGAATAGACAGCCCGTCCGCGTCCGCTCCTCACGGTCTGCAGGTGTTCGCTCACTTCTCTCCAGACTGAGCGCCGGCCCTGGCCCTCCGCCGTCCTGCCGGGCACCCTTGAAGGAGGCGGCGCGGTCCCCTGGAAACGCCGCCCTTGCGGGAGCTTGACCCACCGTCTGGACTGTCCCGCGCGCGCCCTGGTTTAAGTTCGGGGCTGCGCAGTGGTCTGCTGCGCCGGCCTGGCCGCGTCCCTCACCGGGCCGCGCCCCTCCACCCGTGCAGCGTCCGCCTTGGCGGCCCCTGTGGGTTCGGCAGCTCGACGGCTCGGGCGCGGCGTCCTGGCTCCCCCAGGCTCTTGCCGAGGCCACCGCTAGCTGCGCCGGCGGCCCCGCACCACCCACTCTTGCCAGTGGAGAGCTGTAAGGGCTCCCCGGCCCCTTCCGCTCCAGTCATCACTAGAAAACCCCGCAGGACTCGGGACCTGCGATCTCATCAGTGGCCGGCTGGAGGGGAACGCAGGGCTGGGCCGAGCTGCTGGCCCGCCCGCGGCACCGGGTCTGCCCAGCACGCAGTGTCCTCTCAGCTGGGGCACCCCAGCCTGCGGGGCGGGCTCTTACTGGGCCTCAGGATGCGCGCATCCTGCCGAACCGCGTCTGCTGGCTGAGCCCCGCCCAGCCTCCCACCGGCCCCAGCTGAGGCTGAGCTGACGTCGGGCGCCCCGAGTCGCCTGCGCCCTTCTGGCTGACCGCTCTCTGTCCCCGTCCCCTCCGGGCCGAGCGCAGACGCGGCCGTGGCCCCGGGCCAGCACTGGCTGCCAGAGACCGTCGTCCCTGTGCTTGGGACACGCAAGGACTGGGAGGGCATCTCCGGGGCCAGGGACAGAGGCCCAACTTGCGTTAAAGTACAAAACAGGGTCAGTTCTCAGAGACAAGTGGAACATTTCAATTCGAGAAGCCTCGCTGGATTCCTTTATCTTTTGCCACAGACAGCTGATTGCAACTACTTCGGCCGGTGTCCGCTCTTCGCAGCCAGCTTACCCCTCCTGTCCAGTAGAAGCTCGCAGACAAATGCAGGACTGAGCTGACACTGAAGTCGCCGCTCTGGCTTTAAATCGGTGTTCAGAGCTTCCGGGAATGTTCCAGAATGGGAAGGCAGAAGGAGCGAACAGAAGAGTCGGTAGACGGGGTATACATAACCCGTTCCTGCTCATCCCAGGGCTATTATGACAGTAATGATGTCTCTCGTGAGCCCCGAAAAACTCAAAATAATAATAAAAAAGACGATTTTGGCTTAAGAAACTCAGGAGCCCGTCTGCTGTTTTGTGGACGTGAAGGGGACGGTGTGGCTTGGGGTCGCGAGTCCCTCCTGCAGGAGCGAGCTGGCGTGATTGCGGTCACATGGAAGGGATTTTAAAACAGAAGCAAAAAGTCTTCTTGTAAGGCAAGCGTTCACGGTGTTTGCCTAAATTTAACAGCGTCGTGACGGACAACTGGCTGGTACTGGCCGAATTGTAGAGACCAGCACTAGGGAGTGGGGGAGCTGGGTGTGTTGCTGCGACTCCTGCTTTGAGCACACACGTGTCTGCGCTGGAGCTAGTGACTCGGCTCGCAGCCCTCCCAGCCCCACCCCGCCCCAGAGCGCTGATCACCAGAGCAAAGGCAAGGAAATGAGGACCCTCCAAGCCAGCGACAGCAGGTCACGCGGGTCATGTGCTTGCAAGGGGAGGAACGTAAAGTGATGTGGTAGCGCGAGATTTGGAGCCCAGGCCTCCTTTGAAGTTGGATCCTTAAGTGCCAGGTTGCAGAAGGTCTGCACGAGCGCTTACCCACCGCACTGGGCCCCCAGGCTTCAGCAGGGCAGTGAGGAGAAGGTATTTCGGGGCAGGGTAAGCGGTACAGGTGAAAATGCCGCAGGGAGCAGACTGTTGGGGAATCTGAACACCAGCGAGGTGGTTTAACCTTGGCGCGCTGCATATATTATTGATTTCCCCGGGAGTAACTTAACAGTGATTTCGGGATCTGCCTAGAATGAACCTGAAGGGTGGATTGGAAAGGAAGACAGAAGTTAGCAAAATTTAAATGGCCGTGAGAGGCTGGACAAAACTGTGAAATGTTCTAAGAAGATGATAAAGTTCAGAGCGTTAGAAAAGGAGGTGATTTTAATTAAGAATGATATCTTTTTCTCTGAGTAGTAATTACTACTAATGACTATTTCCCCATAAATCTAGTTTTCTCTGGCTCCTCCCGTCTGCCGACACCGCGCTGGTTCCTGCCGCTCTCCCCGAGGAAGGGGATTCCCGCAGTGGCTGAGCGCCCGGGGTAGCTGGGCAGGCCTCTGTGAGGGCAGCGGCCTGACGGCCACATCCAGCTCGTTTTTATGCACCCGCCGGCCTCGTGAGGCGGTGATCTTGTCGACCGTCCTCGCCCGTCCTCCTTGCTCTCCGTTCTCTTTCAGGCCGCTCCAGCGTAGGAGGCCTCAGCTGTTGGAGTTACACTCCCTGAGACATACGACTAGCTGGATGCGTGGACAGGGGAGAAACACTTAGACTCCAAGACTTTGAAGGTTTGTTGAATGCTTTTGAAGGAAACGTAGGCACGCAGGGCGAGAAGTCTGCATTCCTGCTGTATTCTTAACGGCAAGACTGACCCAAAGGACGGTGGCTCTGAGGCGAGGGGAGGAGGTCAGTGGTGGCCACCCAGGCTGCAGACATGTCGTGACTGAGCGGTTCCTCTCTCTCTCGGTTTGCTTTGACTTTTCTCCCCTTCGTTATTGCGGTGATTTCTGTGCTTCTCCCCGTCGCCTTAGAGTGCTGTTACGTTCTAGGTGGTTCTCTTCCCGAAGGCTGGCTGACTTGTTAGACGCACGAATTCCTCAGCTCCGTCTGAATGTGTACATAGGCATAAGCATTAGACAGTGAGAGGACTTTCTGTTCAGCCCCTGCCTGTCGCGTGGGTCTGCTGCTGGCCCGGCCCGGCAGGTGGTGGGGCAGGGCCGAGCACGTGGGCTCTGCAGCCGGGGCCCAGCACTTTCTTTCCTTCACTTCATCTGTCTGCGGAGGCTCAGGGGCCTCGGAACTGTTCCCAGAGACAGCTCCTGACCTGCCGTTGGCTCTCGTTCTGTTCTTAGAGGTTAGTGGCAAGTGCCTTTTTAAAAAAGATTTATTCATTTATACACACAAGAACTGGGGTACAGGCCAAAGGTGCAGAGGGGTGAGAGGACTCCCCAGAGACAGAGCAGGGAGCAGAACAGGCAGATCCACTGAAACACACTGCTGAGGGGGCAGCGGGAGGCAGGAGAGGTCTGCTGCGCCCTGTGGGTCCCTCCCTGGCCAGGGATCGAACCCGCGCTGCAGTGCCAGATGCTTCCCGGTGCGGCGCTCAACCCGCTGTGCCACCAGGGAGGCCCGATTATTTTTAACAGAAGACACACAAATGTATATATTTTTTTCCTTATTATTTCCATGGTCTCCAAACAACAAAACAGCTCTGTTGGTTTTGTTATCCACATAAATGCAGGCAGAGTTAAATTTTTTTCTACATGTTATTCAAACGTAGTTGGTTTTCTCCTTTCCAACCTTCAAACAAAGAACGATGAGGCCAACTGAGGCAGAGAAATGGACACGGACCGCAGGGAACCCCTGGGACGTGTCTTCCGCAGGCTCTGCGAGCCGAGGACGGAAGGGATAAAGGGAAATGAATTTTGCCTATTGTCCTTCCTGTATTTTCATCTTTTTTCTTTTTTAATTCTTCAGTTGCTTTTGCACCAACTTTGGTGACCTCCAAAGGTCTGAGTAAAATACGCCTGGGTCCTGTGACCAGTTTTTGTTCACTCTCTGTGCCTTTGTGCAAAGCATATACTTGGGTTTGAACATGGTTCTAGTCAGGAGATTTAGTATATACCAAAAGGCGCACAACGATGGGGAAAGCAGCTCCCTTCCCCACCAAAGGCTTTTGCTCAGAAGCAACTAGAATTTTAAAAAAAAAAATAGACTAATACATCTTTAAAAATCATCATCATACTAAAAGAGACACCTGAAGAATCTGCAGCAATCTATTGCAAATGCTTCTGGGAGTTACTTTAAGACGATTCCCTACGGCTTGAAGTCCACTATAATTCCAGATCGAAGAAGGCAGGCGGACTCTGGAGAAACACGGTGTAAATCGAAGGGATCGTCTTCCGGTATATAGAGCAGTTAGCGCCACCTGGAGAGCCATAATCCGCGGTGCGGGCGACACCCTGTCGTCTGCACAGTTGTGGGTGCAGCTGGCTGGTGCCGGGAGCCAAGCGGGGTGAGGGGTGTGCACGGCCCCGGGAGGACCCGCGCTGGTAGGGGGAGCCATTTCGATTTTAACCAGCGATGAGCTGAGAGAGCGTTGATCTTGGTGTGGACGCTAGAAGCTAGTTTCTGAAACAGTTGGGCTCTCCCCCCTTTTCCTTTTTCTTTTTTTTAAGATTTATTTATGCACACGAGCTGGGTACAGGTCGGAGGCGGGGGGGGGGTGAGAGGACTCACCTGAGACTCGTGCTGCAGGGGCCACGGACACTTCATAGCGCTGAGACTGTAGCCCCTGCGCCACCAGGGAGACCGTGGACTTTCCTTTGTAGTTCCCATGTGAGTCCCGCTACATCTGTGCACAGAACTCAGCTCACTTTCTTTAAACAAAAGTCCTGTAGCATTGCAGCCTGCCAGCATGACTGATTCGGTGAGCGTTCTGTGCCTGGGTGTTTAGTGTCCGATACTCTGCAGCGACGCGGTGCTGCAGGGACTAGCCGACGCCGTGCACGCCTGTGTTTCTGGTTGGAGACGCCCCTCTGGGGGTGTTCTCAGAGGTGAGCGTCCCGGGCCTGCACACAGGCGGTAGCCTCAGCTGTGCCGGCCCCTCCCCACAGTAGCCCCGAGGCAAGGCGAGGCTCCCTGAGTGGACGCCAGGCTTCTGGCCACCAGCTGGCAAGCCCTTTGGGGCAGGTGGTGCGCTCCCAACACGGAGAGGAGACCCCGGGAGCTCCCGCCGCTGTCTGAGGGCAGCGGGAAGTGGCCGGTGGGCGCTGGGCGCCAGCTCGCATTTTATCAAAGGAAGTTAAAGATTCACAGTTTTCAGAATTTCTCCAGGAAAGCAGACCCCAGGACCTCGATGCTCGTAGTTCGTGCCACCACATGCGTATATAAATAAACCAGCTCATAAGGAAGTAACAGGAAGCCATTCTCCAGTGCCAAAGATGAGCTAAAAATTGGTAATTAAAAGGGGGTGAAGCAGAGAATTAGAATGTTTAGTTCAATCTTCAAATAATACGAGTAGATTGACCCTTTTAATTGTCCATCTGTGCTCCTTCTGCGAGCAAGAGGAGACTAACACGCTAAGATGCAGAACATTTGCCTTGCTTTGAGATTTGGAAGCAGTTGTTGACATGTTTCTTACGTCGATGACGTAGGAACTTTGCTGCTGCACCAGCTGGCATCTCTGTTTGTACTGCAGCATCTGAAATCTTCCCTGTGGATCTCCTAACTGAATTCACAGTAGCACCTAATAGCAAGCATTTTAATCATCTAAAGAATGAACTTTCAAGAACTGTATTTTGATCCATTAAACTTTATTTTTATCCATAAAGTAGATGAAAATAGTGAGAGATTATTCCAAGTATTGCAACTTAATGCTCTATTTCAAGCAGTATCTGACGCTAAAATAATAACACCAGCATCACTCAACTATCTGGGAAATTCTGCTGGAGGAGCTGCTGTGTTAAGAGTTTTTGCTTCCTAAAATTAGCTCTGTCCCAACACTGTGCTTTCCCAAGTGATATGCAGAGCCACCTCCTGTCCCTGACAGCTCCTCAGCCACCGCACAGCCCAGACTCCAGGCCAGCAGTGGCCGAGCCCCTGGCCCGCAGACAAGGTGCTTCTGCCGTCGGAGCCGCGGTGACCTGACATAGTTTATTTTTAAGTGAGTGATAACTGATCTGTCATCATTCTTCACGTTTAAATGTTTCTCCACAGCAGTACTAAGAAATCATGAATAGGGGCCTCCCTGGTGGTGCAGTGGGTTAAGCAGCGCACTATGAAGCAAACCGCAGCCACTGCAGCACGAGTTCGATCCCTGCTGCCTGTCAGGGAGGGGACCCACATGGCGCAGCAGACCTCTCCTGCTGTGCCCGTTGCTCCCCTCAGCAGTGTGTTTCAGTGGATCTGCCTGTTCTGCTCCCCGCTCTGTCTGGTGAATCCTCTCACCTTCCGCGACTCTGGCCGGTACCCCAGCTCTTGTAGCATAAATAAATAAATCTTTAAAAAAAAAAAGAAATCATGAATATACCAAAAAGTAAAAGCCTCTAACTCCTTTGAAATGTTGTAATAGACTTTGAATTAGCTTGCTCTGGGAAAAAGAAACCAAAAGGACATTCTGACACTCAGATAATGAAGATTTCACACATCAAAACCAGGGAAGTGTAACCACAGCTGTACGTAGAGAAAATGCGCCTTGACCAGATGAGATATAGAAAGCAAGAGTAAGTTAATTGTATTTAATTTCATCTGCAAAGGTGAAAAGATAAAGCAAATGGGAGGGGAGGCATATTTCTTTTTTTAAAAGATTTATTTATTTATGTATACAAGCTCTGGGGTACAGGCCAGAGGTGTGTGTGGGGGGAGGGGGGTGGTGAGAGGATTCACCACAGAGAGCAGAGAGCAGAACAGGCAGATCAACAGAAGCACACTGCTGAGGGGAGCAGCAGGCACAGCAGGAGAGGTCTGCTGCACCCTGTGGGTCCTTCCCTGGCCGGCAGCAGGGATCGAACTCGTGCTGCAGCGGCTGCAGTTTGCTTCATAGTGCGCTGCTTAACCCACTGCACCAGGGAGGCCCGAGAGGCATATTTCTAAAATAGAAAATAAGAAACAGCAAGAGCAGTAAAAGGACCCGGGAACAAGTACAGAGAGAACCTAAGAAGCCCAAACTGAGCCTTCAAAAAAGATTAATGGAATTAAACTTTCCCAAAACTAATGCAGAAAACAATTGACAACGCAAAAGTTATCACCAGCGGGACCCAAAAGGGGAACTTGAACAGAGCAGCAGAGTACAGAGAAGAGAGAGACACGAAATGCGACGGACAACTTCAGGCTGACGGTTTTGAATTCTTTTTCTAAATAGAAAAACTTATTCAAGTACTGTGCTAGCACGGCCGTGGGAGGAAAGAGAAAATCTGAATATTTACTAAATACCTTTATTTTTGAAACCTTTCTAAAAAGAAGACTCGGATCCCACAGATCATAAATGAAAAAATCCCCTCACGATTAAACAAACAAAAATCCTTGAGAATATAAAATCAAGCCACTTCCCCTGGGTGTACGGGGCGCTCACGAGTTTCACACCAAGTCTGACAGAGTTACTACTGGAGCACAAATTGGGCGCCGGTATTTTCCATTGACGTTTGCCATACATTATCAAAGTGTTAAATCAAACTCTTGATACATAAAAATGGTAACACAGCCCTTCATAGCTTTAGCTGCGGAGTGCGACCCTCCATAGGAAAATCTATAGCACAATTCATGCAAACAGAAAAAGAATAATCACGTTTGCTCTCCCTAGATCCACAACGCGCAAACATGCAGTGGGGCCGACAGTCACGCAGGCAGAGTCGGAGCGAATTATGGGGGGCTCCCCCAGTCAGACCGAGAGCAAACATCCCCGGATCTGACTCAAGTCCGCCTCTGCCCTGGGTGCGGGAAGCGGCCCCGTAACCGCTGGTCCCCGCCCTGCGGCCCACGGGACAGCCGGTGGTTCCCAGGCGCTCCGTGCCCTGCCGGCCCGCGGGGTCTCGTGCCGGCATCAGCCTCGCAGCTGTTGTCTCGGTGCGGTCTGCCTGCCCGGGTGATCTAGCGGGCAGCGCACCACGGCTGGCTCGAGCTGTCAGGGGAGCAGAGTGCGGGCGCCTCAGCGGCTCCTCACGGTGACGCGGGCGCCCGAGTCACGGCGGCGTGCTAGGTGTGTCCTCTTTTGGCCCGTGCCGCCGGCTGCCCGCTCTGCCGGAGGAGAGCAGGTGCACGCTCCTAGGCCCGCCTTGGGCAGCAGGCCCGCGCCAGCGCCCCGGGGTCACCGCCCAGCCCTCGCCGCCTCGCCTTGCCCCCACTCCCGCTGGCCCTGCGGGCCCAGGGGCTGGTTGGGCTGTTTCTCCCTGTTCCCTCTGCGCTGCTGGGCGGTCCACACCCGAGTGAAAGGGCCTGGCCTCTGTCGGGCCGGGCGCCCACGTCATCACGGCGAGATGGCTTCCCACAGCCGACACACGGCCCGCATCCTCGTGGTCTCGCAGCTGCCCGGCGCCGGGCAGAGCCCACGGAGCCTGGACTGGCTGGCGCAGACGAGCTGCGGGTGACGGGGCAGGCAGCCTCGGGGTGCGCCTGTGTCCTGCAGGTGGGCACGGGCTCACTGCGTCCCGCGGCAGATGCCCTCAGTGCTCTGGGGGGCTCCGTGCCATTTCCAGAGAGCGCGTGCGGGTCTCACTCCCCGCTGCGAGTTTTGAAGTGCGCGCAGGTGGTAGACGCAGGTGCGTCCTGGGAGTCTGCACCGACGCGCCCAGAGACGCATGGCGCCTGCCCTGGCCACCCCTGGCGATCCGTGTCCACGTCCTTGGCCACCAGGATGACCACCACCGAGCGACGGTTTCACGCTCACTGCAGGCCGCAGGACTGCGGTGCGACGGGGACGCGCAGGTGCCCTGGCAGGAGGAACAGCCCCTCTGGGCGTGTCCGGCCGGTGTCCTCCAGAGGCGCCACTGCACGTGCACCCACCCACCGCGCCCACGTGCTTCGAGAGGGGCTGACGCAGCTGAGCCAGCTGCTGATACGCCGCGACCACCAGCATGGTGACGAGCCCCGCTGAGAACACACGTCTCACCTGGGCCAGCTCGAGGGGCGCCGTGTGCAGGCCGGCGGGGCTCGGCACCGAGGGGCAGCGTCTCGGCCAGCAAAGGCTGCACCCACGCGGTGCTGCGGGCCAGGCAGGCTGCCCTGCCCAGGCCCCGTCCTGCCCCGGGCACCGCAGGGCTCCGGCACAATCACCATGGCTGCCTTCAGTCTGCCGCTGTCTGGACACGGCGCTTCTCTGACCGATCGCTGCGGCCCGCGCCTGTCCCTGGAAGCGGCACGGGTGGGCGTTCCCGCCGCCGGCGGTGAATGGGCTTCTGCGAACCGTGCGCCCGGACGCCACTGGGGTGCAGGCGGGCGAACGGCTGGGAGGTCTGCAGATGCCTCACACCGGGGAAGGTGCACAGATAAGATTATGGGAGAACTCGAAATCACAGTTTATCTTTCGCCTAGTGCGAGGGGGAGGAAGTAGATAATCCCAAATCAGTAGCTGCATAATAAGTTATGAAGCCTATAAAAGTTACTTATAAACATTTGAATAATATATGCTGCAGGGGATGAGCAGTTTATGGGGATGTACTTGGGAGAAATAGACTGAGTTCAGGGAGTGTAACATTTCTTTATAGTCAGACTCCTCTCTGTCAGGATAATTTAAGGTTAGCGCATTCCAGGAAAGTCTCTTTTGCACTAACATTAAAAAAGCACCTCTTGAACATACTGAGGGAATTGTATGTATGTTACCAGCATTTGCAAAAAATATTTATTTTGTAGACTACTGGGGTATAGGAAGAGGTGCAGGGGGTGAGAGGACTCACCAGACACAGAGTGGGGAGCAGAACAGGCGGATCCACTGAAACACACTGCTGAGGGGGCAGCGGGAGGCAGGAGAGGTCTGCTGCGCCCTGTGGGACCCTCCCTGGCTGGGGATCGAATTCAGGCCTTAGAGGTTATTGTACTGAGACTTAACCCCTGTGCCCCCAGGGAGGCCCTGTATTATAAGCATTTTAAATTTTTTTGTTGAATTTTAAGTTTGCTGGGCATTTGCTGAAAGTTAACTAGAAGTTCCTGCTTTGCTTAAAAATTAACTTTGTAGCTAGAACCTCTGTACTAACTTGTACAGACACAGAAAACGAGAAAAGCCTTTGCCGGCACACAGAAAGTTGACGTGGATGCCCCCAGCGTCACGACGTGAGCGAACATGTAGCGGCAGAAGCGCGTTGGCAGAGGTCAGCGCGCCGTGGACGCTTCCCGACCGCAGCGGCGTGCTCTTCATAACCCTTTAAACCGCCTGAGCCTTCACCCAGGCGCGTGTCCGTCCTGGCTTCTTCTCACGGGGCAGAGTGTGGGCTGTGCAGGGCCGGGGAGTCGCCCCGCTGCTCCGCGACGAGTGAGGTGAGGCCATGTGCTCCCGGTGATGGCAGGGGACGGGGAGCAGAGTCCGAGGAGCGGCCCGTCCCTCCCGCACGGGCCGGCGGCGCCTCTCTCCGCGGAGGTCCCGCGGGGCCAAGGCAGAGATGCAAGCTCGGCACAGCTTGGAGGGTGCCGAACCCAGACTTGCTCTGCGACGCCCGCCAGCGGCCTGCGGGCGCGCCCTGGGGAGCAGTCTCTGCTCTGTTCCATCGTGAAAAGCGACCCGGCGGCAGACAGGAGGGAGGGCCCTGGGGCAGACGGTCAGCGCGCTCCGGGCTGTGAAGAGGACGCGGGCTCTCCTCCCAGATGTCTTGAGAACAGCGCCTGGCAGCGGGCATGCTCGGGAGTGGAGGAGGATGGAGACTCGCTTCCTGAGGGCACGGGAAGGTCGCAGCGCCTAGCTAAGGGCTGTGCTTACTTGCTGGGAAAGAACAGCTATTGGAGACCACACGACACGCTGCTTCGCTGCTGCAGCCTCTAGTAAGGCCGCGAGGGCGTTAGCTCTTGAGAAAAGTGGTCGTGGAGCACCATCATGCCAGCCTGTAAAAACCGAGTGTCTTGTCTGCTCCGATTTTGTGACAGGTGTGAGCTCCTGGCTGCAGGGCACAGGAGTGCCCAGGCGCAGCCGCCCCTCGGAGCGGGCATGCCGGCGTCCCCGGGCATGGCCGTTCTCCCGAGCTGGCACAGCTGCTGAGAGCAGTAGCATCATCTCCAAGCCACGCTGTCATGGGACGCGGCTCCATGCTCTGCCTCTCTCTGTGTGCCGTGGAGGGAGGCGGCGTGGAGGGAGGCGGTATGGAGGGTGTGCCGACGCTGTGCAGTTCACTCGGCGCTCTCCGGCTCTCAGCGAGAGGTTGTCCAGTCCGCGCTCGGGCTCGCCCTCACGGCCCTGCTGCATCGGTGCCGGGGATGGCCGTGGTCCCAGGTGAGCGTGTACTCAGGACTTGAAAGCTGGGGGTGGCAGCCTCTGTAGCGCGTCGGCGGATCCCAGGGGCGGGAAGGCTGCCTGGCTGCAGGCTCATCAGCACAGGCAGGGCACGCCGGCTGCAGAGCTGGTGCCGGGGGCGCGTGTGCACGGAGCGCCCGGGAGAGAGCGCCGAGGAGGCCAGGAGAGAGGGCGGAGGCGGGTTTAAACACGGGCTGCGCCAGGGAGCAGATGGGGGCCTGAAGGGTGCTGATTCAAGTTGGAAAATTGATAGACTAGAAATAATGGATTTAATTTGGAGGAACATAAAAATCAGTTTAAATAGCAGCAGGGGGAAAACTTTTTAAGAAGAGCTGGTTTTAGGAACCACCGGGGAACAGAATAACTCGCAAGGCTGCAGAAAGAAACAAAAATAACTCCAGCCTTTAATCACATCAGATATTAGCAAATACGTTTAAAAGTGATTTAGAGGCACATGAATCATTGAAAACCCTGATGAAACAAGAAAGTAAAAGCACCAAATATAGATCGGTGGAACCACAAGGAAAGCTCGAGTCTGTTGTTATATAGCCGCCTGTTATCCGGATCGCAAATTATTTCCATAAAAGCATTATCTTTTTCTTTCAAATTATTAGTGGAAAAAAAAATCAAACATGAAGGAAATTTGAAAGGACAGTGAGTGTCTCCATCAACTAGATTTAAGACTAAGAACGGCGCGGCTGAGGTGGACGTCTGTAGCTAAGCATTAAACTCTCGCCTTAAAAACACAAGGCTCTGGACAGTCGCGACTTGGAGTTCGCTGCTCCTGCCCGTCTGCAGCCGGTGCCCGGCGCCTCCACGCCTCCCGCTCGCTCTGCATCCTGCGACTCGGAAGAAGCCAGTGAGGAGACTCCAGAGCAAACCGCTCGCAGAGCCTCCCGCACCAGCTTCCCTGCGCTGAGGTCCGACCTGTTAGTGCAGCGTGTGGTCCGAGCCGGCTCGGGACGGCGCCGTGCACTCTGGCGTGGCTGGCTGACCCCGCCCTGCAGTTGTGACCCCCAAGCCGAGGCCACAGGGAGTCCCGGCTGCGGCTGCAGACTGCGTGATCGCCCCCACTGGGCACACACGTGCTGCCCGCTCGGCAGCCTTCGAGCGGGTCCCGCTCCTGCCTCTGGCCAGTGCTGGGAGCTCCTGGGCGCTCGGGGCAGGGCGCGGCTGCAGACGGCCTGCGGCTCTAGAGGCTCCAGCACGTGACTGCTCTGTCCTCCAGCCTGGGAGCCGCGTCCGCGGTCAGTGTCCCCACTGGCCATTCTCGAAGGTGCTCTCCTGCCTGCTGGAATCCTCTCCGTCTTTCCTGGTCTAGCCGAGTCCAATCCTCCGCCAGGAGGGGTTTCCAGGGCCGTCCAGTCCTTCCCGCTCTTCTCTCCTCCCTCCCCAAGCCCTCGGCCCCTCTTGTCCACCCTCTCCTTGTCCTCCCTCCCTCCCTCCCTCCCTCCCTCCCTCCCTCCTTCCCTCTTTCCCCTACTTTTTCCTTCAAAAATCGGAGCTGCAGGGACATGGAAGAGCGTCCTAAATGCCCACGCTGCTCTGCCCAGGCCCCTGGCTGTCCCCGGCTGGCCGCGGGGCCTGTTGCTGTGCGTGCTGCTGACATGCAGGTGATTTTCTTCGAAGGTTTGTGCAGACTTCTGAGACGTGGTGGGGCGCCCCCCGCGCTGGCACCCCCTCTCTGGCTGTGCACGTCACAGCAGGAGGGCACTGAGTGGTTTCATGATGGCTTCCTTGGGCTTCTCCAGAGGCAGACGGGGGTCAGAGCAGATGTGATTCTCCACGGCCACTGTGGCTTCGGCAGCCTGCAGGGTCCCGTCCAGCAGACGATACACTGTTTTTAGTTTAAAGACTTTTTTGCTCTACATTTACTCGGTTATACCAAATGCACCGTGCTAACTGTACGGACTCGCCAGCGTGCACCCTGCAATGAGGCGCGGGACACAGCCGGTGCGGTGCCCACGTCTGGCCCCATGTCCAGCAGTGCAGCGAGCGGCAGCCTGGCCGCCCCGGTCCGCGAGGGGCCGCTCGTGGTGCAGGCCGGCGGGGGCCACGTGCGCCCCGAGGCTCTGGTGGCTCCGGGGCGCGCCAGAGCTCAGCCCGGCCTCTGCCCACCGGTTCCCCGCGGGCTCTGCCTCTCCTGTCGGGAGCCAGAGAGGCGAAACGGCCGGGTCAGGCCCGGGAAACGGCCAGCGTCTGCAGAGTTAGCTGCTGCGCGGGCCTGGACGTGCGGCCGTCGTCGATGCCGGTGACCGCGCGTCCGCTCGGAGCCGCCCCGCGCAGGTGCAGACGAGGCGGCGCTGGCCGGGTGTGGGCGGTTTCCTGCCCAGCATCCGGGCGGTGCGGGGGAGCTCGGCGGCCAGACGAGGCGGTCTGCGGTCCCCGCGGCGCTCGTCCGCAGTGACCCTCGCCGCGCGCTGCGCTTCCGTTCTTGACGTTTCCCTTCTGGGGACGCTCCGCCGCTCCTGAGAGGCCCCTGGCATCGCGCGTCTCTTCCGACCCCTGCGTCGCTCGCCACGTTCCCTCCACGAGCGATCGGAACGTCAACGCGCAGCAAGTGGACGGGAGGGTGTTTTCCATGCATGACCGAGGGACGAAGGTCCATGTAACGCTCGGTTATGTGGTCCGGGACGAGGCTTCCGGGGATCCCCCGGGCCCCAGAGGCTGCGTGGTGGCCGGCTCCCCGCCCCTCACCCGCTTCTCGTCTCTGAGCCGTCTGCAGCTCCAGCAGGCCCGAGGCTCCGCGCCAGCCCTGACTTAGCGCCAGTTTCCTGCGGCGGCCAGCCCCGCCTTCCCTGCACGCCCTCCAGGGTGCCTGCCTCTCGGGGACGCCTTTCCCGACCCACCGCGGGTCAGTGCCCTCGCGTGTCCACCAGAGCCACAGCTGCACTGGGGCTGTTCACGCACACACGGCACGCACCGCTCTGCGGCCACAGCGGCCGGTCCTATCAGGCGTTGGTAGCTCGAGGGCCGGCTGTCCTGGAGGCACGTGGTGGAGAGCTCAGTCAGGGGCCCTCCATCCGGCTGTCCGCTCCAGCCCTCTGCGGCCGCGGGGAGGGGAAGGAGAGGAGGGTTTGAGAAGGGGACAGGCGTCGCCCCTCGGAGCAGTCCAGGGGCAGGTGGCCGGCCGGCTGGAAGGATAGACGACCGGCCGGCTGGCCGCCCCGCCTGCTGCCAGGGCCTGCTCTCGCGCCATCCTCTCAGAACACAGACTTTGTCTGTACGTTAAAGACAGAACTGCTGTTGTGGCTTCGGGAGACCGCTCTGGCGACACAAAATGATCAAGTCTCTTTGGCAGCAGAAGCCGAAGGGTAACCGCCGTGCGGAGGGGACGCTCGCAGGCGCAGCGCCTGGGCTTCTCGTCTGCTCGCGTCGCCTTTGTGCGGCTCTCGGGCCGAAGCCCGGGAGTGCAGGTGCCCGGCGCCTCCTGCGAGAACAGGTGTCGCCTCTCCCTGCGCTTCGTGCCGGCTCTTCTCTGCCTCCCCGCCCTGGGCTCCCCTGCGTCTCAGCAATGTTCTAGGTCCGGTGATTCAGGGTCACGTCAGGCTCTGGTCTCCCTCCGGGGACACGTGGCCTCTGAGTTGGGGCTCCGCTGCCCGTCTCGCCCAGGAAGGACGCCAGGCGTGTAAACGGCACAGGTGCCTCGGGGAGACTGAGCAGCCTTATTCTGCCGTCCTGGTGGCCTGCAACTGAGAGGACCCAGAGGCTCCTGTGTGGGCTGAGCCTGAGGCTCACTGTGCTGACCAGCCCAGTTCAGATGGGCTTCTCTGTCCCCTCGCTTCCCTAGACACAGTCCCGCATTCTCCACCTGGGCAGGGAGGGTTATTTGGCCACATGCTCTTATTTGTTTCATTTTATTAATGAAGAACTGAGCTCAGAGAAGTAGACTGACTTCCTAAAAGTCAGAAGCTGCGCGAGAGATGAAGGAGTAGACTTGCGTCCACCGGGCACGCTGGGTCTTCTCAGGCACCTCCCTGCCCCACAGGGCTGTCTTGTGGGATGTAGACTAGTTGGGTCTAGAGAGGACAGGCAGTGCACAGAGGGGCCAAGGGCCCGCTCCGGAGAGCCTGGGCCTGAGATGTGGTTCTTGGAGATGACTTCATATCTACAATACCGGTCTCCACCATGTAAATGGAAATAAAATGTGGGGTTCTTCAGAGAACAAATGAAGGACGGGCCCCTCCCTCCCTCCCTCCTTTCCTCCCTCCCTCCCTCCCACCCATCCACCCTCCCACCCATCCACCCATCCACCCATCCATCCCTCCTTCCATCCATCCATCCATCCATCCATCCATCCATCATCCCTCCCTCCCTCCTCTGTATCTCTTTGTCTGTCTCATTCCATACGTCTGTCTGTCTGTCTGCCACCTCTGCCATCCGCAGCTCTGTGCATCCACCTCTAGGATGAGCTGTGCTGCACGTACCCGAACACCGTGGTTGCTGAGACGCAGCCGCCTCTTCATCTCTCTGTGGCTTAGACCCAAGGAAGCCGGTGGCCCCAGTGCTGAGAGCTTGCGTGCTGGTGGGTCAGCGTCTGGGCCCCGCCCGAGGTGCCGGGCACCGAGGGGGAGGCAGCTCGGTGACGCGGCCGCTTCCGGGCAGGGGCAGGTCCTGCGCCCTCCGCCTCACTGCTGCCGTCAGGCCTCTGTGACCGGAATGCCAGCCCCACTGGGTGTGTCCTCAGGCCCCGATTCCAGCACCAACCTCTTCCAGACACACCTGGAAGCAGGTGTCGGGCCTGCCGTGGCACGCCGCATCCCCACAGACCACTGCCCGCCGCAAGGAGCCTTGCCGCTTCCTCCCTGGGATCCGGTGAATGGACCCGGTAGAATGCGGAGCCTGGGGCCCGCGAAGCTGCCGGTGCCGCCTGTCCGCACGGGGACCCCGAGCTTCCCTGGCACCTGCTCGGCCACCTGCAGCGGGTTCCCCCGGGCGCTGTGCTGCGCCCTCCGGGCTCCTTACTGCCGGGTCTGCGGCACAGGCGTCTGGCCCCCCGGGAATCTGCTCTCATCCTGGCGTCATGGACGGACTTGAGGTAATCTTCAAGCCCGCGAGGAAAACGGGCTTCGGACCACATGTCCAGGGCCCGGTGGAGGCAGGACGGCCCTCCAGACCTGGCTGTCCGAGTCTAGATTCTGTTGGCGGTTTCGGTGTTTCAGCACGTTGGGGAAGTGTGGTCCAGACGCAAGGCCACGGCGAAGTCCTTTGGACCTTGGGAGGGTCCGCTGGGCGAGGTCCCCTGGCCGGGCTTGGGGGCGCCGAGCTGCAGCTCCCGGCGGGGCCGGCAGGTGGCAGCCCTGAGCCGTGCGCGAGCGGGACAGCGGGCGGTGTCCACTCCGCGGTGCTGGACGCGGTGTGTGAGCAGGTCGCTGTGGGAGGCCATAAAGGCCTGCCTGGGCGCTCAGGAGGTGGAGGGAATGGGAACAGAGCCGGTCTCCTCTAGCGTCCCGTTTCCACAGACGCCGTGGCACAGAGCGCGGGGGCCGGCAGGCCGCGGTCTGGCCCCGCGTCTCCCTCGGGCAGCGGCCGGTGCGGCGTCGCGGGCCGGGCCCCTGAGCTGTGGGGGGACGAGGGGCGCTGCCCACGCGGCCCGTCTGGAGCCGGGTGCTCCAGGAAGCGCTGCTCGGGAGCCTCTCACGGAGGCCCCTGCCCCGGCAGGACGGCCCCAGGGACGCACCGCTGGGCGCGCACGACCGGCCCAGGGCGACCTCCGAGCCCCCGCGGGGCGCCCAGCAGGGGCCTCTGCGCTGCGACCGCCTTCTGCTGAGTCACGTTTCTCCTTAAGGCGGGAGCGGGGTCTGAGTGGCCTCTCGTGGTTTAAGCGGCGGAACTGGCCAAGAGGCGAAATCCTGAGGTTTGTGTCGGGCTCACATTAATTATCGATACGCAAGAAGCTAACTGCTGTTGCTATTGCTACTACTGCTTTTCGTAATTATTACCGATCATTGCTGTTATTACTGCTGCTTTAATTATTACCAGTTATCACTGTTACTACTTTTACTGCTGTTATTACTTTACTTTTCCTGTTTCATTACTATTTACTAGTAGTTACCAGTATAATTACTATCACACTAATTACTATCATTAATATGAAAGTGCAGGAGACTAATCACTAGTGCTGGTTCTTACCGTTATTTGTGCAGTTCCTTTTACTCACGCTGCTGTCCCACCCCTGCCACCACCGCCGCTCCGCACTGACCGCCGCTCCGCACGTGCAGCGCTGCCTCCCTGGGCGGTGTCCTGCCCGCCGCCTGCGCACGTGTGGGTGGGGCTTCTGCTGGGGGGCGCCCGCAGCCTGCAGCCTGCTGGGTTCTCCCCGAGGCGTCGGCAGGAGGCACTGCGGAGGCCCCGCGGCTGGAGACGTCAGGCAGTGCGGACACAGGACCGAAGTGGCCAGCGGCGCTGCTGCCCGCTCCCCCAGGGGACCAGCAGGCCCCTTGAGCTTCACCCCAGCGCTGTGCAGTCTTCAAGCAGGAGAGGGACGGGCGGCCCTGGAGGAGAGACTGGAGCAGCCAGGGGCAGGGGTGGAGGGGGGCTGCCCGCTGCTGCGTCTGAGGTCGGTGGGCGTCGGAGCTCGGTGGGCTGCGCGTGAGGAACGTCAGGCGTGCGCTGTGTATGCCGGCCGGCGGAAGTGGGCTCCAGACGCGGGGGGCTCACCTCTGCACGGGCCATCCCTCTCCGAAGGTTCGGAGCTCTTGACCGAACTCAAGGGCGACAGAGCTGCAGAGTTTTTTTCTAGATTTGACTTCAGACCTCCGGTCATCCCACGGAGCTGACGTGACCCCAGCGAGCGCAAACCGGGGTGCCTCGGGCGCTCGTTCCGCGAGCCCCGCGGTCTGAGGCCGGGCGGCAGCGGCCAGGCTGGCGTCCGCCCTCCCCCTTTCACATTATCGAGCAAGAAGAGCTACTTACTTGCGCCGGTCGACAAATCACAGTAAACTATACGCAGGAATGACGCTGCTCTGACTAGCTGGGCGCTGTCCAGCTCTTCACGGCTCAGCACGGTCAGAGCGTGAGCGCCCAAGTCGGAGACCAGCACACCGCGGGGAAACGCCCTCCTGAGAAGAGCGGCGAGGCTCTTGGGCAGGTGCGTGGCGCTTCTCTCCTTGGCTGAATCTCAGGGCGCCCCGACGGGCCAACAGGACGCTTAGCCGCTGGCGAGGGCGGTTTCCCCGGCCATGGCCCGCGTGAGGTCTCAAGGGCCGTGTCCTGTGCTCACTCGCGGAGATGCAGCCAGTGCATTGGCGACTCGGTGTCTGCTAGGCGCTGCCTCCCTGGCAGACACAGACTCCTGAATTTCCTAGGGAGCCCCGAGGGCACAGCAAGCGCTGCTGGGGGTGGGGGGGTGGGGAGTGGGGGGGGGTGGGAAGCAGCCTGCTTGACCAGAGCAGGGGCTTGACGCTGTGGGAGTGATCGTTTTGCCCCGGTGGTCCCCACGGTGCCAATGGGAGAAATGTGCGCCCTGTGGGTCTGCTCCACTGCGCCCCATACCCTGCTCCCGAAAGCCACCATACCCAAGTAGGGTTCCCTAGATCCAGTTTGTTTCCTCCTCCCTCCCTCCGCCCCTCCCTCCCATTCTCCCTCCCTCCCACTCTCCCTCCTTCCCTTCCTTCCTTCCTTCCTTCCTTCCTTCCTTCCTTCCTTCCTTCCTTCCTTCCTTCCTTCCTTCCTTCCTTCCTTCCTTCCTTC
>JAGFMF010011614.1:11864338-12055049 GCA_019455555.1 Galemys pyrenaicus | reverse complement strand
CCTTCCTTCCTTCCTTCCTTCCTTCCTTCCTTCCTTCCTTCCTTCCTTCCTTCCTTCCTTCCTTCCTTCCTTCCTTCCTTCCTTCCTTCCTTCCTTATCCTTCCTCCCTCCCTTTCTCCCTTTCTCCTTTATTGGGACTTTAAAAACATTTCTGAGCAGTAATGCCTATAACGTGCTATTTTAAGGGTGTACCAGCTGTTCTTCACACCAAGTATCCACAAATGCGTATTTTTAGCCCGTGTTCAAGTGCTTTATTATGCCTGGTAAGAATTAAGATAATTCGGGGAGTTGATTGGAGCGGAGGGAGGTAGACTGGGTGTGGTGTTAATATGTACCGTGCAGTGGCTTATAAAATTTAGTCTTGGGAAATTCTCCACTAAATAAGCAAGTTGCAAACACTAAAACTGCTCGTGGGTTGGTGGTGGTGTTTAGCCGCACCTTGAGCATCACAGAGAGCTGAGGTTTGCGAAGTGGGAGCGACCGAGCAGCACCAGGCAGATGTGCGCCCAGCCGCGCGGTCCACTCGCTGCCCACCCGGGCCTCCCAGTGGGCCCAGCGCCCCGTGCACGTGGCCAGTGCGTTTCATGCAGCGAGCGGCCAGCTCGTCAAAGACCTTAGCATCGACCAAACCGTCCGTTTTAATAAATGCCTCCCCCAGCATGTAATTATACATGCAGCACCAGGGTGGTTTATATGGAGTTTTCCCATAAATATAGAAATGAAGAAATATAAATGGAACTTTCTAATACATTTATATTGATAAATTGATTTTGCAAATGAAGATGACTTACGTTAAGCCAGAGCATCACTTTTAAGTCTTACCAGATATGTGCAGGATTTCTGTTTGGAGAATTACAAACCACTGCTGAGAAATGAAAATTCTACTGTGGGAGATAGATACTCCACGTCTGTGGATTAGAACATTTCACACTGTAAATATGTCTGTTCTTCGTAATTTGAACTACAAAGTTAATACAATCTCCCCATATTTGTGGAAAACTAAGTAGACATAAAATAAAGTGATTTTATTACTTTTATTTGTGCACACAAGAGCTGGGGTGCAGGCCAGAGGTGAGGGTGAGAGGATCCACCAGAGACAGAGTGGGGAGCAGAACAGGCAGATCCACTGAAACCCACTGCTGAGGGGGCAGCGGGAGGCAGGAGAGGTCTGCTGCACCCTGTGGGTCCCTCCCTGGCTGAGGATTGAACTCAGGCCGCAGTGGCTGGCGATAGCTTTTTTGTGCTGCCACTTTAACCCTTGCGCCACCAGGGAGGCCCAGAATGAAGTGATGTTAAAGTTTACACGAAAGAAAACTAAGATGGCACCTGGGCCTGGGAAGCCGGTAAGTCGAGCAGGTGGAGGTGGGCATGCAGTTGGGCTTTGTGTGCGGATGTTTTAGAGCCTCCAGTGGAGATGTGTGGTGGGCCAGTGGCTTTGCTTCCGGGGCCGAGGGCTGGGCTGGAGACAGAGCGGGAGGGTTTATTTGTAGCCTCCATATGTTGTAGAATGTGACGTCCTAAGTTAGCAGAGACGGAGAGGACAGAGGTGCACGGAGTAGATCTGGCCCCGGGCGTCAGGGGGAGCAGGTGCAGCAGCCGACGCGGGCAGAGTCTCCAGAAGCCCAGACGGGCCCCGAGGAGGGAGCGGCCGTGCGCAGAGTGCTGTGGACGCTGAGGTCTCTGAGAACCTGAAACTGGACGGCCGGGCGTGGTGCAGCTCGTAACAGCTTTTCTCACACATTACAGGTCATGCACCAGCAGTGCCTTGTGCTGTTTTCCCTGATCCTGGGCGGACATTGTGGACCTTGCTCTTTCTAGTCGCAGAAACTGATGGGGAAGTAAAATTACTTTTCACGCAGTGCTCTGCTCCCACGTTGCATGGGCAGGGCTTCAGCCAGTGTACTGTTTTTAAATGTAGTGAGATAACATCTTTTCTAGGTTGCTTTCCGATTCCCCTGTTCTTTTAGGGAATGTCACTCTGCAGCAGAGTCTCTATCAGATGTCAGAAGGCAAACACAATTGTTAAGCTCGGAGCACCATTATCTTTAAATCCACTTTATGTGATAGGAGGTTTGGTAGGAAGGAAAGAAAACCGAATAGCTCCGGTCCAGTCCAAACTGGGACAGAAGGCGGGAAAACGCAGTGTCCACGGCTGTGACGGGCGGACTCTGGGAATGGCAAGGAGAAACGGCCGTTTCAGTGCGAGCGGTTGGACTCAGAGGTCACTGCAGGGCGAGTTGGGGTGACTGGAGCAGAAGGACACGCGCCCCGCTCTCTGGAGCACAGCAGGCTGCTGCAGCCTTGAGGTGGGCACGGCCGTGCATCCATCACTGCTTCCTCGGGCTCCAGACGCGCCAAGGTCAGGACGGCAGGAGCCATCGCCCACCCAGAGGCGCCCCCGGCCGTGATGGACAACTTCATTATCTCGGCTCCTGATGGATGAGCGCACAGCCCCTTCTGGAGACGCACTGGGTCTCCAAGCCGACAACAGCTCAGTTAAGTGGGTGTCACATCCCTGACGATGAGATGGAAGCATCCAGACACTGTGGAGTGCAGGGCTTCGCCCTCAGCACCTGGACGGCGGGCTCGGGACGCACCTGGACGGAGGACTCGGGACGCACCTGCACGGGGGCTCAGGACGCACCTGCATGGGGGGCTCGGGACGCACCTGGACGGGGGGCTCGGGATGCACCTGGATGGCGGGCTCGGGACGCACCTGGACGGCGGGTTCGGGACGCACCTGCATGGGGGCTCGGGACACACCTGGACGGCGGGCTCGGGACGCACCTGGATGGCGGGCTCGGGACGCACCTGGACGGCGGGCTCGGAACGCACCTGCACAGGGGCTCAGGATGCACCTGCATGGGGGGCTCGGGACGCACCTGGATGGCGGGCTCGGGACGCACCTGGACGGCGGGCTCGGAACGCACCTGCACAGGTGCTCAGGATGCCCCTGCATGGGGGGCTCGGGACGCACCTGGATGGCGGGCTCGGGCATGCGGCAGTGGCCCCCCTTGGGGTGCTCCAGAGAAGACATGTTTGTCATCTGCTGCGACCAGCGGGCCTTGCCACAGCAGGACGCACAGCTGGACACATGCACACAAATGCACGCACACACGTACACACGGCGGGGTCCAGTGTGTGAGGCCCAAACGGAGGCTCGGACCACAGGCCTGCGATCCGCTCCCGCGAGAGCGCTGTCTGTACAGCTGGGAAATGCTCGGGTAACGGCTCGGGCGGGGGAGGGGCTTGCCGCCTCTAGGGCAGAGTCTTAGATTCAGCTTTGGACACAGCTTTTAAAACTCTTGTGCAGTTGCAGTAACTAACGCGGGGCTGTCTGGTTTTTGTTTGTTTCTGCCGTGCCCATTGCACGGAGGGTGAAGGAAGGCAGGGTTGCAATGCCCGGCAAGCACGTTGCCTGTCAGCACAGAGCCGGAGATGGTGCTGACCGGCTCCCCGTGGGCGTCGGTAGCATCAGTGCGTTACTCACTAACAGCCAAGGAGTTTCGCAGGCCTGTGCTCCCAAAGCACGCCCCCGCCCGAACAAGTCTGCCTGTGTTCCCCTCGCCCTTCCCGGTTCCGGGGCTTCCCTCACGTGCATCCTGGCCTCCAGCCGGGGCGCCAGCATTTGGGCTGCACCCACACATTCCGCTGCAGCACCACGGCGGCTCCCGGCATGCTCTGACACGTCTGTGCTCCCGGGGAGCAGCAGCTCGCGCTTCGAGACGTCTCCTTTGAAGCACCACAGACACTGATGGCAAAAGCTACACGTTCACGAGGTGAAAAAAGACCAGCCCGGGCAAGAGATGTCACAAAAGCTTGGAGGCAGGAAACGAGTTAACTGTCCTGAGGGGGCAGGAACCGGCTCCCGCATGCTGCGGCCAGGGGGTGGAGGGAGACATGCAGACCGAGAGGCGGGGATGGGGAGATGCCCAGGTGCTGGGAAGGAGCGCGGGGAGCCTGTGGCCCGGGGGCGGGAGGGGCGCCTGGAAGAGGACAGCCGGCGGCCAGGAGTCTGTGACAGGAGCACGCGGGGCACGGCCGTGCTCAGGGCAGCCGCCCGCGGGCCCCGGGGCAGGGAGGGCCCAGCTCACGCGGGTCTTGAGATGCGGGTGGGAGTGGAGGCAGAAACCAGCCGGGGCTCCCCGGAGAGACGGACGGACAAAAACAGAGAGCCGGACATACCTGTGTCTCTGGTCGCCCTGGGCTTGCAGTTGCCCACGTACGCGGGTTTGCGCGTTACACGCCGTGCTCTGTACGAAGCACCGCTGAGGCAGCACGTTGGGTCGTAGCGGCCACAGCACATGGGTGTCCCCACCTGATGCCCGTGTGTGCTGGACCCCGGTCCACGTGCAGCTCCCCAGGACACAGGGACGGGCCCAGAGCCGATGCTGACGCCGTGAGGGACGGCTCTGCGGCGACGGAGCTGAGAGGCCACGCTCTGCCCCTGACCAGCTGGGGGGACAGCCGTCTAATCAGCCGAACCCCAAGACCCAAGAGGGAGGGCGTCTCTGGCCAGGCACAGGAAAGAACCAGTGTCCCACTCGGCGACTGGGAGGAGAGTAAAGATGGAGGTGACCGCGCCGTCCCCAGCCCTTTGTGCTAGAGAGGCCCTCCGTGGAAGGGGCGAGGCCGGGCTGCAGGGTCCATTTCAGTGACCCCCCACGTGCATGTGCTCCCCTCTCTGCAGACAGCTTCACAGGCACGCCCAGGCATGCCGGTCACTTGGCAGCTCTTGGTGGTCACGTGGCCCACGATTCACCACGACAGGGTGCACTGGGTCCCTGCAGCCAGCGGGTGTGGTCAGCACCGGTCAGCTCATCAGTGGGGCTCCAGCTGAGGGGGTCCTGGGACTCGCTGGGCCCTTTTCCATGTTGCACTGTGGTCAGCACTCAGGTCCACGGCCGAGGCCAGGGCGCCTGTTCCCTCCCGCATGGGTGTGAGAAGCGGGAGGAGACACGCCTGTGGCCCCAACGGCTGGAGCGGACGACGGGCAGGAGGACGTGGCTGGCTCAGAGCCTCCTGGCTCGGGCCGGCGTGCCCCTTCTGAGCTGACCAGCTGGCGGCGTCCGAACCGAGCAGCACGGCACCTGAACGGGACCACACTTCAGGCTTCGCGTGGACTCGCGCTTCAGGACACGTTTGCTTAAGTCACAGAGCCCGCGCAGACCGGCAACGGCGGCAGTGTTGCACGAAAACCAGCACCGTGAGCAGGGGCCAGCGTCACACTGTCCCGCTAGCCGTGTGCGGATTGTTATTACGGTAACTTCAGGTCTACTTTGGAGTTTTCACATAACGTATTTAATGTGTGGGTGAGAGATCTGCACGGCAATGGTAAAAGCTAATGAAGCCGTCCCGCCGACGGGGCCGTTCCTGCAGATGCACACGCGCTCCGCGGACATCGCAGGGTGGCCGGCTCGCCGCGCCTCCCTGGCCTCCCGCGTCAGGGCCCTCAGAGCGGGAGCTTGGGATTTCGCAGCACAGCTGAACGGCGGTGCTTGGTGCGCGTTGTACTGTGGAGAGGGTTTCCCGGTGTGCCTTTTCTCTCTCAGAGCTGTTTACCCCGCGTCGTCCGGGAGTCTTAGGAGAGTCAGTGTTAAGCTGCAGCACGGCCTTGCGGCTGAGGGCACGTGCCTCATGTTGGCACCGTGAGAAGATGCGAGCCGCCCTGGGGCAGAGGCCGCACACGTGGCAGCGGCTCGGTGGGCCTTGGAGGGAGCCACGCCGTTCCTCAGCCAGCGCCGCCGCCCGCTCCTGTTGGCTTTGGTGTCAGGGCGCGTCAGGCCTTCTGAGGCAGCGTCCTCAGCCACAGAAAGCACCGGAGAAACCACCTCCTTACGACCCATGATTACACCTTAACTCCGGAATTTCACGGGGGCAGTTATGATGTAGGATGACAAATAACAAGGATTTTTGCAGACATCATCACATATAATGCAAGTAGCCGCCTTCTGAGGTGGAAATGAGGCTTTTATCCCGTTTTTCCTCAAATGAGGATGTCGAAGGAGCACACAGGTTGACATTGCCCAGGCCAGGCAAGGAATCGGGTACAGGCGGGGGCGAGTGGCTTCCATGGAGGCTCCGCCCCAGCCGGGGGCACTTTCAAGCTCGGGGAAATGGGGAAAGTAAAAAATGGGCCTCGCCCTCGAAAGGGCCCGAGGACGGTGGCGCGCTGGCTGCCGGGCCTCTGCCCACGGCCGGCCGCGCTGTCCTAGGCCGCTGCCGCAGACGTGACGAGGGGTGAAGGTCACCCTGTGGGGCGAGGTAACCTCTGTGAGCTCGGACGTGAGACAAAGTCGGGGCACACCGGGACAAGCACTGCCACCCCCTTCATCGTATCTCGGGCGTGTTCTTCTCTCGCACAATCGCTGGTCCAGCCGGGCCGGGCAGCACATTTGCGGCTCCGCTTACCCCGGCTCGCGGCTCTTGCACCTGGCGGTCGCCTGCAGCCTCGGCCACACCAGCGCCGTGAGAGCCCCGCGGGCGGCGCCCTCCAAAGCAGCGTTTCTAGGCTTCGTCCGGTGTCCCGGCTGCTCGCACGTCACCCCCAGGGAGCCGTGTCCTCCCCTGCCTGACCATCGGCGGGCGCGCAGAGCTGGCACGCATCCCCAAGACAGCCGTGCCCAGCAGTGCTGGGCAGCTCCTGCAGAGCGTGGCCGCCTGGGGGCCCCGCCCGGGGAGCAGGTGTCCCGGTAGGAAGAGGTCGGGCTGCGGGGACTCAGCCCCGTCAAGCAGACCGCCCCGCTGAGCAGCGTGAAACGGCTCCCGCGTCCCGGGCCAGTCTGCTGCGGGCGCGGCCCCTCCTGAGTCAGCGTGTCGTGGGCACCACCAGGCTGGGGTGTGCAGGCGGCAAGCGCAGCGCGAGATGGCATCGAGACTTCCGCTCCGGGGAGGGGCCGCCTGCTTCTCCTCTGGGCTCTGGCGTCCTGCGAGGAGTGCGCAGTGGTGGAGACGCAGACCGGACGAGGAGAGCACCTCCTCGCGTGCACACGCGCCGGGCTTGGGCTGCAGCCCCGAAGCCCAGGGCCGGGCGGGGGCCTCGAGGCGGCTGAGAGCCAGGGGAGCCCACTGGAGCCGAGTCGCTGTTGTCCCTCCTGCCGGCCGGCCGGCTGGGGGCGGCCGCTGCCCGGGGCTGCATTCGCAGGTCTCCGGGGTGCTGCACGTGTTATTTCTGCTTCACACACTCTGTCCGCCAGCAGGGGCGGAGGGCAGGGCTTCTTTAACAAAACTCCTTAAAGACGGTTTGGTACGTTCTTCAGGCCCAAGTCCTTCGCGGGCAGCTGCTGCTTCTGCTCGCGACCTGGATTTCTGCAGCGCGTCAGCCGCGCCGAGCGTTTCTGATACTAGGTTCTGCGTGGTGCTACCGTGAAGAGCGGGTCCCAGAGCGGAAGCGGGTGAAGGGATGAAGAAGGGAGGGCTGGGAGGCCCCTCCGCGGGGGCTCCGGCAGAAACCCCTAGCTGATCATCCCCTCGATAACAGGTGAGTCTCCTTCCCTCTTCACGGGCCCCCAAGATCTTTCAAATCCCCCCTCTGCTGAGCCGGAGGTGTGCATGGCTCTGAGGCCGCCCCTCATCACAGGGTAAATCTTTCAAGCAAGACCTGCTTCCCGCTCGGGACGGGGCTGCCGCTCTGTAGCACTTGCAGCATTTAAGGCTGCACCGAGGGAGACAAAGGCTTCTCAAGGAATGAATCTGAAGCAACCTAAATAGCCTGAGCGCCACAGGGGATCGGGGTGCCGCGTGCTGTCTGCTGGAAGGTTCAAGGCGGCGCGTGGGGCGGGTGAGTCTGGAACACTCCGGCGGTGCGGGCGGGGTGTGCTGGATGACAGCCGCCCACTGGCTCGTCCTGGGTTTTGAGCGCAGCAAACTTGGGGGGTGTGTTGCTCCGACTCTCGGGCCTGCGGCTGCGGTCCGCCCGGCCTGTTTCTGTGCAGCAGGCGTGGCTGACGGTCACGTGCGGCTGCTCGAGGAAGCGGAGCACGCCCAGGCCGCCGCTGGCCAGTGAGCAGCGTGTCTGTCCAGCCACCCCGGCTGTGTCTGAGCGCAGCGGCCGGCGCTGTCAGGTGGGTGTGAGGACGGTGGTTGGCGCCTGCCGGGCAGCTGGACAGACGGTGTGCACGGCCAGTGTGTGGACGGCTAGGACAGCCCACAGGGCACCCCAATACCCGTCCTCGGAACGAATGTGGCTTTGTGGGCGCCGAGGAGACTTGCCTTTCAGTGGGGAGCATGTTTCAAGGCAGGAGAGCCAGCTGCCGGGGGCTGTGCCCAGGGCTGCTCCGTTATCACTCATTCTCTCACCACCGGCTGGCCAGCGCCTCCACCAGGGCACCCGGGGACCGAGGCTGCTGTCCCCCCAGCGCCAGCCCCACCAGCCTGCAGCGAGCAGGCGCCCTGCACGGGTGCCCTGGCGGGTGTGAGGGCTGAGGGAGCCGTGCACGGGCTGGGCGCATTCAGGGAACTCACCAATTGTGCAAGTTATTCCAAGGTGAGGGAGTTGAATCAGCTCGTTTCATAAATTCCAAATGAAAGGTAAAGAGAGACCGTGGAAGTGCTGATTTAATGAAGTTTTCCGCTTCATGCGGAACGGGCTAGCCCAGCACGGGCCTCCTGTTAATGAGGCGAACTTTCCTTGCAACAAGCAGCAGCTAGTAATGTCTACCTTTAGGGCAGATGAGTCTATTATCCTAGTGCTGGGTACGACAGAGGGGGATAGGGCAGGAAATGAAATCTAATTGCCTCTCTTAAAGGAAAACCCGCTCTCCTTGGAGACACAGAATTTCTTCTCTGGCTTCAGAGCAATTTTTTTTTTTTTTTGAATGCAGCAAGAAGCCAGGTGTGCCATAGACTAAAACCCGCTCGTTCCTGCCTTTTCTGGGTTCTATTAACTGAATTAATAAGCCAAGCGAGTCCTCTAACTGCATCTCGTTCTTAATACTAAGTTTTTCAATTTATGAGAAAACGTGCCCTTTACCTGGAGTTTGCTTTTCGTTCAGCTGCTCCGAACCCCGCAAAGATGCAACACTGAATTGAGTTTCCACTGGGTTTCAAAAAAACAAAACAACAAAAGCGAAGTAAACGGAGGGATTTAATGAAGCAATTGTCCCAGGGAAAGGGCCGGGGGGAGCGTGGCAGATACACAGGCACCGAGGAGGAGGGAGGTGCTGCGGGGAGGGGACCCTGGGCCGGAGAGCTGGGGGAGGCTGGGTCTGGGGGGTTCGGGGTCTCCAGCCAGGGAGGCCACGGCTCTATCGTCTGCAAGGAAAACAACCGCGCAGGGCTTCGCTGAGAGGGTGACCCGTGGCACCTGCGAGGAGTCTCCTTCCTTCGTTAACTTAATATTTTCTCGCAAAGTCGTTCTGTGCTTTAATTCACTGTGTGTGTCCTTGGGAAGACGGGGTCACCCCATGCCACGGAGCGGGCGCCCTCCCAGCGCTCCGTGGAGCCTCGTAGCAGACTGCCATCGCCGGCAACGCTTTTATAAGCACAAGAGAAAATTACCCCAGTTTTCAAGCTATTTTGAGTTGCCGTGGACTCATTTCTTTGCACTCGCTGGAGCTGAAATGATGGGGAAACTGAGAGTGGCTCAGGGCCGTGCCAGCCCCTCTCCCAGGCAGCCCTGCACACGTGCTGGCGGCCCATTTGGGATGGGGACAAATGGAAATTGGACAGACTCGGATTTCCTGATTTCCACTTAGTGCTTATTGGCAGCAAGCGGGTGCAGATGATGGTCCCTACTTAGCGGACCTGATGCCAGTTCAGAACAGCACCGTGCCAGCTTGATTTGGTTATTTTCTTATATTAAATTTTTAATTAAAAATAAATGAAAGTGTAATAGGGATAGGAAAGCTCAGCTGCCACAGTGAAACCCAGTGCAGTTCAGATCACTGAGAGCGGTGCTTTAAAACAATTTGGAAATATCCTGAACACCCGCGGTCCATCCAGCCAGGGAGAGGAGAGAGGTGGTGAGGACGAGGCTGCTTCCACTGCTCCGTCTCGGGGGTCCAAACTCGTGGCTCAGCCGCGGCACCCACCTACTCACTGGGCTGGCCGCGCCGACAGAAGGGCCCTGCCCCGCAGGACCGCGACGCTGGCGCATGGCGGTGCCGGTCCAGACTCGGCCGAGATGCCGTTGACGCTTCCCGTCAGCCGACGCGCCTGGCACTGGTCCTCCTGGAGGACACAAACCTTTGACCCTGCGTCTCGCTCTGCGTGGTGGAGCTGGGTCCCGACTCTGGGTGTCGCTTGCCGGCCGTGAGGCTCAGGGAAGCAGCAGTGAACCCTTGGGAGGCCAGTCTCGTGCTGGTCACCTCGGAGCGGCCTCTGCGAGTCGCCCTGTCTCCCCAGGACCCTGTGCCCACGTGGCCCGGGCGTGCCAGGACCACGCTGTCCCGTGCGGCCCGGACCCTCCTGCTCCCGGGTCTCCGCGCTAGTACCAAGTCGGGCCGAGCGCGCCCTCCTGTTCTGTGCGTCCTGCAGGGGTCGCTCCCGTGGGCCCTCCTCTGCGAAGGCTGACCTCCACTCGCTCGTCGGGCGCTCGCCTGACATGCTGGGCGCACGGGAGGCACCAGGCGGCGAGCTTCGGACTGCGGCCGCCGGGCCCACGAGAGCTGTGGGGTGTGCGTCTGGGTCCCCCCGCCCGCGTCCGTCTCGCGACACCTTGATCAGGCCTGTGTGTGGTTCGCCGCGTAGGGGTGAGCAGGAGCGGCTCCTCTCCCTGCACCCAGGCTCCAGCCCGGCCGCGCAGACAGCGGGCGGGCGAGACATCATGGTTGTCTCCTGGGGAGGAGTAACGGGCCGGGAGCCTCTGCCCGCCGCGTGAGGCGCCGTCACGTGACACCGCCTGCGCCTCCTCCGGCGCAAAGCATCCCTTTTCCAAACCTGTCTTTTCAGTGAGCGACGCTCTTGATGCGAATAGGGCGACCCGGACTCACAGCGGCTGGGCGTGTTGCTGAAGTTAGCGAGGCGGCCCCCAGCTGCCAGAGCTCCCGGCGGTACCGGGGCTGGGGCCGCCTCGCCCGCCCTGTGAGCTGCTGGAGAAGCGTTTCGCGGATTCCCGGTGCTGCCCACTCAGCATCTAGAGGAAGTGTCTTTCCTTAGCTCCAGGGGTCAGTAGAGCACCTAATAGCCCTTCAAATATTTTGCTGTTAATATCGCAACCAACTAATTGGCTCTGGGGAAAAAATTCACACTGAAGTAGTCGGCATCATCAGTTTCCCTCCGTAAAGCAGAAACGCACGCCGCACTTGCAGCTCGCTGAGTGACGCTTCCTCCGGTCTGTGTGGGTGTGACGGGCCTGACCGGGCCTTGCTAGCACCGGTGCAGCCGTCGGCCCCCAGGGGTGACCCCCGATGAGGGGTGTTGGGACCGAGCAGGTTTGCGTCTGCGCATCTGCTCTGGCACAGGCGCCAGCGTCCTCCGCGTGCAGGGACCGCTGCTTGCTGTGTGCGGAATCGACGAACCTGAACCGTTGTAGCTCCCGTTTATAGACCCGGGGAGAAGAGAAAGCGATGGAGGTCACCCCACAAAGACACGTTCACACCTGGAACATGCTTGTGTGTGAGCTTGCAACACGTGCACACGCGCGTGTAGCAGGCCCCGTGCCTGCAGACAGAGCACGCGTAACAGCTCCGCCGGCCGCGCCCGGAGGTGGGTGGGCGCGCTGGCGTGACTCCTGGGGTGACGGTTTTGTTTACGGAGCTTTCACGGCCGCGGTGATTACCTTTGGCATAATGAATTGCTTATGCGAATCGTAATTGGAATTTGGTTATTTAAGTGCCTATCATTGCTAATTTCAGTTACCCAATAATGGGGAGTTAAGATGACACAATTAAACGATTTTTTCAAGCTTTCTTTGGGGGGAAGCATTTATTCTGATATGAAAACTGTTTTCATGCCAGGTTTATGTTCTGCTAACAGGTTTCTTTCAAATTAAAAGGCAAAGCTGTGATGGTGGGAAAAGGCCTTTCAAACAGGTGCTTAGTGTTGTGTGTGTGTGTGTGGGGGGGTCAGCGCTATAGGGAGTTGTTTGTGAGACCCAGTACCCCAGCAACTGTGGTTTCCTTGTTGTGCTTTTAAGTCACTCTTTTTAAAAAAATATATATTTGTTACAGGGCAGCCCTAATATAAAATGGGTTTGCCTGGCTGGGTCCTCACCCGCACTCGAAAGGCACTGACAATGCCCCAACTGCAGGCACACACAACAAAGGTTGATAAAGGAGTTTATTTACAAGGGAAGGGAAATAGCTTGGTGAATAACACAAGGGGAGGAGAGGGTACAGATCCGTGAATGTCCTGCCAGTTCCTTGGAGCTGGAACCCAGTGGCGTGCTGAGAGCTGGCTCCCAAGGGAAACAGAGACCCCAGGCCCACGTGTCTGCTTTTATCCTCAGCCTGGCCGCTCAACTCCACCCTCAGGTCCCAGTGATCCGCTCTTCGATAATGACCTTATGGGATGTGTAGTTCTTGGATCTTGTAGGTCTGGAATCGGGGTCGAAGTCCAAAACCTATTTGTGTGATCCATTCAGGAGGGTCCTTCCCCCCTAACATATTTACTTTTTAAAGATTAATTTATTTGTGCACACAAAAGCTGGGGTGCAGACCATAGGTGCAGGGGGTGAGAGAGTCTCAGAGACAGAGCAGGGAGCAGAACAGGCAGATCCACTGAAGCACACTGCTGAGGGGAGCAGCGGGGAGGCAGGAGAGGTCTGCTGCCCCTGTGGGTCCCTCCCTGGCCAGGGATCGAACTTGTGCTGCTGTGCCGTGGATGCTTCCCAGTGTGGCGCTCAACCCACTGTGCCACCAGGGAGACCCCTTGTGCCTCGTGTGTGAAAGCACCCAGAAGTTCTCCCCAAACTCCTGTAAGTCAGTCCAGCCCACAGAGGCTGTTCTCAGGCAGGACGGGGCGTTGCGGCTCCTGCGGCCCTGGGCTTCCTCTGGCTTGCTCCGTTCAGCCCTCCCGGCTCTCCTGCGCGCTCGCCTCCACCAGCCCTGCTTCAGCTCTGGGTGGGGCCGCCTGGTCTGCAGGCCCCTGCTTTGCAGAACCACGAAGGGCTCGCCGCGGTGCCGTCTTCATGAAGTGGCCCAGACGCAGCCTCAGAATTGTGCCGGTGCAGTGGCCTCTGCTGCGGTTCTCTGGCTCTCTGGGCTTTGGCCTCAAGAAGAATCCCGGTGACAGCCCACCGCCTGCGGCATGGGCGTGTCTGCAGTGGGGGCGGGGGCATCAAGTGCTTTCTAGATACGTGCACTAGTTAGCCATCGAAAACCACTTTGCACCCACAGAAGAGGCAGGTCTGAGCCAGCCCCAGGCCTGGGCTCTCCTCTGAGGAGTGCTGGACCCGGGAGTGGCCTCCTTGGTCAGCTTTCCCCTGGAAGGGGTGGTTAATTTGGCAGATGTGAGACTGCACATATTTTCTTTCTGAAATAAAAACAAATGGTACTTCCCTTTCCTCAAAGACTGCATGTCAAGGGGAGGTACCTTATATGCAGATTGTCTCAGGAAACTCATTCTGTCCGTGTTTACTGCCGGGTTTATTCTGTCATTCTCAGAGCAGCACGCTTCTGTGCGACAGGCCATTTTTGGGAAGAGCTTGGTGGCCCAGTCTCCCCGTAACAAGTAAGCACTGTCCGCTGCCTCAGAGGTACGGGGTTCTTTCTGCACTGGGCTAGAAGTCTCCCTTTTCCCACCCAGGGGCCGCGGTCCTATACCGCACGCTCTGGCTTCTCCTACGTCATGGTTGCTGGACTGGGAGGCATAAACAGAGTGGAGCCATGGAATTTAAAGTCAGAGCAAAGTTAAAGTTGTAGCACGGAGTCTCTTAGGCACTTTGCAAAACAAATAATGCCCCTTGGGCTCAGGGCCGGAGAGGAAACCTGCCCTGTCCTCAGGGCTGGTGGTATTTGTGACAAGAAGACGGCAGCAGCGCACTCCCCAGCCCCTCCACCTTCAGCCCGTCCAGCGCCGTCTGGCAGTGACCTCCCAGTCAGCCACCTCCAGGGCATGGGGTGTGCACCTGGGAGGCGCTGGCCCAGCCGGGCTGCGTCACCCGCCAGAGTGAGGGGGTATGAAAGTCGACATCCGGCTACTTCCATCAGCGCCCGCAACCACGTAAATGAACACGCTACGTGTTTGTTCCACAGCGGCGTGTGTTTTTCACTCAAATACGTGCATGCATGTACTAAACTCATATATTTTAGATGTTAACTGGGGCCTGTTATCCTTCCGCTTTAAGAAGCACCAGGCTAGCCAGTTTGCACGTCAAGGTCAATATTCCGAGCAGGTTCCCTATTCATGGACTGCTGGCTCCACTTTAGCCTAAGGAGTCATTCAGGACGCACTAGAGCCGCAGAAGCTGCGATGCCCCCTGAGAATTCCCTGTGTCCCCCCGTCCATAAGTTTAGTTACATCAGTCTCAATTAAAGAGAAAAGAAAGAACACAGCTCACACGTGTTCATTGCCTCAGATATTCGTAGGGAATTGATATTAGGTCCTAGTAAGTTTGGAGTCTATGTTTGTATTTAGTAAGAAAGTGGGTTTTCACAGTCAGAAGTTACTGGGAAGGGTTCTTTAAGTAATAAAAAGCAGAAAAGAAGGAGAACAAGAACTTAGAGCACCTACTCAAACTGAACTCCATCGTGACTTAGCGTTCCTGGTTCTGCAAGAAGAAACTGGAGCACACTGCAGACTCAAGAACCTTCTTGGCCACTGGAGGGAAGGGCAGGCCCAGGCCTCGGGGGACAGGAGGGAGCAGCAGCCACAGGAGAGCAGAGACCCCGAGAAGCCACAGCAGGAGCAGCCCCGGAGGACCCCATGGCCGACAGGCTGCGGGAGGTGTGGTGTGGCAGCTCTGAGAGTTCAGTCTCCAGGTTCCCCATATCAGGAGGCCCCCCCGGTATTGTGAGACTTGGCTCCAGGAGCGGCACCATCTTCCTGCAGTGTGGTATTGGAAAAATCCCCTCCCAGGGGAGGAACTGTTTAGAACTAGGGCACAGCAGCCTAACAAGGCCTGGCCCTGGCTGAGGCGTGGGGCTGGGAGACTTCAGCTGTGCGCGGCACAGCACAGCCCGGCCGTCCGAGCCGTCTCGGGGCTGTGGAGGTTACCCCCGCACCGCACGGCTCCTTCACCGAAGTCCTCTCGCAGCAGTGCCTTTACCCAGAGCCTCCTGCCTGGCCTCAAAAAGACAGCGCGAGCGGGAGAAGCAGATTTGGGCGGGTGGGGATGTGGGGCTGGTCAGACCGGGGATTTGAAACAAGTGATGGATGTGCTCAGGCTCCAGCGCAGGGTGTCGACTGCAGGCGAGAACAGGAGGGAATGAAAGCAGAGTCAAAGTCTTGCAGAAGAACTGAGAAGAACGGACAGTGGGGGGAAAGCATCCCTAGCAGAAATGAAGAGGGCCGCGTGGACTTCTTAGAGCCCCGGCCACAGCTACAGGAGTGTTGTGCGCCTCGGGGCATGTGATCAGAATCTCTGAACCAAAAGGTGGAGGAGAAGCAGAATCGTCATGTACTCTCGGGCCGTGGGGCAGCTACAGATGCGTGGGGTGCAACGTCCTCATGGGAATGTGGAGCCGCAGAGACAGACAGGGCAGAAAAATTACTTCCAACGACAACGCCTGGTCATCTCCTCCAACTAGTGTCAGACTCCAAACCACCCCGGATTGGGGGCTCTGCAGCACCAAGCAGGGTAAGTGTCAAAACCCCAAGGCCCCAACAACACTTAGGTATATAGGCACTGCGGTTGCAACCTCAGAAAATAAAAGATAAACCATGAAAGGAGCCAGAGGGAAAAGAACACCGCATCCGCAGAAGCACCGACATAAGAGGACAGAACGCCTTCCCACTTGCCAGACACACAAGAAGAGAGCAGGATAAAATATTTAAAGTCTTGAGAGGAAAAAAAAGTGCCAACCTTGAAATCTATACCCTGTAAAATTGTCCTTCAAGCGTGAAGGAGAAATAAGGGCTTCTGCAGACCAAGAGAAGCTGAGGGAATTTGTTTCCAGGAGACCTGCCTCGCAAGAAATGGTGGCAGAAGTTCTGCAGAGAAGTGGAAAATAAAGCAGGTGCACAAAGGAGTAAGTGAAGGTAAAATAAAACTCCAAGTTTCTTACTGGAAAACAAACTGTAAGATGGTAGAAGCTACAGTGCATTAAGCCTGACCTGATTATCAGTCTAGATTAAAGCCTGCTTGTCTCATGGTATTGGCACGAAGGACACATGATACTAAAAGGACCGAAGACGCTCTGCTACTGCTGTACAGCAGCCAGCAGCTGCCGTCACTCCCCGTGTCTTGTCACCTGCATACCTTTGACGGCGCTGTGTCTGTCCAGGCTTCTGATGGCTCCTGTGAGGCAGGCGAGGAGTCGCCGTCTGCTGGTCAGTGTGGAGAAGAGTGGGCTCGGGGTCACACCTTGGGGAGGTGCCAGGCTGGCCTGTCCAGGGTTTAGGAGGGCTTGGAAGACCAGGGGTTACACCTCACAGGCTGAGGAGCAAGGAGGTGCACCTGCTCAAGAACGTTGCTGCTGGCCGTGGTGCCGGCGGCTGCTGGTGGGACCCGACAGGTCTTCGATGCTTCCCTAGTCGGGCTGTCTGGTTTTCTCGTTGAGCTTTAAAGAGTTCTTTGTGTATTTCGAATAACAGTTCAGTTCCTTTTGCAAATATTTTCTCCCAGTCTCTGTCTTGTCTTCTCAATATTTTGGCAGTTTTGCAGAGACACACTTATGTTTGGATGGGTTAGTTTTTTCAGTTCTTTAACCATTTCCTAGACTCTGAATGTTACAGGTTCCAAAAATTCCCTGGGAATCAGTGGAATCGGACACTTTAAACACTAACATATCTCGTAGGTCAGTGAGTAAAGTCTATGCAACTGTCAAGATATAAAGGTATTTAGAATTAGTCCTCCTCTGATTTTGTGGCAGTACTTACATGATCTTTTTGAAAGACTAAGACAGTCATCACAAACCCCCTCCCTCCTCCCCCGCCAAGACTGTGGCTCCATCACTAAGTGCCCATTCACACTTTGAATGATTACCATTATCAGAATCTTTTTTTAAAAAAAGAAAACTGAGGCACAGAAGGTAGAGCATTTAAGTCCTAGAAATAATAAGTAGAAGAGACTGGGTTTGACTGAGACAGCACATCAAAGCTCGCTTTATCGACTGCCTCAGATTTCAATGCCAGTAATCTTCAAAAAGGAACCCCCCCCAATTTACAATACCATACATTTGTTGTTTTATAGAAATCCATGCCTTTACAAATGACAAGTTTATTTATTAAAAGACAATCTAGAAAAAATTACAAGTAGGCAAAAGGGAAATGAATGCAGAACATTTGAACCCTTGCTTGTACAAACACACAGATAGTTGGTACCCAGTAAGGGCTCATTTGTTGAACAGTCTGAATTAGGTGAGTGTTTTCCTCCAACCCCTGCCTTTAATTGTCCTATATCAGCACCTCCATGAAAAAAGTCTTAGCAGTCTTATTTGCTTATAGCTTTGTGCAGGTGTCCAGCTTTACATTTTGCATCTATGTGTGTTACATTGTGGTTCCCCATGGAAAGTCTGGTTTCCATGCACCACCAAGCATGGGACTTGATTGGTTTTACCGACTCCATCTCTCCTATTCCTCGGTAACCACTGCTCTTTTTTTCAGAATCTAAGGCTTTGGTTTTTGTTTTATATGTTTGCTTTGTTTCTTTATCTTCTGAGAGTGAAATCCTATCATATTTGCCCTTTTCTCATTTATTTCACTTAGCTTCATCTCCCCCAGGGTCATCTGTTGTCACAATTGTGTGATCGTATCATTTTCATGGCTGAGTAGTATTCCACACATACATCCTGTTTTCTTTGCAGTCTGGCAGGTGTTCACACCTTGTTATTGTGAATAATGCTACAGTGGACTTAAGACTATATGTATCTTTTCAAGATATTGTTTTTGTATTCTCTGGGAAGATACCCAGAAGTGGTATAGCTGGCTCAAATGGCAATTGTATCGTTTGTTAAAGGAATCACCATACTGTTTTCCACAGTGACTGCACTAATTTATGTTCCTTTCTATAGTATATGAGGACTCTGCTCTCCACATTTTGGCTAATGCTTCTTGCTGGTTGTCTTTTTATTACTAGCCATTCTAACACAGGTGTGAAGTGGTCTCACTGCAGTTTTGAGTTGCATTTCCCTAATGATAAGAGCTGATGGTAAGTAGTGATGAGCCTTCTCAAGTGTCTATTAAGCACCACTTTTTTTTTCTTGTTTCCCTTGTTGGAGCTGAATCCACTAAGGCTGATGTTGAAGACCTTCCTGTCTGTTTTCTTCTGTGTTTTATTATTTCAGGTTTTAAAAATTCAACTCTTTAATTGATTTTGAATTAGTTTTGAATGTTTTATGTTTGTCATACAGCTGATTATTTTCCCTACACCACTGATTGAAGAGATTGTCCCTTCTCTCCTGTGTACACTTAGTTCCTTTGTCAGAAATTACTTGTTCAAGTCGTGTGGGCTTACATTTGGGCTCTCAGTTCACTCCATTCATCTGCGTGTGTTGTTATTCCAGTGCCATGCTGTTTTGATTACTCTTGCTTTGCAGTATGCTTTTTATTGGGGGAACATTATACCTCTATTTTTTGTTCTTGTTTTCTCCAGGATTGCTTTGGTCATTCAAGGTCCTCTGTAGTTCCAAGCAAGTTTTCGGGCTTCTATTTCTGTGATGAGTGCCATTGTGATTCTTTTGAATTATCTTTATTTCTTTAGTTGAAATAGCCATTTTAGCAATGTGAATTCTCCTCATCCATAAACATGAAATATCGTCACTTCTTTGGATTTTCTAAGTTTTAGAAATGGTAAATGAAATTTTGTAAAGTGGCAGCCTACAAAAGCAATATATGAATGCCTGTTGCATTTCTATATGCAAATAACAAAGTATAGCGAAAAGATATGAAGAAAACAGTACCATTTGCATCACGTCAAAGAGAATCAAATAGGTAGGAACAAATATAAGTAGGTGAAAGGCTCGTGCTCTTTCCAGTCATCACTGTCACTTTGGGTCTATGTCTCTGCTTTCCGGTCCCCTACGTGAAACCCAGTCACTGTGGTCAAACCCTTCCTCGAGCCGTCTTCTCCGTGCCTACACATCTGGATGGCCCCCAGTTATAGAGGAACCTGCGTCACCCATTTGCCTGAGCTGAGAGGTTCTTTTTGTACGCTTCCTCCAAGCCTCCTTGGTGACGATAACTCTTCAGAGCCCCTGGGCCCACTGGCTCCACGGCCACCCTCTCGGGTCAGGTCCTGACAGGGTCATAATCAAATTGCCTTTCTGCTTTATCCTGGAAGCCGAAGCATCCTGCCAGAGGAAGGAGGCATGTCTGGTTGCTGCCATCTCTACTCCCGCCTGGCGAGTTCTGTCTTCTTACTCATCTGCTTGCTCATCTCTGAGCGAGGCCACTGCAGACACATCTCTAACTGACCATTGTTCATGGTGGCCAGAGAGAAGGGGCATGGTGGGAGCCGGGGAGCGGGGCACTGACGCGCTGGCCAGGACTCTGGCATGTGGGCTGCGGTGACCTCGTGGGGCTCACGGGAGCAGGGCTTTGCTCTTTCCCCACAGTGTCAGGTGGGCGTCTGGCCAGGTCTTCCCTCCAGGGGGGCCGCCCAGAGGGACCAGCTGCCCCTCGCTGCCCCTGAGCTGGCGGCTGCATGCCTGTCCGCCTGCATGCGGACGGCCTGAGATGGGGCTTGCTCTCTCCCGGACCTCCCCTCACAGCACGGACATGCAGGTTAGTGGTGCTGCTGGGCGGACACCGGGGCCGCACCATGACCGTCAGGCCAGGCACCACGCTCAACTCCTACGCCAGCCACGCTTGCCTGCAGCTGCTTCTCTTCCGGGGGACGGGTGGGGAGGTTCAGAGTCCGCAGCAGACTGGAGCCAGCTATTAACCCACCAGCCGTGCTTCCCGCAGGGCTCTCGTTCTCCAAAGCCAGCCTTGGAGTCCTCCTCACCCACAGAAGGTCGTGGTGACACTGCCAGACTAGCCCGGTGTTCAAGCCCGCCTCCTGCGGCCCTGCAGTCGGGTGGAGGGTGCGTCCGCTCTCCTTGAAAGGCCGTTGAGCCCCTTTCTCCCAGCCTTGGTGTGATTCCTAGAATTGATAATTCTACTGAAATAGGAAAGCATTCACTCAACTCCCAACCCCTGTGCACATATTTAACAAAACTTATGCCAACATGGATACTGTTTTACTCAGCAAATATTATGCACATCTTTCATCTACAGGGAAAACGTTTTCTTACATAACTGAGGAATAAATTTCTCCGTTGCAGCCATTCAAAAAGAACATGGGCCTGGAAATTCACACGGGGTGCGAGCCCTCGTTTCTGTTTTATCTCACAATAAAATGTTAGAAATGATGTAAGACCCTTGACATGAATTGATCCTGCTCAAATTGTTTTCTTTTCTATATTTTCAATCAGCGGTGTCACCGAAAGCAATATTCCCAGGCTAAAATGTCACAGCTTCGAAAGAAATGGTTTTGCAGAATGAAAGTGCAATATTGAGCATTGGCTTTTACTGATGGCCGAAAGAGAATGGGGTTCAGCAGGCAAAGGCGGTGGAGTGGGATTCTGGATTCAGATTTAAATACTCAACTGCCTATTTGAGAATTCTATCTGAATTTCTGAGGTGCCTCTAAATTTACTCTGTTCGGCACCGAGTTCTGACCTCCCAAGCCCTGCGCATCCTCTGGTCTTGGTCTGTGGATGGCCTTTCCAGTCTTCCAATTACTGAAGCCGAGCCCGAGAGTCCTTTTTTTTTTTTTTTAAAAATATATATTTTACACTATTTTTCGTTTTTGTACAGTGTGTGCTTTCTCATCTCAGGTGCAGTCCCTGAGAAACTCCCGCCGCTGATCGCCCACGTCCCATCACCACACACAGTCCTTTGTGCTCTTCCCACCCATTTTGTTCCTTCTGCCTCTTCCTCCCCTGGGGAGTTTCTCATATTTATAGCTATCTGTTGATTTTGATTTTTAATTTATATAATTATTTTTTTCTTAGCCCTTTGTTTCCTCTGCATTCCTCCTGTAAGTGAAACCATCCGATATTTTTCCTTTTTCTTCTGGTTTATTTCACTGAGCAGCATCCTTTCCAGCTCCATCCATGTTGCTGCGAATGGCATGAGTGCATCTTTTTTGATTGCTGCATAGTATTCCCTGGTGTATACATACCACTTCTTATTGATCCAGTCATCTATTTTTGGGCATTTGGTTTGTTTCCATAGCTTGCCTGTTGTAAAGAGTGCTGTGATAAACATCGGTGCCCTTTTGAATTAGTGTTTTTGTGTTCTCTGAGTAAATTCCTAGGAGTGGGATTGCTGGATCATATGGGAGCTCCATTTTTAGTAGCTCGAGGAACCGCCACGCACAGCTTTCCATAGCGGTAGGACCAGCTTGCATTCCCAGAGCAGTGCAGCGTTCCTTCCTCTCCACATCCTCGCCAACGTCTGCTGTTGCTAGTTCTTTACTACGTGCCGTTCTCACCTAGAGCGTCCTTCTCAGTGCGCGCTCGCACTACACACACCACCCGCAAACTGTTGATGCAGCTTCAAAGCGCTGTTCAGAATCTACCGCCGCTGACCGCCTCGGCTGCCACCACGCCGTCCCCTCGCTCGCGGCTGGACCGGCACGGGGCCTTCCCTGTTGGCCTTGCGGTGGCCTGCTCGTTCCCATCAGCCGGCGCGGCCGTGTTGCAGTGGAGATCAGGTCTCGGCTCTCTGCAGCAGGCGGCATCAGCTCGGGATCAAGGACAGCGCGTCCCCGCGTGTTCTGCGCGCCCCCCTTTTCCCTCTGCGGGTGGGTGCCTGCTCTCCCTGGACCCTGCGGCTCCTTCCAGCGCGCAGACTCTGCCCGGTGCCTGTACCCGCACCTGGAAGCCTCAGGTGGGTGTTGGCGGCGCAGCGCAGCTCTGGGGGAGCGGCAGCGGGTCACCGGCGGCAGAACTGGAGACTCTGCTCGTAATCTCTGAATTTAATTGGGAAATATAAGTTGAATTATAAGATTATAAAGGGCAGATAAGATTTGTTTTGCTAGGATTTTTTATATGCCTCATCATGGCTTTTATGAAAGCATTGACATAATTTCCGACTTTAGGTTACTTTAGAGAGGGAATTTAGTAGAGTATTAACAATTTCCTTGACCGTCAGTCCTTGATTTGTTCTTGGGATGAATGTGCCTCGTGAATAGTAACGCTCGGATTCCTCGCTCATCGTGAATATTTTGGTTGTTTCACTAATCGTGTTTTAAGCCTGGATTATAAATACAGGCTTTTTCATAAACTCAGAACATATTCTCTAAATACTTCCCCGTGCTAGTAATAAGATGCTTTCACATGCATACACCGAACTCGTTTACCTCCTTATGCTTTCCGTGTAGTGTTTTCAGTTTTTCTGCTGGGATGAAGCTAACTGAGGTCAAGAATCGCCAGGATTAAGAATAAGTCTTTAAGTCTGTCCCAGAAACCCTGCGCTGCCTCTTCAGTGGCTCCCGAGCCGCGCTCAGCCTTAGACCCCGACGCTCCTGGGCAGCGGCGGGCGAGTCCACGCAGGCAGGCTGCGTCTACGCGGGGAATGAGCACTCGCTACCGAAACTCCCATCACGTGAGGTTTTCACAGATTAAAAGCCATGAGCTGTCGAACCTGTGGGCATTTTTTTGGGGGGAATCTCCCAGATCCTTTTCCTGTGGCGTATCCATCCCCGGGACGCTCACAGCTGCACCCCTCTCGGGTACCCTCAGTTAGGGGCAACCTTCCGAGGAAGGCGGCGGCGTGAGGAGCTTCTGCCTGCCCCGGGGCGGGGGGCCGAGCCCCGCACCCCCATAGGTCTGCTTCGTGGGGGCGGACGCCAGGGGGTCTCCTGAAGTCACACCTTTGCTCGCTTTCCCCTCTAATTCACTTGCTCGTTGCCCGGATGGCCTGCTCCTCGTGGAGCATCGCACGCTCGGGGGCGCCACCTGCGATAAAGGTGCCCCCTGAAAGCCCTTTGTGTTGCGCCTCTTGTGCTGCTGGGCGACTAGGTTTTCTGCATCTGACCCGTAGACTGTTCTGATAAGACCGGATAGTTTCGGCATCCGGGGTGGTCTCAGAACGAAGTGTGGGCGGGTCTGGTGCCGATCTCAAGCGCCAGGTCTACCTGAGGCCTCCGCACTGCAGGTGCGCTCTCAGAGCCCGAGGTCTGCTGTATGCAAATAAGGGCTCCGCCGGCCGCCGCTGATTGGTGGCCGTCTGCCACGTGGTGATGGGCGCACTCCGATGGGCGTGGCTTACAGTGCGGGTCACTTCTCGGCCCCGCACGCGCAGGTGCTTGTTCCCACGGCCCCAGCGCACCTGCCCACGCTCGTGTGTTGTCCGGACTTGGGGCCTGTCATGCGGCATGCTCGCTCCAGGCCCGTTTCTAGGGACAGAACGCGGCCGTTCATGAACGCCATGCACACCTGATTTTCCTGCTGCTCGTGAAGACTGTGAGGTAATGGCCGCATTGAGAGTGTCAGAGAGCACGCCGGTGTCGGCGCAGGGGGAAGCGCACTTCCTCGTGACTGTCTTGCTGGTGTCACTGCACTCCAGCACGTCACTGCATCGTGGCGTCACCTGCCTGACGGGGGCGCCAGCAGGACGCACGAGGCGCGCACTCACGAACTGCTGTTCTGGCCTGGGCTCCCGGGCCTCACGTGCTGTGGTCCGCTGACAGGAGCGCCACCGCTCATCTGCGGGCGACTCCTCGGGCCATACTCAGACCCTCCGTGGGCCCCAGCCCGTGGCCGCGAAGTTCCGGGCTGACCTTCAGATCTGTGGGTGCAGACCTCTTGCCTCTGCTTGGCTGCGGCGCCACTTGCTGCAAACCACAGTGAGACGCCTGGGCCCCGGGCCTGCGGCGGCTGGTCTGGGCTCCGGGGGCTGCAGCCCCAGCCCCTGCCACGCCCACGTAGCTCTGTGTGGCCGGCGGAGGTCCAGCACTGCGGGTGGACCAAGGAAGGCCAGTCGCGACGCTGTCTTCGTGCAGCTCGGGCTCTGCCGGGGATGTGCTGCTGACCTCTGCAGTCGTCTCACGGCCCCGGCGATGGTGCGTTGGGGCTTGTAGGCCAGGACTTCGTGCGGCCAGGCTCCGTCTTCACCTTTTCTAAACTGAGGTGGTGCTGGTTGTCCTCGCTGCGCGTGCACTAGGCTCGCCCGTGGCTGGCCACTGTACTGAGGCGCTATCTGTACTGTGCCCGCTCTCAAAACACCGAAGCCGCCGCGGTTCACTGTGCTCCCCCACCTGGGGTTAGGCCCTTCTCAAAGGGCCCCTCCAAACCCCGTCACTTTGGGGGTCAGGTGTCAGCATGCAGATTAGTGGGGGACACGAACGTTCAGACCACAGCAGGGCACCAGATGCAATTCAGTGTCTGCTCAGTGTCAGTGTGAATTATTTTATAAGCTTGAGGTCCCAGGACAAGCCAGGGACTCACACGCCCTGCTCTGTGGGCCGGGACCGGTCCCTTAACGAGGAGAGTAAACCGGAGCCTGCGCACCTGAGAGACAAGAGCATCTCATCCTGCACCTTACTTGTGCACTTACCTGCCCTGGAGCAGATATTCTGGGTTTGTTTATGTGTGAGCTACAACACCTGTACTTTTATTTACTTCATTAGTGGAATGAAGAACAAATACATACACATTATCCTGCTTTATAGAAATCACTTGATTCCTATTTACTCTGAAATCCCTTTTGAAATCGCCTGCTTGATTTTTCTTTTAATTCTGGGTGCATCGATCTGTATTTCCCTCTTCCTATCATTTATCTTCTGCGTGCTGGCCTTCTGGACGTGCGTATACGGGGCAGCCACTCAACCTTTTCTGCGGCATTTCAGCTCTCAGTTGTCTTTCTAAATCAGTGGCCGTAAGTATCTCCAAATCTCCTGAAAATCCATTTTATTTCTATTAACTTTGTGATTCTCTTCAGTGTATTAAAGAGTTTTGGAAGCAGATGATGAAATACTTCAGAAAGTTGTATGTATTGTGAATTTGTTCATGAATAACTCAGAAGGAAAGCAGTTTCATCAATTTATGGTAGACGAACACTATTATTATTACTACTACTACATAGGGGTTAATTAAATAACAGCTTAGAAGCACAATGAATATGAGCACTTTTGGATAATACCCTACATTTAACTTTCTGGCTTCCTTTTTTTATTTTTTAATATCAAAATAGGACGTGGCGGAACAGCTGGCGGAGTTAGAATCTGGTAGGGCACGCCCCGCGTCCACCCCATAGGTGCTGGGAGTGCCATGCCAGGTGGCAGAGATTTGCGAACAAAATGATGATGTATTTGTGATTTTTTTTTTTTTTTTAGTTTTGCCATAGGGGAAGTGTGGCCTGCAGCCCCCTTCCAGGGTATTTTTTGAATTAAATTGAAATTTTTCAGTTAACAAATACAGAAAATTAGGGATATCCTTATTATGGAATTTTCAACAACTGCTTATTTTTAAAAATCTACTTGGTAGATACATAATGACACACAATAATGACAGCCTTTTCATTTTTTCTTTTCAAAAGCTGTACTCAGTGAGTCGACATCGGTGCACGAGTGGGTGTGACTCGGGGATACGGGCTCGCAGGGTTGGGCACGCTGCGCGGGGCTGACCTGGCCGTGGGGCTGACCTGGCCGCGTTGCACCAGTGCCGAAGCTGGTCCTAAGATGCATGTGCGCGCTGTGGCCGCCACTCAGCCCGGGGAGGGAGAACATGGGCGCGTGGGGGAGGGAGGCTGCACGCATGACGTCTTTTGCGTCACTGATTTTTCTGGAAGCAGCAGCAGCTTCCAATTCTTTTTTTTTTTAATTTTCAGAGACCACATTTTTCTCAGGTGCGGTCTCTTTGGAGGCCTAGCCGGGACTGCACTCTGGACCTGCCCCTCTTAGGGCCCAGGTGAGGCTCTTCTGCTCGGCCCCCACACTCCCTGCAGACCCTGCCTCATCCTGGCTGCGGCCACCACAGGCCCTTCGCACTCTGCCTCTGATACCGCAGTCCATTTACCACACCCCGGCGCCCGTGCTTCTAAAAAGTTCGCTGTCTCCAGCTGGCTTCCTGGAGTGCATCTGTCCCTTTCCAAGAGCAGTTTCTCTGACATGGTTCCGAAGGGAGTGGCTCTCTTGTGGCTGACCCGCCAGGCAGGCCGCGCCCAGGCCTGCGTCTGTGCAGACGCTCCGGTGGCATCTGCGCCAGGCTCCGTCCTTACCAACTGTGGTCGCCCGAAGCGGCCCCTTTCTAACGCCACCATGCCCCAGGTGGGCCGCAGAAGCTCCAAGGTCTCCAGAGAGGACATTCCCAAAGCATCTTGGAGTCTACTCAGAAGCAGGAACTGAGCTCCCGAGAGGCTGTCCCGAGGGCCGTGCACCTGTGCGTCTGTGCTGCCCACCTTCCTGCAGGGTGGGGGGTCAGAGAAACAGCTTGGCTGCTTCGGGTCCCAGCGAGCCCAGCCCTGCACGGCTGGTGGTGTGGGAGCGGGCCTCTCTCGGCTCCTCTCTGCACGCGGGCTCCGAGTCGTGGCAGCTGGGACAGTGCAGGGTGCACCCGCGTTCCTGAACATTCAGAGACCCGGCGCCTCTCTCGGTCGGGCTTCTGCGGGCCAGAGGAACGGTCTGCCTGAGAGCTGGAGTGGTAACTCACCCCCGCGCCGGGCACACACAAGAGCCTCAGTCGGCGAGTGTCTTGCACAGCTGCATTATTGCCTATAAAAAATGGGAATGAAACAAACTCATAGAGAGGGCAAATGAGCTGGTGCAGCTCACACACCGCTGCCTCCAAAGACGACTCCTGCTCATCGGCAGTAATGAGAAAAACGTCTAAATGGCTTGAAGGGACATTTGAAATTTATGTGGTTTGACACTTAAAGTTTTTAGAAACATCTAAAGTAGCATAAAAAAGAACCAAACCGGGAGGTTAAAATATATTCCAGCCCAAACGATAAATCCACGTCCGGAGAGATTTATTTTAGAGCCACATCTCAAACGCAGTGCGAGTTCAAGCTCGGTGGTGGTTCTTTGCTAGAACAAAACCAAACACGTATCAAGGAAAGAGACACACGACCCTCTCCAGATGAAAACTGTTCTCAGATGCCCACGGGGTCTGTGGGAAGGTGCTGGCGGGTAGGCTAATGTCACTGGGCGTCACCCCAATCATTGCTTTTAATTTACGACACTGTGTTCGCAGTGCAGTGATCATCATGGTGCCCGCTGGTGTTTCCGTTTCAAGCTGAGCTCCTTTTGGTAAATGCTCCACCACCTGTTGGCTAACTTAATCATGCATCTGCAGGTACATGGGGCGTTTAAAAATGACCATTTCAAATCAATTGACTTTGACCTTGGAGGAGATGTACAGTTGCCAATAACGGCAAAGCTGCCAGAAATGAACGCGCTGCCTTTGTTTATGCCTTAGCAGAATTTTCAGTCCCCCCTGGAAAGCGCTGCTTTCTTTTACTGTAAACCCAGAGAAAGGGCTGCTGTGAAATTTTTTTTTCTGGAACACTTGGTGCACAAAGATAAACGTGGCATGGATGAGTCCTGATTTTGCAGAAAAGGCCTTGCGCGTCTGTGCTGTTTCCGAACTGCTCTGTGCATTTGCCCAGCCCTTCGGTCATTGTCAAGTGCACTTGGTTTCTTTAAATCAGATACCGTTTACCGTTCTAGCTTTCTGGGCTCTTTCCTCCCTCCCGGCCCCTGTCCTGAGCGGCCTCAGCTTTGAGCTGGCAGCGCCAGAGGAGGAAGTGAGTGAGGGTGTGAGGCAGGCAGCTGGGACCCTGGAGGCTTCTGTTTGTGTAGCCACATTCCTCCTCCAGATAGGGAGATTCTAGATTAGTTTAAAATTAGGCCTTTGAGAAGCGATGTTGACGTTTTAAGCAGAGACCGTTGTAATGAACTCGCTTGTTCAGAGTAAACGTCTGGGGTGCCAGCTCCAAAGTCAGGCCTTGAGGAGGCGTGCGGGTCGCTGTGTGGACGGTCACTGTCCTTCCCGGCGTGGGTTTCTGGTGAACGCACAACTCTACGCGGTCAGGCACAGGGATCTGTGTCAACGCCTATGTCCAGGCTCTCGAGGCCCAGAAAACACTCAGTCCAGATGTCCGACGAGTGAAGCAGGACTTGTGAGCTCTGAGCTCCACGGGGGTGGCAGGCATGGGGGGTGGGGAGGTGGCGGGGCCACCCCCTGCTGAAATGGGCTTCTGGCTGGCCAGCCTGCTTGGGGGTTACCCAGGCAATCCTGGGGTTGCCTGCTCCTGTTCACTCCTCCAACTGCAGCCCCCCTCCACTGGCTTCCCGCTGGCGTGCACCTGCTCCGACGTGGGCGTTTTGCTGGACTCTGGGTTTGCAACCTCGGCTGATTTTGGTTTATCTTTAGCTCTTTCTTTTCTGGGGTCTCAGCTGGCGCATCCCGGGAGGGGCGGCGCACCGGGGGAGGGCGCCTGCCTCAGGGACCTGAGGGCAGCAGGAGGCGCTCGGGGTGGCCCGTCTGTCAGGTGTGGACCGCAGGCCGCGGGCTTCTGGCTGCTCAGCTGCTTGCGACTGAGCTGTCCCTTCCTGGTCCAGACGCCCAGTCCTGTTCGGCCGCGGAGATTGTCCCGGCGCCTCGGACCCTGACCCAGCCGTCGGGGGCGAGCAGCGATGGTGGCTGCGCGGAGCTGCGCGTGCGGAGGCGCTGGCGCCCCGGGAGGGCGATCGGCTTCTCGCTGCCTGCGCCCTCCGTGGGGAGCCCGAAGAGCTGGCGTGGGGTCTGCTCCGCTGGCCAGTGACGGTGATGAGGCCCCTTCCTTCGACTCCGCAGGCACGGACGAGGGTCTGACTCCCGGAGTTGCCCGCGTGCGGCCGCCCAGTCCTTGCAGGCTCTGACGGGCCGAGCACAGACGGCTGCGCGGGGTCGCGCGTTTGGGGTGCGACGCGTTGTGAGCAGCTCTCGTCTTGAGTGACTTTTTTAAACATTGTTTTTTATTCTTGTACCTCGTTGTTCGTTTTGGCGGCGTGTTTGAGGTCTGTCCTCAGCGTAGTCTCGTCACGCTCCCACCAGCGCCGCGCCCCGCGGCCCCGCGAGCCCCTCTGCCGCGCGGGTCCGGCTGCTCCTTGCCCTGGCGCCCACCACCGCTCTTGCACCAGCTGGCCGCGGCCCGGTCACTTCCTTCCCCTGCGGCGCTCAGGTGTGCCCCGCGGCCAGGCGCCTGCTCACACAAGCAAGTCCCTTCAGAGAAATGCGTCTCCTCTGTCTCCTCCCCACCTGCTGTTGTTCCAGAACTAGCTCCGAAAAAAGGACAGAGCGTGTCTTTTTATTTTTTAAAAAGATTTATTTATGCATACGAGAACCAGGGTGTAGGCCACAGGTGTGTGTGTGGGGGGGGGTGAGAGGACTCTCCAGAGACAGAGTGGGGAGCAGAACAGGCAGATTGACTGAAACACACTGCTGAGGGGGCAGCGGGTGGGGGGGGGGGCAGGAGAGGTCTGCTGCACCCTGTGGGTCCCCTCCCTGGCCGGGGATCGAACTCGCTCTGCTGTGTCATGGATGCTTCATAGTATGGAGCTGAACCCCTTGCACCACCAGGGAGGCCCCCTCACTTGTACTTTTTATTTATTTATTTTTTAAGATTTTTTATGCAGACAAAAACTAGAGGTGCGGGGGCGGGGGTTAGAGGAGTCACCAGAGACAGAGCGGGGAGCAGAACAGGCAGATTCACTGAGACACACTGTTGAGGGAGCAGTGGGAGGCAGGAGAGGTCTGCTGCGCCCTGTGGGTCCCTCCCTGGCTGGGGCTTGAACTCGCGCTGCAGAGGCTGCGGCTGTGTCACTGTGCTGAGGCTTAATCCCTGCGCCCCCGGGGAGGCCCCAGAGCTGTTCCTTAGACTCCGTGCTGTCTGTGTTTGGGGTGCCTTCTGCACAGCGACTTCGGTTTTCCTCTTTACTTTTAGGGCTTTTTGACCATCTTCAGGTTCTGTCATTTTACCCTCCAAGTTTCATTGTTAAAACCTTTCTGTGAAGTTTTATTAGACAGCTTTGCAGTGGGAATTTGGAATCTAGAGCTGAGAGAGGAGATTCTGAATCTCAGGTTCCCCCTGGCAGTGCCGATGTGGGTACGGTGTGCAGACTCTGCAAACCTGTGTTTGTTGTTGGTAAATTAGGGTCACAGTAGCAACCAGCCGATGGGACCAAAGGGGTGATGTGCTTTAAAGAGCAGAACACAGGCCTGTTACCTAATGAGTAGGTGAGGCACCATAATTGTCTCATTTATTTTCCTCTGTACTTTACCACTGTTCAATTATAGCATCTATAAATATTTGTATAAGTGTACAATAACACCTGTGTGCTGTCGTTCCATGAGTTGAAAAAAATAGGAGCAACACAATAGAAATGGCTGGAATAATATCCCACGTCTAGCCCGAACTAACCATATGGTAAACTGTGACGTTAGCAGTAACTAGACATCGTGTGAAGGCCCACGGTCACCAGCTACAGATTTCAGCTATGCTAACCATGCCTTCTAGGTACAGAATTTAAAGAGAGATATAGAAAGAAACTCTTTAGATGAGAAAGTTCTCCAGGATTTCAGCACATCAAATACAGCCACACTGATAATTACAATCCCATTTGAAGCAATGATCTCCTGGAGCTGGTCTCATACAGAAACAGGCACTACTTACCACTCTGATCCATGATGCACATGTTACTTGTCCTTTGGGGTTCACATTATAAGACAGTCTTCTGTGGATCAATGCTACTTCCCTCTGTCGTATTAAGAAGGAGAGAAAGAGATAATAAAAGCCAGGCCAGAGAAAGACACTGTGCCTTCAGCTGAGCTTGGAAATGGAGAGCTAATGAGATGAAGAGTAATAAGAAGACCGTTGCAGGGGAGAAATTCCATTTTCCAATATCAGAGTAATTAGTGGAAGGTTAGGCTTGGGCGGGAGGGAATTACCACGTCCGTGTTTCCACGAGGAAAACTGAGACGTGCAACATCCGAAACAGGAACACACGTGTCAGAACAAATGGAATGCAGAGGGAGCCAGTGGGAGGGAAGGGGATGGCGTTCCCTGCAGGCTTGGGGCTCTGCGACCAGCCTCGCATGTACATGGTGGGACTTGGAGAGGTGGACCCGAGAGCCCAGTGCAGAAGCGAACCGAGGAGCCGAACTGAGCCGTAGCAAAGGTGTGTTGCGAAGTTAGCAGTGGTGCGACGGTGACACAGTGGTGTGCCCAGGCAGATTTGCAAAAGGGGTTTTAATGTGTTTTTAATGTGTTTGTAAAAGCCGTAGAAAGCTTGGCAAGCTGCCCAGCCCACCAAGGCTCGGTGCAAGTAGGTCGGAGGAAGGCTGGAGAGACAGTTAGACAAGCAGCATGGAGCAGCCTCAGAGGCTGGGAGCAGAGTTTATTAATTAGAGGAATTAATTGGGTAGCTGTGACTGTTGCCTTATGTGGTCCAAATGGACTGGGGGAAAGGACAGGAAAGTAGCAAAGCAGCAGCTGGGCTTACAATGCAGTCTTCGACAGCCGAACCTGGAGAAGTGAGCAGAGGCGGCGGAGGTGAAGGGGCTGTCATCTTTATAAGCAGTTATTTAATGAGCTCATTTCTTAGGGACTGGCAAATTGCTTGGTAGCAGGAAGAAATTAAATGCTCTTTGAACGTGAACGGCGGCTGTTGGACGGCGCTCCCCAGACACCGACGCTGAGTGTCTCCTGGTCAGATGCAGCAGCCTTTTCGCTCTTCCGCCTTTAAATCTGGGACTCGGCACTCCGAACAAATGTGTTTTCCTACTGTTGCTAACTCTCTGAGTTTTTCTAAGAATCCTTGAGCCTGTATCTCCTAGTGCAGGATTCTACAGTAAAATTACCCTTAGAGATCTCCTTTTATCCCTCCTGGCAAGCTTTCATTTTTGATTTCATTCTTTCACCTAATTTCATGTTCCATGTATGAAGAATGCATCTATTCCTTTCCTCTTATACATAGAGAGTTCTCCAATCATATCAAACTACCTATATGCCCCTCGGTTCCTGTCACTGATAATAAAACCAGTAAAGCATCTGAATTCAGATAAGTAACGTCTGTATTCAACTTTAAGTTAAAAGCAATACTAATTTGTTGTACATTTATAACAAGATACTTTCACATGTATTATTTCATATGCTTCTTGTAGAGTAGTGTAATAGGCATGAACATTATATTGTGGATTTGAAATGAGTACTCAGTTTGTGTAGTGTTTTAGTTAACTATTAAGATCAGGTACAAGGCCAGGATGTTCTCATCACTGTTATTATTTAACGTTTTATGGCTGGAGCATTTAGACAAAAAAGAAATACAAAAGGAATACAAATTGGAAAAAGTAAAATTATTACAATTTATAAATTATACAATATAACACACATAGAAAAGCTGAAGGACTCTACTAAAAAAAACTATTAGAAACAATAAATTAGGACAGCAAAATAGCAATTATGAAATAAACATACAAAAATCGGTTTCTATCCACAAAAAACAAAACAAACTAGAAGAGGCAGAATTTTAAAAAAATCCTATTTATAATTGCATCAAGAAGAAATAAATACCTAGGAAAAAATTAATAGAGATGAAAGGTCCGTGTAATAAAAAAACTAAGTTATTATTTAAACAAATGTAAAAAATAAGGAACTGGAAAGCTAGCTCTTGCACGTGGACTGGAAGATTGTTTAAGTGGGCATCTTACCCAAAGCAGTACAGATTCAGTGTAATCCTTGCTAAAATTCATCTCAATCTTCAAAGTATAAAAATTACTCAAATTCGGATAGAACTATAAAATCCAATTAGCAAAAGCAATCCTGTGAACCCAAGAATGGATATATTCAGCTACCGAACTCCAGACTGTACTACGAATGTGTGATAATCAAAATAGTATGGTATTGGGAAAAATAGACACACAGATCGGTGGAGTAGGTTTGCGAACCTACAAGTAAACCCACGTTTAGAGAGAGTTGCTGCACGAGAAAGGAGGCAGAGCGTACAATGGAATGGACAACCTCGTCAACGAACAGTGCTGGGAAACCCTGACAGGTACATGCAGAAAGGTGTGTCTACACCGCCATCTCTCACCTTACACAGACATGAACTCGAAATGAATTAAAGGCTTGGATGTAAGACCTGAATCCACGAAGTACATAGAAGAAGACTGAGGATATTGGCAGCCCTGGTGTCTCTTGGGGACAGGATTCTAATGAGAAGAGGGTTCCAAGGGTCAGCATCAGTTATCAGGGAAATGCAAGTCAAAACTTCAGTGAAATGCACTTCGTACCTGTGACATAGCCTATACTGAAAAGACCAGAACACGCATTGGCAAAGGAGCACAGGGGGAAAAGGAGCCACTTACGCTCCTTGTAGGAATATAATCTGGTCCTGTCTCTATGGAAACAGAACGGGGTTTTCTCAAAGTAGTTTTTTAAAGATTTATTTATTTATGCACACGAGAACTGGGGTACAGGCCACTGGTGCGGGGTGGAGGGGACAGAGAGAAGGACTCCCCAGAGACAGAGCGGGGAGAAGACAGGCAGATCCACTGAAATCCACGGCTGAGGGGGCAGCGGGGAGGCAGGAGAGGTCTGCTGCGCCCTGGGGGTCCCTCCCTGGCCGGGGATCGAACTCGCGCTGCAGAGGCTGCCGGTGATAGCTTGGTAGCCCTGAGACTTAGCCCCTGCACCACCAGGAAGGCCACTGCATCTCTTTTAAAGTCTCTTGAATCTGGGCCGTGCAAGACACTTCCCTTTGCTGGTGGCATGCAGGTGGGTGACGCCAGTGCACTGTCTCCGTGTGGTGATGCAGGCCCAAGGCCGTGGCCCCCTGCCACCTTGTCGTGGCCAGTGCTCATTTGCAAACGCACTGACCCATGGACACAGCAGTGCCTTTTTCAAAGATAGTGTGGATTCCGGGAATTTTAGAGGTCGGGGAAGCGGCCCCTGGGTGTAGATAAGCCCCAGCGGCTAGAGACCCAGGCGGGCCGGGTCTCCCCCATCTGCATCTGCAGAGTGCCCAGATGCAGGGAGCGGGGAGGCTCCGAGGGCGTCCTCTGGACACAGCCGCATCCTGTCTTGCAGGGTGCAGCTGCTGCTGCCTCTGGGACCTGCTGCGTCCCGCCACCTGGCCCCCGCCACGCGCAGGCCGCGGAGCCTCCGAGACGCCTGCCGTGGCCCGCAGTCGCGGTGAGGTGGGGAGGCCGCGGGCTCACCCCAGCCACCTCCGCGGTCTGGCGGTGCGCAGCGGGGTCGGCCCCTCGGGAATCTGCTCGGCGGCTGTTTGCTTTTCGCTGTTTCTGCCTCTGGGGCCGGCTCCCTGCCGTGCCAGTGGGTCTGGGGGTCCCAGCATGTGGGGGTGCTGGGATGAGGCGCAGGTGCTCGTGGGTGCCCCAAGCTGGTCAGCTCCCCGACAGGGCTGCCTCGGCCGCGCTGGCATGGGCTGTGGCCGCTGAGGGAGGGCCTGCTCCCGGCGCCGGTACGGGGCGTGAGATGACCTCTGGCCAGGTGGTCAGCGGGGCAGGGCCGGCCGGGTCGGCCTCTGCTGTGGGCTGAAGGGCGGTGGGGCTGCGACACGAGCTTCCACCGAGTGCTTGGGCTGTGTCGGGGTGTCCGGAGAAGTCTGCGGTCACGCTTGGCCGCGCGGCTCCGTCCCACCTCCAGCCTGGCAGGTTGGCCCAGCCCGCGGGCCCCTCGCAGCCTGCACCTGTGTGGGGACCCCCGGCCCTTCCTGCCTCTGCCCGAGCTGCTCTGCGCTCTGGCCGCCTCCTGCTCGGAGTTGGGGTTCAGAGCTGGCTGTGGAACCGCCCCAAATGGCAGCAGCAGTCCCTCCCGTCCACGTCTGACGCGGCGGCCTTTACCTTCCCGCTGGATCTGGCAACGCTCGGCTCTGATGTCACGCCTCCTCAGTGTTCGTGGGGGAGCGGGGGGTGCTCGCTCTTCCCTCTTCAGCTCTGCTCCCTCAACCCCATTCCCAGTGGTAGGAAAAGGCGAGGGAAGCGGCTTGCATATTGATGAGGCTGTCTTATTTAATGGGCACTAAGAATGAGGCTGTGCTTTCTCCAGAGTGATTAGAGGGAAAACTCCATGATGGCAGCCTCACCGAGTGGGCTTCCTCTGGTGACCGAACGGGCTGTGTTCAGAGACGAGGCAGCCAGCAGCGCGGGCTGAGCGGAACGGGACATGCATTGTTGGTGGGAGGAGGCCTGTGTGAACAGCACTGTGCTGTGCAAACGCACACACAGCTTGTGTGGGTACTGTGCGTGAGGCCTGCGGGGGCCGCAACGCCCCGGGCCCCTCCGCCCGCCGCCCCTCTCTGCACCTCGTTCCCCTCGCCGCCTCCTTCCACCGTGGTGCCGCTGACCTTGAAGGCTCGGCTTCCATGACACTGGATTGGGCTTTCCTCCACGAGTTAGTGTGGAGGATTCTCGTTTCTCATTTAAAGACATCTTCAATGGCATGTACCCATACGTGTGTGTGTGTTTAATCCTCTTCTGGCACGTAAAGTCCAGCGCGAACGGCTTCTTCCGAACACGCCGATGCATCTAGCATCCTCCTAACTCCCTTTCCACGGCTCATCCTGGGGCTGCCTGTGTTTTCATGGGCACCGGGGCCTGTCTGCTTGATGCTGCACTGACCTGGAACCCTCCTGCCCTGCTCCCGGCAGACTCCTGGGCAGCCTTTAAGAGGCGACTCAGAAACGCCACCCACGGGGCGGCCCCCACGTCCGCGCACACTTCCCGAGTGTTTTGGGATTCATCCGTCCAGCCGATCTCGTTTCCCACTATACTGGAGGGTTCTTTGCTGGAGGTGGTGCTGGGCCTGCACCTGTGGTGCGCACCATGCTCACGGACGGGTGGGGGGCGGGTGGAAGGGAGGCGCGGGAGCCAGATGAGGGGCTTGGGAGTAGGGCGAGTCCAGTCTCAGTCCAGTCCTGACTGCTGCACCCCGTGCGTGTGTAGCGGCTACTGGTACGTCCTCTGTCTTCTCAGCAGTCACGGAAACCAGCCTCTGCGTGCGCCGTGGAGTGGGGGCCACTCAGCCAGGTTTCCCATGCAGCCGTCACGGACCGAAGGAGAGCCTGGCGCTCGGGTGGCAGCAGCTGCGGACGCAGCGTTGGCCGAGGGTGTGAAGAGCTGCGACCACTTGATACTGGCGTCCGTCTCCCCTCGCTGGATCGAGTAAACATGTGTTCTTCTTCGGGGAGCTCGTCAGAGCGCTCGTCAGAGCGCTGTCCCGTCCACCTGGTAGAGACGATTGTCTAGACTCGGTGAAACCTCCCTGGGCCTTGCTGTACCCCAGCAAAGGCAGCCTCACGCCTGCACCCCAAGAAATCACCAAGTACTAATAGGCGTTAGTTCCAGCTGTTACCTACAGCTCTCCCCCCCACCCTACCCCACCCCACCCCACACCATGAAGTCAGCTCCAGTCAACGAGAAAGAAATTGGACTTGCAAATAACTTTCACTGTCATCCTGGTTTACTTTGGTTCCTGGATTTAGAGCCGGTGCCTCGTTCTGCATTTATTCCAGCCTCTCACAGACAGGACGAACCTGGAGCCAGAAAGAAATTAAAACTGCCTGCCTGCAAGCCAGCGCAGTCAAAGTGTTAACAAGGACCCCGGTTCCGTAAATGAGAGTTTCCTTCCCAGCAGTGAGATTTCCAGACGACTCCCGCTGTGTGAGCGAGCGGGAAGGCTTCCAGCCGGGCTCTCCTTTAGCAGCAGCCGCCCGAGGTAAATCATGATGATGACTACTTCGGTCAGGTGGTGTGGGACCGCGGTGTGCCTGACGTACGTCCTCACGCCCCACGCCGCCATCAGACGCGGGAGGCGAACCTCCCGGCAGCACAGAGGGAGCTTTGTCCTCTGCTTTTTGCCGGGTTGGAAATTGTGACTGCGTGTTCGTCTATTTTTAACTCACTTGGATGGAGCCCACGGCTTCCTCCTGTCGAGGTGCTGAGCTGGGGGTGCCCGGCTGGCTCGTGGGGCACCTCCCCTAAGACCTAAGACCCTGCACCCCGAAGAGCAGACCCTGACGTGAGGACTTTCGGGTTTGACCTGATTTGTGCTCCTTGGTCCTTTCAGCGGCAGTGACTTGAAGCGATCTTGTTGGAGAGGGAGTTGCTTCAGGTGATGCTGGATTGGAAAGCTGGAGTGAGAACTGAATCGAGAGTCAGTAGGGCAGGCAAGGCAAAGTGGGCAGCGAGACCAGGCCTTTACCCGATTGGATGCGCGATAAACAAGTAGTTACTGAAAATGGTCAGCGCGACGCCATTGCGCGTCTGGAAGAGCTAGTGAGGCTGCAAGATCTTGAGATGGTTACATGACGTGAGCCCGTCCTCCGAGGGCCTAGCGGGGGTGAGGAATCGGCATTTGCTCTTGGTCTAAGACAATGGCTATTTCCTTCCTCGCAGCCTCACTTTGTTAAACACGTGGCTCGTTTCCACAGTGTGCCGGCATCACCGCCTCCCCCAAAATAATGAGGAGTGAAGACATAGATGAAGGTTCTTGAGCACCAGGTCCAAGAAGTACGGGCATCGATGCAAAGCACCAGGATAGCATCAGAGCGCCCAGACTTCTCTGTAAGCACAAACCTCCGCTTCACTAGGGGGTCAAGTCGGAGTAATTAACTGTCAGTGTGTAATTCAGGACAGTGGTTTCTAGGGATTTGTCATTTAAACTCTACATTATTCACTGGCTCTTCGAAATCTGATCACATCCCTCGTCTCGTTTGTCATTCCAAAGTTCCTTTAGTGAAACCACTACCTTTGCCAGACTAATTAACTCCCCCAGTCCTCCACAAGTCTTTGTTTTCCATCCATCACTGCTACGCTGTCTCTCTGGCTCAGAAGGCCTCTCCTCTGCCCGGCAGACATCCTCCTCCAAGCTCTTCTAGGACCAGCTCCATCGCAGCCTCTCCCACCTCACCTTCTTCTCCTTCCTCCAGGTCTTGATGTGGTCTTGGTGCAGCCATCAGGCGGAGTCCGTGTGTGTATTTCATTCCTCCCACACACACTTCCCAGCCAGAGGCCCAACATGAACAAAACAGATAAGATATGATCTTAGAGTTTGCATTTTGTTTGTTCTCTTTCAAAATGTTAACATTTCTCAAGATACTTTCAGTTAGTACATTACATCAACATTGGCTCGGGGCAGCCTGTCTAGTAATGCGTTTGCATTTTGCTAACTTCTTTAGACAGCGCCCTCTTGGGAGACTCTGGGCAGGCCAGCCTCAGCGCCCTCACTGGATGCGCTGGGGTGAAATAATTTGGGAAGACTTTCAAGTGCTTCAGGCAAACAGCTCAAAAGTGCCTTTTCAGGAGCAATTCTGCTTGGGTGAGCAATGGCCTAGGGAAGGAAATGATGAGCGTTGGGAGCACGTGATGGCCGGGGACCTGCTGCTGGCATAGCCCTCTCGGGGCTAAAGTGCTTTGGAAGTAGTAGATGCTCAGTTAATTCGCCGTGACTCAATCGAACTCCCTTGTCTTGCCCAGCACTTGTTCATCTGATAGTTTAGTGATGGACTAACAATGAACAGATTTGTAAAAATTCAATTAAGCCAATAGGTTTTTGGTCTGTCATGAGCTCATGATTCTGCGTTAGCAGTAGAATTTTGATCGTATTGAACCTTTGGTAAAACCTCCTTATTTTATTAATTGAGCTAGCATTTAATTTAATGAGACCCTGAGGGAAAAATTAAACATTACACAAAAAAGACTAACAATGTAAAATAAATAAAAATAAATTAATATACTTAAAAGTAATTTCATGAGACCCACTCACTGTAGAGCATCGTGTTAGAAAGGAAGGCAGGCGTAACCTGCTGGTGTGCGTGGCTTCGGGATAAAGAGCATCCAACAGGGAATCACCAGTTGTTAATTGCTATAGATCAAAATGCTGTGGTGCAGGAGGAACCAGTGGTTTGCTGAGCATGCTGGACAGGAAGGAGGCAGGAGATGGGGAAGAAAAGCTTCCTCAGTGTGGGTATTGGTTTTGCAAACTGACAATAAGACAGAATTAATTGATGTTACTTTTCCAGGAGCCCTGGGGTAAGGCCCTGTGTGATGATCGTAAGGTGGAAGAGAGTCGGAGGTGCTGAAGCAGTGGAGGAGAGCGGGGGTTAAAGCAAAGAGAGCAAGGCTGGTCCCAGGTAGGACTGGAGGGACAGGTGTGGGCCGGCCATGCGATGCAGCCCTCCGGGGTCATGCCCACGCTATCCAAAAAACTGGTGAGAAGTTTCAGGCAAAGTTGTGAAGTGATGAAGCTTTCATTTGAAAAAGCAGAGGGGTGCTGGCGGTGAGCGATGGGAAGAGCTGATGACAGGACACAGGCTATTTCTGTAGCCCGTGACAGGTGACAGTGGCTTCTGCCGGGATCTTAATAGTGCAGAGGAGGAAGATGGGATGGCACTGCAGGGGCTGTGTTTTAAAGGAAGACGTGTCTAGAATGAGATTGAAACGCTGACATGGTCCGTTGGAAATAAATCCATGCCAATTGTGAGCAGACGCCACGTAATCTCCTTAACTCAGAATGTTCTCTTCCTCGGCTGGACCGTGCTGCGGGTGCCCTCAGCCATCCGGGCCCTGGTCCCCCACCCGCCGATGGCCACACCACTTCAGTACTGGACAGAGTTGTAAAAGGTCCTTCTGTGCCAGGTTCTTGACAGCATTTAATAGCCAACATTTTCCTTTTGGTTTTCTGATGGAATGGATATAAGGAACACCCGACTGTCATCTTCGTGTGAAATTCCTAGTTTATTATTAAAGAGATTATGCACCATGTTATGTTTATTCATTGTTCTTTAAGTCCATTACCATATATATGTGTGTATCTCGATAGATATTGTCTCCCACACCCAGTCTCAGGTTTGCCCTTCCACATTTTACAGTCTCTCCCGGTGAACAAGTACTTTATATATATACATATATATATATGTTTGACTTTATTAGTCTCTCATTTGTGCTTAGTTTTGTGCTTTAAGAAGAGTCAGTATAGCCTCCTACTGGAGATGTGTGCTCACGGGTCTTCTAGTAGTTTCGAAGTTTCCCTTGCACAGAATTACATAATTAACATACGTAGGAATGACTTCCCTGCATGATGGGAGACTAGGGAATCTGCCGTGACCATTCCCGCTGGTATACCAGTTGTCCGAGCGTGAAGGCCCAATACTCTCTTGTCTCGCCATTGTCTTGCCGGTCGGCCGCCCGCCCTCTTCTGCAGACACGTCAGCGCTCTGCCCGGGCCCAGCCCCGCTGCTGTGCCTTCTGTCCCAGCCCCTGGCCTCCCGTGGCCTCTGCATATCACACACCTGTGCTTCACGGGGCTCCGGGTCAGTCTGGATGTGTGGGCTGTGAAGGGCCAGACCTTGCTTACTTGCCAAAACTGCTGAAGACGTCACAGCTCTGCGGGGGCCGCATGGAGTCAGGACCAAGTCGGAGTCTCTCCACCTATTCCCAGAGTACAAGGGATTTATTCAGAGGCTTCTAAATTCTTGTTTCAATAAAGACTCTTTTTTCCTCCAAAAAGATCTTAGATATCTATAGCCAGACTTATCCCCGAGTGTTTTATAGTTTGTGATCGAGTCTGTTGCTCTTATTCTTTGAAGTGTTTCGCCCTTGTCTGGCAAGAGGCAACTGCTTTATGGGATGTTGCTCTTAGTCCTGACATTAAATAAAATCCAATTAATTAAATAAGTCCATGGAGTCTTAGGTCTTTTCGGTAGAAGTGGCCACATCAGCTGTGACAGATATGTTTTTGTTTCTTCCATTAAAACCCTAACAGAATGTACTTACCTTCCCGCCTCGCACGACTAGAATATCCAAAACAAAATACAGTAGAAGGGAGGCCACTGGGGCCAAACAGCTCAAAAAGATGAAGGAACAATAGCAAGAAAATACTCAGGAGCGAGTCTTCTCTCGTGTGGTGCAATTCTTCATCTCTTGGGGTGGCTGGAGCACGGTCCCCAGGTAGACCTGGTCTGTAACTGTCGAAGGCCCTGTAGCGTTTCTGTCCCGTGGGGCAGGAGGACCCAGCCTGCGTGCTGGGGCTGAGGGGTTCGTGCTGGGGCGACCCTCTCACGATCGGTGTGGCCTGCGGCTTGGCTGCAGGTCTCGGTGAGAGGCAGGCAGCGCGCAGAGGGCTGCAGAGATGAGCGGCCTTGCGGGCAGCAGGCCGCTGGGGGGCGCTCCCTGAAACCCCACAGGGGCAGCCCAGGGCCCGAGGCTCCTCGTGGAAGTGCTGTTCTCACGTGCTGCTGTCCAGACCCTGAGAGCCCAGACCCGTTATTTTAAGCAGCTCAGCTTAGGGTGAATTCTGACTATCACAGGAAATCCAATTTCTTTTTTTTTTTTTTTTTTGGGAAAAAAGACTTATTTATGCTTACAAGAGCTGGGTGCAGACCAGAGGTGTGGGGATGNGGGTGAATTCTGACAATCACAGGAAATCCAATTTCTTTTTTTTTTTTTTTTTTGGGAAAAAAGACTTATTTATGCTTACAAGAGCTGGGTGCAGACCAGAGGTGTGGGGATGAGAGGATTCACCAGAGACAGAGTGGGGAGCAGAACAGGTGGATCGACTGAAACACACTGCTGAGGGGAGCAGCGGGGAGACAGGAGAGGTCTGCTGTGCCCTGTGGGTCCCTCCCTGGCCAGGGATCGAACTTGCACTGCAGTGGCTGCGGATGCTTCTTAGTGCGGTGCTTAACCCATTGCGCCACCAGGAAGAATCCAGAAAATCATATTTCTTCATTCTTACTTTCTATTCTTATTTAGAATCACACTGGCTGTAAGTTTTAATTAGATGCCCTTTGTGAGATTAAGAATGTATGGCTTATTCTTGGTGTACTATAAGTTTTTATAATGAATGGCTGATGGATTCTGTGAAATGCTTTTCTGCATTAGTTATTTTTCATCTACGCATAAAGCAAATCACAGAAGCGCATGCTGATAGTCTTCTAAGATAAATTATATTTGTTTTCCTGGGACAAACTCAACTTGAAGTGATGCATTATCTCCTTAACACATTTCTTCACGTGGATTTCACATTCTTCTTTAGAATTCTGCATTCTGTTTTCAAGAGCGGCACCTGTAAGCTTCCTTTCTTGGACTACACCAGCCTGGTTTTAGTTTACACACCATAAGAACTTCAAAAAGCGAGTTGGGACACAGCGTCCTGTTCATTCTCTGGAAGAGTGGGTAAGAGTGCTGTTTCCAGGGCAGGTGGAACTCTGCTGTCTCTACGGGGAAGTTGACATCAACCCCCCTTTTTTGATAACCCCGGGTTTTGCTGTGTGTGGTTAATTGTACTGTGGGAGCATCTCATTGGCTCCATTTAGCCGAGTGGGGGTGCATGTGAAGGGAGCCCCACTAACAAGCGTTAGGTGACGGGGCCTCATGTTCTTGTCACCAGACTGATAAACAGACCTGTGAAGTCTGCGCCGACCTTGCGTGTGCAAAGTAGGGGTGTCTGTTTGGAATGCTCCCCATGAAACACCTCAGCCAGCTGTGGTCCCCAGGCTCCGTCTGGCTCCGCGGATGAGCACACAGGTGCATGGACCCGGCCTGCATCGTAGGAGACCTGGAGACCAACTTCCAGGCGCAGCTGCGGACAGCCCGTTCCAGGGCCCTCGGCCCCTGCCGGACTCAGTCCCCATCTGTAAATTGAGTGATCATCTGAGTGGTTTTCTCGTGTCTGTCTGAGGTGTGAGCGAGTGAGCTGATCTGCAGCCAGAGTACTTGTGTGTGTGTCGAGGAAGGATTTCACAAATACTGGCGGTTATTTTTATCATGTCTTACACCATTTGCCTTGTAAAGACATCGGAACATTTCGCATCGTTTCCCTGCCCAGCGCCTCCGTGACCTGGCGCCCCTCACTGGCCGGCTGGGGCTGTGGTCCACACTGCAGGGACTCTACGAGAGGCAGGGAGCCGGAGGGGAGGCGGAGGGGGGCCGAAGGGGAGGCGGCTTGCCTCTCTGCGCGCCTCTTCAGCACTTGTCCCCCAGGGAGACTCAATTAAAAAGGAAGGAAGTTGCATTTAGTGTGTGATTTGCCTTTTGATCCATATGTTTTCTCAGATTCTGTCTTCAAGCCAGTGTACTTGATGAAATGAGTGATGATTAATAGTGTGCTGAATTATTTATCCTTTCATTTTAAAGGTTTAAATAGAATAAATTAAATGGCAGACAGGAAAGAATGGTGATGTGGTATCATGTTTTTCTTGTCCTAAAAGCCTTCTCATTTCAGTTTCTCGTCTTCATGTGTTTGCCTGTTAAGTAGACTTTTACACCAGTGCAGTGTGGCGCTGAGGTTCACGTCTGTACTGTTAGCAGGCAGTGCCCGTGGATGGCTGCAGCATCTGGGCCGTCTCCCACGTGATGCAGCAGTATGTTACCTGGGAGATATGGGCATCGATACACAAGCCTACCCTCATCTCAAATAAGGAGAAGCACCGAATGTCCTAGAAGAATTAGGGCTGAGGGTTCCAAAAACTTTGGGCACAGTCTATCACATTCTTCCCCAAATAGAATGTTACTTTTTTGGTCAATCAGGGCACATCTGGCAAAAATATTTTTATTGCATATAAGTATCTCAGTCTCCTCTCATATTAATCTGGCTGATGTTCAATATCTAAAATTGGATATGTTCAGACTAACTTGGCAAGAAATTCAGACACATTTTTTTGGACATGGCATCAGAAAGAAAGAATTGTAGATTCTTACCAGCTCTGGCACATGATTCGTTTTAAAAAGTAATAAAATCTTATGCCAATTAGAACAGAAAAAGTGTCTCACCAGACCGATTTGAAGTCATCCTGAAGTGTTTTATAGTCTTCATATTTTACTCACATAAATTTTTTGTGAATAATGGGGTATCATGATCTTTACCCCAAAAGCAGGGAAGGAAAGAAGAAAAAAAAAACTATAAAAGAAAGGAATAAAATCACCTCTGTGTTTTCTATTCCAGTCAGTGATTTCAAATCCCCTTTAGCCAGAGTCAAAAATAAACATGAAAGTTGGTCAATATTTGGGGTATTTTAACTTTATGCTGGAAGTAGAAATGACTAGATACATGGACACATAGTCAACGGGACAGCTACATTTTGATGCCGAATGTAGGGCATTGCATATGGGTAAGAGCAGATGGTTATTAGCGTTTTAAAAGGACAAAGTTGCCATGAGTTTGCTATGCTTCAATGCAGGTTTAGTAATGGCGCTATTTGTGAGTGATAACAGTAATGTTGGTAAGAGAAGGTGCCTTTAAAAGCCTTTACAAATAACATTTGTAAAACTAAGGCATGATCACTCTGGATCAAGTTTCCTGAGAAAGGTGTTGGTTGTAGAGGAAATACAGAACCTGTTTCAAACAATCAATAAGGAAATAATTGTTAACTTGTGTGAATACTTATACTCTCCTTTCAAAAGTTGAGACAGATATACTTGGAAAGGAAATTAAATTTCTGAAGGTGATCATTGAAGGTCATTTATTTTTTAAAATGCTGAGGACAATTTTCTTTCTTCACATGGTATCTTCATTAAGAGAGATAACCAGGACCAATTCCTGTCTCATCACTCATGAATGACATGCCTCTTAAGTAGTTTACTTATTTCATAGCTCACTGTTTCCGTGCTGGATGTTAGGATCCAGAATTTTCCTGGGACAAAAGTCCACATGTAGTGAGGAAGTACAGAGCGGACGATAAAGGGGTCAGGTTTTACTCCGATTCCTGGATCTTTTAGCCAATCACAGGACAGTGAGACAGGGAGCACCTTAGCAGGTCAGGCTGGAGAAAAGTTAGGGATGCAAGGAAGAGAAAGTGGATGTCAACCTCTAGCCTGTTCTCTTGGCCACCTTCCTCCCCACACACACACACTCACACACACACACTCACACACACAGCCGTAGATGCAGTGACTAGGTGAGATGAATAACGTACGTATGTTGTTAATTCCTTACTCCCTGGATGGTTCCACAGACTTGGACAGGAAATTAAAATTCGGAAGGTAAAATGAAAGCAAGCACAGAATTTAAGATGGAGGAGAATGGAGAGAATATTTGGGAGAACAGTTTCTTTGGTTCACGCACAAGGTTAATTTAGAGCAGAAACGAACAGTGTGCCCGGGTAGAACGCCAGGGAACAGCTGCTGGGAGCCTTGACCGTGACACGCGCGAGTTTAATTTTGTGCTTCAACTTAACAGCAAACTGCCTTCGCTGAGTGCGCAGGGCACTAGCCTGGTGATGACGGGCCTGCAGGAAGATGAACTCGGTGGTGGAACCTCAGCTTATTCTAACAGTCATTTACCGAGTGGTACCCTCTTCAAGATGGCCAGCTCCGTCTTGGTGATACAAATGGACTTCGAGTTTAAAAGCTTGGCGGGGGTGTTGATTTGCTACTGTGCCACAGGGCTGGTGCTGCCTGTCGGGCCAGGTGGGAAGAAGCCATCAGTCAAGGGTGCAGGGTCCCTGTGACACGCTTGCTTTGGTCGGGTTCCGGCGTCAACGCAGACCCTGACGCTGGCAGTGCGAAGGGGAGGGGTAGGGTTACTGATCATCGAAGACAGTTCCAGTGGAATACCCAAGGAAAGCAAGACCATGTTGAGGAACTGCTTTCCTGTTTCCTCCTGAGAGGGCCAGAGCATCAGCATCAGGTTTTAGGTGTGAAGCTCTGATCCGCTTTCTGTTCATTTTTGTGAGTGGTGTGAGGCGAGGCCCGGATTTCACTGTTCTGCACGTGCCTGTCCAAGGTCCCGGGACCGTTCGTGGAGAAAGCTCCCTTTCCGCACTGGGCGTTCTTGGCCCCATTTTGAAGGTGGTGGGTCAGGCTGGCCGTTGGGTGCCCACTTTGCCTGTGTCCTGCACCGGTGCTGTGAGGGGCTGGGGCGTGCAGCGGGACACCCAGTGGAGGTGCGAGCCGGCTGGGGGCAGCTGCTTGTCTCAGCCAGGCGGTTGTGACTGTAAAGTTCCTTCTAGGAAGCTGAAAATAATCATGTGATTTTTATCCAATGTTCCCATACCTGACAGCTTCAAGTTTTTCATGGTAAGCTTTCAAGTCCTGTGAGCATCCTAGCCAGTACTGCCAGGATGACCTCCACCTTGTCAGTAGCTGACGGAGGACAGTGCTGTGGGCACCCAGCTCCCGGGGCCCCTGGATGGAAGCACAGCTTGGACGCGCCCGGAGATGTGGTGCCGCCAGCTTAATGTCCTGGGGTTGCTGTGGCTGTCTGGGTCTTCTGTAATTCCGCATACATTTTAAGGGTTGGTGGTTTGTTTTTTTTATTTCTGTGAAAAATGCTCTTGGTATTTTTTTAAAGATTTATTTATGCATACAAGAGCTGTTGGTATTTTGGTAGGGATTGCATTGAATGTATAAATGATTTTGGCATTTTAATATGGAAACACAGTATGAACAATATTCATTTTTCCTGCTCATAGAATGGGCCATCTTTCCTCTTTTTTTGAGTATCTTATTTAATTCTTTTCTTCAGCGTCTTATACTAGAGCTTTCCAGGCTTGGTTACATTTATTCCTAAGCACTCTGTTGTTCTGGATGCTACTGTGAGAGGGTTTGCACTCACTCTTCTTTTTCAGGTATGTCTTGGCTAGTATATAGAAACACAGCTGGTTTCTGGACGTGAGGTCTCGTGTGCTGCAACTGTCTGAACTCACTCATTATTTGAAAGGTTTTTTGGGAGCATCTGTATGGAGTTTTGTCTTATATAGCATAATAGCATGTGCATACAATGCACTTTTGCCGTATTACTTTTCTGTTTGATGCCCTTTTTCTGTCCTCTTGCTGGGCTTACGACTTGCAGGGCTATGTTGACTGAGGGATGACAGGAGGCATCCTTGTCTGGTTCCAGCTCTTACAGCACAATTTCCAACCTATGGCCACTGGGGCGCGTCACACGTGGCCTGTGTTATGTGCCAGTGTGTTCCTTCCGGGCCACAGCTGTTGAGTTTCACTGTGACAGTCTGTTGTGTTTTGTCAGGTGTGTTTCTGGGCATCAGCTGAGATGGATGTTGACTCTCCTTCTGTTAACGTGCTTATCGTCCCTTTTGATGCGCGTATGTTGAACCATCCTTGCATTCCAGAGGTAAATTATACTTGCTGATGGTGTATGACTCACTTCATATGCTGTGGAATTCAGCTACTAATATGTTTTTGAGAATTTTTTCACACATATTTATCAGGGTTATTCGTTTACAGTTACACTTTGTTTTGGCTTTACCTGTCTTTGATATCAGGGTAACGGTGGCCTTGATGGGCATTAATTCTTTGTTAAATGTTAATATAATGCACCACTAAAATGGTCTGGTCCTGGGCTTTTTCCCTCGGGAGGTTTCAGATTACTGACTCGGTGTTGTGGCGTCACCGTACACGTCGTTGTGCCTCGTGCCCCCTCCCGCCTTCCCACATCTCGCCACCCGCCTTTGTGAACGGATTTTCCGTCGCGGTGTGTTCTGCTTCCCTTCCTTTTTACCTATGGGCTCCTACTAGAAGTGTGTGCTGTATGTTTACTGGAGGCTTTCATAAAACCTAGATACTGTAGTGTGACGTATGCCGACGACCCATGTCCTTCCGCCTTTCAGCTTTTATCACCACGGTTTCCCCTTTCCCTGCTGTCACTCAGAGACTGGACCAGCTGCACGGCTGACACTCCCGTCCCCGAGCACAGCACAGCGCTGACAGCCCCTCTGCTCGTGGCTTCTCCCTGGCCTGTGGTTGGCACGCGCTCCTCCTCCTGCTGCCCTGCTGCCCTTGGGACGTGTGCCAAGGGGAGCGCGGAGTGAGGCATTTGGGGCTGCGGGGTGCTGTGGTCAGCCGGGGTATCTGAAGATGACTTTGCCCAGAGGTCTGTGGGTGGGTTCCCTGGGGGGGGGGTATGGTGCCTGCAGCAGCCCAAGACCCTGCAGTGCCCTGGCGGAATCTCACCTGCTCTCCCACTTTCCTGGGCCCCCCAGTTCCGGTGGTCCCGATGCTGCTGTGCGAAGGTCTCTGGCAACCTCTGGTGTGGTGAGGAGGCCACTGTGTGCGCCCCTTTCCTGTAGAAGTCGTCTCATCCGGGCCGTGGGTGGGCCCTGGCTGTGCTCCCGGGAAGACCAAGGCACCTGCCCCCCATCTGCTCCAGGCATCCCCCTAGTCTGTCTGCTGCACTGGGAGCTGGGCTCCTTCTGGAACCTCAGGACGTTCTGGTTGGAACATCAGGGCTGGAGCTCTCCAGAGCCTCAGGCTCTGCTGGGGGCAACCGCCCGGCCTGCCGCCCAGGCTGTGGTGCTGGTGCCCGTGGCCCCCGGGCAGATCTCCCTTGTGGGAGGGCGCCAAACTTGGTTGTCGAGGCACAGGGACAGAACCGAGGGTCACCTGTGCCCCACGAGGCTAGGGTCTCTCCTCACCCTCGGGACAGCCGTACGGTCACCTCACAGAGGGCAGTTTTCTCTGGACGTAGACTCGTGGGCACGTGACAGGCCGCTCAGCACTGGGCCTCTTTCCAGAATCAGGTGTGCCTCCCAAGGACGCCCGCCCAGCGGCTCAGCTCGGCGCGGCCCTTACCAGGCGCACCTGCAGCGGGTGCGCTCTTGAGCTCGTCCGCCCTGCGTGAGGAGACGCCCCGCGTGAGGAGACGTCCTGCCGCGGGCGGTCGCTCAGGTGTGCGTCTCTCAATTCTCCAGGGTCTGCGGTTGTGGCCTGCCGGTGACCTCAACCCCCTGGAGCATCTAAAAAGACCCTGCAGTGCCAGCAAGGGCACAGAGCAGGTTCTGGATGATTCTGGCAGACGGGGTGAAGGAAGGAGTCCTGGAGCTGTGGAGCGGCCGGAAGGCAGCACAGGAGCAAGGTTCGGGATGGTTCTGGGCATACGGGTCAAGGAAGGAGAGTCTTGGAGCCCTCGGTGGCTTTTATGCTTTATTTAGTAGAGGTGGCCAGGTACGTGGCAGTCATGGGCAGTCCCAGCCACCGGCGCATCTCACCCTCTCGGCTGCTTTCTACTGCTGCTGCTCCTCAGTACTGTCGGTCCTGCTGGTTGGTCCTGTCGGTCCTGGCGTCCTCAGGACGCCGCCCATTGAAGCCCGTGTCCGACTCAGCTGCGCCCACGTGCGCATGCCCACCCTGGAGTGCTCGCAGCACCGCAGCTGTCCATCATCATAGTGGTGGGAGGGTGGAAAGACCTGATTGGTCTCTGACCCTACAAGCCTTCGGTGGCTTTTTTGGTTTTTATTGTATCATTAGCTTGGGGGCGACCAGGTGCACGGCAGGCGGGGCGGGGCAGGAGGCTGGCAGACTCCTGGCCCCAGCGCATCTTCACTGGCCCTCTGGCCTCTCATCTGCTTCTACTCTTCTGCCGCTTCTTCTCTTCTGCTGCTGGGTCCGGCTCTGCTGCTCCGCTGGCGTCTCTGTGACCCCGCCCTTATACGCGCTGTCCAAGCCCAGGCGCCCACCTGCGCACGCCCACTCAAGCTGCGTGCAGACCGCAGGTGTCCATCATCACACCGAGGGCGGAGGCCCGGAAGCCTGGCGACTTTCCCGTTCACCCAGCAACCTGTTCTGGGTCTTGACGTCAGGCGGGGCGACTATGGCAGGCTCCACCGCGGAGAGAAGATGGGCGGAGCTTGCAAACCGGGAACCGCTTTGTGGACGCAGCCTCTTTTTCTTCAGTTATTCCGTCCGGAAAGCTCCTGGCTCATAGCAGGTCCGCAGGAACGGGTGAAATGACCCCGCCCCCCCCTCTGGCTAGGTGACAGAGTGAAGCCCGGTTCTCCCCGTGCCCGCTCTGCAAACAGGCCACTGGCAAGTGGTAAGTTAGCATGGTGGGTGCGCAGGTCTGGCAGAGAAAGGGAGAGAGGGAGAGGGAGGGGAGCAGAGGGGAGCCAGAGGGGAGGGAGGGGAGGGAAGGGTAGAGGCGGCAGAGAGGGAGACAGATCCCAAGGAGAAAAGGGCGCCCCTGGGCTGCCGGTGAGGTGAGGTGAAGGCTCCTCTTCTGCTGGGCGCAGCCTCCCTCAGGCCCTCCTGGTGGGGTGTTGCTTACCTGGCATCTGTTCAACGCAGCACACCCCAGACACCGACCTCGGGGTTTTGCAGGGTCATGGAAAGGGCGCCTCTCGGGAACCAGGACGGGGTGCCTGCAGGGCGGCAGGGCGGCGGGCCAGGCCGGGCTGTGAGAGGTGAGGCAGCTGCGTCCAGATCCCGGGACTGGGATTAGCGCCTCGGGACTGCAGGGACGCGGCCTCCTGCGCAGAGGGGCCCGCACCCAGGGCCCCTCCGCCGCCTCTGCCCGCCGGCGGCGCCCTCCTTCCTGCCCGCCGCGGCCACTTGCGCTGCCCTGCGCCCTGGTGACCTGGCGGGCGGCCCTGGGCAGTCACTGGCACGCGGGGCGCCTGCGCTGGGCCGCCACGGGCCGAAGACCCTCTCCCTCCGCGTCCGGGGGCCCCACTCCGGCTTCCGTCCTGGGCCAGTGAGCGTCGCCCGGCGGCCGCACCGTGGCTGCGCCTCCTGCGGCCACGCCTCGCCCCGGGCCAGCGGCCCCACAGCGCAGGAGGCGTCCCGGGACGGACACCTGCGCTTCCGTGTGTCCCGCGGGGGCAGCTCGGGCTGGCCACGTGCTCTCCTGGTCTCGGCTGTGTCCACCACGGGGCCAGGAGGGGCCCCTGCCCCCCAGGACCCCGCGTGCCCGCGACCGGGGCCGCCTGCTAGCACCGGGGCTAGCGCGGCCCGGACAGCCGACCCTCTCCGGGGCCTGAGACAGTCCTCAAGGGGCAGTACGTTTGCCTGTTTCCCCAAGGTTGACCCGCGGTCCACTCTACAAGACAGTGGTGGGAAACAGCCGGATCTGAGAGGGGAAGGCCGGCCTGGGAGTCCAAGTCCCACTCTTGCGAATGGCAGCGCGGCGAGCCCCGCACGCGTCCACTTGCGAGCTCCGGGGCGTCCGTCTCCTCCGCGGGGCGCCCGTATGCTCCGGGCCGGCCTCGTCTGCAAAAGCACAGCGGCCGCTTAAGCCGTTGCCGTCAGAAAGATGCCTCCTGGTGTAATGGCCGCGGCTTCTCCGTCACTGCGGGTTTCACAGTGAGCGCGGGCGCGCAGCGGGCCGTCCCCGCAGCGGGCCTTCCCGGGCCTGGGTGGCGCTGAGGCCGCGCGAGGGGCTGGGAGGGCCGCGGGTTGGCGCAGTCCCGGCTGCGGCCGCAGGGGCAGTGTCTGCACGGCGCGGGCCTCACCTGCGGCCGGGCTGCGGCCCCTGCTGCTGTGGTTGAGCCGGGGCTGCTGGTCCCTCGGGGCCTAGGCGGCGGCGCAGAGGCGCGAGCCCCGGAACGCGTCTGCCCCACCGTACCCAGAGCGCAGCGTTGGCCTTCTGCTCCTCGTGGCCTCTCTTTGCTCACTGATGAGTCGGAGTTTTCTTCTTGGACGCCATCGTTTCGTAAAAAATGTTTATTGAGGTAACGTCGGTTTGCAGCACTGATGGTCTTCGGAAGCATAGGACGCCCGCCCCCCCTTCTGTGCGGCACCAAAGCGCCCCCACGGAAGCACCCGCACCCCCATCCCCACCCGGTCCGGGCCCTCCCTGCGCGCGTTCTTCCCGCTCTCCCTTGCCGCTCGGAATGCATCTGCGGGAAGCTTTCAGGGGCTCGTTTTGAGGTGTTTTTTTTTTTTGTATTTTTTTTATTATATTTGACATCATTTGTAGTCCCCAGGGAGTACCCACCACCATTTCACCCGTGCACCATCACCTCAGTCCCTTGTGCACCCTCTGCCCTCCTCCCCGTCTTTGAGTTTAACTGCACCTACGCTGCCTCAGGTTTCCCTACGTAAGACACAGCAGGAGCATTTTAAGGACATTTTAGTTAATACAATCCCATAACACAAAATATCAAGGCTGGGCCTGGTACTACCAAGTGACACAATCAACTCTCCCTCCACCCTCACATTTGGGGTGTGTGTGTGTGTGTGTGTGTGTAGAGAGAGGTCAAATCATGCCGGTAGCTGCTGAGACACACAGGGTTGCTGAGGGAACTTTCAGCTGCGTATGGATTTCTATCTAGCCATATAAAAGCTTAGGGTCATTGCTCTCATCAAACTCTGTACCTCAGTTTCCCCATAGCTCAAATTAAATTGTACCTCAGTTTCCCCACTTACAGAATTCTAATATTGCTTCCTGAGTTTCAAACTGATCTGGGCTTTATCTCAGAAATGACCTCAAAGTATCCAAGGAGAACTAATTGTGTAGTAAAAATGCAAAATGGGTCTCCACCAGGGCCAAGCCTCACAGCGCATTTTGAGAATGGATTTGGAGCATGCTTGCGTGCAATAAAAACGACCCATCACAGGCGAGAAACTCAGCTCATACTCAGCAACTATTTTCTGTAACAGCGATGATAAAAAACACAGTTGTTTCAGTTTTAAAAATAAAATTTCAAAGCTAAGAGAAATGCCTTTTAAAAAACAACTGGAGAGAGAAAAAGTAAGAGAAAAAGGCAGCAACCCCAGCCACGGGCAGAGCGCTTAGGATATAAAGAAAAGTTTAAAAATGTCGGAGATGCAGGAGAATAGGGAAGCTAATTCCAGCATGCCTTTCCTCCTTCTGCAGGCTATTTGTGACTCATAGATAATTTATAGATCTATTCAATTAGCAAGTTCGACACGAGCCTGCCTACATCTGCCCCTGCAGCTGAAAGCAATAATCTCCGAGCTGTGGTGTTACTGTTGATGAAAACTTTCTGTAGCGAGTGAAAGAGAATTTAGTTTTCTACAACGCGACTGGGGGTGAAATGAATCAGAGAGAGGAATCTTTAGCGATTCAAACATGGCAAATAAATCTGGGGTTTGGAGTGGGTCGCGGCAGATGCCACGCTCACAGGCAGGAGTGAAATGTTGCACCGCTGTCCTCCTGTTTTGGTTTAAATCTTCGGTATTTACAGGAAGTGTGGATCAAGCATGTGCTTCTGTTCTGTGCCCTTTGCAACTTGAGCCAAGGCTGCTCCCCACTTCCTGTGAGCTGGACCCCTCAAGAACATGCCCCGGCGTCAGTTCAGGGGTCACAGGTTTAAGGAGACAGCACGAGAAGCACCTGGCCTTCGGGTTAGAATGACTTTTAGACTGAAACCAGGCGGCAGCTGGCTTTCAAATATGGTCTTGCCTCTTTGCACCGAGATCTCTAGCCAGTGGTCACTCTTTGATCAGCGCCCTGTCCTGGGAATGTGGGGTACTGGGCACACTGCGCACTGGGGGCTCGCGCTGCAGAGGGCGTGGGCGCCAGAGCCCCGAGCTCAGCTATGCCGGCTATTGCAGACAGACAGCTGGAGAGGGGCGCACGGGGGCGGCCCGAGCCTCGCCAATCCATTTTGTTGGTGTGCTGGGTCTTCTATTAATCCCTACAGATATTAAATATTCAGCGCCTGCCTCATAAATAAGTAAACAGGGGATATATGAATATGTATTTCATTTCCCACACCCTGGTACACCCTGTGAGACGGCCTCTCCATGAGTGATGGGGAGGACATGGTGACCGTCCATATTTCAGCACCTGAGAAGCTTCCAGTCCGGGCTCAGGGAGCGTGCAACTGAGCGCAGAGGGAAGTTTCAGGTTGAAACCCAGCCTGTCTCTCCAAGTGAGGAAGAGAAACAGAAAGCATTTCCCCTCTGCACATGTGAACGGTCTCCAGAAGGAGGGCATGCTCAGTCCGGTCTACCTTTGGTCAGAGCTGCTGGGCATCTGGTGTGTTGCACGTCCCGGGTCTCCGGATTGCCTGTGTGTGTTCCTGCTCTTCACGTCCTTTATGGAGGTGACACACCCAGGAAAACCGGAGCTCTTCACCCTGTCTCCACGTGAGGGAGGCTTTCTGTTCAGCCTCCCCAAACTTCATTCCCCCATCTGTAAAAAGAGGGACGGCAGCGTTCCTCACTGCGTTCAGGGCAGGTGAAAGGAAGCAGCTCCTAAGATGACCTGGCGTTCTCGCGCGGACCCCATGCCGGAGCACTGCCCGCTTCCTGGAGGGAGAGCCGCCTTCCCGGCACACCCACTTCCTGCCGCCTCCCCGAGGGTGCACGCAGCCTCGGAGGGCAGGTGCCGTGCAGGCTGGGCAGCGGGTATCTTTGTCTGGCCAGAAGGGCTGGGCATGGCCTGGAGCTGTGCTGAAACAGTGGGTGTTATGAGGACGCGTGACTTGCACCTTGCAAGCCTTTAGACCTGCCGTTCAGGCGGTGAGCCGCCGGCCGTGTGCTTGGAGGAGCTTTTTAGGGTGCAGCAATACTGAGTTTGGGGCCACAGCCGCCTTGTTCAGAGACTGCGTCTGTAAATCTGTCACGTGTGTCGCTCTGTCGTCCGCTGTGCTCGTGTAGATGCCGCCGCTCCCCAGGCCCGAGTCTGGGCCCAGTCTGCTCAGGGCGGCTCTCCTTCCACCGCCATCTCCCTTTCTCCTTCTCTCTTTTCTTTCCTTCCTTCCCTGTTCGGCCTTTTTCTTGTGTGGCGCATCTGTGCTTCTGTGTATGCATTTTCACTCCCCCCACGCCCCTCCTTCTCCTCCTCCTCCCCCTTTCTTCTCCTTATCTCTGTTTTTCTCAACTTTACACCTCCCAATATTTTTTACTTTCACTTTGTGCTCTGACTATTTTTATCAGATTTTTAAATTCCAGCTCTAAATCCAAACCTGGTCAGGACCTACCCGCTCACCTGACCTGTACGAAGGTGGGTGACGCTTGAGAAGCACCCCTGGCGCTCAGGCTGTGGGCGGCCGCGCCTGGCCTTCTCCGACCTTCCACTGAAGAAGGTTGACTGGAAGGCGCACGCTGCAGCTGCCTCAGGCCCACGTGCTTCTTTAAAACCAGCAGCGCGGACGTGGACTTGGGGTTTTTCAAAGCACTAACTCACAGACCAAGTCTGCTGCAGACGAGTGTGAGCCCCACAAATGCTGACCGAAGGGTCGCCCCTTCCGGGCAAGTCTTTGGGATCCCGTTCTGGCTCGGGGCCGGGAAGACGCAGCGCTGTCTCGGAAATCACCTGTTTGGGAAAGGACGTCTGAGTCTCTGGCGTTGCAGGCCAAGGTGGCTGGTGCCGTGCCCCTTCTGAGCGGGGCTGACGTTTTTAGGGTTCATGCAGGTCTTGGGCATTTGAAGAGAGGGCGGGCAGAACAGTCGGTGAGTGTTGAGCCCGTGCTGGTGCAGGCTGAGAAGCCGCGGCTCCGCCAATGTCATGTCGTCATCGATAGCCCAGAAGGTTGTTTCAGTAAATCGTGAATGTTAGTTCTTTGCTTTAAGAATTAAGGTGCCTGGATTCAAACAGGTTTTTTAAATAGCATTAGAAGCTCATGTTTAAGATCTGCAAAATGTAGGTTCTGGGTCCCCTGAGTCAGGTCATCTTCTGATTAATCACAAACGTCTCTCCTGTGGGGGGACACCCACAAGGACGTTGGGGTGACCCCGGCAGGATTTCAAGCAACTTGGAAAATTACAGATCCATGAGGCCATTAAAAATCAAATACACATTTCTTTAAAAGAGAATTAAGTATCGCCAGACCTCTGGAAGGAGAGCTACCGAAGCTGAACACAGACCCCGGCTCTGCATAAGTGTGCCCTGACCAGGCTCCAGAAAGGAAACTTCGCGAACATAAAGTAACGTCATCTTTGACTAAAGTTGTAGGTAAGGACTCAGGATTTTCATGCCCCGCGTCCGAGGGGGGTCCAGTGAAGCGGCTGTGCTGTCTCAGCCTGTCCCGGGTCTCCGCAGGCGGCTCTCTGTGGCCCGCGAGCGAGGACGTGGCTCTCGGCACACCGGCGAGAGTGACACGCTTAGAAGAGGAGGCGCCATCTCCGAGTTCTCAGGAGACGGCGCAGTGACAGTCTTCAGGTGTCCTCAGCAGAGAACGCGGAGCCCGGCGTCACGTCCAGGTCCTGACAGCTGCATCTGTCACGCAGAGGCTGAAAGGTAGGAGACAGCTCCAGAAATAATGAGCGCCCACATATCCGATAGTCATCCTAAAACAATTTAGTTAGACAGAGTTGGGAGGCAGCCAGGAACTGAAATTGAAGGTGAGAAAATTAATGGAATAAGATAAGGGTTGTAAATCACGGAAATTTGCATGTCATTGGTCTTCTATAGCAAGAAGATTGAACGATGATTGACAAGACAGAGATATTAATTTGAGGAGATAGAGATGTGTAGATAATAGAACGCGGTCGCCCGATTGCAAGAACAGAACCGAAATATTAACATATTTAAAGCCACCAGAGTAAAATACAGATTATTTTGATGCAGGGTCTTGAGTTTTGACCTCCTATTAGATGACCACAGAAGAGACTCAGGAACAAAGACTTAGACATGAACTCCCTATCATTTATTTTAAGAAGCCTAAGTGCCCTAGGTACAGGTCCCCTCAGAAAGAGCGGAGAAATTTGGTGTGTGTTTATTAAATAAATGCAGTTGCAATGCCATTATTCTGGGCATTATTAAAGTAGCTAGTGATGGATGCATCCATTTCCATGATCCTTTCATAATCCAAACGTATCAGTAAAACATGGGGAAGAGAATGTGAAGGGTTTTTAAAAGCTATGAAAAGCCCTCATATTCGTGCACAGCCTATAAAACTGGCGGTTTTCCTATCAGACGAGTAAGGGCAGATGCACCCTCTGGGCTCCATTTGTTGGCTCCATACTGTTAGCTGCTTGCATTTCTCTCTCTTCCTGAGAGGAACGTGGGGGAGCGTGGATCTGGGGTGTCCCGACCTTGGATGCAGCCTGGAAAGGGACTGTGGTCTCTGGCCACGCTCCCCGGGCGGCTTGCTGGGGCGGCACTCCCCGGATACCAGGGCGCACGTGGCTGAGCTGTGGTACCAGGCTGAGGCGGCAGCCTCGATGCCGAGCACCGTCACTGCTGCTGCTCTGCTCTGGAGGCGCCAGGGCTGTCCCCAGACGAGGGGATGCAGGCAGTCACCCCTCACGCACTCCCGAGACGAGCTCGGCGCTAACTGGTTTCGCCGAGAGCGAGGAGAGCGTCGCCTCTGTCAGAGGTTAGCGTGGAGCAGAGGTGCTGTCTAGTCAGCTTTCACTCACGAGCTGCAAACCCAAAGTAGTGCCTCGGACCCTGATTCCGAAGCCCCTCCCTCCACTAGCTGCTAGTCCTTCTCCTCTGCAGCTTCAGAAAACAGCTAAACTCTGCGGGTGACGGGCAAGGGCTGAGACGCAGTTGTCACCAGCACCTCAAAGCACTTGAGTTCAGCGAAATGTCTCATTCCTTTTGCAGGTAAAGATCCCAGGCAACTTTAGCGCTTCCCCTAACTCAAGGCCTTCACAAGCCCCATGCCGTTTGCTCAAGCGCCTAGCAGCTGTCGCTCATTTGACTTTTCCTCTATGTTGTTTAGCCTCACGACGACGGGGAGATGCCTCAGGGTAAGAACAGCCCTTCCCCAGCCCAGCTCCTGGGTCTCTCCACAGGCTGCGCCCTTCTGGCACACCCCCGGCCTGCTGCACCTGCCCCCGGGTCACCAGTGCTGCTCTGGGCTGTCAGGCTTCCTGGAGGTGGATGTCGTGTTGAAGCGTCAGTGCCCCTTCGGACGCGGGGGAGGCAGGGGCACGTGACCTGGTCTCAAAGGCGTGTGCCTTGCTCCTGGGGAACCCAGGGCCCCCTGACTACTGGGGATGTGGTCAGCCACACAGAGATGGGCCAAGGGCACGATGCCATCTCCCGGGGGCCTGGCCTGTGGCTTCCAGTGAAAGCTGGGTCCCGGCAGCTGCGAGGTCACCGTCTCGGTAACCTGGCACTGAAGAGCGTCACGCAAGGCGTGCTGCTCTGCAGACGGCTCCCTTCCCTGCAGCTCCCGCCATCCCGGAGGGCCCGGTTGGTTGGCAGGCTGGGGTGGTGAGCCTTCTGCCGGGCGCTGGCGTGTTCCTGCCTGCTGAGTCGCTTCACTGTTCACTCCGAGACGGTGACCCAGGTCAGTGTATTCACGCCACTCGTCTCGGCCTCCCGGCAGGAGAACAAGAGCGATCTGGAAGAAAGAAGCCACCGCCGCCTCTCCAGGCCTCCCTCCCTAACAACGGCCGTTTAGAGCCAGCGTCGTAACTGTTTTCTATAGTTTACAATTGTCCTTTAAAGTTCATTTGTTGTTATTAGAATGGTTAGCACTTCGGTAGGGTGTTATGATGATTACAATTAGTAGTTTTAGGCAGCAGTGGTCTGCTCGCCTTTATGTGTTTCCACAAAGTTAGTTTCTTCTATTTTCCCGTAATTGTTTTGGATGAGACTTTGCGTGGAAGGCGGGCTCGACTCTTGAACGCAGCTACCTGGAGGTGTGTCAGCATTCCCAGTTATCTGTCCTCACTGCTGAAGGACGGGACCGTCGCAGATGGCGGAAGATATGGGAGAGCAGTCTGAGACGCGGTCAGCCACTGTCTCAGTGGTGCTAAGGGGAGGAGCCACGGAAAACCCTGAGTTTATGAAATGACTCCGATTGGGATGCTTGGGAACCCCCCACACCCTACCACCTGAAACCTCAAAACACGGGGGAGAAAGCGGGTTCCACACACCCATCTTCTGCTTCCACCAGGCCAGTCGCTCGCACTGGAGCGTCACAGGCCCTCTGCACGCCCACGCTGTGTCGTTAAGGACCGACCAAGCTGCGGCCGCTCTTCCCACGTGCTGCTGCAGCAAGCCCAGGCGCCTGCCAGTCCACAGGGGAAACCCAGCCTCTGGCTGCCTGGTCGGAAAGGGAGGGGGGGGGGCGGGGGAAGGGGAGGAGAAGGGGAGGAGGGGGCGGGGGAAGGGGAGGAGGGGGCGGGGGAAGGGGGGGGGAAATNAGGGAGGGGGGGGGGCGGGGGAAGGGGAGGAGAAGGGGAGGAGGGGGCGGGGGAAGGGGAGGAGGGGGCGGGGGAAGGGGAGGGGAAATGGAGGTTAAGAGGAGCGGGAAACACAGCACACCACTAGGCGGAGCAGCGGGCAAGGCAGGACGGCCCGCGCGCCTTCCGTGGGTTGGCCCCTGGCCGGACTCGAACTCAGGCCGCCGTGGTTGCTAGCGCTGAGCCGACCCTCTCGGCCACTGCGGGAGGCCCTCCACGGCCAGGCTTCTCACCGGGCTTAAGGGCTGGAGAACTCAAGCCAGGTGCGTCTCGGCGGAGAGTGAACTGGCGTTTTCCAACAGTTGTGCTTTGGCTGCCGCGCTGAAAAGGAAAATGCACTTGAACCTAAAGCTCAGCTCAAAGTGACTCTCAGCCCCGCCACCGAGGGACCCCGACCTTCCCGTTCCGAGAGCCTCGCCAGGCTACGGGCGTGCCCTGTCCGCGCTGTGCGGTCGCGTCCGTCCGCTGCGCCAGGGCCGCCCTGTGCGCTGGGGGACGCGCGGACGGCAGGACTGGGCGCTCACGGCCCGTCACCCCGGCCGACCGACCGCAGGGAGCTGCTTTCCTGTCTCAGACCACGGCCGAACGTTCGGCCAAACGCCTACACACATGTCCACCTACCGCAGGGCAGACAGGTCTTGAGTCTAGTTAAAACGGCAACGTGGACGAGAAAACTTGGCGAGGAAACACCCCGCCCGCACCCTGAAGCCTGCTGGTGCCTGTCAGCACCGCGAGGCCCGTGGGGCTTCCTAGTTGGTGTTGAAGGTTGCGTCTCCCCCAAACTCGGTGGTTCGCTGTGTTCTATTTTATAAACGTTATGGCATTTACGTATATGCAGCACATCTATTTTATAAACGTTATGGCTGCAAGGGGTGGAATAAGCTCTTCTCCAGCTCGTCAGCAAGTGAGTCAGCATTTCAGATGTGCTTGGGCGGTGCTCGGCCGATCTGCTCGAGTCCCAGGCAGGAAGGAGAAAGCATGCCCAGGAAGCTGCGCGTGCAGAAGCAGGCAGCTGGAGGGGACGCAGGTTCCGCTAGCGCCTCGTGGCCCCTCAGTGTCTCCTTACTCACGCCAGCTGCACACTTTGGTCCTGGGAGGGGCACCTGGCTGAGGTGACGAGTGTATCCTCGCCAGCTGCTTAGGGAGGGACACTGCTTGCTGAAAAACCGAACCAAAGGCCCCATGACGTAGGGCACAGAAAGCACTCATCGAACGCGAGTGGCAGAGTTCAGGCTGACGCCTGCAGCGTGTTGCTGGCTACGGCTCTGCGGAACGCTCTGCCCTGTCACCGCGCAGAAGACAAAGCGTCGTGGACACCCGTGAGGGAGTCTGCAGGGCCCCGCCCCGAGGGTGCCCGGCGCTGTGGTGAGTGTGCCTGTCGGAGCGGCCCCAGGCATGGCCGGGGAGCGGACGGTCCGTCCTGGCCTGGTGCTCCACTGGACTCGGAAAACCAGCCTCAGCTCCGCTGTGCACTTCTGCCATGCGTCCCTCCTAGCTGCACAACTGTGCTTCTAGTCTAATGTTACTGACTTGCAATCAGAGCAATGATGTGCCCTCCGGGGAACCGGTGAGACAGCCATGGAAGTTAAGAGTCTTGGAAGAGCCCACCTGTGTGCGGGACGCGCCATAAGGTGCTGCGGTTCCTTGTCACAGCTGACCAGGCTCTCCTGTGACACGGCAGCGATGGAGTGGGGGTGTGAGCTCGCGTCCCAGCGGCCAGCCTGGAGCGCAAGCCCGCGGGGACGCCCCTGACCGTGCGCTGTAAGACCCGCTCCCTGCGGCCGGCCCACACAACTATATATAATATATGTAGTTATATCTGTATATCTAGATAACAGTTATCTAGATAAGTTACATCTAGTTAACAGTCATATACAGAGAACTATATATGTCTGTCTAGGTGGATATAGCTATATATAGCTACATATAAAATCTATATTAAAGTGAAATTATTATGCCACTGCTATATGTAACATTCAGCTATACATATGCCGCTGTATATGCAGCACATCTAACTGTAGCTACAAGTATAGCTACATCTGTCTGTCGAGACAGGTATATGGATTGCAGTGAAACGCACTGTACCGTCCAGCCAGACCCGCTCTGGCCGTTCGCTCGCGGGTCCTGTGCCACCCCGTTACACCTGCACAGTGCACGCACTCAGCGCCGCCCTGCGTTCTGTGGCAACTCCTTAGGTCTCTGCTGAGACAGGTGAACTTTCCATCACTGAGGGAAAAGCCACGAGGTACAGGGAAAAACGAAGCCATCAGTGGGCTTTCCAGCAACGCACACTTACCGGCAAAGGTGCGTCACTTCCCAAAGAGGCACCAAGGGGCGGAGTCGGGCGCTGAGCGCGAGGTTTGCTGCCTGCGAGTCAGAGCAAACACCCGAGGAGGTCAGGGGGCAGTGCAGCCCCGCACTCCTTGCTGAGCCGCGGTCAACTCCCAAGAGCCACAGCAGCGGATCCTGCAAAATCTGCGCTGCTTTTTGCATGAGGCAGCTGACCAGAAAACGTGGCGGGTTTGCGCTTTGCCAGTGTTAGTGGAACGTCAGACATGACGGCTGGGCCAGAGGGCTTCTAGGTAACCCCCTAGTTCTCCGTGCACCCCTTTCGGCACATACTTGCCTGTCCCTGGCGGTGCCCTCTGGGGATGGTTCACGGCTGACCAGCAACGCCGTTAACAGTGCACGCCCAGGACGTCGGCGTACTCGGGTCACAAGGCGGTGACAGGCGCGGGTGGCGGCCACCTGCAGACTCAGGCAGCCCCCATGGCGTGCGCTCCTGTGGGCCCGTTACAGCAGAGACCGCTTGGGAACTCGGAACAAAAGAGGCTGAGGACACAGCGAGTGAAAGAAACGGCAGGTGTGCTGAGGGCACGGGGTTGTGCTAGGGAGACCCCCTGCTCTGACTCCACACTATGAAGTCAGAGAAATTAGCCGGCGACAGCAAAGACCGAAACAGCCAAGTCCTGAGGACCCAACGTGGAACACCAGTTCTCACTGTGCAAGCCTGACTCAGCTCCAGCCATCCCGGCTCGCAAGGCCCTCTGTCCAGGCAGAGAGGCCCGGATTCTAAATCTGTGATGCGTGTCCCTATGGACAGAGCTGTGTTAGCTAATGGCAAACTGGCCATATAAAACACAGGGCACCCAGTTACATCTGAATTTCAGAAAAACATGATTTTGTTGTTGTCATAAGTATATCCCAGCAATTATATCCCAGCAAACAGCTGGTTCTGTTTCTTGTGGGGCATCTGGGGGGCTGCAGTGACGGGCTGCGGTACCCGAGTGGGGTGGGGTGGGCGCAGCCGAAAGGGAGTTACACCTACTTGCGTGATGCTGCAGCTTCTAGACAGAAAGAGAATCTCAGCTGAATGTGAAGACAGAAAACATCCCAGACCCCGACAAGAGCAGAAAGGGAAGCACCTCTTTCCAGGCTGAGTGCGGATCTCAGATCCCACGTCCAGTGAGCAGTCCTGTCTCGGGCAGGCTGAAAACGAAGGTGACTGCGGTGTGTAAGTCAAGGGCGCTGGTTGCAAGTCTGCTCTGCAGAAAATAATAAAAGGGGCACTTGATGCTGAGGGGGAGCGGAGGAACACAGAATGCACGTGAACCAGGAGCACTGTTACTTCCCCAAAGCAAGCACTTTACTAGAAGTGAAAACTTGCACAAGCATTTCAGAGCTACTCATATCTGTCTGCAGGTCACTTTACCCCAGTGCTTAACTATCAACTATCACTTTCCTGGACACAGAACGCAGGATTCCCGCTCATCCCGTGTGAGGTCACTCCCTCCTCCCCGTCCTGGTTTGGGGTGCACGGGTGTAACCCTTACGCTTGCCATCAGCTCTAACGCCTCTTTCCCCCCAGCCCATCTTCTCCTTCAGTTTAGAAGCTTCAGCGTCACATGAGTTTCTCCTAAGTCAAAAATAAACGCTAACAGTGTCAAAGGCCTGGAACCACTTCGCTTCCCGCACGGGTCACCGGCACGCAGACAGCGCGTCAGAGCCGCGTGCTGCTGGAACGCAGGCGCCCACGAGGCCGGCCGGCTTCAGAGAAGCTTTTAGCCCGCTGAACCGCACCTAACTCCGCGCCGCCACTGCGCTCCCAGCCGACCTCAGACCTCTGCGCGTCCCCGGGCAGCGAGCAGGCGGGAGGGACGAGGCGTCCGCAGGGGTCTGCAGGAGCGCTTCGCTTCTGCGCACGAACACGCTGAGGCGGTCTGCAGAGCCGTGGAGACGCGCGTCCCGCGCTCAGCCTCTGCTGCCCGGGTGCTGGCCGCTGGCGCGCGGCTGGTGCATCAGCGATGAGCAGGAGACCGAGGTTGGACGAGGAAGCTGCGCCCGAGGAGGCCGAGCCCCAGCGGGTCCGTCTGGGTGGGGGTGGGGAAGGCCCGGAGGGCGTGGCCTAGCTTGAACCAAGGCCTCCCCGCAGCCGCTGAGCACGACCCCGAGGCAAGGCCTGCTCCGGCACCGCGGCCTGCCCAGCCCGGGGCCTCCCCAGCGCTTCGGCCACAAACACGGGGACACAGCTCCGGGACCGCGGCCCCGCCTGCAGGGGCGCCCACACCCCTCCGCGCCGCACGCCCCAGGACGGCTCCTCCGCGGCAGCTGGCCCCAAGGCCCCTCCTGCCCTGTCTACCTGAGGGCCACCTTCCCGCGGCGGGGCCACCTGCAGGGGCGGCCGGGCAGTCTGAGTCCTGGGAGGCCCGCGGACCCCGCCCGCGTGCTGCCAGGCCAGGGGGCGTGGGGGCGGACGGTGACCCGGTGAGCGGCTGTGAGAGGCAGGCGCTGTGCGCGCAGCCGAGGTCGCGCCAGACGGAGAGCCCCGCGCCAGGCGCAGCCCCGCCCGCCGGCCCACAGCGGAGGGGCAAGCCCGGAGGACCTGCAGGGCGGCTCGTGGACACAGCACTTCGGGCTCAGCGCAGACTGGGGCTGCCGCTCTCTCCTCTGAGGGCGCCTCTCGGACAGAAGCTCCTCCCTGCAGCCCCTGCGCGCCCTGCGCCCCCGCGCTGCCCGGTCACGCTCGTCAGGGGTTGCTCGGCCAGGTCACGCCCATCAGACGCCAAGGCCCGATGGGCCGCAGCCCCCCTTGCTCCAACCTGAGCGGCTCTGAGCGCTCCCACCGCAGAGGCCCGGCGCTGGGAGCAGACCCGGGCTGGCGCGAGGACCACAGGCCCCCAAGAGACAGCAGCAGCTGAACTAAAGTGACCAGTAGCTGCGGCGACACGGAGGAACTCGTGTTTCAGAGGCCGGGGGTGATCGCTCTGGGGGTTCGGCAAAAACTCTGGGGGAGGGCGGCCCTGTGGGTGCGGCCCTGTGGGGGCAGCGCTTAAGCACCGCACTGTGAAGCATCCGCAGCCGCTGCAGCGCGAGTTCGTCCGGGCAGGGAGGGACCCACAGGGCGCAGCAGCCCCTCCTGCCTCCCGCTGCCCCCTCAGCAGCGTGTTTCCGTGGATCCGCCTGTTCTGCTCCCCGTTCCTCTCTGGGGCGTCCTCTCACCCCACACCTCAGTTCTTGAATGTATCAAGAAATCTTTTTAAAAACAGAACAAAACTCTGGGGGAAGCACAGAGCAGACGTGATTCCCAGGCGCTTCCATGTGAGCGAAGCTTCCTCGCGCCCCTCCCCCAAGTCAGGCCCCGGCTGCCTGCTGAGGTGCCATCTCCCCACCCTGCTGGGAGGCCGGAGGCAGAAGCTGGGCAGGGCAGGGCAGGGGCGCAGGGCGGGCGCTTGGCGTGGGGGGCCACGTCCCGTCCCTCTCGAGGACTGAGAGCGCGGCAGCGAGGGGCGCCGGAGGCGGCTCTCTGACCGGAATCCTGAGGATGCCATCTCCGACGCTCTGCCCAGACGCACGGAAGGCACCGGCGTCGCACCCCCGCTGCGGCCGAGCCGCGCTGCCCCAAGGAGCGCGTCAGCCCGGCCATCCCGCAGAGCAGAGACCTGGCGGTGTCACGGCCGCCCGTCCCCGAGGGCCGCGGAAGACGTGGGTGACCAAGGGCGGTTCCCGCTGGGCACCCCCCTCCCCTTCCTCTCCCCTCCCCCTTTCCCCCTCCCCCTCCCCTCCCTCTTTCCCCTCCCCCTCCCCTCCTCCTTCCCCCTCCTCCTTCCCCATCGTCCCCCGTTCCTGGGATTCTAAGGGCAGTGGGGAAGCCAGAGCAGAGACAGACAAATGCCAATGCCAGCGGGGGTGACGCACAGCCCTGGGTGGCTTCCCCGAGTGAGGAGGGCACCGGTGTCCACTCCCGCAGACGCTGCACAGCTGGCCCGGCGTGGGGCCTGCAGGAAGCAGCTGGCTGGGATTGGGCAGCCCTGGCTCAGGAGAAGCGGGAACTCTCAGAGGCACGGGGAGTGGCTGGTGCTCCAGGCCAGTCTCCCCTGACTGCAGAGGGCGCAAGGGGCAGGGTCCAGCCCCTGGCAGGCCAGAGGGCAGTTCCACCCGCTTCTTGAGTCATAAGTGGCCTCCTTGCTGGCGTGTGTGAGAGACAAACTCTGGGTGTCTGGAAACAAGTGCAGCGTACACATCAGACAATTAGAAAAACTGCCCCTCGATGAACCTGCAGATCTCCCACCCCACAATCTACGAAAAGCAGCACGGCATTAAAAATAAGCGGAATCTGCTTTTCCTCCCAAGCACAGTTCAATGATTGAAATGTCACCTTTCGTGATCGAGTAGCAAAGAGCCACATTAGAATCGGCAGATGCAACGTGTCATCTGACTGATGGATTCGGCTGAGTGATTCGAAGTCCCTCCACTCGTCTGCCTCTGATCTCATTCCAAGAATTAAGGGCTTTAGAATTATTTTTAGCAAGCACATTCAGTCACTCCTTTCACTATTTCTGATATAATGAATGCAAAAGTACAATGAAAGCTGTTGTTTTTCTTCCCACATTCTCCTTGCACATTCAAGAAATAGCTGTAACCTGAAAGAAATGCCAGCGGTATCAGTGTTAGTTCTGAAAAACAGAAGTCAAAGTACCTGATGGAGAAGGTACTGGAGAAAAGTTCCTTGGGAGAGAGAGCTGAAAAAACTATGACCCTTCATGGCGATAAACTCAAAATCTAGAAAACATTATTCGTGATTCTAGAAAAATACAACAGCACATATAAGGACCCGTTCATGCTATTTCAAGAGTCCCTCTTTCTCCTGAGACATTATTTTATGTAAAATATCACATGATAAGTGAAATGCCATAAATCAGCACATAATTGTACGAAACAGGTGCCCAGAATGTTCTCACTTCTTGAGTGTTATCCAATCTGTGGGTAGTGAATCAAAAGTAAAGTTCAAACTTTTAGTTACAAGTAACGTAAACTTTTACTTTTGAAGTTAAACTTGCACTTCAGTTCCACAGCCGCGTCAGCCAGGCTGCCACTGCTTTCGAAGACCCGTGCTCCCACGCTGGAAGGGACCACGATCAGACACTTCTACTGTTCTCAGAGCTTTTCTTAATGCCACTGCCTGAGATTATTAAAAGATGTGATTTTGGGAACAGCAAAAACAATGCTGAGAAAGAAGTACCCACACGGAAGCACGCGCCCCGGCTTCGAACCGTGCTGCAGAGCACTAGCAGTTACAGCGGCATGGCTGAGCGCCAGGGGGCCAAGCAGGGGGTGGTGCCGCAGCAGAGCCCAGATAAAACCGCACATCAGCGCAGAGCGACCGACAGCAGCTGGGCCAAGCGCGTCCCATGGAGCAAGAAGAGTCTCGCCCAGCAAATGGTGGTGGGGAAACTAGTTCACCACAAAGGTTAAATCAAACTGGATTCGAGACTTCGACTTAAGACCTGAAACCATACCGTGCAGAGAGTAAAATGCAATGGTGCCTCGGGGAGCGTTCGCCTTGAGGTGTTTTGGAGGACTGACCACAACGGGGAAACGAGAGCAAAATCACCACGGGGACCACATCAAGCTCAAGGCTCGTCCGTGCGGGAAGCGCCGGCTGGTGGCTGGGGGCTGTGTGTGGTGCTGCCCCACACCAGCCGTCCCCGCACGGCGACTTAGTGAGGAAGCCTCCTGGGTCACGGCGGCGGGCACGCGGGAGGAAACCTGGGTCCCGGTGAGGGACCAGCCGTCCCCACACCAGCCGTCCCTGCACGGCGACTTGGTGAGGAAGCCTCCTGGGTCCCGGCTCCCAGGCACGCGGGAGGAAACCACCAACTTCCAGGCCGCTAGAAGTGAGGATGGACGGGGCCGAGGGCTGAGGTCTCAGCTGTCACTGCCAAGGCCCGAGTTCAACCCCACCTCTCCATCCCCGCTGCCCCCTCAGTGTGTTTCAGTGGACCCGCCTGTCCTGCTCCCCGCTCTGCCTCTGGTGACTCCTCACCCCCCGCACTCTGGCCTGCACCCCAGTTCTTCTGTGTGTAAGGAGATAAAATCACTTTTTTAAAACATGCTGACGTGATGGGTGATGGAAGAGCCTCAGTGCCGCCAGGGTCCTCACGCTGCTCCCCACACCCGCCCCTGCACTCGGCCGCGGAAAGGCGCATCTTGCCCTCTCCACGCAGAGCGGCACGTCAGTCACGGCCGCAGCTGTGGCTGGCAGAGACGGACGTCCAGGCTCCCACAGTCCTCAGGTGGCTGCGGACGAGGCTCCGGGACACGAGACGCCGTCTTTTCATTCCCGTCTCCCCTGTGACAACGCCCCCTCCTCGGGGTCTGGTCTGCTTGTCCTGAGACCGCTCCCCGCAGCTGCCCCACGCCAGTCTTCCGACGCGGCCGGGGCCTCTGCAGATGTCGCCCGCGTGGGCGGGTCCAGGCCACCTGCCTCAGATGGCAGCGCCTGAGCGCCCCGCCGTCCTCGTCCCTGGCGCCCCAGTGCCCGTCCCCAGCAACGCTCCGGGCGACACCCCGCGCGGGCCCTGCTCTTGCTGCTCTTTCCCGGCGCGTGAGCGGCGCCTACGTGGGCAGCGTCGGGCCGCACGGCGCACCGAGTGGCGTGGCTGAGCTGGCAGACCCACCGTGGGGGCGGCCGGGCAGAGTCAAGCTGTGACGTCTGCTGCACCTTCAGTCGGCTCTCTGACCCCCGCGGCACGCTTACTGCCAGAAGGGTCGAGAGCCGTCTCTCTGGCCCAGTGACGGTCAGTTCGGGTCAGCGTGGGTCCTTTATGTCCGGGGTGGAGAGCGCCAGAGCCCTGTCCCAGTGCTCCAGCCTTCGTGCAGCGCAGCGGCCGCAGAGAAGTCCCCTGACTACCGTCGGCCGTGGGCGCTGCGAGACCTCCTGGCCGTCTTAGTCCAGTCTCGCTGCTGTAACGAGGCTCCCCTGTGGGGACCTTTCGTCCACTCCTCAGTTCTGGAGGCCGGAGGGAGGGTCCTGGGGCCCACACGGCAGCGGTCTGGGGAGAGCTCCCCGCCTGTCTCCCGGTGTGCTCACAGCCGCTCAGCGCGCTGCGGGGGACCGGGTGCGCCCTGGCCCTGGTCCGAGGACCCCGGTCTTAGCGCTGCGTCCGCTCCCAATGGCCCCCGAAGCCCCCCTCCCGCTAGCACCAGAGCAAAGGGTTTGGTTTCCACATGCAGATTCTGGAAGGACACAGCTACTCAGTCCATAATGTACTTCGCGTGAAAACCACCTTCTGAGCCCACAGGGGCAGTCAGTGTCTACCTACGGCCCCGCTGAGTGCAGTCACCCCAGCGGCGTCTGCCCCGTGCTGGACCGGTGTTACTGCCGGGGGTGTTACAAGCCCCTTGCGCTCTGGCATCGGCGTTCCCGTCATGGCTAGCCGCGCAGCTACGGCACGCAGACAGCAGCGCAGTTGATGAGGTCTCCAAGTGCCAGTGTTCCCGGGTCTAGAAGTCCCCCCGCACCCAGCTAGACGTCAGGTGATGATCGCGTTGGGTTGAGCTGTGCAGTGTTGTGAGCAAAGTACAAATCAGATGAACTCTTTGTAGCCTGAACCTTATCACGATGCTTCTTTCCGGCCTTGTTGCCAGATACTTACATTATATTTGCATAAAGTAAAAACCTAATTCCATCTCCAAATCTTTAACATCTGAATGAAGGCTGCACCTGCACAGCGTCTGTATGAGGAAGTTCGGATGATGGAGGAAAGGAGCAAGCTTCCGGGACGCAAGCTGACAGCCGCACGGTGGGGCTGCTTAAGGAGCAGCCAGGACAGAAGGGCCCGAGGCCGCGGGCGCCTGCGGTGGGCTCGGAACCGGCACGCCGGGTCTGCACTGCAGAAGGCCTTGGGCTCCTCTTCCCCACTCTGGGCTCGCACAGGCCTTCGCGGGGTTTGCGCTGGTCAGGGAACACGGAGTCTTGCAGAGGTGCCACCTGTGACTTGGCACGACAGGACTCGTGCCAGGCAAACTGAGTAAGGGCGCGTAGAGAACAGTTAATGCCGACCAGGGGTTGTTTTGAAAAGCCCTTGTAATTGAAGAGAAATCGTTCTAATGCTCTTTGCTCAGACCGGCTGTCTCCCTGGCTGTTGTGATGAAAAGCAAAACGAGGCTGGCTCACAGGTATGCAGAGAACCCCAGCGACAACATGGTCCCCGGCCTCAGACAAGCGGCTGATAGCGCTGAGTTCGCCAGCTGATGGTGCTGGAGAGGGGCCGCGGCCGGGCTCACGAGCCAGCAGCTGGCTGGGCACTCTGCAGGGCTGCCCCGCACAGGCCCGAGAGTCCAGCTCGGTCCGTCCCCCGTGTGCTAGCACCTCCAGAGTGACGTGCTGACCCCAGGTGAGGGGACGTGATGACACGGGGATCCGAGGACCGTCCTCCTTCCTCAGGAAGGGTCTTCCGGTGAGCAGTTATCAAGAGGGAAGAGGGACCCAACAGGGACCCGGGCCAAGGAGACAAAGGCGTGGGGGAGGAAGAGCTGAACTCTCGGCGGACACCTTCCCGTGGACACGCTGATTCCCAGGGCCGCACGCGAGCGCACTCACTCACAGCATGACGCAGCATCACTGCAGAAAGCTGAAAGGCGAGGCGAGAAAACCATAGGTCGAACGCGCCAAGCCAGGGCTCTGGGCGCCAGCACGCCTGCTCGTAGCCCGTCCCAGGGCGCCCGCTGCCAGCCGCCCGACGGCGCAGACGCCCAGTTCACAGCCGCACTGGCATGCCACCACACTTCATGCCAGCTCTAGGGCACGCGGGAGGCTGTGCCTGGGGCTGGACTGCAGCTGCAGAGGGGAGGGAGGAACGACCGGGGCTCCAGAGGCCCAGCTCGGAATGGTCACCGCGGGCTGAGCAAACCTGCGGCGGCCGTGGCCCGAGGGGCAGCTGAGTCCTGCAGCCGCCGAGACCGGCCCTGGCTCTCCCGAAGCGGCAGCTGCCCGAGACAGACGGCCAGGGTGTCAGTACCCCGCAGCTGTCCGCCCTCCGACTGCTCCGGTCGTCTTCCCAGTGGGAACCACTTTTACTGGTTCCTCAGCCTCCTCCTTTCAAAGACCAGGAGCGGCTTTGGGTGTGACGAGAGAATGGTGCTCCTCCATCTCTGGAGTCCTCCTCCTGCCCCTCCAGCCAGGTCCTGAGCCCCGTGTAGCACCGAAGAGGAGAACGACAGCCACAAAACGAAGGCCTCGCTTCCGTGTTCTGTCTGCACAGCCCTTCACAGTTTATACGGCGTTAACACGTACGGGGACACTTTCTTGTAAAAGTCAAGGAATGGGTTCGCGTGACTCATGCGACATCAAGGAGCTTATGTCTCTGACACGGACGCTGCCTGCCCAGCGTCACAGTGCGACTGCCCAGATGTGGGGCCCGTGCCCGAGCCTGCCTGCAGCCGGGGCCCCCTCGGAGCGGGCACCTCCCCGCCTGGCCCCGCCGAGTGACTCCTCCCTGACAAAGCGTCCTCGGATCCTCTTCAGCACCAAGGCCCCGGACAGCTCCCTAGAGGTAGACAAGGAGATGGGAGCTCAGAGATCGCAAGTGCTGGGAAGCAGCGCTGTTGCAGGGCGCGGTCCTGCTGTTCTTCCTTCGCTGCCGTTTCCAGGCGGCCTCACCCGTGAGGTCGTCTCCACCCGTGCACACAGTCAAAGCGTTGCTTTTAAGCAATGACCTGCGGAGCGTGAACACTGGAATGCATCCTGCAGGCGCACGGTTTGGAGAAAGCTCCGGATGGCTAAAATAGAAACAAGCCGGTATTACGTGGAGACGCAGCGGAGTGTTCCTCTCACAAGGCGAATCGCACGAGCACGAGGAAGCCGAGCGCCAAGGCGAGCTCATTAGATCAAGTTTGGAGCGAGCGGAGCTTCTGTCTCTGCTGCCGATGCCAAACTCCTGAGCCGCGCTCGTCTATAAATAGGCAGCATGGCTTCCACTCAGGGAGCTTCTTATTCGTCGGGCACCGCGGGGAAGGCCACGAGAACACAGCTGCCGGGACACGTCTGGCTGCGTCTCTGATAAGGCGGGCGCGCGTCGTCCCGGGCCACGGCCCTTCTCTGCCCACGGGCGTGCTGCCGAGGCCCGTCGCGGCGGTGCTGTGCATGTGCGTCCAGGACACCAGCGCGGGCCCCGGGTCTCCCCTCCCAGCTCCTGGTCTCTGGGCAGCCGCCCTCAACCCTGTCTCTCCACACGCAACAAGGACGGCCTGCGTCCCCGCGAGGCCCCCCTCTCGCTGTCTCCCTCGTGCGCCAGACGCGCGTCCTGGCTGACCTGCAGCCTGTGCCGCGAGAGGACACCTGTCTGAGCGCACCTGCCCAGGCTTCCCTCACACCACAGGACGCTGGTCCAGGCCCGCGTGGCCCCGTCCTTATTCTCTCTGCTGAATGGGACTGGAGGGTCCTCCTTCTGGGCATCCGAGGATGCGGCTTTCTGGTCTGCTCTTGGTCCAGGGGAGCAGCGCCCACTGCCCAGGGCTCGACAGGACTCTGTGGCATCACCCAGGAGCACAGCCCATCAGCCCTGAGTAGCCTCCTGGCCTAGGGGAGCTTACTTGAGATGACCACTTTGAGAAGTTCGTTTTGCACCAGAGACGTGTTCGCAGAGCTGCGGGTCTGTGCACCCCATGGACACGAATTGGGGAGTGGGCAGTGCTCTCAGGCCCGCCTGGGTCAGGGTTGCTGGCCTTTGAGGGCTCAGCTCTTTGGGTTTTATCTCTAACATCTTCTCTTTTCCCTCTTCCCCAGAAGGGAGTCCAGGACCGGAGTCCCAGCACGTCTTGCGTCACAGCACGCGCTGTATTTCAGATGTCCCTGATAAAACCACAGTCCTCTGCTGTGATACTGTGACAGTCTCCTGGCAGCCTTCCTGGGGGTGCAGGGGTTCAGTCTCAGCACTGTGAAGCCTCCGCAGCCCCTGCAGAGCGAGTTCGATCCCCGGCCAGGGAGGGACCCCAGGGCGCAGCAGACCCTCCTGCCTCCCGCTGCGCCCTCAGCAGTGGGTTTCAGTGGATCCGCCTGTTCTGCTCCCCGCTCTGTCTCTGGGGAGTCTCCTCACCCCCCACACCGCTGGCCTGCACCCAGCTCTTGTCTGCATGATAAATCTTTAAAAAATAATAAAAGTTTCCCTGCTCCCTTCCGCAAGGTCAGAGTATCTCCGCCTCTCTTGCTACCAATTCTTCTGTGATAGGTACTAAAAACCTAGTGTCCTAGATGCAGCAAATGAGTGATAGAAATGCACTTTTGAATTTCTTTCCCTGTACGTCTCTCTTAGCCGCCACGTGAATAATCTCGACTTCCACCTCCAAGTCCCCACGTCGGCACATTGGACACCAAACCTGTAACAGCTGAGCAGCCACACACGTGTCCCCTCAAGCCAGCGGAACGCAGCCCGCACGGCGCAGTGACAGACGACATGCCTGTGACTGTGTAGAACACGTGACGATGCACACGCACACGGCATTCCAGACGCATGACAAGCTCCTCCTTCGGGAGCACCTGTACCCGGCACATGCGGCCGGGAGCCAGCACCTCTCTGCGGCCCGGGGCCGTCCTCACTGGTGCCCCCCTCACTCCAAAAGCAGGCAGCGGGAAGGCAGTGGGAAGTTCTCCTGCTGTCACCTCGCCGGTCCTTTGATGACGCGGAGGGAACACTCCGCCCGCGAGGGCCGGGCCTCACGCCCACAGTCTAGCCGGATGATGCACGCCCTGACCGCACGTGCTGCCCGACACGCGCCGCACTCAGCAGGCCACCGCGTGGGAAGGCGCCTCACCAGAAACGCCTGGCTGGGACCCAGATCAAGCGTTGGGACCGGCTGACTTCTGCGGGACACCCAGAGCAGCAAGTCAGTCGCCTCAGGAGGGGAGCGGCCAGCCCAGGCGGGAACCCCCACGAGAGCGGCCTGCCGCTGTGAAGAGCCGTGGCGAGGCGCCTGCCCCAGCCAACCCGAAAGCCCGCAGAGGGGAGGCCAGAGGGAGAGGAGAGCCAGGACAGGCATGTCCACGTCGTGGGGCCTTTGTGGACAATCGTCACAGACGGGCTCTCCTAGGCAGACTGCGGGAAACGATGAGCAGGTGCTGGTGGTCACAAAGGTTTGACAGTGAAGTTTATGGCAGGAGATTTATGATCCTGACTTCATGGATGTGCATGTCACGCTAGGCATGCTAAACACACGTGATGCTTACTGAGAGAAGTATGAAGCATTTACATATTTCGTTCTACATCAAAGCTACTTAGTGAAGTGTCTTTCAGTTTCAGAAAGTGTGAGAGGAGTTGGGAAGACCCGTAAGTCGCCGCCAAGGAGTCTGGCACACAGAAGCACGCTTCCTGTCCACCCGTCCATGGAGAGCGCATTCAAACACCCACTGGACTGTCTAACCTGCTGGTGGATGCTCACTGACAGTCAGCCCTCAGTTAATCTTTCAGCACGTCTGCTTGGGGTCGCTTCGAATTAGCGCCGGTGTCCCATCTCTTTACTTTCCTACTTGGATGAATTGCTTCACCACGGAGCACACAAACGAGAAGTCCGAATCTCAGCACGTGCCCAACCACTGTCTCGGGGTCCCTGCCTCTGTCTGCCCCTCTTACCCACCCGCTTCGCCCTGGCCCTGGCTTCCTTGGGCACGTGCACGTGCACATACTGCAGCTTGTCACCAGCTGCAGGCAAGCAGCAGCGTGCCTGTCACCGTATCGGCAGAAGTGAGAGCTCAGACTCCACTTTTCAGTGCTTCTTTCTTTCTTCGTGGGCGCCCACGCCTGCTGCCGGGCTGTGATCTGCACGCCCCCTCAGAGCTTCCGCCCTTAAGCACTTACGTAGGTAGCTCAATTCCAGCTGCTGAGCCCCTGTCCTGCCACGGTGTCGAAGGGCTCGCGCTGGGGAGAGCCGCTGGGGGAGCACATTATGCAGACCGCAAAGCCCTCATCTAGATCACCGTGTGCGGGAAGTGGACTCAAGGACTTCGCCCTGAAGACTCGGGAGGGGAGAGCGCGTCATTCTGTTCAGAGCGAGCTGTTCACGTCGGCTCGCGGCTGGCCTGGCCCTCCCCAGAGGGACCGAGGGGCGCGCGTCGCTGACCGGCTGTCCACTCCGGAAGCAGCGCCAGGGGATGCTTGCACGGTGGCGGCTGCCATGCGGTCCAACACTCGCCACATGCCTCAGAGCTAACCTGCTTACAATTATATTTCTAAAAAGGTTATCTCGAATTGTGTTCTCTGGATGCTCCTATTTGAAATAATTTCCATGCAGTTGGACTCGGTGATTATTAACACGTTGCACACTAATTATATTATGGGGGTTTGATGTGACATCACACGTAAACTAGAGCAAGAACGGATGTCTCTGGAATACTTTTCTATTTTCCTTTGTGTTAAGTGTAAAGTCTCAAGCAGAAGAAAGGAAATGAAATACTTTACTCGGTGCTCTTGCAGAAAGCCACAACAGCAGTGTTCGGAGCTGCTCTGTGGGGCGTCCTGTGGCCTTTCCCGCTTGTCGGTCCGTGAGCCGGGGTCACATGCTGCTGCCGCGTCCCCCCACCGAGAGGACATGGCACGAGCTCGTCTTCCTGTCACTGGTGCTGGCGCGTGTCAGTCTTAAAAGTTTGCCCTTTCACATGGAATCCACATGAGTCTGCACACAGGAAAGGTCGGTTTTCCTAGAACAGTCTCCATGGCCAGACTAGAGAGCCTTTCTCACGTCCACGGAACGCACGCTCTGCCCAGTTACAGGCCTTAGAGAGCCCGAACGCCACACACGGGCAGTGCTGCATGCACCCCCAAGCCACGGGGCAGGTGCACGGTCAGCCGCCCCGAGCTGGGCGCCAACGGTGCACAGCACCCACGGTGGGGCGTGCTCTTGCCTCGAAGCGCTCTCCCAGGGCTCTGATACCCACTCCGTGTGCCCCGTCCCTCGCCGATGCTCGGTCCCCTCTGCCCGCTGTGGACAACAGCACTGAGCAGGGAAGCGGCCGTGTCCACGGCAGGGAGTGACTGCCCCAGAGGCCAGTCTGCAGGGGAGGAGGGTCGGAGTTGGGGAGCACTCCTCCAGAGGGGGCTGTGCACACTGGTGGGCCCTCAGCCAGAAGTCCCAAGTGCCAGAGTTTTCCATGGAGCAAGGAAGGAGAGACGGGGGCGAGGGGACAGCTGGGGAGCAGGAGCGACGGCAGCCACGGCATCAGAGCGTCTCGCATTTAGTTGCTAACCTTACTCGCTTTTTGGGGTGTCCTCAGATTTGTTCGTATAAAGAGTTATTCCTTGAGATAAACTTGAAAACTCATGCTGCGATGCACGCCGTTCACTCAGTGGGCTTATTCTGGCCCCGGGCCAACAGCCCCCTGGAATTGCAGGTATTGCTCCGACCCTAGATGACCAGCTCATCATTTCAACCTGAGAAGGTATTGTCCCTGTAACACTCAGAAAACAGATGCTTGTTAACAGGACTGGGCCGTTTCTCACGGTCGGGGAAAGCTCAGTTTATGCGTTGCTTTACCCTAAGTCAGGACGTAATCTTTGCCCTTTCCCTTCTCCACTTCCCTTTTAAAACAATATTCTTTGAAGCAAAATTTCGAAATATCTCACGCGATCCCACTGTGTCACTAACCATGACTCGGGCAGTCAAGCTGGCGGTAAGTCCGCTCACCTCGGGAGCGTGTGTGTGCGCGCGTGTGTGGGGTGTGTGTGTGTGTGTAAGCACTGCTCACCTCGGGAGTGTGTGTGTGTGTGGTGTATGGTGTGTGTGGTGTGTGTGCGTGTGCACGTGTGTGGTGTGTGTGCGCGTGTGTGCGTGTGTGTGGTCACCTGCAGGCCCGGCGCTTGGGGAGCGGGTGAACGGCAGGCGTAGTTGTGCGTCGGCCGCTGTGAAGTGCTACCACCGCGACCTGTGCCTCGGACACCACAGTCACAGACCTGGGCCTGCAGTGACCGTTCTTGGTAGGGTCAAGCGCCAGAACGCACTCTCCCTAGAGGCGCCATCAAGCGTTTTCTCGCTCAAACACAGGAGGTAAAGGTTTTGACTTGCTCATCTAAAATTTGTCTACGAAGACTGAACCGAACTTCTGCTTCCTTACTAGCGTCTGTCACCGTTCTTACTCCCGTTTTTCCTTCCACTCAAGCGCCTGTGACACGGACGAGTCAGATCCAGGCTGTGGCCACAGCAGCTGGACACGTCCAAAGCAAGAGGGCACCCAAGGGCCGAAGGCACACACACCGGAAGGCGACCTCTCTGGCGACATTTTTGAGCTTAAAAACAACTCACATCAGGGCCTCCCTGGGGGCGCAGTGGGCTGAGCGCCGCACTGTGAAGCATCCACAGCCACTGCCGTGCGAGTTCGATCCCCGGCCAGGGAGGGGCCCACAGGGCACAGCAGGCCTCTCCTGTCACCCGCTGCCCCCTCAGCAGTGGGTTTCAGTGGATCTGCCTGCTCTGCTCCCCATCCTGTCTCTGGGGAGTCCTCTCACCCCCGACACCTCTGGCCTGCACCCCAGCTCTTGTGTGCATGAATAAATACATCTTTAAACAAAAAAAAGAATAGGGGCCTCCCTGGTGGCGCAGCGGGTTAAGCAACGCACTGGGAAGCAAACCACAGTCACTGCAGCAAGAGTTCGATCCCTGCCACCGGCCAGAGAGGGGACCCACATGGCACAGCAGACCCCTCCTGCCTCCCCGCTGCTCCCCTCAGCAGTGTGTTTCAGTCCATCTGCCTGTTCTGCTCCCCGCTCTGTCTCTAGTGACTCCTCTCACCTCCTGTGACTCTGGCCTGTACCCCAGCTCTTGTGTGCATAAATAAATAAATCTTTAAAAAAAAAATAAACGAATGACCCCCGACGGAGGGAGCGGTCCAAGCCGTCTAATTCCAACATGAGCCTCCGCTCTAGCGAGGCCTGCTCAGGTCCCCGGCACAGGAGCGAACATGCACGCACACCTCACGAAGACAGCAAGCATCTCTAGCGGAATAAATACTGAGGTGCAAACGCGAACACTTCCCAATCCTTCCAGAGCCGGAGGGGCTCTGCACATAAAGGCCGGGTAGCTGTGACCACCTCCCAAGGAAGAGGTGACGACTCCACGCAGCCCACCTGTCTGCACTGTTCGAGAAATTTTAAAAAGGCAACACGTGGGCGTTTGAACTTTCCACTTTATACATCAGAGTCAAACAGGATCTTAGCTCAGATGTGCCAACTGTGTGTGGTCTCAGCCCCGCCCTGGACGGCTCATTCCCCTGCCGGCCTCAGGGCCTGGACGGCTCACACCCCTGCGGCCTGGGGCTGGACCGAGAACAGGGTGAGGTGAGTGCCTGCCTGGCCCTGGCCTGGCTGACCAGGCCCGTGGACAGCCAGCTGCACGCTGCAGACTCGGCCTGAGCCCGGGGGTGGGTGTTGTGGCGCAACGCACAAGGTGCCCCGACTCCCGCACCAGCAGCTGGAGGCCGCTAGGCCCTACTGTGCCCCGACTTAGCAGGTCCAAGTCAGGCCTGTAAAGGCCGTGGAATCTGGGCAACAGCAACAAAAGCAATGGCTGACTGTCGCCATCTTTCTTTTTTAAAGATTTGTTCATTTACGCTACGAGAGCTGGGGTGCCGGCCGGAGGTGCGTGGGGCAGAGGCGTCACCCGAGACAGAGTGGGGAGCAGAGCAGGTCGAGTGCACCATGCTCCTGAGGGGAGCAGCAGGAGACAGGAGCGTCTGCTGCGCCACGCGGTCACTCTCTGGCCGGCGGGGGCATCGGACTCTGCTGTGGTGGCTGCCGGCAGCTCGCGGTGCCACCCCACCCCTGCGCCCCAGGGAGGGCCCTGCCGGCCAGCTCCCGAACTACAGGTGCTGGCTCAGAGATGACTCACGCGTCACCTCCTTCAGTCATCTGGGAGAAGGGTCCCCATTAAAATGTGGGGGCGCTTTCCAGGAAGCATTTCCTGTGGAGCACAGACACTCTTCTGGGCTGTGGAGAAACAGCCCTACCTAATATTTTATACCTAAAAGCTCTCGGATCGCGCTTGCCAGGTCGCACTGGAGCTGCACATCACACTCACCGCGTGTCAGGTGGGTTAGGCCCCGCCGTTCACCGGATGCGGTGTCTGCGGCTCGGGCGCATTTCATCACCAAAGCACAGCCAAAGGGAAAGGCATTTAGGGGTCCCGGAAGTGTTCCGGATGCTTTCTTCCATTTCATTCAAGTGTGTCTACAAACTGTCTCCTTAATGATCCTTTTCTAATTTTATACAAAGACAAACTGTGGTTGGAGGACCCGAAGCTTCACAGCCAATGCCCTGACCAGGTTCCTGGTGTTCTGGAAGTTGCTCAAGAATCAGTAACGCTTTTACCGCACGCTCTGTGGATTCACAAAACTATTTTCCTGCTGCTTTGCATTCTACCGCTACACACTTTGAGGAATTATGAATGTTGGCTTGATTTATGAGGCTGGTAGCAGAGCGTGTTTGTTGGCTAATGCACCAGGGTTCTTTTCTTTAAGTCTGTTTACAGATAAACGCGGCCCGATGGGAGGTGTCTCTTCTGTGAACAGAATTCTGATGGCGCGAAGACTTTCCCCTCGTTCGGATTCCTGTGCTGACGCTGACATGGTCAGGGCTGGAAAGGCAGCAGCTGTTTGGCACCCAGCAGGTGGTGCTTCAACTCAAGCTCCACGGTTCTGATGGCTTCCACTCTGAACGCCTCATCTGGGAAACTCCTCAGACCTACGCCGGCGCCCACTGGCATGAGACGTCTCGCTGCTTTCCATGTGACTCTCTGGGGTACCAGTCGTGAGGAAATACCGCCCGTTTAAAGTGGATGCTCTCTGAGCACGTTCAGAAAGAAAGACACGCAAGATCATACTGCAGTAGAAATACGGTCTTCCCTGCCTCCTCCCTGTTTTCATTTCCGTTTATTCCTCGTGAGCTCAGCTCTATGGCCAAGAAAGGAGGCACGTTTGTCCTCCTGGCCTGTGAGCAGACCCTGGCACACCTGCCAGATTGCCCTTTACCAGAGCAGACTCTTGGTCCCAGGGCAAAAATCATGCACAGGCTCGTCCACTTCCCATTATAAGCAGGAAACACTTAATTTCCCGAGTTTTGGAAAACTTTAGTAATGAGGGAACTTGCACTTTTTTAAAAAGATTTATTTACTTATGCATACAAGAACTGGGGTGCAGGCCAGAGGTATGGGGAGGGGCGAGGGGATCCACCAGAGACAGAGCAGGGAGCAGAACAGGCAAACCGACTGAAACACTCTGCTGAGGGGAGCAGCAGGCTAGGCAGGAGAGGTCTGCTGTGCCATGTGGGTTCCCTCCTTGGGCGGCGGCAGGGATCGAACTCGGGCTGCAGGGGCTGAGGTTTGCTTCCCAGTGCGTTGCTTAACCCGCTGCACCACCAGGGAGGCCCCGGAACTTGCACTTTTAATGTGAAGGACCTGGCTTTGCTTTGGGCCCGCAGCCACAGTGCACTGGCTGGGAGGCCACGACTCACCTGAAGTGAGGGCAGACTTCACAGGCACGGGGGAGGGGCTGCTTAAAAATCAAAGACAGGGAGAGAGGGGAGGAATGAGGTGGCTGGCGATAAATATTTTGTTATATGAAATATCACACAGTTTTCATCCGAGAAATTAGGATGGGACCGTGAAGAGCTGGCAACCTAACAAGAGCCTCGTCTCCCCTCTCTAATCATGACGAACGACGGGCATTCTGATTTAACGCTCGCTGCTTTTTCTACCTTGACAACAATGATGTGTCAACGTTCTATGCAAGTTTACAGCTTCCTGACCATGAGATGGGGTGTGTTTCCGGTAACCCTCAAACTCGACTCTGACGAAATCTGTGATTTCCCCTTCCCCCTTTCAATCAAAATTCTGAAGCTGCTTGTGACTGCAGACTTGCGATGCAAAAGACGCAGCACGGAGCCAGAGCCAGGTCACCTTGAGAACAGTGCATTTTTTTTTCCATTTGATCACTTTTTTTTATTATATTTAATTGTATTTGACATCGTTTGTATCCCCCGTGGGTTCCCACCACCATCTCACCCGTGCGCACTGCATTTTAAGAGACTGCGCATTCCTTATGCGCTGCTGTGAGCCTCATCGGAGCAGTCACGGGGCAGGACGGCCTCGGCGCCGGGAGGAACTGCAGGCAGAGGCGCAGTCGGCTGTTCCTCTACTGGGGTGAGTCAGAGACTGAACCAGGAGCTGCACAGAAGGCCCCCCTGACCTCAGGTCACCTCCGCTTCGTTTCCATAATGAAGTCCCCCCAAGGGGGGCACTGGCTGCCATTTTCTGAGCAGGAAGCATGAACACGCACAAGCTGGCCCTGAACTAGGCAGCGCCTGCTCAGCTGGGATTTCAGGTACCCCCTGCCCCTGCTCCCCGCTCCCCTCCACCCCCCCAGCCTCTAAAAGCCCTCACTCCCTGGGGACAGGACTCCGGAGGTGCCTCTGGCTCCCCACTTGTTCCAGCCCCCCTCCCTGCTGCGGGTCTTCACTCTGCCTGGCCCAGCGCCTGCTGCGCCCCTAAACTGGGGACCCTGAGCATAGTGAGTGTCGCAGACTTCAAAGGAGGGTTCTCTGGGCCTGAGGGTGACAGGGTGGCGTGAGCAGCCAGGCGGCTAGGAAAGCAGGGGTGAGCCTTGGGCTCGCTCTTCCTGCGGAGCCGTCTCAGTCGGCTCAGAGCCGGCTCTCAGCACCGCTGCGGTCCAGCTCGAAGGCCTGGTAGGGTATTTGCGGATCTGCCTCCCTCTCTCCCCTTGGTGCTATTTCTACTTTGTTCCCCTCTTTTGGAAAATAAAACCCTTTAATAACTTTTGTCACGTGTGCCTGCAGTTGGGGCTTATTATAAAAGTCTTCCGAGCGCGCGGGTGAGGACCCAGTCGGGGAACCCCACTTTATACAGGCTGCCCCGGAACAGCAGTCTGCGTATCACCCCTCGCGGGCCGAGGACGTGCCGGGATTTTCTCCTGTTCGCTAAGATCTTTCCATTTTCATGGTAGTTTCTTTGACCGTGCCTCCAGTGTTCACCTGATGTAGTCTCAAAGTTATCTTCAAACTTAATATGATCACGTCGCTTTTCTTCTCAGCATCCGACACCAGCTTCCTCCCACCTCTTCCCGACGCCCTCCTGGCCGCTGCCGCTGCTTCCTAACGCTGCCAGCGCGGGGCTTCGCGCCTTCTGGCCAGGACCCGGCGGCCCCGCAGCATCCCTGGCGGCCCTGCCGCTGGGGCACGCGGGCGGCGCGCACACTCAGACAACCTCCCGTCTTCACAGACGGGCCGGCACCCTCGTCTCGGTGCGCGTGTGGGCGCGGCGTCAGAGCTGCAGAGCGGCCGCGGCTCCGCTCCCCGGAGGGAACCTCTAGCTCACGTGTCCGGATGTTCCCCCGGCCCCGCCTCTGACCTGCACACCCCGTCGTGCACGCGTCTCCTCCCCAGAGCCTGCCTCCTCCCGCTGGCCCGTCCCTGGGTGCTCTCTCCTGCCTGGCGCTGGCTCCTGCCCGTGCGCCTGTCTAGCGTGCTCCGTAGCAGCCGGCTCTGTTGTCAAAGCAACGGGTCAGTCCCTTGTTTTTGCTTCGGCAGCGATCCGTGCAGCGTCGACAGGTCCCTTACCAGATGATCTAAAGAGCTTAGACTCAGCTTGTGTCCAGCCGCAGAAACGAGAAACCCAGGTACTGCCTTAGAAGACGAACGTCAAACAGAGCATTAGGGTCTTAGAGAGTTTTAGAATATCTGAGAAAACACGTATTATCTAGGTCATGATTCACACGTGAAAAACATGCACCCGCAGCCTTCATGGAGACTGGTCTGGAGAGAACATGCACACACCAGGCCTGGCCACGCCCCACGACCACGCAGTGCCACTCCAGGGCCTTATCCACGGAACGAGACACACAACGAGAGGCGTACCCCAATGGCCTCCCCAAAGCCACGACACGGCTGGCCCGGCATCGCCACGTCCGCTGCGGAGGGGTGGGTGGTGCGGACGGGGCAGGTACCCCCAACGGGCGGCACTCGGCCGGCGGGGAGGCCCAGCCTGCTCCGTGGCACCGGGCGCTGCGGGGACGGGCTCTGGGCAGTAAGCGTGAAGGACTCTTCCTGGACAGATTCACTCCAAGGCGGAACGAAAGAACGAAGCCGACTGGCTACACCCAGCGGCACTGGCCTTACACTCCGGGCAGGTGGCGCTGAGGGGAGGGTGGGAGGGAGCCGTGCGGGGGGGTGCAGGTGTCCGGCAGCGGGCTGGCCTGGGAGCAGGGCGCTGGTGCCCTGTGTGGTGTGAGTCGCCCTCCCCCACTTGTGGCTTTGTAGACGAACAGCCAAGCAACAAACTGTTGTAAAGATTTTAAGAGTTAGAAATTCCAGCAGACGAGACCTCCAAACCCACGCCCGTTTCGCTGTAACCTAGTCCCAAAAATACGTATCCCTCCTTGCCATTGTTTTCTTCCTCACACAATTTGAGTCCAGATTCATTATTTGCACAAATGCCTTGACTGAAAACTTTCTTATATAAAGGGCCCTAGCGTCAAGAGAGATTAGGGAATATATTTCTTAGTTTCCAATTCTCCTTTGTGTTGGAAGTCTACTGAGAGGAAACAGGAATAGGTGTGGGAAGTTTTAATCCAGTGTGCTCCTTACTTGCGATTTCTCTTCTATTTTCCTGGTAGATTTTAAGAGTCGTGACTATTTCTCTCCTCACTGTTACATCCTCAGCACGGAAGAGTGTCCTGAGTGTACTATGTACTAATAAGAAAAATAAAATGATTTAAGATTTCTGCCCATTTCCTCTCAGAGCAGGAATCTGTACTCAGAATTCACTAAGTCCCAGAGTCCCAGCAATCAAAGAGTCATCTCTGACCTGCCCCAGCACAGCGCCAAGAATGAGAAGGCCGCGTCTCGCGCTTCCCGGGCTCCAGTGGCCTCCTGGCCGGGCCTGATAAGGCTTTTCTGCAGCAGGAGCTGCGCTGAGAGCGTGGAGGGAGACTCAATTACTCCACCTCCAGGCGTCACGTTGGCTCAGCTGCTCCTCAGCTTGTCGGGGAACCGTTCCCAGGGCCCAAGGAGACCACTTTGTCTGGATGATTCTCTCAGCGTCTCGCTGTTCAGTCGCTGAGATCCCCAGATTTCTGGAAAATGGAGTCCAGAGTCTTAGATAAGATTTGGACAACTTGTAGCCATTAACGTGCTCCAGTCAGAATTCTTTTGGGTACAGGTGAGAAAAACCTAGCTCAGTGTGACCGAAGCGAGCAGAGAACGGAAGCTGGGCTGAGCGGTCGCACCAGCCACGGACACGTCCCGCACACCGCCCGGAGCCGCACTCTCCCCCACGCCCTCAGGCCCTCTCCAGCGCCTTCCTCCCGCGCTGCAGCGCTCAGGGACTGGCAGCCCCACTGCCACGAGCCTTTCCCACCATCCTACAGGAATCTCGATGATACCTGTGGTCACTCGCTGGTCCGAGAGGGGAGCCAGGAGGGGGCGTCAGGCCTGTTCACCCCAATGGACTTCTTGAGAGCTTGGAAATTGCATTTCTCAGTGGAAATGTATCAGAATGAAGGGAAATAAATACGGGGCAGTTGAGACAAAAACAAACTGGGAGTTTGAGCGTTTCCCTCTCCCTGACTGTCACGTGCCCAGCTGGCTGTTTGTCTCCTGTGAGTCCATCCAAGCTCACCCTCCCGCTTTCTCTCTGGTTCTCCCATGCTCCCAAGGCCTGCGTGTGCAGCATTTTCCAGCTGCAGCTGCTTTCTGCCATTAGAGCCCCCCAGAAAAGCACCAGGAGGGAAGAGTTGAGGTTGGAAAAGCCGTATCCTGAAGACCTTTCCTGCAGAGCTGCTTTAAGCCGAGAAGGTTCCACTCCTCATAATCCGTTTCTGGTAGCCTCCCACTCTCATCATTACCACCGAGAGGCCACGTGTCATTTGGATCTCCCGAGAAGTAGACGCCGAGATGAACTCGAGGTGCAGGGAGAAATCTTTGTGAGGGGTAACTTAGGGAGGGCAGCCCGGAACAGGAAGCAGACATGCACCGGTGTGGCGGAGCGAGGACGGGAGGGGGCGGAGCTGCTCGGCCGGGAGCACAGTTCTCAGTGCCACCAGGCACGTGGGAGTCGCCTGCGAGGGAGACCCCGCTCCGAAGAGGGGCAGCTGTGGCGCACACTGCTCAGGCGGCTGTGACCCAGCAAGGGGGAGGGTGGTGCTGGGGAAACCCCAGGTGCCGCAGCTGGGGCACCACTGTGCTCTGCTTCTCCCCTGGCTGCTCTTGGAGGAACTCCAGAGGGACACGCCATAGCTGTCACAGGAGGTACCACTGCCCCACCCCGTACTCTAACGCTCTACCCTTTGTGGGCCGGCTGCACCTGGCTGGCTACACCTTCGTCACGTGGGTCCGTGGTGGTCACGCCCACTTAGGGGCACCGTTTGCTTCCACTGAGAACACCGCTGATGCACAACGTGTCTTTCATTAATTCTTCTAAAAGCAGCTCTGCAGTCGACGAAGGCTTCGGGAATCAGCTTCAAAAGCCAACAGTGGAAAACAGTAATGACTGCAGAAGTCAAAATTTAGTAATTTCGATGGAAACTTCTAAAAGCTAAAGAAAGCACAAAGCAAAGATACATAGCACTAAAGAAAGAATAACGGTGTAATGTGCTCACAGTCACAATTCAATGTTGAAAAGTAATTAGAGCCTTTCAAATGATTAGTTTAATAGATTTTATACAAAAATCAAGACTCCTATTACAATCCTCCGATGAAGAATGCTGAAATATTTATAAACGTGAAAGAGAAGAATGAGCTCAAGGTACATGAGCAAGAGTAGGAGCGCACCTGCAGATCAGGTTTTATTCACAGGGAGGGTGCACCGAGAATCTATACAGCCCCTAGTGGCTTTGACTGAGTAGCTACCATGTGCCACAAGATATCTGGATGCCAGACTGAGCTGTGCACAGTCACACGTACGCACACGTGAGCACGCACACACACGAAATGTATGTCTAATAAAAATAGGACAAACTCACAGTCCACATAGTCACACCATGCTGACTCATGACATCGCCCGAAAGCCCTCAGGTAACTTGGGACTCCACTCTCTAGTTCACCCGCTGCACTGTAGAGATGAGCACCATAGCACTACAGAGGTGCACACGACGAAATGGAATCAGTACAAGGACAGATAACTGAACCTACACTCGAGAGAACCCACAAACCAAGCCAGAGGCATCTGAACATTCTCCAGGACTCACTTCGCTACATCACTGTCCAGAAACCGGCGACGGGAATTCCATTAAAAAAAAAAGACAGACAGACAGGCAGACAGACAGGCAGACAGACAGGCAGAAAGCAGTGACAACGCTGTAAGGGCAGATGGGAGCTACATGCAGCTCTACTGTTCGGGTTGTTCTAAAAGCCGCCGTTTCTTTCCCGTCCTTGCACTCTGCGAGGAAGAAGGAGCCTCTCTCTAGGATGACCCCAGGGCCTGCGTTCACTACTTCTCTGAAAGAAGGAGCCTCTCTCTAGGATGACCCCAGGGCCTGCGTTCACTACGTTCTCTGAAAGAAGGAGCCTCTCTCTAGGATGACCCCAGGGCCTGCGTTCACTACGTTCTCTGAAGCGGATGCACAGCTCTTCCAGGGGCTGCTCCACTGTCTCTCCTCTCCTGCCCCGTGATGCTGTTGCCTGCTGTCTTGCCACTCTCGCCAGTGCCTCCCTACACCGCCTACAAGAGCTTCCTCTGTCTGTCCAGGTGTCAAGCACAGGGTGATTCCTGACAGCCGCCCCATTTTGCGTCAGAACAGTAATGCGGGGCCTCCCTGGTGGCGCAGCGGGTTGGGCGCCGCACTGTGAAGCAGCCGTAGCACAGCACCACGCGTTCGATCCCCGGCCAGGGAGGACCCACAGGGCGCAGCAGACCTCTCCTGCCTCCCTGTTGCTCCCCTTAGTGGTGTGCTTCAGAGGACCCGCCTGTTCTGCTCCCTGCTCTGTCTCTGGTGAGTCTTCTCAGCCCCCACACCTCTGGCCTGTACCCCAGTTCTTGTGTGCATAAGGAAATCCTAAAAAAAAAAAGTAATGCCCTATTAGCAACCCCCTTACACATTTCTCCTTCACTGACCTGTCGTTTACATAGTCTTAGTTTTCATTAAAAATCACTAAATAAGGCTAATGAAAATTTATTCTGCATTTGCTCCTTAAAAACGTGGTCATAGCCAGTACCTGCCTTCTAGTTCAAAAATTCTCTATCACGTCCCATGTGAAAAATGCATTCAATGTGTGAGTTCACTGGTCTCCATGGAGAAAGTTGTGTGATTTCCAGTTTCTGAAAAATGTCATGCAGTTTCTGATTTTTTTTTTTTTGGTTGCTCAGATTCTAACCTGACATTGTTTTAGAACACTACACATCATAATGTTTAATATTTTGACCACACTCCACTTAGTTTTGTAAACACTGTTTTACGTCAAAGGGACTTCTGGATCGTCATTAAAATGGGACTAACACTCCAGAGTGAATCATTAATGTAAGACTATTATGGATACATAATATTTAATAGAGATCTGGGGCCTTCCTGCTGGCGCGGTGGGTTAAGCCACGCACTGTGAAGCAAGGTGCAGCCACTGCAGCACGAGTTCGATTCCTGCCGCCGGCCAGGGAGGGGACCCACAGGGCGCAGCAGACCTTTCCTGCCTCCCCGCTGCGCCCCTCAGCAGTGTGTTTCAGTCAGTCTGCCTGTTCTGCTTCCCACTCTGTCTCTGGAGAATCCTCTAACTGCCCTGCACTCTGGCCTGTACCCCAGCTCTTATATATATAAATAAATCTTTAAACAACAAAAAAATTTAATAGAGATCTGACAGGTACCGTTAGATAGCGTAACTGTCGAAGGGTAGGTACAGGAAAATAACATGAGAGGGCTTTCCATATAGGTTACGGTTGAATAAAGATAAATGACCGAGGGAACAGTGTTCTAGCCGTTCCCAAGAGGAGGGAGACGAGGGGGCAACCTGATTTACACGGCTGGAGTCTTTTCCACAGCCTGAAGAAGAGGCTCCAAGTGACACTTAGCACTGTCAACTGCGGAGACAGATGAGACTGCAGGGAGTTGAAGTCAGTTGCAAAATTCTGGAGAGAACCACAGACGAGGGAGGCTTGCTTGTGTGCAACCTGCATGCCCACCTGCACATGCGCATGCACATGCGTGCAAACACTGCATGCTCCTCAGTGAGGGATTTCCCCGAGCATTCGGCTGCAATGACTGGGCATGTGAGCGAGGGAAGTCTCCCAGGCTGGGGAAGGAGCCACCGAACAGCCGTTCCATGAAACAACCCCACCCAGGCTAGGGAGCGTTGCACTTCCCAGCAGAGTGCCAAGAAAGCACCTTCCATAGAGTGTCAAGTGCGCTGCTGAGAGTGACGTGATGAGCTCACTGAAATACAGATCTACAGCCCCTCTCCCCACCCAACATACCTGAGAAGCAAACCTTGACATTATCCAGTTGATTCTCGGTAACTTAGTTCCACGTTTGAAAAAAGTAAATGAAGTACTCTAGCAACAAGCAGAAGCCAACAGTGAAAAACTTAGGATATCTGGGAACAAAAAGCAACAACAGACAGCCCTGATGGATGCAAAGGACCACAAATCTATGACCCATACCAGAAGACAAATCCAATACTACAAATAGGACTAGAAGTGGCAGGGAAGATAGAACTTGCTGGAAACCAGAGATAAAAGCACATAGGGAGAGACGAAAAATACAGTTTCGGTACAGAGAAACTACAGTCATAGCGGATTGTGCACACTGCATAAGCCCAAATTAAATGAAGTGTCATATTTAATAGACTGAAAGAGAAACAAGACAGATTAGAACTACTGCCCCACGAAAATATCACTTAGCATTGAAGACAAAATAAAGATGTTTTCAGACAGAAATAATCTGAGATCATTTATTGCCAGAGGTTTGCACGATCACAAAAGGTAAATGTGATTCATCTGACAAAAGGAAGGTAGAATCAAACGGGAAATTCGATTTACGCGAAGCAATGAAGAGTGACAAAAAGACAGATTTGTGAGCAAATACAGAAATTCCTTCTCATTTCAGGAACAATTCTTAAACATAATTGGGAGAAGACTTGTGACTGTGGGAAGGGAACGGTGTTAACCATCACACTGCCAAAATCAGTGCAAGCGAGCGTAAGAGATAAATTGTCAGCATTAATGAGTGACTGATTAGTCACTTCGTGGCCCTGGAAACTGATGGAAGCAAACAAACGCAGAAGACGTTGTTCCTCAAGACGAGGCTGCAGTTTGGGGTAACTGTCAAACATGTTTTCTTCCTCCTGGTCCCCCTCTCCAAGCCTCAGCTTTGCCAGCACCTCGAGCAGTGGGAGGCAGACTGGATGTGAAATCTGGCCAATCTGCTAAAGAAGTGATGGGATCTTGTCCAGACTTGACCTGGATATAAATTACTCCCATCAAGATGGTAGATTTGGTTTTGAACCAACAGAAGAAAATCACAGCTTTGCGGTCCCAGGTCTGTGATCTAAGTTAGGGGTAAGTGGTGAGCCGGGCAGAAATGTAATGGGCAGGTCATAAAGGGGGAGAGGGGAAGAGGGAAAGAGAGGGAGAAGGGGAGAGAAGGGGAGGGGAGAGGGAGTGAGGAGGGAGGGGGAGGGAGAGAGAGATGGGGGAGGGGGGAGGGGGAGAGAGGGAGGGGTAAGGGCCGCTCCTTTCCCAGGCACGGGCCATCTACCATCTAACTGAGGGCTCAGCTGTTGCCGCGGTGCCAGGCGGGGGTTCGGCCACCCAGGCGGACACTGAGTGACCTGCTCTGGCGGGACGGCTTCGGCTTCGGCTCCTTCCAGCCCCCGCGGGTGGCGCTGTGCAGGGCTCTGCAGGAGGCTGCTTGGGCAGGGCCTGGGCTCTGGTGCTCGGACGCCGGGCAGACAGCTGCGGGTCTGAGCGGCGCCGGCACTGCCCAAGCCTGGCCCTGGCAGCGCGGCAGGGCACACAGGCACGGGCCACTCAGAAGGCGGGTCATGCCCGCTCCCCGAGGCTTGTCAGGATCCTCCCGCAGCACCCGGGACCCGCCCTGCGTGGGTGTGTGGGTGCCCCGTGAGGTCAGCTGAGGGCGCAGGCTGGGCGCACCCAGTGCCGGGGCTCCACGGGAGCACCCCTGGGTGGGAGCGCGCTCAGGCATCCCTGGAAGCACAGGCCGTCAGGCCGGCGGCGCCCAGTGGACACAGGCCACGAACGGCCCTCCCCGAGCGGCAGGAGGAGCTCCCGCGAGCTGACCTTCGTGGCCCCGGACCACCCGCCCTCAGCGCTTCTTGGCCAAGACCTTGCACCCGTGCTACGCGCAGTCTAATGTCGTGGCTTTCAGCGAGGGGCAAACAGGGCTGGCTTCTCTCCCAGCTGCCACCGTCCGAGCCTGTGGCTGCGGCAGTCAGGTTGGGCTCGCGGAGGGGCGCTGGTGTTTTGGGGTTCACCACGGCGTCCCTGCGGTCATTGAGATCCACCGTCGTGACCCCCTCTCCTGTGAGCCGCACAAGCTCTCGCAAGTCGTCCGTGTGGCCTTCCAGTCTCCCCATCTGAAACACGAGGGCTCGAGCGGGGAGGACGAGCAGGCAGCGGACCACGTCTCCCCTTCACGAGGGCCTGTGCTTCTCCGCACTGCTGCTGTTGCCGGCTGGGAGCAAGGCCCGCGCCCTAGCCGTCCTCCTTCGCCTACGGGCTGGGCGTGCAGGTGGACCAAGGGCCCCTGCCGGCACACACCTGTGCTCGCGTGTGGTCACACCTGTTCGTGTGTAATCGTGAACGGTAGCCACTTCCACTTTCAAAACTGTCCCATCTGGGGCGCCAGCTGCACGCCCACTACGCGGGACTCCTCTGACATGGGACCCAGGCCCGAGAGCGAGGAACTTGAGCTGAAGGCAACCGTTTGCACTGGGGTCTAAACTAACTTTCAATTCTAGTTCTGAGCACCCTGGACTGTGAGCTAGAAGACACTTCACTGTGCACAACTTGATGTGGCCGGAGCGCCAGCAGCAGAGTCGGACCGGCACGCAGCGACCGACCCCCCCCCCCCCAGCAGCGTTCAGAGAGGCAGAAAGGCCCGTCTGTTGGATTCGGAGAGCTTCTCAGTTCTCCATTCCAGCCACGCCACATGTTTACTTTTTGTTGTTGTTATTCTGTAATTTTTTTTCTCATGGGAAATTTCAGTGGATGCAGAAGAACTTTATAATGCACTTCCATAAAGGCCTACCACCTCCATCCCACAATGAATGGTCTGTCTCCCTTTCTCCTTCATATATTTTCTTCTTTGCTGAAAAATGTTTAGGAAAATCCCATATATAATGAAAGTTTACTTTAATATGCATGTCTACCAAATACAGACAACTCCTGTATCTCCAATTCAATTAATAAGACCATAAAATGAAATTCTACAATCATTTTGTGTAATTTTAACATACTGAAGTTGTTTTCTCTCATGAAATGTGAAGAAAAAACTCAAAAAATCACCCTGCGCATGGCAATAGAGAGTCTGATGTTCCTATTTCCATCATCACAATGTGTCCAGAAAGCAAGAACCAGGTCAACTTTATTGTATGTTGGCTGGAAACAGGAGGAGGTACGTGGCCTCCCATTTAAATTCTCTTCTGGCACCTCCAGAAGCCCAGCTCACACATCTGCACTTGTGAAGAGAACCAGTATTTGCTTTTTATGAACACTGTCCAGACGCCCTTCCAGCATAGATACAAGCACATTTGTCTGGTCCAGGAAACCTCCATGTTGGTAACATGAGCTTACGACACTGTGTACGTTCTGGGTTTCTTGGCTCTGGGGACCTGGAGTGGTGACACCAGAAGCGTCACAGGGCCAGGGAAGTGCTTCCCTGAAGTGGCCAATAAAGGCACTGAAGTCTGAGGTGACAGCTCAAAGACAGCCTGCAGGGAGGGAGAGAGCAGTGTGCAGATGCTGTCCGAGACCGCGCTGGCTCGTCAGGGGTTGAGTACGCGCTGATGGATGTGTGGCTGGTCCTCACAGGCTGAGTCTCAGCAGAGACCACCTCCTGCCAGGCCCTCACGGAGCCTGGACACGTAGCACAGCAGCCAGCCAGCACGCACCAACTGGAAAGGTGTTTGTCCTTCCTACGCCTGACCAGGGACTGATAGAAACATCCCTCAAAGGACTCCTGCAGCTCTATAAGAGAAACCAAAGAAGGCACAAGAAGAATGTTCATCCTCATGTGTCATCAGGGACACCCAGCTCTAAGCTCCGACGGGATGCCACCGTACAGCAGGGACAGCGGCCCTCGTCCAGAGACCCGTGGCCACAGCGCTGATGAGGGCGTAGGGAAAAGTCAACCTATGGCACCTCCAGGGGGAAAGCAGACTGGCCCAGCCCATATGGAAAACTGTGCCAAGGTTCCATCGAAAACTAAGAACGGATCTGTCATATGACCCAGCACTCCCTGGAGTCTACCCCCAAATACAAAAGCCCTAATTTGAAATGAAATCTGCACCCCCTTGTTACTGCAGCACCATTTACATCAGCCAAGATATGGAATCAACCTAAGTGCCCTGAAATTGATGAGTGGGTCAAGAAGATGGGGTCGTCCATGTTGTGGAATATTACACAGCAATCAAAAAGATAAACTCATGCCATTTGCAGCAACATGGATGGAGCTTGAAGGGATTATGCTGAGAGAAATAGATCAGAAAGAGAAAGCTAAATTTATAGGTGGGATATGGGGGCAAAGGGTAAGACAAACTTTACTACCCGCAGTACCCTGGCTGGAGACCGGGTCTGAAGACCTGAGGTTCTGGGACCGACAGTGCTGAGACTGACCCCTGGGCCATCGGGAGGCCCCTACCCAGCCCTCCTGAGGACACGCTGGCCACGCCCAGGGCCAGACTACCTTGAGGAGAGGAGCGGCACCATGTGCACGTGATACAAGGGCACTCTGACTAGCCATAAGGTACAGAGAGACTTATCTCGATTACGTTTTAGTTACATTTTGGTGGGGGAGAGAGCCCTCTGATGGAGGGTTTTTCAGGAGGAAATAGATATCCTGGTGAAAAACACACATTTGATTTGACTTCTAGCTCTGTCACTGAGCCGCGGAGACCTCCAGTGGTTTCTGGGTTGCCCTGAACGTCCAGGTCCTCGTCTTCTGGATGACTGCAATAACGTTCTCCAGTCAAATGGTTCGGCGGCGCCACTAGAGTAACGCACACGGAGTCCCCACTATGGAGTCTGAAACTCAGGCCCTGCACATCAGCCCTGGCACCTACTGTCTGGGCCAAGGCTGTGGCCGGCATGACAATTCCTGCGTCCTAAGGTCTGTCCTTCCACAACCCGCAGGTTGTCCAAGGAAAAGCCAGGAAGGCTTGGTGCTGCAGGTACACAGAGCCACAGGTACACAGAGCCACAGGTACACAGAGCCACAGGCACACACAGCCACAGGTACACAGAGCCACAGGCACACACAGCCACAGGTACACAGAGCCACAGGTACACAGAGCCACAGGCACACAGAGCCACAGGCACACACAGCCACAGGTACACAGAGACACAGGTACACAGAGCCACAGGCACACAGAGCCACAGGTACACAGAGTCACTGGTACATGCAGCCACAGGTACACAGAGCCACAGGCACACACAGCCACAGGCACACACAGCCACAGGTACACAGAGTCACTGGTACATGCAGCCACAGGTACACAGAGCCACAGGTACACACAGCCACAGGTACACAGAGCCACAGGTACACACAGCCACAGTTACACAGAGCCACAGGTACACAGAGTCACTGGTACATGCAGCCACAGGTACACAGAGCCACGGGTACACAGAGCCACAGGCACACACAGCCACAGGTACACAGAGCCACGGGTACACAGAGCCACAGGCACACACAGCCACAGGTACACAGAGCCACAGGTACACAGAGCCACAGGCACACACAGCCACAGGCACACACAGCCACAGGTACACACAGCCACAGGTACACAGAGCCACAGGCACACAGAGCCACAGGCACACACAGCCACAGGTACACAGAGCCACAGGTACACAGAGCCACAGGCACACAGAGCCACAGGTACACAGAGCCACAGGTACACAGAGCCACAGGCACACACAGCCACAGGCACACACAGCCACAGGTACACAGAGTCACTGGTACATGCAGCCACAGGTACACAGAGCCACAGACACACAGAGCCACTGGTACACAGAGCCACATGTACACACAGCCACAGGTACAGAGAGCCACAGGTACACAGAGCCACATTGCACGCCCAGTTCAGTTCAGCTGCCCTGGCTTAGCCGCTGCCACAGCACCTTCCCTCCTTCTGGAACTGTTGAGACAGCTCCACACATAAATTCTGAAGCCCAAGGAGGAGCTTGGGGTGCTCATTTGCATGTCAAACCCCGAATTTTGCTTCTTCCCATTCCCCTTACAGTGGTGAGTCTTGCTAATGGAGCACCTGAAAGAGAGGTGCAGAGTGCGCACCTGGCCGTGGGAGGGGCTGCCAGGGAGACCACATATTACTCCTGTGCCTCATGTAGGTGCTAGAATAATGATGGTGCTTAAGCGATTTCTCTGCTTTTTGTTCTGCAAAAGATGCCTGCATTCACAGTGTTAAAACAGAAGCAAAACGCAACTCCTTTCACTTCTCTGTTGGCACGTTTTATTGACATCAGGTGCACTGGGAAATGCTACAAGTCGGCCACTTCATAGTCGGAGAGCACATCTTAGATGTCACTCTCTGCGTGCTCAGCTTCCTCCTGAGAACCGCACGTGTTTGTGACACCGCCTATGAACGGTGCCCCACCTACCACATGGGTTTGTTCCGCCATCGGAGGACCGAGTCACGGACGAAGAGCGAGCAGGCGGCCCGTCCTCGGTGACACCGCGGAGCCCACGCTCTTGGCCTTCCTGCAGCCACATGCTCCTGGACGAGCCAGGGAGGGAACGAACCCCACGCACGAGCTGTCACGCCTTTCTGGCAACCAGCCCAAGAGCATACACTGGAGACAGGGAGTGTCTTGGTGCACGGTGCTGGGAAGCTGGACGGCCCCTGGCCCCGGATGAAGCCGGGCCCCTGCGTGACCCACTGTGGACAGAAGCAAAGGGAGGGGACCCGAGGGGCGCGGAAGCACCAGCCCCGGGAAGTGGGCTCACATCTTCCCAGCGCTGCTGGGAGCCCGGGGTCCTCAGCGGGATGAACAAGCACGAGTGGGCAGGCCGGGAAGAGGCAAAAGCCCAAGCCCAGCGGCCCCCGTGCGCCGCAACGGCCAGGAAGCGTGAGAGGCCGGAGGCGCTGCCCGCGTCTGGAAGGTCTGCTAGCGGGCCCCGGCACGTAGGGCGCAAACGTGGCTTCTCCTCCCATCTCCGGGCGAACGGCGGCTGCCTGGCTGCTGCGCACACCTCAAGGAGCCACGGAGCTTGTGACGCAGGTGGGCAGGAGGACGGGAGAGAGGCGGGCGGCGGCCTTTGGGAGCAGGCGCACACCTGCCTCTCGCAGAGAGGGCTAGGGCGGCCGTCCAGGCAGTCGAGGGCCCTCCAGGGCGGCACGCTAAGGCCCTCTCAAGGGCAGCCCCGCCCAGGCTCCTCCGCTTCCCATAAACAAGCCTCCTGCCACCAGGGGAGGGAGGGTGGGCTCTATTCCTCTCCAGCGACTGGAATTCGTCATGATGGAAACGCAACCTGGCTAAGATCCAGGACACGAAGGCTCCTGCAGCCCGTGAAGGCAGAAACAACACAGCCTGATTGTGGAACGTCCGGGGGCCTGAGGGGCTTCTCCGTGCAGCCGGCCAGATGCACGGACAGGGCTATTGTGCCTGCTACCAGCACACTGTAGGCACGACTGCGGCGGAGGCTCGGCCGGACAGAGCGCACGGCAGGGGTGGAGCCACCGGCCGAGTGTACAGCTGCCCCCCGAGTCAGGAATAGCGCAGCCACGCAGAAACCAAGACCCCAGGCGCCGGCGCCGAGCTCGGAGCAAGGCCACGCAGGACTCAGGTGCCACGGGGCAGCAGAGCCCAGGCCAGGGGGCAGGGCCGGGACCGCCGCTGCGGACCCCTGGTCTTTTCTGGCTGCAGCTCCGTCCCAAGTCAGCAGCCACAGCAAGGATGGGCACCCCCCAGCAAGAGGACAGAGCCCAACACTCCCCACGGGGGGCGGCTCCCCTGCCCGCCTGTGTCTCCACGGTGCCCCTGGCTCTCCATCCTTCCCTAGTAAACCTGCTCTGTAAATGCCCCCCACGCCTCTGCCTCGGGGAGAAACCGCCTGGGGCTCGCCGCGTGCCGCTGCACAGGGCGCGCTGGGGAACCTCTCCCAAGTGCACCCAGGACCGGCTCTCTAAACCCAGCACCCCCAAACCATGTCGGGCGGTGCAGCCTGGACCCTCCTCACCCTGATGTTGGGAGACACTTTCCACACCCTGCTCCTTGGCCAGAACCCTCCCCTCCCATCCCGTACCGCGTCCTTGCAGCTGCACCCCAGTTTCATCTTTCCGCCCCGCAAACCCACCCTGCGCGGCGCCAGGTGCACGGCCCAGCCCGCCTGGCTGCCACCAGCAGGGGTCGAACACGCTCCGCCCAGACCGATGCCAGCGGCAGACTGGAGGCCCGGGGCCCGAGCGCCGCCTCCTCCAGCAGCCGCGGATACGGGCCGGGCACACTGTGCATCGCGCACTGGCCAAGGCCGGCCCCCTGGCTCACGCCTCGGCCTGGAGCTGGAGTCGCGCGTGGATTCAAGGCCTCCAGACACAACCCGGCCTGCCCCTCGCTGCGCCGACCGGAGCTCGTCTGCCCGCCGCTGACGCACCGCTTGGGTCGTCTTGTGGACACGGGGTTCGGCAGTCCGGGCCCACAGACTCCCATCAGCGCCCCCCAGCTGGGGCACGCGCGAGCCTCCCTTCCTCTCCGCTTCCCACTGGCCGAGCTGCGCCAGTGACAGGCGTCCCATCTGGGTTCTGACTTCTTCCTCCTCCCTAATTACTCCGGCACCTGCCCCTACTCCACGGGAGTCGGCGCGAGCCCTGGGCTTCGTCTGCGCGGGGTGGAACCCGAGACAGGAGCTCAGCCCACCCGCCCGCAGAAGGGCGGACGCTAGGAGCACAAGGCCTGCTGGCAACCACCTGCTGCGAACAGCTTCAGAGCAACCCCCGCAGAGCACCGAGAGCGGGGGTCTCAGCCCAAAGGGGCAGGGGCACCGCCTCTCTGGCTGGCGCTCTCCGGCCTCCGCGGGCCTGGTGCTGTGACAGGTGCGCTGACAGAGCCATCAGCGGCCGCTGCGGCTGCAGAGGTGTGTTCGGGCCGCCGCCCCGCACGCAGGACTCTCGCAGCTTGGCGTCTGGAACGTGAGTTGTGATTCCTTTCCCCGACTTGGCTATTTCACACGCTCTACTGTAACGCTTTGCATGCGGCGGCTGATGAGTCCTGGAGGCGGTTCAGGGTCCCCCGCCCGTTTACATCACGAGCCCCGCGGACAGCGGGCACGTCAGGCCTTCTGTGAGTGTTTTATTTAGGAGCTGGATTAAGGGGAGAAAGTCACAGGGGTCTAACTGTGCATGGGACCCCTTCTAATGAAGACGCACTCTGCATGCAAAGCCAGCGAGGACCGCACCGGGCAGTTTTCACTCGCTGGGATAAGAAAGGGCAGACACCTTTCTATGAGGACTCACAAAATAAATCAGACATTTGGTTCTCACCAAACCTTCCCAAGAAATCACTGCTGCTGCTGCTGCTGCAACATGAGCCATCATGCAGAAGACGAACTACAGAAGGAGAGAGACAGACAGCTCGCTCCTGCACGCGGCTGCCACACCCAAGGCCGGCTCCTGATCGAGATGCGCTTTGTTACGCATGCAGGGGATCTCGGGGACTGGCGAGTCCCATCATCACGGCTCCGACAGAGAGCAGAACAGACACTTCTGCCGGAAATGGAGTCTTACTGATGCACACGCAGTCACACACGCAGATTAGAAATTACTAGGTATCAATTAGCTTTTTATCGTGGAAATGACCGATTAGTGTTATCGTCATGCAGGAGAAAGAAGCCATTTTTAAATGGCCGCCTGTAAGCCTCACACACAATCGAAGCACCTGCTGTCGGTAAACAACGATGGCAGCAGGCTGATTGTCCTTGGAAACGCAGCCAGTATTTTGCGATCGCCGAGGGGTTATTTTTAACAGACATTCACTGCGCATCACAACACGGGTGATCACAGGGCACAGTCACAGCGCCGCCTTCAGTGTCTCGCGATTATCCTTCTAAATAGGTATTTGCAGCAGTATGTGGATACGGCTACCTCGTGCTTAAGGTTTACGTGCATGAGACTCCATATTAGTAACTAAACGAGCTTTTCTCTCCTAGTAACACTCAGTCAGCCTTAAGGAGACTGTATTTTCCAAAAAAAGCTTCACGAGTTTCAGACACAGTGTGGATGCTGTCACCTCTCTGACAGGTGCAGAATTAACAGCAGGTGTGTCACGCCACACAGATAAATCCAGAGTTGGGAAGATTCCAGGAGCTGGGCAACGTGTTGACATTAAAACCGACTTTACTTGATATACAGCAGTATTTCCGAGTGTTTTAGCAAAGTGCTGAAAAAGCAAAGTCATTTCTTTTTCGATAATCTGTTACGTCAGGCGCCATCACTTTTCAAAAACTGCTTTTGCAAACTTTGAAAAGCTTATGTAGATCCTAAGCCAGATGGTATGATATTTTGGGAAATAGGGATCCTGATTAAAAATTAGAATAAAGAAAGTATTGCAAGGTTGAAAGTGGACCCTGCACCTGCTTGGCGTTTTCTGAACGGCATCTGCCGAGCTGCTCTCTGAGAGAGGACACCAGTCTGGGGCACAGTGTGTCGGAAGAATGGTGAGGAGAATCACCGACTCTTTCGTATTTTACCAGTAATCTTAAGTCAGTAATCACAGGTTGAGAGGTTTTCAGTTACCCTAACAAATTGAGCATTTTCAAATTTCTAGTGTCCCTGGTTTGTAAATGAAATAGGGTTGTTAAAACCTACCTGTGTTTGTAAAACAAGCCTAATGTCCAAGTTACAGGATTTCCTACCAGACAATTTCACGGCATGTGGAATTTAGAGAAACAATAAAAAGGAACAGACGAAACGAAAGCAGAGCAAAGCAGACCCTAGAAATCAGAGCACAGAACTGAGGCCAGCAGAGGCGGAGCGTGGCGGATGGCAGGGCGCAAGGGGCTCTGTGGCACGTGCTCACGTCCATCTGCAGAGATGCGAGCCTGTATCTCATGATCACACAGCGCAGTGAACAATACTACCTCAACACGGAAAGCATAAGTAAAAGAAACACATGTGAAGCTCACAAATAAGAACTACAAGGCACATGAGAAAACTAACCAATTAAATAAGCCTGAGAACCGTGAATCGAAATAAGAAATAGGACCACAGGTGCACTTACGCAGACCTGCTCACAGAAACCAAGTCATGAAGATAGTCCAAGTGCCCAAGGACAGAGGAGTGGATGGGAAAATGTGATACACACACGCACAGTCTGAATTACTACTCAGTGATAAAAAAGGATGGACTGCTATTTGCGACAACATGGATGGAACCAGAGAGGATAATGCAAAGCAGAATAAGTCCCAAGGAGAAAGACAGATCCTGGATGGTCTCACTTACATGTGCAACATGGAGAAACAAAGGGTCATAAAAACCAAACTAATAATAAACTCCTAAAGTGTGAATGCAAAACTGAGTCAAGCAGAGGGAAGGCTGGTGAGTTGGGAGAGGCATGGTGGAGGATTAGCAGGGGCACTGGTAGGCTGAGTGTGAAAGCACACATTTGTAAAGGTTGGAATCTACACCCCCAGAGCAGATACAAAGATGTAAGCCTACTTTCCCTCAACAAACATAATTTGGAGGAAAAAGAACCAATATAACAATGAGGACATTTGATATGACTTTATTTGCATTTTGAAATAAGAAGGAATCCAGTGATTTCAATAAAGAAGCTTAAGGAAAAATCTGCTGTCTATAAAAAGTGAGCATTGCCTAAATGACTCCTGGTGGGGCAGTGAATGCATAACTTGTCAGGTACTCAGAACTTCACTATGGAAATCTACACAGTGATGCAAAGCATGCAAAGTCTGAAATGCAACTAAATTTTTGCAAATTAGGAATTTCAAGGATAGCATATATCCAAGAACACTTGGAAATTTTTGAGAGTGGAGTCTAAATTCACACCAAAATATTCTGGTGCCTCAGTCTATGCTCTTAACCACACATTTGGATTTATTGCACCGTAGTTAGAAGAGGACAACCGGGGAATTCAGCAGAACACAGCAAGAGGCATATATAGTATGCATCTTTTCATTCCACAAACACGCTTTGAGTCCCTGCAGTGTGCAACCACAATCCAGGCAGGTGGAGTGAATTAGCGATGAAAAAAACGTTTCTGTTCTTATGGAGAAGGTATTGTTTGATAAAAATACAAAATAGATACAAAAAGACAGGCATCGATTTCCTGCCTTTTAATATCTATTTTGTATTTCCCATCAAACTATGCACACTCTGTGAGCGCAGACCCAAACAAAGGGTCCAAACAGCAGAGCTATAAAACCAGCCTTTGAAAACTGATCGTAGAGTTGAGTGTCGGAGAGGGGGAGGAGAGAAGAGGGCGGGAGGGGGAGAGCCTAAGGGACTGTGGCTGAGGATGAGCGGCGGGCGCTTTGCGGGTGGGACAGCTATGATGCCACACCTAAGGGAGAAATCCTGTATTGTTAAAATATTAAAGATGTGAAACGACAGCACTTCATTAATAAAAGCTAATAAAACGTCAGGAATTGAATCCTTCTGTTGTGCATGAAATCATAACTCACATGCGTCAACAAGAGTTACATTTTCAGAAAAAAAATTCTGAATCTAGGGAGAAAGGGGTAAAGGAAGTCAAAAATTAAAAAATACATGAGCTTAGAATTTTCTAGAAACAAAGAGAATGGGTCAGTAGCAGAGTAGAAATCGAAACATAGGAAGCCCTGAGCATGTGCCAAGCCATGTCCTGATGAACACGGCAGAGAATCTTCACTTGAACTTGTTATGAACCGGACTGGCAGTATTTGTCAAGGACAAAGGTCACTGACCATTTCAGGTCTTCTTGATCATTTCATGCTTTTCTCCCTAAATTGTTGCTGACACTTAATACACTTAACTTACATGTAACTGAGTTTGGGATCAGCTGATATGTTCCAACTGATACCTAATTATCGCGACAGGATGATTACATGGCTTTCCCATGCTCATCGATCAGACAAGTCAGTAGTTTAAGATGTTAACTTTTCCCAAATTAATACAGGCTCAATGAAATTCCAATAAAAACATCAGCCAACTACTTGCAGGCAGTAAAAGCAGATGTTAAAGGTCATGCATCAAAGGAACGGCCTAGAACAGCCAATGCAGTCCTGCAGAAGGACAACGTCGGGCACGTGTCACAGAATGACAGGAAGTCCAGAGCAGCCGGGGCCGCACGTCAGGCACGAAACAGCAGCACACAGAGCAGCGGGCCCCGGCCATCGTCCCAAAGCAGAACCACGCAAATGCGATAACTGATCTTGGACCAAGGAGCAAATTCACGAAGAAAGGATCTTCTTTTCCATAAATGGTGTTGGAAGACTGGATAATCAAGTTCAAGAACTTAGACACAGACCTTACCGCGCTCTCAAAAATGAACTCGAAATGGAACACAGACCTAACTGAAAAATACCAAACGTTAAAAATTCTGCCAGGCTCACAAAGGAAAATCTGGCTGATTTCTGGGTTTGGCTGTGACATTTGAGCTACAAAAATGTAGGTGTGACCATGAAAGAAATAACTAATACTTAAACATCATTAAAATTTTTAAAAATGCCCATGAAAGATGTCATCCCGGGGCCTCCCTGGTGGCGCAGCGGGTTGAGCGCCGCGTTGAGCATCCACAGCACAGCACCGTGAGTTCGATCCCTGGCCAGGGAGGGACCCACAGGGCGCAGCAGACTCTCCTGCCTCCCGCTGCCCCCTCAGCAGTGGGCTTTGGTCCATCTGCCTGTTCTGTTCCCCACTCTGTCTCTGGTGAATCCTCTCACCTCCTGCACCTCTGGACTATACTCCAGCTCTTGTCTGCATAAATAAATCAATCTTTAAAAAAAAAAAGAAAAAAGAAAGACGGCATCCATAGGAAATAACCAACCACAGACTGGGAGAAACTATTTGTAGCAACTTATCTGATCAGGGGCTGGGGACAACGACGAAACGAAAGCCTGATAGAAAACGGACATCATGCTAAAGGGACTCATCACCACACGGGAGAGCCGACGTGCAAGTGCATTATTAAAGCCTGCGGCTGGCCCGTAGGCCAGGAGACGATGCCAACGTGACCTGACCCAGAGCACTGCGCACTGCGCGCGGAGTTACCGTTCACGTGTACTGACTGGGTGAGAACCAAGCAGCTGGCATCACCGCTCTCTGGCAAAGATGCAGGACAGGAACCCCCTCTTGGAAGACAGCGGCCCTGTGATCAGCAGGAGGGTGTCTTTGTGTCTACCCAACTGATCTGAAAAGAGAGAAATGGCCAGCGCTGCTTTATTGGTCATCACCAGACGTGGACGCAGCGGAGACGCGCACCAGCGGGAGACAGGGGCAGCCCTCTGTGACACGGCCACGCCGGCGGCTGCACCATCAAGTGAGAAAACGGCCTCTGTGCCAGGACACGCGCTGTCGGAACAGGGAAAGAAACAGGCGAGACCTACCGTATGTCGTCAAGGGGAAGGGGCCAGTCTGAGGGGACGCGGGACACCTGGAAAAGGCCACTCATAAGTCACTGAAAGGAACAGGTGTTGCGAGCGGGGAGGTTTGTTCCAGTGGCGAAGTCATCCTACGTGGCACCGAAGTGGCGGATGCAACACAAGCGCTGATTCAGAGCACCAGGGAAGCTGCACGGATGAAGCAGACACGCTCCAGCCTGCCAGCAGGGCCCAGGGCGGGCGCCTGTGCCGGCAAAGCATCCGACCCCAGAACACCTGGACACAGGCGCGAGACGCGCCACCGCAGGCGGAGGGGCGTGGCCAGAGCAGGTCCGCAGCCCCCGCAGCACCGACTACAGCCGATACAGGAAAACACGGACGTGCGAGTCTCCTCCGCATCCCAGCTGACCACGTCCCCTCGTCTCCTGAGGGCACAAAGGAGCTGGCATGTAACTAGGGTTCATGAGAGAAGCCAGGAGGGGGGTAGCAGCCGGGTGCCGGGGCTGGCGGGGGGAGCTGGAACAGTCCACGTGTGATGGAGGGACCAAGTGCTCTGAGGGTTAGTTTACTATCCGGGCATGCACAGAAGCTTCTACTGTGTGTGTACGAGTCAGGGCACACTCGCGTTCCTGACTCTGGAAGTGGGAAGTTCTAGAAGCAAAGGCATTCCTGTAGAGAGAAGTACATAGATCTGCTTTTTAATACTGTTCTCTAATAAAAGGAACCAGAGTTCCTTAAAAAAAAGTTAAAAGCTGATTCTGAGATTGAGACAAGATGGTCTGAAGTCTCTAGCAAGGCAGAGAGTAGAAGATGCTTGGGTTATACGTCTCTGTCAGCAACGCGCGATGACACAGCAGCGATCACAGGACTCGATGGGCCAAAGCTGGGCCCGTGAGCAGTGAGTATTCGTGGCACTTACCAGGCTGAGGGTTTCACAGACGTAGCTCCAGACTCACCTCGTATATATTAATTTGGGATGGATATTTGTGTGCCGGTCATAGCTCAACAAGATGCTTTCCAAAGATGCTAAGTAGCACTGGAGGGTAACTCCACAGATGAAATAAATAGCCGAGAGTCTGTACTAATTATTCAACAAATCAGTAAAGGAGAGTAAGGACAGTCTCCCCCACAGAACCACTGCAAATAACACTCGTAGTCTACAAAGTGTGGGACCACCCGCGGTCACAGTTCTGCAGGCGGAGCCCAGAAAGGGAGGGGGCAACAGAGCAGCGGAGAACACTGGCATCCTCTGTAGCAGAGGTCGTGCGGATTTATGCTCACGATGGGACTTGTACCGTAGACGTGCAGTCTTCCTCCCCAGAACTCATAACCACGTTTAACCAGCTGGAGCCTATCAGACAAATCCCAGTGCAAGGAAATTCTCCATATTGCCTGCTCAGTACTCCCAAGACTGTCCAGGTTATAAAACACAAGGGATGTCTCAGACACGGTCACAGCCAGGAAGAGCCAGAGATGGCCTGCCAGGTAAATGTTTATGTGCGGACAGAAGTGCTCCCGGAGGGAGTCTTGGAACATAAAGGGAGAACAGGCAAGAGCTCAGAAGTCCGAATGAAGTACGGGCTTTAAGGAATCGTACCGAACCAACGCGAGGTCATCAGTTCATTACTTTCGGCCAGCGTTCAGGGACAGCAGGTGGTAATGAGGGCGGGGATATGGGAGTCTCTGCATTAGCGCCACAAGTTTTCTGTACATTGTAAACAGTTCTAAGTGTTAAATTTACCTTTAAAAAATAACTTTACTTGAAAGATATTTATGCATTTATAGCTAATGTATATACTATTGCTCATGTCCAGGTTATAAAGTTAATAGCTTTTTGTACAAGTCTATGCTTTAGCATTGAGATTATAGTTTTTAAATATTAAAAAGTGATACAATACCCAGTGAAGTGTAAATATTCAAGCCAAAGATCAAAATGATAAATGTGTGCATTTAGACAAATACATAAAATATATTTATGCGCATACTTTTTTGTGTATAGGTATGTACATGCACACAGTCAATCTAGAGACTACAGGGTATATTAATATTTCACTAATGTCCAGTGAGGAGATAATTAGTTTAATAAAAAGAAAATAGAAAGCATCAAAATCACATTAATGTTGAAATTAAGACTTAACTTCAATATTTAAACTAATATACTGTTACACAATATTTAAACTAAATTCTTTCTTCTCTAATTGTATAACAAGTTTCATGAAACAGTTATTGAAAATTTGCTGTATTTTTATAGTTCTTTGTGAATACTAAAAACCACAACTCCATTCCAATTACATCTCAATTTTAATTCTCTAAGCCTATAATTATATTAACCACAAGAAACTGGATACAAATGAAGACATTCCACTCTTTTATCATTTAATTAAAATAATTAAGAACAAAGTATTTCTCATTTGGCTTCATGTACGTTTCTAGAACACACTTTGCTACACACAAAATAACGTATTTCCAGAATACTCTCCTCTTCGATACTCTTCAACAATAGTAACTTAATCAGTGGGGCTCTAATTCCCAAGGGGACTACAGCAAGGAACTTGAGGAGGACTGGTCTATGGCTGAAATGCTGGGTACGACACAGGTAAACCACTGGTGCCTAATTGCTGCTTCATCAAAAGTCAGATTTTTTTCTTCCAATTGTAAGTGTTCCATATTTCTACTTTTTTTTTTTAAGATTTATTTATTTACACGAGAACTGGGATACAGGCCAGAAGTGCGGGTAGTGGGAGGATCCACCAGAGAAAGAGTGGGGAGCAGAACAGGCACATGGACTGAAACACACTGCTGAGGGGAGCAGCGGGCCAGGCAGGAGAGGTCTGCTGCGCCATGTGGGTCCCCTCCCTGACCGGCAGCAGGGATCGAATTTGTGCTGCAGTGGCTGCGGTTTGCTTCACAGTGCGTTGCTTAACCCACTGCGCCACCAGGGAGGCTCCCCTATTTCTATTTATTCTGAGAGTACGTGATTTCATTTTATTACTTAGCTTCTAAATGGAACGAAAAACTTAATGTTCTGAGTAATCAATGCAAGAGGTCACATTAAAATAGTAAAGGATGTATAACACATTATTTATCAAAGGTTTCTCAGTCACTGAAATATTCACAATGCTTAATGGCCTAGAAAGTTCATCTGGATATTTCATTGTGATTAAATGTTCTGGCCCTTCAGTAAGAGAAACCTTGAAGAGTAAGGACTTGGTTGCATTTTCTTGGGATTTCATTTGGCTACAGGTGAACAAAGCTTCTGTACTGGTCAGTTTCTCTCCTGGAATGGATGACCTGGTCCTGGGTACAGCAAGTTGCTGGTATTTTAGTGAATCATTACAAGTAACTCCAAAGTCATGTATACAGTAAGGAAATATGATTGCACATCTATTATCCACTCTTGTCTTAAGCAAAAAAATTTCCTCCCAAGCCAAAATAGAGGGGAGGAGAGCTAGATTTAAGATAAAAATATCTAGCATATGTACTCACACACACACACACACAAACATCTTTCAGTCCAGAGAAATATTTACTTCTTGTATCTACATTTACTATTGGAAATATTGGTTCATAGGGCAGAAAAATATTTCATTTCAGTACTTAGCGCCAACAATTCTCCAGAGATTGCATCAATTTATGCTTCCTTCAGCAAAATATGAGAGGTTTTCCAAAATCCAGCATTTGTATTGTCAGTGTTGAGCTGTCTGCTGGAGGAGTGGAAGTTTTAATTTTCACTTCCTTGAAAATGAAAGATGTTATATACATTTCATATGGTATTTGGGTCTGTTTAATCATCTCTCCATTTTTGTCTTTTTGTTATTCCTTTACCGGTCTGAGAAGCTTGCTTACTGCTTTGATTCTATTTTATGTGTGCCATGTATGTGTTCTTTACTCATGTGCTGTGTCTGCACACACATGTCCTATCATAGCTGTCCTCATCTGTGTCTAACGGTCCGTCTGGATCATACTTTTCTCCTTCCTGTCTGTAGCTTACCTGGTCACTTAAGATGTCTGAGTTTAGGCTGCTCTCTTGTAATAAAATACTCTTTCTTTTATACTTACAAGAATTATAATTACAAGAATTGATAAGTTCTTATCTGCTCCGAGGTTATGAAAGATATCCTCTTGTGAATTGCTTTAGAAGCTGGTTTTGCATTTTCTATTTAGGTTTCTAAATCAGAATTTGAGTTGAGACAAAGTTCATTTATAGAGCACCATTTACGCATAAAAATATTCCCTGCATCACATGTAAGTCGTGCTCTTATCAGAATTTGAGGTTGTCTTCCCTTCAGGACTTAAATTTATAAAAAGTTTATCTTCTCTCTCTGTTCTCATAACTACCGCATCCTGACTGTATCTACATACAGAATCGGAGTTGCTGGTAGCAAATTAGTTTGTCTTTCCCAATGTTGGCTGAGGGTGGACTGGGATTACCCTGAATCTTTAGAAGAGTTTAGAAGAATTTTGAAAAATTGCCATCTTGATTTTGAGTCTTCCAACCCATGGTCACCATCTAACACCCCAGGTAAATATATCTGACCAGTAGTCCAAATTTTTAATCATAGAAATAGGAACACTTTGCTATTTTAGTAAGTTTATTCATAATGTTATTGAAAGTCAGATTATCTGGCTTTTTAAAGTTTTGCTGTTTGTCATTGGGTATTAGTACACAGAACTAAAACTGAGTTTAGGGGGGTATTGTGAAATCCATGTTTTTATTTGTAGGTTTTCTGGTACACTGTTTTGCACTCACCCCACATGTCATTTAGGGGTACATTCATTTCTCCTTTCTAGCAGGTATAACTTTATTTTTCTTCTCTTAACATACCAGTTGGAACCTATAGTATAGTATTGACTAAAAATGGTTCAATGCTTTTCCTGAATGCTGGAGAAGCTTAATATCTTGACATTCATTCCGACATTGCCCACTCTGTTTTCATAGCTATTCTTCCTCAGACCAGAAAGCACCCACTTTTCACACAACATGTGCACTTTGTCTGAGAGGCCTTCACAAAATACTGGGAGAGAAAACAAAAAATTTCAAAATAAAGTTGTTTCATTTAAACTGACCCGCGGAGAACACACCACCTCCCGCTTCCTGTACGTTAGAAAGCATGAAACGGTACGGCGGGGAAGCTTCACACAGAGCGTCTCGTCTTTTCATGAAGCCAGATCCATAAGTGGTTCTGCTCCCCAACGAGATCCACTAGGTAGCCCCCAAGATGCCGTGGTCCGCCCTTCTCCTCCCCGAACCCCACTCCCGTGCAGTCACGTGCCCCCAGAGCCCACAGGCATTCTCATGGGCCTGTTCTGAGTGACAGTCTGGTGAGGAGATGTAAGTCAAGCAACATGACTTTCTGTTCACTCCGACTCCTGCATTTTTCATGCATTTCTGGGGTATATGGGGAAACCCTACACAAAGAGAAGAAAACATCTTGGCATGTGCACACGTGTGTGTGCATGTGTGTGTACGTGCGTGCATGGGGTTCTGTTTTCCTGAGAGGAGAGGGTAAACGCTGCAGGTTCCACGGGCACCCGGTGGGTGATCAGCACGGAGCTTGCTGAAACCCGAGAGAGGTGAACTGAGATGTCCCCAGTACTTGGGCAGCATCCGTTAACGACCGTCACCCACGTCTGCTGTGAAATAAAATCTTCCACAGAGGTGTTAGCTGCTGGTGTATTTTACAGGAGAAGGGAGCATATTTGGTACGTTTTATGGGTGGGGGTTTACCACGTAGGAAAAGGAGGTGAGGAATCTGATAAATTACAGCTCAGGAGAGTAAGGACAGGCACCTGCTCACTCACCACACCTCAGCAGATGGGGAAGAACTTCATATCAATGCAATTTTTGAAATATACAACTGCAGATTTATGACAGGAGCTGCACCCAGTGTGCTGAAATGGAAAAATTCTTTTCTTCCAGAACTATTAAAATCACCAAGACCAGTATGAGCTTCCCCCACTCTGTCCTCTACTGTATGTTGATCTCGTCCTTGAGAAATAAACTTCATAGGACAAGAACTGAACACGTTTCCCTCTGATTTATGGACAGCTGGTAGAGTAGATGGGGCTTGTTTTGCTGACTCGGTAACCTGTCTACCGGACATTTAACTAAACTCTCATCAGATACTCCGGGTCGAAAGAGCTCCCAAAGAATTTGCCACACATTAGTCTCTAAAGCCTCTAAAAAAAATGACCACACATTTCTAAGCCAAGCGATCCCTGAGAACTTTCCAGTTTAAGCCTTATGGCATGTAATTGACAATTATAGACACTCACTGGTCACCTTACCCAAGGAACCAACGAGAAGCACCCTGGTCTCTTAACTGTCTCACAGAATTATATCATCATTGTCATCATTTGAAAAACTGATTCAGTGCCCTGGTAGTGGCTGCTCAGTGCCTTCTCATCAGTAGTAGACATTCCTGATAAATGACGAAGATGTTTTAAGTGGGGTATTTGAGTGGGGATATAGTCAAGATTTTGCTAACACAGTATTGGGAGAGGTTTAAATTACAGCCCTGTGCTCCACTTTCGGTAAAAATGCACGAAGCCACAAGAAAAAAACTACGGATGCTCCAATATCAAAATATATCACAACCATCTCAGGCCAACCTGGTTGTAAATATTTGGAATTTTCTTTGGCACTGCCAAGCTCTCCCCGAGTGAGAACGATCATTCCTCCTGCTGGTACAGCGGCAACAGCGTCTCCTCTCGTTTGCATCTGCCTCTCTGCCCTTTCATACTAATTGAAAGGGATCTAGTGTGAGATCCTCAAGTGTTTCTCGACAGCAGTACAAGTAACGCAGCGCGCTGCGGAGAACAGCACAGATCTGTGGGTCAGAGTGACTGTGTCTAGAACATCAGCTGATGTCTGCAGGAAAACCTGTTTATAGACACCTGCTAAGGGTATATAATCGGTCAACTTCAAAGAGGTGATGGTAAAATCATGCGTCTTTGCTAAAAGTCTAATGCCCTTTGGGTATTTATTTACAAGCAGTATGGGGCTGATGCCCGACCAGTGCAGCTGAGTAAGAAAAGACAAACTGAAAGGCAGACATAATATTAAGAGAATGATTTTGAAGATGACTTCTATCGCTTTTGATCAAACTACGACAATGTATTTACAGCACAATTACCATGTCAATAGATGTCACAGACTCAGCTCACACATATGGCTTACGTAACCAAGATATCTAGCCTCAATTTACTCTGGGGACTGTTTTGACGGCATGGATTTACAACTAACCTGACTGATTTTTGAATAATTATATCCTCTAAAAAAAAGAAATTGAGATTTCTCTGCATTTTATAGAACTCCTTTCCCAAGAGCACGACAGAGCCATGTAACACAGCCGTGCCATCTGCTCGCCCTCGCCGGCTGGGGACGGTGACAAATGACACACAGACATGGCTGCTTCTCCACTTCAAGTTACCGCTATTTAGGGGTCTTTCCCCTCTAAGCACAAATGCTCGTGAAGAAAGAAAGAAACCAGAAGACGACTAGGGAACATCACGGCCTTGCAACCTCACTGCGACTGTACTAATGAAGTGGGCCGCCACTGATTCTCTTGCTGTATTTAGATGGCTGCAGTATTTAATGCAAAAACACAAAAGCAGCGTTATGACAACGTGGAGACTAGCTTACACGGTCTCCATATCCCCCCAAACCTTTTGTAAGTTCTCTCAGAGGAGTCCAATTTATAGCTATTTTGAAACGTCGACATTTCAAAATCACAGAGCTCTGTTGTTCTGGGCCAGCTATTAGCCCCTAAATAATAGAAGTCCAGTGAACTGGCACGTCTCCGCGGCAGACGCTGTCGCCAGCAGACTTTCCCCTGAAGCTCAGTTGGTGTCACGGCTGCTGGAAGAGACCGTGTGCAAGAGCACGCGCTGTCTGGGGCCTCCTCGCCGGGCTTGGAGAAGGTCAGCAGGCATCACTCTCAGCGCCTCCTGCTTGTGAGCCCGGCTCTGATCGGAAAAGGAGACTTTGGTAACGACTCCCTTGGCTCTGGGTGCAGAGTGCCACCGGGTGGGGTTTTCACTGCGTCATCCCCACATCCCACACGGGCCTACTTATCGGGGTGCCGGAGTTTCTTCTCGGGATACCGACTCTGCTCAGGTGGAAGACGGGCAGCACAGGAAAGCTGACAGACGCCACGTGCTGGCCGCACCACGGGAACAGAGCACTGAGAACGGCAGGCAGTGGCCAGTATGTGAAAAACCAGCGCATGAAACATCCAGATCTGTTTATAAGAAAACTGTTCTCCTGATTACTAATAGAGATGTTAAAAAGGGGAGTCAATGAGGCCCTCTACGCATCTCTAAAACCACGCGGAGGTGGAGACTGGACGCCGGTGGGGGTGTGGTGTGACAACCCCCCACCCCAATCATATAGTGCCGAGAAGCAATGCCAGTGCAACGGGGATAAAACTGCAGCACTCTGTCCTGTACAGCACGACCCTGAAGACACACCGCCAGGTGCCTCCTCGGCTGTGTTCGTAGCTTTCCGGTATTTTGCTTTGCCTTTGACTCCTCCACAGAAACCGAGCAGTCCTCTTCCTGCGGGATGAGCAGAAGACCTCGTCCGCGTGCCGGCCCCGTGCTGGACCCCGGCCCTGTGCCGCTGGTGCCCACAGAGCCACTCTGCAAGCAGCAGGCGCCCCAGTTCCCGGAGGCTCATGTCCTTAGGTCTAACCCAGCGACCAGCCATCACATCAGTGTGCCCACAGGTCACTTCGCAGGAGAGCGCACGTCTCTGAAGCGCCTCTGACCCTGGCACGCGCTGCGGAGAAGACACTGCTCCGGGCGGCGCCCTCACGCCCCCACGCACTGCAAGACTGGAGGAGAAGCCGTCCGCTGCTTTCTGGGTCACCTGTGATTCCCGCAGCACCTTCTGGAATACTTGGCACGTGCAGAGGAACAGGGAAGAGGCACCGACTGGAAGATTTCATAGCCACCTTCACTGTGTTATGTGCATTGGGGGGAGGGACCTTCGGATGGGCCTCTCTGCCTCCGCCCTCCACCTCTAAGTCTCCTCCCGGCTCTTCCCACTTCTTCCCCGTTGGCAATGTCAGGGTGGCTTCTCACCTGTCCGTGGAAGTTCAGTCTCCACGCTGAGGATGCCCAGCGAGTCCCTCGCTGCCCAGGGCAGCCACAGGATCGGCGGGCACCGGCCTTCCCCAGGGGCGCGCTGACCACGTCCGACTTCCCTTCACACAGCCTCAGCCCCTGTGCTTGGACACGGCTCACGGCCTGCCCAGCCAGCACCCCACGGCAGCCCCAAGTCTGCAGCTGGGCCAGCCCCAGGCCGCCCGGCTCCCACCCTCCTGTTCTGTGGGTGCAGCTGAAGCCCCAAAGGGAACAGGACAGAGGAGGGAGCAGGCAGGTCTCTACTCGACGGCCAGTGTTTCTGGGTTACCCTGTGCAAGAGTCAGCTTCAGTCCCCCTGAAGGCGAACAGACAGCGCTTGGAGGGTCCTCGTGAGGGTTAAAGGTCTGAGTCTCGCTCGGCAGAGGGTGCGTGCTCAGTCAGAGGCTAGCGTCGCTCACGGGCTGCTGCTTACTGTCAAGACGTCCCTTCACTTTCCAGCCGTCCGGGAGAGGGACCTTTGTGGGTGCAACTCGCTATTCCCGTCACTGATCCCCCGAGCTGGGATTTTTCTACCTACTTGAAGTCCTGTCCCCTCATGCCCCTTCTAGAAAAGTGGTGTTTTCCTGAACCCCATTTTTTCTTGTTACTGTGTGAGTCGCGCTTTCGAGCCTCGACAGGCAATAGACCTCTGCCCTCCCTGGCAGATGGGGGCCAGGCGGGGAGCAGGGGAGACCCTGGGTGTCGCGTCCAGTGCGAGCCTGCAGCGCTCAGTGCTCTGACCCCGCTGTTGCTGGCGGTGTGCCTCGGAGGCGGCGAGGCTGCCGTACACCAGGCACCTCTGCAGCCAGAGGCCGGGGCGGCTCTGCAAAGCAACATCTCTGCCCGTCAGTTAGAGCCGTAACTGACAGGCAGACGCCGCTGAGGCTGGCCCCGAGGAGGCCTTCAGTGAGGGCTACAGAGTGGAAGGGAGAAGGGGGTGACGATAACACTGCCAATTATCTGCTGAGCATGAGATTTCCTACAGAAATGTTAAAATTTGGTAAAGGGCTGTCAAGTGGCTTCAGAAAGTGAACTGACGCCGTGGTTTTTCTTCCGTGTTCAGAGAGAGAACGTGGCTTTCTCGCTACGTGGCTGGGTTAAGTTGTGTGACGCCCTTGTGTTCAGACTCATCCGGGCCACGTGGGAGGCGGCGGACGGAGGCCGACAGCTGGCGCGAGGAGGCCCTGGGCCCGTGAAGGACAGGCATCTTGTGACCGCCTTCCTTCCGACAGCCGAGCCTCCGCTAAGGCAGGCCGCTCCCGCTGGCACGAGGGTGGGTGTGAGCACGTCACGCACAGATGGACACGGACAGGGCGTCTTCAGCCTGCTCTCGCAGGTCTCAGCGTTCGACGTGAAGGATCACGTGTCGCCACTTGGCATCAAGCACCCATCAGAGTGCGTCACCTCAGAACAGCATTTCGCCACACAATCCTGTTAATGACAGGATGCGGGGCCGGGACAGGCAGGGACGCAGAGGAAGGAAAGGGACGCTTGCTCCGTGCGTGGAGTCCTGGGCGGACGTGAACTGCCGGAGCCCGGCGAGCAGGCCGGGAGCAGGCCGGGGTCCCCTGCTCTGCGCTCCGCGCTGCAGGCAGGACTCGGACAGTCGGAGCTAGGGGGTTGGCTAACGCTGACCAGGTGCTGTCAGAACGCTGCCAGCGCCACGTGCCGTTCCGCCTGCGAGCGTCTGTCCCGACAGGAGAATGTGTCCAGGTGAGTCAGCTGGTTGGCTGGACACGCTGGTTCACAGGAATGCATGCGGAGACAATGAAGTTACTTACTGGTTTTCAGTCCTATTCCCCATAAGCACTGCCCGCACCAGGCAGCCGGCACAGGGTGCTGGCTGGGAGACACCTGAGGTAAGTCACTTCTCGGCCGCCCAGCCTGTGCCTCTGGGGGCGTGAGCTCACGCCTGCACCTCGGGGGCTGTGTTCTTGTCACAGTATTTTCTTTCCTTCTTCTTTACGTATATATATTTGACATCAGTTGTGGCCCCCATGGATTTCCCACCACCGTGTCACCCGTGCACCGTCACCTCAGTCCCTTGTGCTCTTTCTGCCCTCAACCCTCTCCCTCCGCCCTCCCCACCAAGTGTCCCCAATTTGTCCTTGTCTTTTTGCTTTTGTTGTGTTTTTATTATATTACTATTGCTATTATACTTTTCCTTGATCGCTTATTTCGTTCCCTTATATTCGTCCTAAGGGGGAAACCATCCAGCAATTTTCTTTTGTCTCCTGCCTTCTTTCGCTGAACTTCATCCCTTCCAGCTCCATCCAAGTTTGTTTGGAATATTTTATAATTTTTACATCCTGCCTGCCAGTGGCTTTATGGAAGAATGTGAAAAGTTCTTATATTTTAGTGACTTTTCAAAGTCACTAAAAAAAGACTTTGCAAAGCCTTCTCCATCTTGCTGCTTTTTGGTAATGTGGGCTAGTTTGGCAACACGTAACATTTTTTAATTTCCTTTTAGAATGAGTAAGCTTTCTAGTCAACAACATTAATTTTTGTCTGTAATTTACTAGAAAATTATCTGTTTCAGGTAGGTTTTCATATTTACTTTCACAGGAGTCTCCACAGTACTCATTTTCGTTTGTAAGTTTAAGCGCCACTGACTTGGAGGGATGGATTCCCCCTCGACGTCATCACCACAGCGCTCCCACCAGGGCAGCCCCACAGGCCACCACAGCACACGGCGCTCTCTCCCCAGCCCATTCTGCTCCAGGCTGTTTCTTGTATTTTATACATATCTACACAGTATATGTATTATTTATATTTCTTATATACGTATATTTTACAAATCTGCCATTTCAACATACTTTTCCCTTCTACCCAATTAGTTTGATAAGGTATTTCCAGGTGGAACTTCCTTCTGCTTTTTATTGTTACTGTTTTTATTGCTAACATCTAGAATTTCTTTTTACATTTAATGCAATGTCATTTATTGCCAAATTTTCCTAGCAAGAATTTAAAACAATTTTCAAAAAAGGGAAAATGCTGTGTTAAAAGTCACACTTGCATAAAAAAGAGCGCTGAAAACATGAACTAAGAACTTACTTTCCTTCACAGAGTCACCCGAGAAAGTTTGGTAACAGCGACAGTGTCTTGGTCATTCGTGTCCATGTACGCTCAGGTATGTATCTATGCTTCCATGGAAACGAAACGCATGGTAGTACTAGCATCAGAGACAGAACTGGGATTGTTTTTAATTCCAGTCACCTGTGTTACATGAGCACCTGTCTACTGCTAGTTGAAAGTGGACTTGGTTAGGGTTAACAGTGATGACCACAGACAAACAAAGAAAAACTCAACAAGATGAAAAGATCAAAGATAAACCCAAGGGACCACGGGGGTGGGCGGAGGGAGGGGAGGGCAAAGACGGGGAGGAGGGCATAGAGAGCACAAGGGACTGAGGTGACGGTGCACGGGTGAGATGGTGATGGGAAGCCTGGGGACTACAAATGATGTCAAATACAATTAAATCTAATAAAAATAGTGATGAAACACACAGAACTTCTAAGATAACCACAGATACCTTAAATACGGGGCCTACATACAGCAGCCAAAAGACAGAAGTTGGCAAAGTGGTTAAATGAAAGGGGCCCCACCACAGAGAGTTTCTAAGACATTCACTTCAAATACGATCACCTAAGTATGGTGAAAGGATGAAAAATCGTATTAAAAAATGTTAGGAATTTCCAGATTATATCCAAGAAAACATACAGAAAGAAAATAACAATAATTCAAAATGGCATGGTATTTATTGCACCCACCAAAAAGATTTAAAGTACATGAACCAAAAGAGAAAAAGACAGATCCTCAATTTTATGGATTCAGTGCCTACAGTGTAACACCTTAAGCAAGGGTTTAGCTCTCAGAACACTAACAAGAGCTAATTAACCTATGTGGAAAACACCACCAGAGCACATGTATTTTTCTAGCATACAAGACACAACCCTCAGGGATCGTCAGCCACAAAACTCATCAAATTTGAAATAAGTGAAATCATGCAGACCTTTTTATCCCAAACTGAACAAAACTAGAAAAATCAGTGACACTAGACATGAGGAAAACTCAATCATCTAAGTTCATAACTCCTGACTGAAACAAACAGAGCGAAATTAACCTAACGGAGGAAAAGAATAATGAAGACAACGGCACAAATCAACACGATTGAAAATTTCAAAGTCACTAGAGAAAATCAATGAAGCACAAAGTTGGTTATTACAAAAAGCCAATAAATGAATGAACTTCTGCAAGACTGACAAGAAACAGACAAGCTCCACCGGTATCGGGAATGGAATCTAGGGAAGCACCACGGATTCTGCAGCCACCGAGGGTGTCGTGAACACCACCGACACCTTTGTGTTACTAAATTCAGTGACGGAAGAAACAAACAGCTCCATGCCACCAACGGCCTAAACTGAACTAAGATGAAGTAGACACCTGGTACAACCTGGAACGACAACAAGAATTGAGCTTCTCATCAAGACACTCCTGAAAAAGAGGCTTCCGTTCCCAGTTAGAGTTGTTCAGTAGAACTATCAAATATTTTCAAAAGAATGAACTCCAGTTTTACACAATGTCTTCCTGACCACAGGGGAAAAAACATACCCGTATTAATTTATACACATTATCCAAACTATTAGGAACCCAAACTAGAATCTTAAATCACATTGTATATCCAAGACTCATCATAGAGACCTAAGTTTGGATCACTGTGTACATATCTGTCAACGCAGGTGACTATAGGAACATTTAGCATATCAACTGATGCTGAGAAAGCATTTGATAGAATTCCGCATCCATCGAGGATAAAACTCTTGAGTGGACAGAAGAGAAGGGAATTACCTGAACTTGGGGGCTAGCACCCTCCGGAAGCCCCACAGCTGGTGCCGCTGCAGATGGGGTCTGGACACAGTAGTGGGACCAGGGAACGGTGTACATACACATCGAAGTAGCACCATCCTCACGGGTCGCAGCCATCTATGAAGAAGAGCTCTTAGAAATCTAGGTTTATAAACAAACAGTGAGAGTCAACAGATGAACTCAGACATGAGTCAAGGCAAGAGCAACGCCCCCAACTGGTCATTCTCTGCAATTCTCGACACCAACAACGAAAACAAAAGCTACCGTTTCCATCGCTCCTCCACAGGGCAAAATCTTGGCGAGTAGGGTAGGGGTCCACTTAGTAAAACACAGGCAAGACCTCTGTGCTGAATTTCTTAAAATGCTCCTGAAAGAAATCCAACTCCAAGAAATCAATGCACCGTTGTGCAGTGTTCACTGATCAGAAGACTAAATACAGTAAAGATGCTGATTCTTTGGAAATTGATTGACAGGTCTAATAAAATCCCTCTTACAATCCCAGCAGGACTTGTGTGGATGCAGACAAACTCATATAAGTTTGCATGGGAGAAATTCTTGACAAAGATTGAAGCAGGACGAATCCCCGTGCCGACTGCTCTGCTTACTACGTACCTAAATAAAGAATGAAGTGCAGCCATGGTAGAGGAAGAGCCAAAACTCAGTGAAACAGCAGACAGAGCCAAAGGCATATATTTAAATACTTTTGTGCTCATACAAAGACACAAAAGCAATTCAACAGCGATTTAAATGGTAGCTTTTCCAGCAAACGGCGCTGGAACAACTAGAAACACAGAGTGAAAATTAAAGCTTGTCTAAACCTTTAATCTTAGAAAAAATGAGCTCAAGTGGATCTTAGATGATCCACTTATAAAAGTGTCAGGATAAACCAGGAGAAAGTCTTTTGAATCTAGGCCTTGCTAAGGGCTCTTTGGCAACAATGAAACATAATCCACACAAGGAATGGGCGTCACTGCTGTGATGGACTGCAACGGTTTTTGTCAAAAAACTAAACTTGCTCCATGTCACGCCAGGTGGAAGGACGGGAAGCCAAGAGCACTGAGAAATGGAGGACAGGTGAGAGGGCGGGAAGGAGGGGTGCAGGGAAGGCAGGGGCGAGGAGGGGAAGGGGGTGGTTGTGGAAGGGCAACACGGGGTACTCAGTGATAATGGGGTCCGTGTGCTCGCAGGCAGCAGAAACAGCCGCACGCATGGTGACATAGTAGGATGAAGCACAGATGCGCGCGCCACCTGTTACCAGGTCTTCGGGCCCAACCAGCTCGCTCACACCTGCACGTGAAGCCAGTTAAAACAGTTAAAGCAAGCACACGCGTGTCAGTTTTTAACATTACAAAGATTCTTCTGTCCAGCAGGACGCAACGCTATCAAGAAGCCTACAATAAAATACACACACATGCGTGATAAAACCTAACAAACTCTTTGTAACCTGTAATATTGGTCAAAATAAAGACAAGCCCTAGGGACAAAAAAAAAAAGACCAGGAAGGACCATAGCAGGCTCTTCCACAGGCAGGTCTAAGCATATGCATGAATTTCTGTAATATTCAGGAGCTTTTGGTGGCCATGAAAATCCAAAGGTGTGAAAGGGTGGACTGCAAAGCACAGAGGCAGCCCCAGCTCTCACACAGAGGCGGGCGTGAGCAGCACACAGCAGCACAGCCAGGCTCACGCGAGGGCAGGCGAACTAAATCCGTCCTCAAAAAATGAGAGAGACTTCATTTACGCTTCTTGTTTCTCCGCGAACGATGAGTCTAAGATCCCCCGAGTGTGGGTTCCCTCCAAGCGCTCCTGGAGTTCAGTATGTACTGCTTGTGAGGGTGCCCGTCAGCACCCCAGCTCACCAGGCCTCTAGGCCCTGCCGCTCTGGCATCTCCGCTTGGCTCTCAGTTAGCATGAGGCTCCTCGGGTTCCCTACCTCGCCCACCTGCCGCCTTCTCTCCTGTTGCCTCAGTCCTCTGGACACAGGACACCGGGTCTAACACTAGTCCTCTGGAACGCCACCACGTCAGCTGACCACGCAGTGCTAAAACCGCCTGTCCCCCTAGTCGGTCTGACAGGGATCTGTTCCTCTGTTCAGTCTTCGAGGTCCCTCAAGGGGGCGAATTTCCCCGTCACCCCCCAAGACACGCGAAGTCCCAAGTGCCTCCCACTTCAGTTCACAGGGAGGTGTTGCCGCAGGGGGAAATCGGGCGAATCTAAAGGAACCCAGGTCCCGGCATCTTAAGGACAGGCCTCCCGCGGCTCCGCGCCGTCCACGCCGCGGCAACGCGCCTTCTAGCAGGTTCCACCTCCCCTTGCAACGGTGGCGTCGCGCTGACTGAGCTATGTGACATGCGCGACTTCGGAGCCTGTCGGGGCATCTAGAAGTGGCTCGGGAGACCCCGTGGCCCGCGAGAAGCCCGCGCCACCCCGCGGACGCGCCTCCGACGCTGGCTCCATCTGTCTCCACAAGTCAGCCCGCAAGGGACTCCGCCCCGCGCGCAGGCGACACTCACACCCGGTTCCAGACAGGCCCCACGGCTCGGACAGCGCTGGGCCGCGGCCGCCCGCCCCACAGAGGGAAAAGCAGACAAGGTGGAAGCGACGCCTCTGCCTGGACTCACCCGGGAGGCGGCTGGGCTGGGTGCTGCTGACGCCGAGAAAGGCCGCGGGGCGCTCTGCTGGGCGGCTGCAGCCAGCAGGAGGGCCAGGCGCCCGGCCCCAGGCCTTCGGGAAGGCGGCTGTCCGGTGAAGGCCTGAGAGCCCTGGAGCCCGAGAAGCGACGCCCGGAAGGCCCTCGGGTGGCCCGTACAGTCTTCCTCTCCAGACAGAACAGCCCAGGCCGGCTCACCTGCGGCCATATCCAGCTGGCCCCCACCAGGCCCTCCCCCCTCCCAGAGCACCGCGAGGGCCCAAGAACTGCCTGAGAAGGTTATTTACAGCCCAAGGCCAGGAGCGGTCGAGACCCTGCAAACCCCCTCCCGCACCTCCGGCCATCACAGGGACTGAGACACGGGAGGAGCCGCAAGACCCACCTCCATTTGCTTAAAGGTTTTTATATTTTTGTACACAGCAACTGGGGCACAGGCCAGAGATGTGGGGGGTGAGAGGAATCACCAGAGACTGAGCGGGGAGCAGAACAGGTGGATCCACTGAAATACGATGCTGAGGGGGCAGCGGGAGGCAGGAGAGGTCTGCTGCACCCTGGGGGTCCCCACCCCTGGCCGGGGATGGAACTTGTGCATTAGCAGCTGTGGATGCTTCACAGTGCAGCACTTAACCCCTGCGCCCCCAGGGAGCCCCACCCAACAGCTTTTAATACCAACTGAATCACCCAGCGATGACTCCATGGCGTGTGTTCTCGACCGTCTCAGTGGCTGTGCACCCTTCACAGAATGCGGTCTTGATTCAGAGTAGCTGAACGTGGCTCAAGATGGAGCCAGACTCAAGCCCCTCTTGAAATGCATGGCCGGCTGCTCCGTGGGGTGGGCTCCCACAGCTTCCCACCTCACTGCCCACCCCATGCTGAGTCCAGTGCTCCCCTTCTTTTCTCTGCTAAGAACGTCCTGCTCCCTTCCCTTTCTTATTTGCTGTTTCCTGTTGTCTCTTAATTTGCTAAGCAATGAAAACATATTGGAAAAGATCTCAATTTCCCCCCCAGCAATTACACTAACCGTTTAGAACCGTGCACTCTCCTCTTTATCATGATAAATTGCAGTGGCTTCTTTAGTAGTTTGCTAGGGATGTGATAATGAAGGATCACAAGAGGGTCGCTTAAAATAATACACACTTATTAGCTTACAGTTCTGAAGCCTCTGGACGTCAATATATCTGGGGGGGGTGAGGTCACAATTCAACTCATAACAGCTTTTCATAAAGAAAAACACCACTGATTTGCATTGATTCCTTGATTTCAAGCCCTTCTCCCTCTCTTGGATTATACCTAAATGGAACCTTCACAGGTGACAACCAGAACAAAACTCTTGACAGAACGGTTATTGTTCAATTCTCCCTCCACACTATAAATGCCAGCACCAACAACTAGAACAGAATTAAAATCGCTGACTCTCTTTGAAATCTTCAGAAATTTATAAGAAGCTATGTAAGAAGAAACAGAAAGATCTGAAACATTGCATAACTATCTTAAAATGAGGCCATGAGTAAGAACCTTTCCTCAAACAAAACACAGAACAAGATGACTTCAATTGTGAAAACAATTAAGGAAGGAAAAACACTAAACTTACATAACAAAATAAATTGAACATCAGGAAAAAATCATACACATTATGCAATGTGTAGAAATGAACTCCATGTGACTGTAGACATAAATGGAAGAAGTAAAAGGACTTCTTGCTGGTCCCATAAAAGAACATCTTTAATATCTTGAAGAGGTGGATTTAATATGTCTTTCTAGGGCCCAAGGAAGGAATAGAGAAATCAAACTTACAAAATTAAAAGCATATTTATTAAAACACACTGTGAGTGAGAGAGCCAGTTAATAGGAAAAGATATGCAATATATACTATTAAAGGATGCAAGTCTATAAGAAGGGCTTCTGTAAGAAATAAATCAGGTAGCCCCTGTTAAAAACTGGCAGAAAAAAAAAATCAAACAGGTCTTTCTTTTAAGGGGATATACAAAATGCTAATGACCATATTGAGGAAATATAAAACCATAATGAAAGATGACCACAAAACCCAGAGTTTCTAGATCCAGAGCCCTCAGACACTGCTGGTGGAAATAAATATATTTACTATAGAAAACTGCTTGTCAGAATGGACTTAAAGCTGAGCATTCAGCAACCCTATGACTTAGTAATTGCCCTGAAAGGTATATATGCCATGGAAATGCATCAGAAGAGCACATTGATAATATGCACATACTGCTGTTATTCATAGGGGTCCCAAACTTGAAATGCACTAAATGTCTAACATTAGATTGGGATAAAGGGAACTGAACACTACAATAAGAATAAACCAATTACTGTCATAACAACCAATGAAAAATATAAATCTTGAGATTTAATGGAAGAAGTCAGCTACAGAAAGCAAACATCCCAACTGATTGGAATTTAAAATCAGGGTAAACTAGTTTATTCTAATAGAGGTCAGGACAGCGCTTATTTCTCAGAATAATAATCACCTGAACGATGCAACAGCAGGGCTGTTTTGCGTGGTCCGTAATACCTATACCTTGAAATGATGAGACACGCAGGTATACTTTCTAGTTTCCTTTTTCACGTATAAAAACTAAATATCACAGCCAGTAAGCCAATGGTTTTTGGGGACAGAGCCAGTGAATGAGGAACTAGTCCCAAACCCGCCTGATTAGTAGCTTCGGCCACTGGCCACTGTGAATACCGGCGAGGGGCATCTCCATGATGGTGAAAGATTGACTTGGGGAATGAAGGAAGGAGCAGAGCACAAGATGAGCTGATTAACTGGAACATTCCACTCCTGGGATCAGGCTGGCTGGCAGGTTCTTCCTTACCAATAGAGGGTGATGAACACGTGTAATTTGGTATTCAGCGCTTTCCCAGAGTCTCAGCTACAGCTCCCTATTCGTTACCTTTCAATAATATGGGAAAACGGACTGGAAGTGAGGACGGCTGATATCGTTACTCAGGATTCAGTAGAGAATGTCTCACACAAACGTATTTCCCTGTCGCTGAGAAAACAGCGTTCCCTAATAAGGGCTGACACTGAGTGCGGTGCCCCTGTTTTATAGCGGCAGCATAAGACCTGCTCGTACACCCTGCAGATGTGCTGAACTGAGAGTTCACAGCCTCACAAAAATCCATATTGCAAAAGCAAACACTATAAAGAAAATCACTAATTTTTTCTCCTTTTCTTGTAGCTGATATTGCTGATATTTTGACTTTAGACTTCTTGACTTAAGTTATGGTTTACTTGATCGACTATAACAATGACTTCTAAAACTGCTTGTTTTAAAGAAGATGAGACGATGCCTACAGAAAATACAGTATTTTTATTCTCAAGAAAATAGACACTATCCATTGAGCACAAAATTTGTTTTCTGAGACTTAAATATTCAAATACTTTCATCTTTAATCAGTATGCTCTTAAATTCTGTATTTTGTGTTTATTGCAAGACAAACCAGCTTCATCTAAACTTTCATTTTGTAATTAATTTTCTTGTGATTGAAAAGAGAATGAAAAGAAGGATACCATTTGGCTCATAAATACAAATTTGAATGTGCTTTCCTCTGTGAAGTCTTCCACCTCACCCGAAGTATGTTATTAACGCCTATGAAGTAATGCACATTAAATACGGTGGCATTTCACATTTAAGGAAGGTTCTTCAGTTTAATGTTTACATATCTTCCTAACTATGATTTTCTTAGGGTTCTTGTGTTCTTTCTTTATCACTTGTTCCTATGAAAAGTCCTGATCCACACAGCAATTTTAACATTGAGTACATGAATAAAAATGTATTTTCTGGTAAAGCTCTATCAAGGCTCATGGAAAAAAAAAGGAGGGAATTCAAATAGAATTAAAAACACAAGAGGAGAATTTACAAGAGATATCTTAGAAAGTCAGAGGATCAATAAGAGCTTACTATGAACATTTATACACTACTAAGTTGAATAATTTAGAAGAATTGGATGACATTTTTGAAATGTACAATCATCTGAGACTGGCTCAGGAAGAAATAGAAAACCTGAACAGACTAATTATAATGAACAAAATTGAAACAGTAATTAAAAGTCTCTCCCTCCCCCCAAAAAAATTGCCCAGGACCAGATGGTTTCACTAGTTGGTTCCACCACATTTGCAAAGGTGAACTAAAACCTATTCTTTTCAAACTCTTCCAAAAACATGACAAGTACTTTCAAACACATTTTGTGAGATCAACATTATTCTGATACAATAATGAGATAAAAATGCTAAAACACAGACAAATGCCCTGATGAACCTAGATGTAAAAATCCTCAACAAAATTTTAGCAAAAAATCCAACAATACATTAGAGGATTATAAAGGATGACCAAGTGGGGTTTTTTCCCCCGAGGACATAAGGATGGTTCAACATCCAAAAATCTACCTATGGAATTCACCACATCAACAAAGAAAAGATAAAAATCTTATGACTGTATGAATAGCAGAAAACATCTGATAAGATTCAGCACCCATTTATGATAAAAAACTCTTAAAAATAATGATAGATGGATAAAACCTCATTATAGTAAAGACCATTTATAACAAAACCAGAGCTAGCAGCTAGCATCATTCTTAATGGTGAAAAATTAAAAGCTTTCCCATTAAGATCTGGCACAAGACAAGGCTATCTACTTTCACCACTATTCAACATAGTATTGAAAGTCCTAGTTATTGCAATTAGGCAGGAGAAATACAGAATGAATACAAATTGGGAAACAAGATATAAAATTATCATTACTTGCAGATGAATTAATACTCATAGAAAACTCTAAAGCCTCCACTAAAAACTGGGAAAAAAAATCAATACAGTAAAGTGTCAGGTTTCAAAATCAATTTAAAAATATCAATCACGTTCCTATATTAAAGCAATGAGCTAGAAGAGGAAAAGATAAAGAAAATTCCATTTATGAGCACAACAAAAATGAATTGTGTAACTCCCAATAAACTTAACAATGGAAGTGTAGGACCAGTACAGTGAAAACTATAAAGTATTGTTAAAAGAACTACAAAAAGACACACAGAAATGGAAAGATATTCCTTGCTCCTGGGTTAGAAGAACTAACGTCAAAATAGCTACCTAAATAAAAGGGATATAAAGATTCAATGTAATCCCTACATTGAATCTGCACAGTTTCAGTAGCATTTGTCAAAGAAACAGAACAGTAATGAGATTCTCTGGAACAACACAGGACCCTATATAACCAAAGCAATTCTGACAAAAAGGAAGAGTGGTAGCATCACACGTCTAGGCTTTAAACTATAGTGCAAAGCTATAATAGTCAAAACAGTATGGTAGTGGAACACACACACCAATGAAATAGAATTGGGAGCCAAATAAACTCACATTTGATGCACAGATAACTTATGAAAAAAGGCCCAAGAGTATAACTTGGAGAAAGGAACATCTCTCCAACAAATGGTGTAGTGAAGACGGGACAGTCACATGTAAAAAAATGAAACTAGAAAACCATATCACATCATCAAATAGAAAAATTAACTTAAAGTGCATAAATGATTTGGATATAAGATCTGAAACCATAAAACTCATAGAAGAAAACATAGCAAAACTCTCCACAACATACGCTTCAGAGATGTCTTTGGGGACCCATCTTCCAAAGCAACAGAAACAAGAGAATAGAAACAATTTGGACTACATAAAATTAAAATGCTTCTGCACAGCAAAAGAAACTATTAGTAAAATAAAGACACTATAATGAATGTGTGAAAATACTTGCATGTCATATATGTGACAAAGGGCTGATATCAAGATCTAAAAAGAACTCATACAACTCAACAAAAACAAAATGATAAAATGGGCAGAAATACTAAGTCGACACTTCTCCAGAAAAGGCCAATGGCACATGAAAAAATTCACTTCATCTGGGAAATGCAAATCACATCCACAATTAGACTCCACCTCACTTGTATCAAAAGGTTTTAAACCAAGTGCTGATGAGAATATTAAAAAAAAAAAAAAAGGAATCCTGTATACTGTTAGTGGGAATGTAGGGTAGTCCAGCTCCATGGGAACAGCATGGAGAGATCTGAAAATACTAAAAATAGATCCAGCATTTCCTCTCCTAGGTATCTACCACAAGAATACAAAAACACTAATTCTAAGGGATATATACGCTCTCCTGTGTTCCCGGCAGCACTACTTACAATAGTCATGCTTTAAAAAAAAGCAAACCATGCAAAGACAGAAGAGTAGAACAGGACGACAAGGTACACACACACCGTGGGATACTATCCAGTTATTTAAAAGGGTGAATTCTTCCTTTTGCAACAAAGATGTGACTGGAGAGGTGAGATGATACTGAGTGAAATAAGTCAGAAGGCAAAAGTAAAATACCAAATAGGTCACCTACATGTGGAACATACAGAGATAAAACAAAGGCTCAGACAAAACCAGTAACAAACTCCAGAAATCTCACTGCAGAACTGAAGTTACTTGGCGGGAGAGGGAGGAGCAGAGGCAGATGGGCTGGAGGCCACGGACTAGGGCGAGGACTGTGGGTGCCTTGTCGGTGTGGTCTGGTAACATTCCTGACTTCTAAAATAGATGCAATGCTGTAAACCAATATAACCTTAGTTAGGGAAAAAATTTCCCTCAAAACTCTCCTTGGGGAAAGGACAACCACAATATATATGGAAGAATAGATTTGCTAAGCAAAGCTCAATTAACAGGTGATTCAGAAGACACCGCTGAAGATGACAGGGATATGCAAATGCAAGGCAGGAGGGGCGACGCATGCAGTGTTCTTGCACTTATTTCTGATGCACGTTTCTTATATTTTATCCCCACATGGTTAAAGACTTCCTCTATTATTCTTTACGACAATTCCTTGTCTCTAAAGTTTATTTTCTAATTCTTTGACTTTAATGAAATCACCCAAATGATACGAAGCAGGTTCAGTATCAAAACTGCAGTTTTTAAGATTACAAAAACTCGTATAATGGTTTGTTATTTCCAAATGCATTATCGGGCATCCAGTATGAGATACATCCAGTCACACTACCTCACTGACTGGGGAATATGGTTTTAACAGATGAAGAAGGCGTAAAGAAATTCTAATATTTGCCTCCAGTCAAACAGCTAATTGATGCATTTTTAATATCTATTAGTAACTGTCCCCAAACACACAGTCTTGCTCCTTCCCTCCTATCTCATCCCCCATCTTGGTTTGCTAACCCGTCTTTTATTAGGTCCAATGTAGCAATAGACTAAATTTATACATTTTTAAATAAGCTGCGTCACTGCAACAATCATCAGCTGCTCTTCAAGTGTTCAGTATGTGCGAGACTAAACTGAAAGCTATTTAAGGTATAAGGGACACAGGTTTAACGAATCATTTCTGGTGTATTTATATTAATACAGGAATGAAAGAGAAGCGTTCTATAGAACACAATTAGTGACATGAGCATTTTGAAAGACAAATACAATTGCCCTCAAACCATTACCACTTCTACAAGAAGTACACATTAGAGATACAGTAGTCAATAAGGAATCTTAAATTTAAGATACAATATTAACTTATTTAAAAGGAAATACTATTACTAGGGACCCTACAATACTTTTCAACTTTTAGCCAGTGGATGGGGCTAAGGATTTGTGTCTTTTCCTTATATTAGATTTAGCTGTTTGGAGAAAACCATTCAGCCAATCTGAAATCTGTGATTTGGATTTCACTGGATTGACTATATATGCATTTAAGTATTTAAAAACAATGCATTTGACTTGAGTGTTAAGTTCATCACACCAGAACAGATACTATGAATGAAAGCTAATTTACTGAATGTTTGACATCCAGTAGAATCCTGCAAGAGGGCTTATTTGTGTTCTTTCACTAAAACATTAGAATAAGCCTAGCGAATTAATGCTAATTTTATTCCCATTTTATAGATGATGAGAAAAGTTAACCTGGGAGGTTGAGTGGCTTACCTAAAACCGTACAATTGTCTGTGTAGTGTAACTGGAACTCACCTTCACAGTCTGATTTCAAAGTCCATTCTATTAATTAATATGCTCTCTTTATCAAAGACATCATCTTGCTTTTATATGAACATGTAAACATAGTAAAAATAGCAGTAATGCAAGATTAAAATATGACCCCCAAATGCAGGTAGTTTTATAAATTCTAAGGTATAGCCAGATACACATTTTGTGAAATAAATTTTAAAGATGATTAACAAATTTCCAGAGTTTCTGGAGAGAAAGAAGGTGACCAATAAGATAACAGTTAGATGGACAAACTATCCATTTCACAGGGAAGAGAGTCTCAAGTGTGTAGTTTTTAAAAAAACTCTGGATGTTATAGAACCTTTTAAATTGCGTCCAAAGGATTTATCTAAAACAAACTGCTCTTAATATATGTGAACAGTACACAGGCGTACCGCCAAATGATCTTAAAATATTAAAAGGAAAAAATGTTGAAAAAAACCACTGGAGTGTTAATTCAATTAACATCAAGCTCAACATTAAATTAAAATGAAGAGGGTGTAAAATCGGCTCTTATATATTTTTCAAATTGCCCACAGTAGATCACGTTGCTCTGGCATCTCGGAAACACACAGCTGCAGAAGTCAAGAGCACACCCTCCCCGGAGTGGCCTGGCACGGCGCGCTCCCAGCACTGCCCGGCAACACGCACCTCCTCCCGGCTGTCCCCCGGGCTGCGCACACGCAGAGCCTGCTGTGCTCTGCGTCTCTGGCCAGCAGAAAACACACGGGGTCATTCTGTATCCATTCCCGGGTCATGTCCACTGCAGAGAAGTGCATTTGGGGGGACCTGCCCCGGCAGTCTCGGCGAGAGCGAGGGGGAACCGTCTCACAGGCCCTGCTCCTGCGAGGCGTCTGGGAACCTTTGGCGGGGTCAGCGCCCGTGCAGACGCAGGGAGGGGCTGCGGGGAACAGCACGTTTTCCTCGTGAGGCGAGGAGTCCGCGGTCCAAGCAGAGCAGCCCCTGGATGAGACGGCGGCCACGCCCAGAGTGGCCAGTAAATCACACTGTGCACGGAACGACGCCCCTGCCTGAGGCTAAGGGGTCTCCCCGCGTTTCACCGGCTACCCCTCTCCTCCTTCCCCTCCGACAGCTAGATGCGAGCAGAGCCTCCGTGCTTTGAGTCAGGGTCCCACGAGACCACCTGCAGCTGCGTGGGTCTGGACGGGCCTTCCACCAAACCCTGCAAATCTGCCCGGAGACTTCAGGCTACCAAAAAGGGGAGGCCGATGCGGGAGAGCACACTGGACTGGGGCTTCTGGCCCTCGGGGCAGGCTCTGGTGCCTCAGCCCTGGTGTGGTGGGCTAACGTGAGCTGGCGTCGCCACCAACATGCAGCCTCACCGTTAGCTCAGTTACAAAGACAAGTAACGGGAAAGGCCAGTCCCTCAGCTTGGGCCTTTGTTGATGAGTTCCCTACATTCGGTACTCAGGCTGGCCTCAAGCTGCAGGAAAGCCATCCGCTGCGTTCAGTTTTCACACTTAATTTTCCTAGGAAAGAGCCTTCTCATTAGCGAGGACTACCCAATGCAGATGCGAGAAAGGAGAGAAGCATGCACCAGTCCCCGTAAATCATCCAGCTGCCCTACTTGACCGCGTCTCTGATGCCACCGCATGGTAACGGGGGAGCTAGCGCTGCTTTCTGCCCCTCGTTTCATATACCTGTGGGCGGCATTTGCACGGCACGAAGTAGAAAGGTTACTGTGACCTCCACGTTTTAGAGTCATTCATCCACACAGCAGTTCTCGTGGGCGGACCTAACACGCAGATGCAGAAAAGCAACCGAATAAATATGATGACCCGGCTCTACTCAACACAGTGGCTCTGCCTGGGATCCACAGTCAAATGACAGATAAAAACAAGCCCTCAGACACACCTTCCCAGCTCCCCTGGACGTCCCCTGGACGTCCACGCTTACGCTGCTAGTGTGGCACTCCCTCTAAGAGCGAGACGGTGACTACTCAAGGCTGAGGCCTTTTTAACAAGGCGACTCCGAGCTACCTCTTGGCAGCCGATGCCAAGGTGATTAGCATATGCTCCAGCTGCCGGCGGCCTTCGTGCTGATTTCCCTGATGAACTGTGAACCTCAGAAGTGTTTTGCTGACCTGGTATTGAATGTGCTTTTCTAGAATTCCCTCTTGGAAAAACACAAAATCTATTTCAGTCGCAGTGGCAGCTGTCTTTTGCTTACTGGCGAATTTGGGGGGGCGGGGTGGTGACAGCACCTGGCTCAACAGCACAGCCATATTATCTTGGACGGAAAGAAACGGTACAACTCTTGGGGAAGAGATGGCGAAGTTGAAACTATACATTAGTAAGTTGGCTTTAAAAACTGTACAAGAATTTGTCACCCAGATGCTGCAGGTTTGTTCAAAATAGTCACCCGAAATACCCATCGCCCGTCCTGGTGCTACTCCCACAGGCACAAATTGCCTTGCGACACTGCGTCTTATTGGCAAACCTTCTCTCAGATCTGAATGAATGGCCTCTATTCGCATATTTCCTCCATCAAGCCCACTACTACGCATTAGCACTGCTTGAGAACGGCAAGTAGCCGCACCAGTAAGATTATAATCACGGTATTTTAAATTATTTCCATGAAAGGTCGGTTTAAAAGTCTCTCTCAGGACATTTCAACTATAGTTTAAATATGCCATATCCTTCTGTTGAAATCAAGCCGCTCCTCGGGCACGCTGGGTAAATCTCCAGCATCCGTTAACAGAGCAGACTCAGGGCCTGGGATGAGATGACAGGAGACATAACGAAAATTCAATCTGACATTTATATCATTTTGTGGGAGAAAAGCTATTCCTAAAATCTCATCCAAAACAAAACACACATGTGGCAATAAATGTCCCGAGGTCTGAAGCAAAGAGGATGGTGAAATGTAAATTTTATTTTGAATAAACTGACACTGTGTAGCTGTCACACAGATCCGAGATTTCTTCCACTCACTCACGCGTGTGGGCGGTCAGCACGTGCTGCTTGGGTCTCTGTTAACAGGCCTAGATTTGATGCAGGGGCAGCCTTTCGACGAAATACGAATTGGAATAAAAAGAGGACATGTGATAGGAGATAAATGAATCGCAGCGTCCTTTGCAAAACATTCAGAGCTGTTCAGGAGCTACGCATTCGAAGAATGAGGGTGGGGGGGGGGAGCTGGAAGCAGGACAGCGCTCTGGAACCCATGGGGTGAGAGTGGACCCAAATCTGGTGGGTGGCGCAGAAAAGAATCACTTTCCTGTGCTGTCTGGAAGTCTCGCGCAGACTGAATTACTGAATTCAAAGGTGAGCTGTGCAGTAACTACCAACAGAGATCGCTGGTTCTAGTAACTAGGAACGCGGAGAGAAATCTGACTCAGGAACAGAGGGTAATAAAAAGGATAGATGCCGCCATTTTAAAAATAGAGAGTAAGGAGAGAAGTAGCCGCAAAAGTGAAAACTTGATATGTAATGGGGGCAGGCATCCAAGACCAGTAGAGGAAATACTTAATATTTAATATATATGGAAAAATGAAATCATGCATCATTTTTTGTTTAACTCACTCCCCACATAAAAAAGAATTCCAGGACATTTAATACACATATCTGAAATGAAAACCGTATAGCTTTTCCAAAAATATAAAAGAATATCCATATGCTGTCATGATTGATAAGGATTTATTAAACGAGAGCACAGAAATGCAAGCCATAAACAGAGATTGCATGGGAAAGGCTAGTTCGGTTGGAGAATGTCATTAGCTCTAACAGTTATTACTCAGTTGTGAGTGTTTGGCAATACATTAGTGAAACAAAAAGACAAAGACCTTTGTCCTCTTGGAACTCATGCTCTAATAATGACCAAAGTGGGCTGAAAATAATTCTAAGTTCACATGATAAATTACTCTAGTTTGTTAGAAAGTTATGAGTTCTACAGGATCAGTTAAAAAAGGATCCAGGGTACATCAGACTGCAGGGCAGCTGCTATTTTAAAAGAGAAACCCAGTGAAGTCTTGCTGAAAAGGTGATATTTGAGCAAAGATTTGAGAGACAGAGCCAGGCTGCGGCTGGCTGGAGGATGGCATCGCACAGGTCGGAAGGGGCCCAGATTTACATGTTTGCAGGGCACTACAGAGGTCAAGGTCACCGGAGCAGCTGGACCCGAGGGCGCGTCCAGCACCTGGGCTGGAGCAGAAGGGAGGACACGGTTCACAGTGTCAACAGAACATGGACTTCTGTGGAAGATTCAGAATTCCTTCCTATTGTAAGATGATGAGGATATGTGCACAGATTTTCTTCTAAAGCGTAAATGCTGTGACTTTTACAACAGTTCATCATCTGAGACTATTCTGTGATGAGAGGAAATGGAACTAGTGAGATGTGCATCTTTGTCTTCTAGAAAATCACTTCCTGTCACACTGTCCTTGGGCTAGCTGCACCTGTGTAAAGTGGTTTTCACTTCCATCTTGTCTCATTGGTGCATGTGTTCTGTTCTGGACTGTTTCATTTCTTCATTTCAAGACATCTTTCTGCATCTACTTGAGATAAAACCACTTGATTTTGCTCAACATTGCTTCATAACAAATCTCAACATTTTGCCTCCAACCTTCAACAAGTTGCCATGCTTTTGGGCCTCCCTGGTGGTGCAGGGGTTAAGTCTCAGCACTATGAAGCATCCACAGCCACTGCAGTATGAGTTCAATCCCTAGACAGGGAGGGACCCACAGGGCGCAGCAGACCTCTCCTGTCTCCCGCTGCTCCCCTCAGCAGTGAGTTTCAGTCCATCTGCCTGTTCTGCTCCCCACTGTGTGTGGAGAATCCTCTCACCTCCCACGACTCTGGCCTTTACCCCAGCTCTTATGTGTATAAATAAATAAATCTTTTAAAAAAATCACTATGCTTATCTTAATGCTTTGATCTCCCACTAGAAAATTAAAATCAGATACCAAAGTTACACCAGAAATAACAGTGTTAAGAATTTGAATGAAATTTTATGAATTTGTAAGTTAATGTAAGCAAATTTGACTCGTTAGAAAACAGTCTTTCTGAACAATGACTACAAAGTCTCTCCATGAAACTGGAATGGTTAGTAACTCCTTTTAAATATATTTTAATAACTTTATAGCTTTTAAACTGTAACTTTAAAAAATCAAACTCTTACAGTTGTTATAGTATAAAGTCCAATTCTAATTGAATATCTATGTTTCTGTCATCTACCTACATATACTGCATATAAATAATATTTTTTACTGAAAAAATTAATAGATTGTGTGTTTTGGAGTCGTCAACTGCAGACTCTCTGAATAATAACTTTTCGCCTTACAGGCAAAAACTTACTTATTGTTTTGTTTTCCTTTCATGTTTTCATCAGAAAGTTTAACCCATTTACATGTAAAGCAGCTCTGATAAACAGGGACTTCTATCGCTTTCCTATCTGTTTTCAATATTCCTGTGAGTCCAGTCAGGTGAGATGAAGACAAGTCCAGCGTGTGTCCCCCAGGAGCCACCAGCCAGGGCAAGCAATGACAACTTCCTGAAAAGGGGCCTGATGCGGCCGTCACCTCACTATTCCTTCTCCAATTGTTTCCGTGCTCTGATTTTTCAGTGTGACTGGAAGGTGCTGGCTTTTAAGGAGAACATGGAGTTGGAAATAGTATAAGGTAAATCGCCACAAAATTTACTATTTATTATATATCCCATTTCTGTTCAATATTCTTTCTTTGAATGACAAATGATTACTAAACTTCGTATCGGGTATTGGACTTCGAGAAATGATTGCTCATCTCATTTCCCCACTTTATGACTACCTTGGGAGTTCTCGCTATTCTTCCTGAAATTCGGCTCACTTTCTAGTTGCATATTGTCTTAGTATTTACCCATGTACATAAAGTATAAAATACAGAATGACCATTCTACCTTTCAGCTCTTTTGTGTCTTTTGCACACAAAGCAGAATTAACTTTTTACCCGACAATCTTCTTTAAATAGTGTTACTTTCATAACTTGCCACTCGTGTATAGTCACTTTTCATATCTTTGCTTTCTTCTCCTTTTTTTACTAGCAGTTCTGATCCACCATTAGTGCCTGTCTTCTTTATCTTTCCGCTATCACCCTGATGGTTCTTTCCCTGCTCACTGTCACTAACCACATAATTTTACAAAGATAAATACATTTTCCCAGGTTGCGTTTCTGCGCTGCGCTGAGTTCCCAAGTGCCTCCCCAGGGTCACCCATGACCTCCTGGATGTCCGCTTCCCACCGCCTCTTCGTAGCCTCCCAAGTGGCCGCTCCCCACCCCCCAGCGTTACATTCTCCACGGCGCATCTCGTAGCTGCCTCTTCCTCATCAGCCTTTGCTAGTTCACAGTCGTGTGCTTGTTTATGTTTTGCTTTGTTTTCCTTCCACCGCAGGCTGCAGACCTGACAAGGACAGAAATGACGTCCCAGCCAGCCGAGGGCATCCCTCTGAAGGGGGCAGAACGCCGGGAGTCACTGAATTGCTGTAACCAGGAGAGCGACAGTTCTTTGGGAGTTGAAGGGAGTGCACTTTCTGGCAACCTTTGTAGTAGGATAGAGTCCTCCTCTCACTGTTGTTTGTGGAAAACAGGTTGGAAGCAGCGTCTGTTGACATGCTGCTTGTTCTTGCTGAGCTTCACGGGGTCTCAGGCCTCACGGTCCTTCAGAAAGCAGAGGTGGTAAGGGTCACTGTGCTCAGGAACTGTGGAAAGGCCCTTTCACTCAGGGCACTGCCTTATGCAGTTGTTTGCTGCTCCCTGCTCACTGGCAGGTGCTGACATGGATTTGAGGCAAAGGTGGGGTGAGGCAGGGGGTGCGTGGAGAGAGGGGGAACATCTTAGTAAGCGGCGCGTGGTGTTAGCTGACAGCTGGACGGCGGGTGGTCCCCAGGCCGGCAGCCCCCTCGAGCTCCGTGGCTGCCAACAGGCAGCTGTGTTCGAATGCAGGGCAAGCCTGCGCGTGTCCGCCCGAAGGAGACGTAGTCAGGGTGCGTCTCTGTCTTCTCCCTGCCAGCGCTGGTCTGGTGAATGTTCCTAAATATTCCTTTTTATGAGCTTGCACTTCTGGTGGATACCATTTCCTTTTCTCAGGAACCTCATTGTTTAGCGAACTCAGTCCACTTCTCCTCCATCTCCAAACTTTTCCGGAATCTCCCTTTTTACACTCCCCAATGTCAACCACCAAGTTGACAAATGCATTATAAGATGCCATTATAGAAATGAATTGCTTTTCTTAGCTATGCCTTTGTGCTACATTCTCTTCAAGGTGAGGAAAGGGTTATCTGCAAGCTTTGATTTCTATATTCTTTTTGTTCTGCGGTAGAATTATAAATAGGAATAGAAATAATATTGTTCTAATAGTGTATAATCTTAACATGCTGATTTATTTATTAGTAGTGTTGAATATTAAGACACCAATATATTTTAAAGATAGCCTCCATGACTGACTCAGGAATTAGTGCTGCAGTTTGTAAAAGGAACCCAGACAGCTATTTGTGGGTGTAAAAGTTGGGGGGCTCTCTGGATCTCTGGCTGCAAACACCCCACAGCTGCCACTGTCACCCTGACTTGCTTACTGCACTCCAGTCCCCCAACGCGCTACTTTTCATCTTCCGTGTGGCCGCATCTCCGCCGCCCGTCTGCGCCCTCAGGTCCCGTCAGGGAAGAGGTGCTTCCTCCGGCCCCGCTACAAGCATCGCAGAGCAGATGTTTTTTCGAGTCGATGCTGGCAGGTTCTTTGGGTGGCTGCTCCAGGGTGGAAATGCTGGATTGCACAGAAAGCGTTGTCCATAGATCTCTGGCAATATTTTGGTCATGTATTTGTGCATTCCTTAAGGAAGCTGGATTTTTCCCTCGATGGACACCCCACAGGATCTCTCCCAGGCTCAGGCTCCCACGCTTTTGCAGAGGGAGCCAGAATGGCTCAATGTCTGCCCCGACATCCTCGCCTCTTCAGCTGGGTCCAAGGTCGAGCGTCACCGAGAGCCTGTTACTGAGGTGAGAGACACCTTCTTCAGCGACCTCTTCACTTGGAAGTCAGCGGATTTTAAAAGTCCAGCAACATTCAGCAGAGAAACACAAAAAGCAGATATTACTACTTACACGTGGATTATGAAGAAGCTAAACCAAGGGTCAGGTAAAGTCAGATATGAAAACTGACCCCTGAAAGCTGACCTCAGACCGAGGCACCCAGAGGGGAGGGGACAGTGGACTGGGGCCAAAGTGGAGGATTCTGGGTGCTTTGGGGAGGGTGGCTGTGAGGCCGCACTCGAGGCTGGGGAGGGGTCCAACACGAAATACTAAACAACAGCACTTCGGTTACACTTTATAAAATATGGCAACAGTGACTGCAGAATGTGGCCCACATCGTAAGAAACGTATTAAAGATTTATGTTTCACTGTAGTTTTTACTGGGGTGATGTCTGCTTACAACACTGCGTATGATTTAGGGGTACAGACTCACCCCTCTTCATGTCACCACACCACACCCACCATTGAGGCTCTGATACCTCCACCACCGGCACCTTCTTTTCTCCGCTCCCCACTCCCCACCCTGCCCTCCTGTGGCCTCAATTCTACAGTCAGATTCCACGGCTTTATTTTTGTTTCACTCTGCCTGTTCCTTTGCTTTGTTTCTTTATATTTCACATAGGAATGAGATCACCTGTAGTTGTCTTTCTCCTCTGACTCACTTCCACTCGCATGGATCTCCCTGTGCACGCAGACCACCACCTCTGAACCGCCTCACCTGACCTGGGGCGCTGAGGCTGTTTCTGTGACTTGGCTATAAATAGTGCTGCAGTGAACACGGGAGCGCAGAGAGCCCCTAGAATCAGCGCTTCTTTTCATTCTTTGGGTAGACACCCCGGAGTGAAAGGTCTCAATTATATTTAAGACTTTGAGAAATGTCCATCCCAAGAAACCTGTTCTTAAACTTTGGTTTGATCACAGGACGTGTGAAGTCACTCAGCTGAAGACGTTAGCAACTCAAGGGGCACCAAGCGAACACTCATATTATCAGACTCCGGCTCTTGAGACATCGGCGTGTTGCTAAGGAGAAGCCAACCGCTGTGACACTTTCCTGACTACAGCGAGTGCTTCTGATTACCGGCAAGCAGAAAGGAGCCCAGGCCTTCCCAAAGCTAGACCACACAAGGTCAGCTGCAATTACTCCATCCCAAGACACTCTTGCCTGGGTGTCTTGTCTGTAAGTGTGTCTGGAAAGGTCTACAGCTACTTATTTTATTAAGAATAAGTTGCCTTTATCCTTGCTACAATATATATCTTAGCTGGAGAAGGGAAAACTATTTTTAGCTAGTAAAAGTCAGAAGCACACTTCTCAAAGTCTTTCCGGGAGGACCTGTCTCACGTGGAGCTGTGTGCAGGGGCTGATTGCTGCAGGGGCATCACACACAATCTCTGCATGAGACTGCAGACAGCTCTCCCAGGGGGAGAGGAACGGGCAGGAAATCATGTCTCTCCATGGGGCCTCGTCGGCATGCAACCTTCTCCCGGTATCTGCAACGGACACTGACAGAACCATCCTAAACGGACCAGAAAAGAGCTAGCATGTCCACCACCTACTCCTACACATGACTCCCCAGCTGCCCAGTCCAAGGTGATAGTAATTATGACACGGTCAAGCCAAGATACAACTCTGATTTGCTGGTGAGTCCTTTAAATATTCTGCAATCTACTGATTAAACGAAGACTTTACAGTTCACACCAAAGTCTACGTAGTAAGGCTAGGTCAGAGGGTCAGAGGCAAGGGGTCATGCGAGGCACTCGGTATTGTCAGCAGACGCTATAGCCTTCGGGCCAGCTTCAAGAACGGCTTCCTTCCTGCACAGCGAGGGCGCTCCGTAGGCTTGTCAGCGCGGGGACAGCCACGTTCGTCCTGAAGCTCACCCAGATAAGCAGAGGGCTGGGTGCTAGTCAGAGGCGACTGCCTGAATGTCCGAGGGTGGGTTCTGGAGGGCTGGGTGTTAACGGCGACCCGTTCATAAGGCTTTCTCTGATGCTGCATCTCTTGGAAACCTCAAAGCCCGTGGCCAGCTTTGATGTGCCTACTTCAGAGGTTTTAGCCCACTTGGATTTTAACTGGCGTCACATATCTTTTTTTTTTTTTATTTATTTATTTATACATACAAGAGCTGGGGCACAGGCCAGAGTCCAGGGTGGTGAGAGGATTCACCAGAGACAGAGCGGGGAGCAGAACAGGCAGACTGACTGAAACACACTGCTGAGGGGAGCAGAGGGCGAGGCAGGAGAGGTCTGCCGCGCCATGTGGGTCCCGCCCTGGCCGGCAGCAGGGATCGAACTCGTGCTGCAGTGGCTGCGGTTTGCTTCATAGTGTGTTGCTTAACCCACTGCGCCACCAGGGAGGCCCCGTCACATATCTTGACTTTGGATGCTGACAGTAAGATTTCCATCCCTGGGCCTCCCTGGTGGTGCAAGGGGTTGAATGCACTGTGAAACATCCACAACACTGCAGCACAAGATCGATCCCTGGCCAGGCCAGGGAGGGACCCCCAGGGCGCAGCAGACCTCTCCTGCCTCCCCGCTGTTCTCCCAGCAGTGTGTTTCAGTGAATCTGCTTGTTCTGCTCCCCGCTCTGTCTCTGGGGACTCCTCTCACCCCACACCTCTGGCCTGCACCCCAGTTTGTGAATGCATAAAAAAATAAAAGAGATGTCTGTCCCTTAGAAACATGTGCAGCAGATATAGTCTTTGGTGGAAGGGATCCTCTCTGACCAGGCAAAGCAGCAGGACAGATCTATTCCGTGGTCCAATTTGGGAACTGGGCCGAGCACTTCCTTGGCTCATCCGCACCTGTTTTGTATTTGTCTCTTTCCTGCTTCACGTTGGGTTTTATTTAAACGACACAGTCGTAGCTCTGTGAGCACGTGACCATCTCAGAAAACACACTGCGAGGTCCCAGTTGTTGTTCACAGGTGTAACGTGGGCCTTTATTCAAAAGCAGCCCCTCACACCCATCATGCCCTCAGAGAGGCGCCTCTAAGAAGACGCCCGGGCGTCCGCAGGCAGGAACGGTGGGTGCTGGAGGCACTGAGAGTGCAGGTAAACACCCCAACAGGTCGCTGCGAGCGCCACAGCCCACGGCCCCTGGAGAAAGAATTCTGACAGAACGTTTCACAGAGATGTTCACTTGTCCACCCAGACTCCTTCAGTCAGTTCTGGATTTTAAGATCCAATACCTGGAGCGTCCTACTTCTAAGGAACATTGTTTTTGTTGGACAGAACTTGACTGGAAGTTGGAAAATATAAATAAACTAAGTTAAAAGAAAACCATTTATTGACTCACGTAGGTGTGAAAACGCAGTACTTCCAGAGACGGGTTCCAGTCGTGTTATGCCATGTCTCTCTCCTCCTCCTCCTCCTCCTCCTCGTCCCTCCCTCCCTCCAGATCTTTTTTTTTTCCACCATGACAGACTTACGGGCTCACTCACTGTGCGCACCCCTCATGCCAAGAGGACACTGCACTTTGGGAGGTGCCGTCGGCCTCTGCCGCAGGCTGACCAGCCTTGCTTGGGTGTTTGCCTTTCTTCCTCCGTTCTGAAGCCCCAAAGAACAATTTCCAGTCATGAATCTGACCAGGGGTGTCCTTTCCAGGTGGAAGCAGCCACTCCCCAGCGTCCCCTCGAGACCCCGCTCAGTCTTCCTTTAATGCCCACAGCCCCCCCCCCCCGTGTCAGACGGGGGGCCGAGCGTCTGCATGAGGACTGCGGGTGCCTTGGTGCTGGCTGAGGTATGGAGGCACCCACCGAAGAGGGGTGAGCCGGGACCCCTGAATTGCACGCAGTGCTGTAAACCAGCCTTATCTCATTACAGAACAGGCTGTGGTCAGCGCTGAAGCTTCTGGTAGTGATTCCAGCGATCCGGTCCCCAGCAGGGACAGCTGTTGAGAAGATAAGCTGGACGAAGCACCGGAGCAAATGCTGGGACCAGCAGGCACCTTTACCGGTCATGTTGATTTACAGCGCTGCACAGGTGTAGAGGACAGGTCCTACTTTTCATCGCTGCATCGCATTCTATCACGTTCGCCATGCCGCGTCTCCCTAACCCGTCCTGCTTCTCAGGAGAACCCAGGCTAACTTTCCTTCCACAGGTGGGGACAGGCCTAGTTTTGCCCGTATGTGTAATTGTGCCCGTTTAGGTTTCACAGGAGATGGAAACTCCAAAAGGGCCTCCAAGAGCTCTCGGCTGAGCCCAGGCTTCATCCCTGTTATCGGTATTGGCCCATTTCCCGTGATGTTAAGCTCGATCAAGCCAAGAAGCAAAGAGGAGTTCTTTGCCTTTTTCTCAGTGTGATGACATAAAAATAACGATTTATTTTTTTAGTGGAACAAAGAGAAGATGAAAGAGTTCAGGCTGGCCGGCCCTTCCACTGCTGGAGTCGAGATGAAAAGGGGGCGGCGCTGTGGGGAGCTTCCGGCAGAACGCGGCGGGGAGCGGGCAGACTTTGGGGGCCGGGGAGCAAAGTGATGCTGCCTCCGCAGATAATTAACTCTTCTCTGCTCAACGGTGCCGAAACTGCCTTTTGACCTGCTGTCGGGCCCAGTCAGCACTGAATGGCCAAGACGCCCAAGAGGCCCCGTAACCCAAGCTACCCGTCTGTCCATGAGGAGCTGGCCCTGGTCTGTCACGCTGGAGTCGGTGTCCAGGCAGTTGGTGAACTGTCCTGAGAGCCCGTCACAGAGAACTGAGCTGGACACTTTCATGCTTTGAATCTGCCCACGTGGCCCATCTCAACCTTCAGTTCCATGCTTACTTACCAACTTAATATCCTGACTCCAACATACAATGGCCTGGGTCCAGCTGACTCTGAATTCCTGCTGGTAGGATGCATTCAGGTCAAACTGCAGAATGGTTCATGCCCCAGGGGCCTCCCTGGTGGCTGAAGGGGTAGCACCGCACTGTGGAGCAGCCGCAGCCACTGCAGTGCGAGTTTGATTCCCGGCCAGGGACGGACCCCAGGGCTCTCCCCCGCTGCTCCCCTCAGCAGCATACTTCAGTCCATCTGCCTGTTCTGCTCCCCGTGGCTCTGGTGAATTCTCTCACCCCCATTCCCTCTGGCCTGTACCCCAGTTCTTACATGCACAGTAAATAAATCTTAAAAAAAGTTGAAAAAACATGCTGTACCATGCTGGGCCATGGGAAACCCAAGTGAGAGCAAGGCTGAGCACCCCGGCACCACCGCTCCCGCACCCCCACACCGTGCAGAGCCAAAGCTCCAGCGTGAAACACTGCCCGGGGGCCGCTCTCCACGGCCGAGTCCAGGCCCGGATGCTAAACCAATTCGGGTCCTCACAAAAATCTGATATTCAGCAGAATGAAGCAGATGCATATTCTAAAGAGCAAACATAAGGCATTGCGGGTTTAGCTTTCTGTGGCTCAGTCTTGTTTGGAAGGAAACAACAGGAGAAACGTCAAAGTCTTTTCATGACCTTTTTTCAGCAAAACACAAGTGCAGAAGACTTTCCGCCCTCCCTCAGCGGTCCCGCCCCAGACAAACGCGCCCCAGAGACAGGACTCGCCTCACGCTGCTACTGTCGGGGTCACGCCACTGTACGCCCTCCCGAGGCTGGAGCTCAGAGCACAGGAACGGACCCGCTCGAGACAGCTTTGTTACCTTTTACACGAGCCGAGATCGCTCTTCCTCACCGGTAATAGGCGCCGTCACAACTGATCTTGAACAAAATGACATTTATCCACAATGTAAGAAATTAATAATTAGATTTCAGGCTGTGGAGGTTTAAAAAGAAAAGATAGACTGGAATAAAAGACCACGAGAGACTGTCGAATGTTTTCCAACTTCACTATTATAAAACACATGAACATTTAGCTTATATATTACTAAATTTGCAAACACTACAGATTATATATAATCCATAGGCGTCATAATTTTTATATGAATCGTCAAATGCCACCTTATTTTGAAATATGTTAATTTCAAAACAAGTACAGCATAAGGATCTAATGTATGTATAGGGAGCTACACATTATTAATTTAGGAAATGTCACATAAATCACAGTATTGAGTTGGGCTAATACCTGAGAACTTTGTCAAAAACATATCAATAAAAATGCATGGAATTTGAAAAAAACTCCACAATTACTAGAAAATGAATGGTCTCAGCGCACTTTGGGGGTCTATCTCAGTTTCTAATTTTAATTATCTGTGGCTACTACTGAGAAGACACAAAGCAGCCCTAATTCACAGAGCACTCCCATCTGCACAACAGAAGCCAGGAGGCAAACCGAGTCCCCAGTAAACAATGCCAGAGGGACACGGTTTGGGCCACCTGAGGTGATGCCAACCTGGGGGCTGTTACTTGTGTTTGATTTTTTTTCCAAGTTGAGCATTAGCTGAGGTTTTAAACCACAAATACCAGTGAGACCAGACACAAACTCTCCATTTCTTCCCACTAAATATGCTTGAAAGCTGGAAATTTTTCCGATTTTCTTGATAAAACTGTAACTACGAGAACAATTTTATCATGATGGAAATGACAGGAGAAGCACGACTACTCGTTTAATTTCCTTCAGGCCAGTTCTTGAGCTATCTCACGTCAAAATAAATATTCATAGGAAAATTCAAGGCTTTAAAAAAATGGAGCAAGATCGTATCTGTGCCCCCTGCAGCTGAGATTTTAACACTTCTGTCAAAAATAACTCACAGGTTTTGCTTAGTGCTTTCTTTCTCCATTTCGTACGGACTTTCTGAAATTCATCTATGCCACTGAACGAAAACACGACATCAGAAGGAGCAGACAAGCGCGTGAATCCTCGTTCCAACCCATCGCCAAGTTGGAGGCCCTAGCTAGAGCGGTGTCGGGGCCCTATTGTTCTTCGGGCTGTCCAGAGCTCCTCACCCCCCAGCCTCCCATTTCACTGCATATCCCCCGAGGAGCTTTCTATTCTCTCCCTTCTTCCCTTTCCATAGAAAGCTATTTTTAAACTCCATTTTCCTCTGACTCCACCCCCACTAGCTGCTGGGCACCGCTGCCAACATTCTCCTCTGTAAAAAGATCTTTTATTTTCAGTCCTAAGGTCACTTCTCCAAGTCTGGTCCTTTTTATGTGAAAATGGTACTTAGTCCTGTGAATAATTAGAGTCCTCTTGGCTGAGGGAAATAAGAAGACGATAATGGAGCTGAGAATCTGTGCGTATTCAAGGTCACAACTTCTCAGGCCCGCATTGACTTGGCGGCGGACTCTGAACATATTTTAAAAAGCTGGGCTCAGTGTCTGCCCGCGGAAGACAGGAGGCTGAGGGGCTATGGCCTCCAACCTGCGGCTCTGGTGTTCCTTGTACACAGAACATTCTAAATTTTCAGCAGATTTTGCTAGAAGAATTTACTATGTTCTGCTTCCAGATTAGAAAATGGGCTCTGAAAGCTTAAGGAATTTGTTCAGACCCTCCAGATAGCAATTCTTGCACAGAAATTAAGAGCCATAAATCCACGTTCTTGTTAGTATCTTCTAGTATGGAAATAATTACACGTATCAAGGAGGAAACGAGGGAATAGGGAAACACAGTATTTGAGGGAGCTTCGAGAATTGAGAGAAAGCAGATTTGCAGATGGCTCTCAGTCCCAAACACACCTAAAGTGTTGCTCAGCCGTGATTTCCTCGTCATCCAGAGACATCAACGAGTGATGCTCGGGCATCGTGGCCGCACCTGCAGCGGGCCTTCTCACACGCGGGAGAGCTCTGTGCAGAGCGAACCTCGCTCTGCTAGATCTTTCAGAGGCAAGTAAAGCCACGTTTACCTAACGCCATATTCATTTACTTATTTTAAAGATTTATTTATTTATGCACACAAGAACTAGGGTACAGGTCAGAGGTGTGGGGGGTGAGGAGATTCCCCAGAGGCAGATGGACTGAAACCCACTGCTGAGGGGGCAGCGGGAGGCAGGAGAGTCTGCTGCGCCCTGTGGGTCCCTCCCTGGCGGGGGATCGAACCCGCGCTGAAGTGGCTGTGGAGGCTTCATAGTGCGGCGCTCAACCCGCTGCGCCTCCAGGGAGGCCCCACTTGACACCATCTTGAGACTGTGACCTCCCCCTGTCGGGAAACGAACCAGTCGCTGGCTAAAGCTTTTGGGTTTCCTCCGAGGCCACCGACTGCTGTCTGCTTGTCGCCTGCGGCCTCCTCCCAGGAACGGGTCTCCGTGCTTCAAAGGAAAAGGCGAAGCTCCCGGTTCCCCAGCACCGCACAGTCTGCTTCGGAGGCTAAGCGGGGAGGCTCGTGCACGAGGAGGGTTCGCGAACTCCCCAGACCACACATCTCACACCCCAGGAAGTGATTCTAAACTCCTTTCGTGTGGAAGAACGATGCTCCTCTGGGGACTGTTCCCGACAAGAGTCACCTCCCTTGAGGAGCGGACGGCCTAGGTCCTGAGGCCTCCGACCCGCCGTGCACCAGCCTCGCGGCTGGCTGGGGCGGCTCCGACAGGCAGCAGCCTGCGCCGGGCGGGGCCTGGAAGGGTGGCCCTGCCAGTCCCGCACGCACGACGAGGGCCCAGCGCAGCCCGGCCCCAGCTTCGGCTCAGAAGCGCCCGCGAGCCGCGCGTGCGCCCAGGGGCGCGGCAGGTCGGTGCTGGGAACCCCGCGTGCACCCCGCGTCTCCTCTCCACCGCCCGGCGCGTCCTGCCGGCCGCAGTGACGCCCTCAGACCGCACGGCCGGTCCGAGGCCTGCGAATACCCCCCGAAATGCCGGCCTGGGGATCAGGAACCCCCGCATCGTAGGCAGCTGGTCTGGGGGGGCGCCCTGGTTTGTGGCAGGAGACAGCAGGGAGCGCAGCCCGTGGGAGCCTTGCCCTGGCTCGGGAGCTGGGCCCTGGGCTCTGGGGCGCCCTGGGGGGGGGAGGGGTCGCGAGGACTGGGTCCGCGGACCACAGCGAGCACCACGCGGATTCTCTCCGCCCATTCACGGGAACACGCACGGCCCAGGGACGCAGAGCCGCGGCCTGACGCGGGAATGCCGGAGCCCCAGGCGCGGGCGGAAGGCTCCAGGGGCAGTCGGATGGGGCACGAGGGCGACAGCTCCGCAGCGGGGATGAACGAGCGACCTTGCGGCCTGATGCGAAGGGACGCGAGAGAAGAGCGAATAGTCAGCGGAGAGACAAGACTCGGGGTGTGAAGCCCCACATATGAGTAGGGGCAGCGGAATGCAAAATTCTAAAGCCAGAGAGCAATGTGGTTGGATTTAGGGCTTGTTATTTCTTCTAGATTAAAGTAATTGGAATTTAAAGAGCACACATATTTGACACCGTTTCAGATGGCCCTAAAACAGGGAGGACGGGGTTCGAGATACGCTTATGGAGACAAATCTCTCAAGTCTTTGGGGAATATTTCTATCAAGATTTGCTTAGAAGTAAGTAACATATGGAAAACTACATACAATATTGCTTATAACGTTTGCATTCTCATCTCCTCTCAGCTAGATGATAAATTCTTGCGAGCTTACGTAACCATTCAGGTGATGGGAACAAAGCACAAAGCAATCCTGGCATTCACGTTTTTCAGTCATATGATTTCATGCCAGTTCATTGATAATTAGAGGGAACAGGGGACTAATGGCTGAAAATGGAACTAGAAATTATACTTAGGTGCAGCTCAAGTGAGTCTGACATTTGAGTCTAATGACTCGTGGTTCTCTGTAGATGTTGGTTTACGGTGACAGTGTCACATCCCGGAGACCTCCTTACACTTACAACCAGCAGAGTTAGTTTTCTCCTTGGAAAATGCTGCAGGCTAATCATGAGGGAGGTCCTGAACTGAACAAGGAGGACTATACAAGACCGTTTCCTCATCTGCAGCTGACGCGGTACCACGTTTACACTGTATCTACGCGTCTCCTCTTACACGGGCGCTGGGAGAAGGGAAGAGCTTCTCACCAGCTGTCAGGGAGGGAGGCAAATTAGCCCACAGAACGGAGTGAGAGGGGATGCTTCCCTGGGGGGGGGGCGCAGAAGTGCACAGACCAGGAACCCTGAACCCAGTTTGTGATCTGGATGAAAGGAATAAAATCATCTTCCGTGCTTGAATGGTGACTGAAGAAGCCCAAGAAGTTGGTGGGGGTAGCACCGGCACCTCTGAAGCAGATTTTAAAGACACTGTCACATGAATGTCACGCTTCTATGCCACCTTGTAAGAGTGCAAATGTTTTCACGAAAGCTGCATGATCTAGGAAGCACTCATTTAAAAGAGTAAAATCACTAAGTGTTTCAAATGTTTTCACCCGTCCATGGGAACGCGCACGGAGGCAGAGAAGGGCCCTGATGGAGGAATGGCGGTGTCTCTCGGTGCGCGGGGGCAGAAGGCTCTAAGCGTGGCCGTTGGATGAGCGGCCGCTTGATGGTTAAGTTGTCATTTTTTAAATAATTCAGAATTCCTCCCCTGACATTGTCCTTTTAAGCACAGACACTCTGGACTCTTGGTCTTATACTGAAAATTAGCCTTCTGTGACTCACCCTTCATGGTTGAGTTTTAAACTTAAGTGTCCTTATCTTTTTAATTTTTTAAAACGTTTATTTCTTAATTTTGATAAATGATTTTTTAAAAGATTTATTTATGCATACAAGAACTGGGATGCAGACCAGAAGCATGGGGGGTGAGAGGGTTCTCCAGAGACAGAGCGGGGAGCAGAACAGGCGGATCCACTGAAACACACTGCAGAGGGGAGCAGCGGGGAGGCAGGAGAGGTCTGCTTGCCCTGTGGGTCAGCTCCCCGACTGGGGACTGAACTCGTGCTGCAGATGCTTCACAGTGCGTAGCTTAACCCCTGCACCACCAAGGAGGCTCCTTAACTGTGATTATTTTAGATAACTTTAGTGATAGCTAGATGAAGACCATGTGGACATTTTCTCCATTATATCTGTAACTCTTGGTAAATAAACTATCAAAAAATTCTAAACTGTCTTTTCTTTTCACTAGGCTGGCTAGACTTCAAGTGAAATACTAAAGACAATTGTGATAGTATGCCACAAGTGACTTCATCGTAACTCTGGGGGATCATACATTTCCTTTGCAGTAATCCTGACTTCTAAATTCTGCTATGATGATTTTTCCAGATAATATTTACTAGGTTAAAGAAGTCCCTTTATGACCTACTTGCTTAAGATTTTTTTCATGAGTGGTTGTTGAATATTGTCAAATAATTTTTCCTATAATGTTGAAAACATCATCTACTGTGTAGTAAATCACATTTTACCCTTAGTCAGCTGTGTAGGAAAGAATTCATCATGGTCACGATTAACGACATTATCAGGGAAGGCCTCATTCAGTTGCTATTGCTTAAATACTGTGTGTGTGTTTCTGATGGACAGTGGCCTTCAGCGCTTCCCTTGAACTATAATTGTCTTCTTCACGTCTGACCGGGAATCCAGCTCTGCTCATCCATCACAGTGTAACAGCGACAGAGAAGACGGATGCTTTTCTCTTCCCATAAAAACACACCCTCGAGTCAGTGCCGTACTCGGAGGAGAGGGTACATTCAGTGAAAGCAGAGGCTGCTCTCCTTCCTGTGTGAGAATGCCGTTCTCGTGCGCTCTGGCTTGTCCTGAACACAGGCATCGTGTGACTCGGCTAATTCCCACGTGACTGTCCTCTCCCAACACTCAGGTTCATCCTCACAGGTTTTGAAAAAGGATAGAAGTTTGTAGTTTAGAAAACATTACTGAAGGAACTTTTACTAAGTCATACAATTTTGGAGTGATATTGTAGAAGCAACATCTCCCTTATGTAGCTCTACACAGACAAGTTAGTGGGTTCTCCCGTATGCATGCGAGGGGCAGTGTCACCGAATACAGAGGGCGTGACTAACATGACTCCAAGTACACACACATAGACACAACGCAAATATACGGTTTCGGGCCTAGCCATGCTTTTAGAAGGTTAAGATTTAAAAGGAGGAATGGAGTAGAGCTGCTTTGTCTCCAAGATTTTAACTAGATGTGTCTGGGCCATTAATTTTGTTATTTTTAGCGCTAATTAAGATGTAGCATGTGTCACCACAAACGATGGCATCGCAAACAGGCCTGTATTATAATTCCCGGAGTTGGCGAATACACTGATGCTTCTTAGCAGGCAGAACTACAGTTGCTAGAACGTGGGTGTTCATGTGGGAGAGAGCCCTGGGGATCAAGACGCACCCAGGGTGGTTCCCAGAGTTCACAAGTGGAAGAGGGAGGCAGGGGAGTGAGCAGGTGTCAGAGAAGGAAAGATAATCAAAGATTATCAGAGGGATGTGATGAGAGAGACTGAACTGTCCACCATTCGAGACTTCTGGTCTCCAGAACTAGACTACAGTAAATGACACAGGTGATACACTCATGTCAAACTGAACCACCAAGTTTGGGGTGATTTGCTCCAAACCCAAGAAAACAATGCCAGATGTCAGCCACTCTTCTCCAGTTTTCAGATTTACAGCACCCTCGCCCTCATACCTAGTAGTGTGTGGTGACTAGCCCGGCTCTTCAGTTAGCTGAAGAAAGAGGGAATGCAGAGAGTAGAAAACAATAAATGACAGCAGATGGGTGGCATCACAGATCTGACAGGAATGCTCAACATTACCAGGAAACTTATATAAATTATTAGATTCAGTTCCTCAGCAATTCTAAAAGGCAAATAAGCTGTCAACTTTTACACGCCACAAACATCTGAGATTATTTCATTATGGACTTATAAATCATCTCCGTATTTTCAATTGCATCAATAATCTGGAGGCTATATCCTTAAACATAACAGGGGAAATGATAACTGTGTTTATTAGCTATATCATAATTAACATATTTACTGCCAATGGTTTCTCCTTCGATAAGAAGCAAAGCAAGGGAGTCTCTGACTTCCAGATACCCTCATGCTCTGAGTGTTCTGAGATAGAGCTTGAATTCTGTTTCCTAGTAAGATGACTGGATTAAGCCTTTAGCACATCTGGATGTTGGTCATTCCCATACCAAAGAAACAGGAGCCTGTTCCTAAATGCTCAATAGAACAAGTCACTCAATACAGAAAACATCATGAAACCATAAAGCAGAAGCACCAAGGCCTACTGAGCAAGCCGACTTCTTTGCTGCACGAGTGTGTAAAGCAAAGCCAGACCCACAGACGGTCCTCAAGAGAAGACGAGTGTGCCTAAGACTGACCTAATGCAGGCGAAGCTGCAGTGATCAGCAAAAAGCCAAGACATAACAACAAAGACTTTCCCTAAAAAAGTGGGGTAGCTAACCATATTTTATTGGCAGATTTTACACGGGGGATTTAGAACAACTGTTCCTATGTTTATGGGTACACAGACTACAACAACTGGTGAGGAAATAAAATAAAAATTTAACAGAAACAAATTCAAACCAAAACCAGCAGATGAGGTTTACAGTAGAAAATCACATATATTTGCAGTTTTGCTCCAAAGACACAGTGTCTTGTTATCTAACATTGTACAATCTTGCTTTCCTTATTTCAGAAGGAGAAATGACACACTGTTCAAAATATGACATATCTGTACTTCCTAAAAAATGTAACACATGGGGCCCTCCCTGGTGGCGCATTGAGTGGGTTAAGCACCACACTATGAAGCAAACTACAGCCACTGCAGCACAAGTTCGATCCCTGCTGCCGGCCAGGGAGAGGATCCACATGGCGTAGCAGACCTCTCCTGCCTTGCCCTCTGCTGTCCGTGGTAGTGTGTTTCAGTCAGTCTGCCTGTTCTGCTCCCCACTCTCTGTGGTGAATCCTCTCACCTCCTGCGACTGTGGCCTGTACCCCAGCTCTTGTGTGCATAAATAAATTAAAAAAAAAAACCTTTAAAATGTAACACATGGGGTCCTCCCTGGTGCCACAGTGGGATGAGCGCTGCATTGTGAAGCATCCGCGGCACAGCAGTGCAAATTTGATCCCCGGCCAGGGAGGGACCCACAGGGTGCAGCAGACCTCTCCTGCCTTCCCGCTGCTCCCCTCAGCAGTGTGTTTCGGTCAATCTGCCTGTTCTGCTCCCCGCTCTGTCTCTGGGGACTCCTCTCACCTCCCATGCCTTGGCCTGTACCCCAGCTATTGTGTGCATAAATAAAAAAATCTTTTTTAAAAAAAAAAAAACAACATAACTTATGGTGTAGGGTGCTATTCAACAGTGTGGTATCATCAGTTCTCACTCTAGTTGGCCTTTTCAATTCCAACATATTATTAATATTATTGCATTGCACCATTTATAGAAGATAAATATTTTCTTCCCTTTATGCTTCTTAATTATTCCACACATACTTCCAGCCTCATGAAAAGACTTGATATTACTGTGTGTGAAGAACTGTGTTACTCTTTAGGCTAACGTACAAAGTTATAAGGGGGTTAATTGCAGGTGCCAATGGAACTTGGTAGCTGATTGGTTTTTTATGAAATGTCTAAGTTGTGTTATGTTATTTTCACAATATTATTCCATTTGATTTTTGTCACTTTAAAATGTCTCTAGAAGCACTGCACTATAGTCGGAGAGACAATAATTTCCTATTTATTTTTTTTTTAAATTGCAAACTTCAAGAAGTCTTACCTATTTCCAAATAATAAAGGGGAATAATATTATTTACATATTACATGCCATCCTACTGTTTTATGTTTTAGGACACTTAGTATGAAAAGATAACACGAATGTAACTGAAATAATAACGACAGCTTATAAACCTGCTTCAAGGACGCAGGCTCGCGAGAGCACCGCGCGGACACCGCTGGCCAGCCCCACGCAGGCCGGAGCCAGGGCTTCCGGGACGCCGGGCTCTCTGGAGGATGCCTGAAGTTAACAAGCAACTTCCCGGGCCTGACGGCCAGAGCCAGAGCGGCCCGATGCTTTCTTTGGTGTCCTGTCCTTCCACGTACCGAGGCCAGCTTGCTCGACCGTGCGTCTCCATAGGCTCGTGTGTGTGAACACTCGTCTCCAATCTCTGGTTATACGTGAGAAGCCTGGACAGATAATCGTGGTATTTATTTAACAGGAATAGCAGACCCAGTCCAGGTGCCAGGGAAGTAGAACCAGTTCATTAGCATTAACAAAATGACATTTTATTTGTTTAAATAGGAGCTTGAAAAGACCAGAGACAAACCTGGCTGTTATCAATTTTAAAAGTAATTAAATGTGGTAGCATATACACTTTACTGTGTACATAAAGAAAAATACTTTTAATTGGATTTTAAATCCCTATGAAAGATGACAGGGAAATCATAGCAGTGATACGGGAAATAAGGTAAGAGAGGCAATAATGTGATCAATGTAATATAAATGTGTTTTCAACATAAGTGGAAGTGAAACGTATGACAATAGGAGAGAGTCTGAAGCAGAAATAAGTTTACTTTAGGTTTTTTTAATAGGAGTAGACTAGAAAGATACTTAGAGACGAAGTTTGGCATTTATAAAACTATAGTCAAGACTCAGTTAACATAAGCAAGCACCTGAAAGCATCAGTAAATGATAAATCAAAAACATAAACAGAGTAAGACAAAAAGACAATTACTGTAAAAGAGAGTAAAAAAAGAGAAATGGATGAACATGGGTGAGACCAAGAGGTAAATAGTAACATGGTGGGTTTAACCCTAGTAATATCACATACCATTCATGAGGAAAGACTAAAGAACCCAAGTAAAAACCTGTAAAACCTGTGTGTGTTGACATGGACATAAAACAAGACCAAAGACAAATGATTCTGCAGAGGTCCCACACAACACAATGAGAAAAGACTCATCGTTCTGGACCCCGCTTATGCCTGCTATTCCTTAACATTGCCATGTAGGGAGGTGACTCAGCCCTCTAGTAATATGACCCAAGGACGCATGTCAGCATTCTGTGTGGACTGCATGCAGAGCACTGCCTCGCCTGCCCTGCCCTCACTCTTCACCCTTACCGCTAAGTTCCAATACGGCAAAGCCAATCTTTGAAAATGTTAGACCGTTTCACACAGTCCCAGCTTTGATCTGTCTTGGTTCTTCCCACTGAAGCCAAGTGTCACAGACAGTAATCCCTACCTGTCTGGCTCTGGCCCACTCCCACACCCACGTCAAGGGCTCTCTCCGGGGCTTTAAAAGGCTGTAATAAGCTCCCTTCAGCTCTTCAGACACCAAATTGGATCTGCACTGAAGCTCCAGCCCCAGCTCTCTCGTCTGTCTAGAACCTCTCACCTGCTTCTTGCATTCAGACCCGCGCTGTGGCCTCCGCGGCAGGTGTAAGTCTCTCCTGAGCACCCCTCCCTGACCCTCTCCGTGCCCACCTGCGGAACTCCCCGGAGCACCTACTCCCCTCACGTAAGTACTCGGCTTCCGTCACTGCACAACCCGCTGCATATATGCACAAGGGGAGGAGGAACTCGGGTGCTCCTTGACGCAGGATGAACAAAGGCTGCGAGAGACATACGTGGGCACAGACATGCCTACTGACACTTTAATGAGACAGTCAGTGGGGCGGGGACTGAAACGACCACCGTCCACAGCGGTGCTGAATCACTTACTCATGTAATTTGAAGCACTGCAAAACTGTGATTATCCCTTTGCTTATACTTCAGATGGAATATAAAACTACTGAAGATTAAGACGAGATTTACCCCTGTAAAAGACAGAAACACCTTCATGATTTGAAGTAGACAGGAATTTCTTATACAGGACACGGAAAGCACTAAATGGGATGTGTGCATGTACTACATACATGTGTGTATGCATGTATGCATGTGCATGTGTGTATCGTAGGTAAACGCAGATCTGCATCACATATATGAGATATATGTAGCTCACATTAAGAAATAATGAACCTATATTTCAGAGAAAGGGGCACTAAGGCTTAGGGTGAAGGGAGGTAAAGTACATTTTTACATGACAAAATATTTTGTCTAGAAATTGTAAATAGCTGATACAAATAAAAGTCATAGAAATTAATTCATGAAAGGCAGAAAACTCAGTAGAAAAGTAAGTATAAACTTGAACCGTCATTTTGGAGCTACTGATTGACAGTAATCACGCAGAGACCCTCATACTCATGAGACGGGGAGTTTCATATAAGAACCCAATCTACGGGGGCCCTCCCTGGTGAAACAGGGGTTGAGAGCTTGTTTGGAGGTTCTAGCAGGGAGCGCAGCTACTCTATACCCTCGACCGAAGACCGGTCCGTCTCTATTCGGGGAAGGCCGTCCTCTTCGACCGAGCGCGCAGCTTCGGGAGGGACGCACATGGAGCGGTGAGGGAGGAAGGGGACATCCGCCCAGCCAGCCAGGTCAGCCGAATCAACCCTGGCGATCAATGGGGTGACAGATGTCGCAGCCAGATCGCCCTCACATCCTGAAACGGGTTGAGCGCTGCACTGTGAAGCATCCTTAGCCATTGCAGCGCGATTTCGATCCCCGGCCAGGGAGGGACCCACATGGCACAGCAGACCTCTCCTGGCTCCCACTGCTCCCCTCAGCAGTGTGTTTCAGTGGATCTGCCTGTTCTGTTCCCCACTCTGCTTCTGGTGAGTCTTCTTACGCCCCACCTTCTGGCCTGCACCCCAGTCCTTGTGTGCACAAATAACTAAATTTAAAAAAATAGCCACAATCTACACTACACATTCTGGGAAACAGTTAAATGGAAAAACAAAAACAAGATGAATATAACAAGTTTTACAAGGATGTGAAATCAATTCCACAGTCACACACTCTGGATGATATATAAATTGTTTCAATCATTTTTGAAAACTCCCTGCCAGTTTTCTACTGGAATTGAACAAATGCATTACCTGACCCATCACTTCCATGTCTAGATACACACTCAGAGGTTATGTACCCATATGTTCCCCAAGAGTTCTGAATAAAAATGGATAGTGCACCATTATGTGAAGGCACTGAGAATGATAAATCACCAGATCCCCATTTTTTGAATATTGATAAAAACATTTAGCATATTATTAAAATTGAATACTGTGTGGAAGTAAAAAATATTCAATTGCAACCAGTCACAGACGAGCCTCACAAATGGAATATTCACACGCCACACACAAGAGCACCGACTGCTATTTACAAAGTTCAAAGATAATTAAATGATTCCAGGGTGCTCCTCACAGGAGATGGTTAGCTGACAAAGCTGAGTCCAAGTGGAATAAGAGGAGACAGCCATGTCCTGAAATTGGCATGATCACTTCATGAAAATTTGGTGCATTAATTTTTTTTGCATACAATAACTGGGGTGCAGGCCAGAGGTACGAGCAGTACGAGGACTCCCCAGAGACATAGTGGGGAGAACAAGCAGATCTACTGAAATCTACTGCTGAGGGGAGCTGCGGGGAGACAGGAGAGGTCTGCTGCGCCCTGGGAGTCCCTCCCTGGCCGGGGATCGAACTCAGGCCATGGTGGTGACAGCCTGAGACTTAACCCCTAGGCCCCAGGGAGGCCCCCTAAATTTGGTGCATTTCTCCAATGTCATCCAAGTTGTGCCCCACATGAACACTAACTGCAGTGGTGTGAATAATGCCACCGTACTAACAGGCTTGGCCCCTGAAGCTTTTATGTCATGACATTGTTTCTAAACACTGAATTTTCTTTCTGAGAATATATAATATAAAAATCTAGTTTAAAGTTAAAGTGCAAGAATTACAAAACAGAGAGTGATCATGAACAAGTGATCCTTCTAAATTTCTCAGTCATATCTCTTTTCACCATTATTCCTTTCAATATAGACCTGTCTTCTATAAAAATATCTGATTGTTAAAAAGAATACATGGAAACAGGTGACTCATGCCAATAAGTTTTTCTCTTTTGCACACGTGTTACTTTTTCACCTGTGCAATGGCCTTGCCGTTACAACTCTTCTATTTGTCCACTTAAATTGACATCTCAGCAGAAAATCTTGGTCTCTTGAAGTAATTTATAAATAGTAAATACTAATAAGCATATTATTAAACAGCTCAAGAATGTTTCTTATGCAACATCCCAGAAACGCAGCCGGCAGAAGACTGACTATACATAATCACGATTATTGTTCATTTGATAAACTCCATTAACAGAGGTAGAATTCATGTCACAGATTGAAAACTATTGATAAACAGCTATCAGAATATGCTAGAGTATAATAATGAGCTTTGAATTCTTTTTCCTCCATTTAATTAACTCTGACAGGAATTTGTGATAAGAGAATAATTAAGGAAAGTTGGTGATGGCCTACTCTTTTTCATTTAGTTCCAAATTAGAGTGATACCATCACCTCAGGTTAACCTCAGACAGCCACCTCAAGATTATAATTATACAGCCATCAACTGGTGGTTATCTGTCCACCTCTCTGATCATTTGATTCGGTTCCAATTATCAAAAAGGAACTGTGGAAAACAGGAGCCGCCAACTACACGGGAAAGAAAATCTCTGTATTATCTTAATAAAGGCATATTATGTCCAGAGTATTGCTGTGGCATCGAAGGGTATAATTTTCATGATGGCAGTTATCATGACTTAGAGTAGAACCTGTAGAGTTTTCTCAGCATGTTTTCTTGTGCTTTCCATGAAAACTATGTTGTGCTTTTCCTCACGCACACTAAGACGAGCCGGCGGTTATAATTGGCTCTGGTTACAGGTCAGGATGGGCAAATCTCATCGTCAGTAATTGAGAAAGTGACATTAAGGTAAAGCTGATAAAAAGAAATCACTCACTTCCAGCAGACATTAAATGAACAGGAACGTGGGCTTAAATTACATCAGTTTATTGTTTTCAATTCCTGTTTTTCCTTGAATAGTTTGTACTAGATGGATGAACAGTAGACCTTACTCGAAACTCCACTGCCAAGTCCTAGAAACTCCATTGCCAATAATGTCTCTCAGTTGTCAGCATGGTCAGTTTTCTTCCATGGTGCTGTCATTTTTTAAAAAAATGTGATTGCTTTATGTATTCTGTTTTACATCATCATTCAGTTTTGTACAACGTTTGCTTTCTCCCCTCAGGTGCAGTCCCCATAAGCGTCCCACCACCAAGCCACCGTGACCATCGGCAGAGTCTTCTCTGCTCTCCCCTCCCCGCCACAGTGTCTCTGAATGAGAGTGGACTGCTAGTTTTGCTGGGTATTTTTGGTTATTATTTTTCTTCCCTGATCCCTTACTTGGTTCCCCAATATTCCTCCTATAAGTGAACCCATCCAATATTTTTCTTTTTCCTTCTGACTTATTTCGCTGAGCATCACCCCTTCAAGCCCCATCCATGTTTCTGCAAATGGCATGAGTTTATCTTTTTTGATGGCTGACTAGGATTCCACTGTGTAGAGAGACCACATCTTCTTCATCCGGTCATCTGTTTTGGGGCATTTGGGTTGTTTCCTTGTCTTACCTACTATGAACAGTGCTGCAGTGAACACAGGGGTGCAGGTGTCCTTTTGAGTTCATGTTTTCGTGCCCTCTGAGTAGATCCCTAGATCACGGTGTTGCCACTTCACTGGTAAAAGTTAACTGCATTTGAATTTTCCTCTCACGGTTTGATCCTCACAGCCCGACATCAGTACTGATATTAACTCAGGTTTGTCTTTTTCCTACAGAGAGCAGGCAGCGTCGCACTCAGCTCTGGGGGTGTTCTGTAGGCATCAGGGTTTGCCCTTGACACAACTGCTTCAATCTCAGCATGACGAAAGCTCCAGAGCGACCCCAGAGAGTGACATGTGGGATGACCGTGACTTCTGACACGGGCCCGCTGGGGCTGCCCCCATTGAGTTGTGCAGGCCGAGAAAGTTTTATTTTCAGGCACTTTGTGTAGAGAGGATGAGACTAATCACAGAGGAGATGATTTCATTGTTGCTTATTCCTGGATCACATTACACTCTTTATCTGAGCTGAGCCCCCTACACACACAGGGCAAATACCAATTGTGACCTACATGACCCAGAGGGAAGGATTAGGATGTCACATACAAACGTCACATGGGCTGTGAGCAGGACATGTGCCGGCCTATGTTAGCTCGTGCTCAACGGGCAGTCCCAGCTTCTGGGGACCGGGGTGAGAATGCACATCCTGAAGGTTCTGAGGCTAATAGTGAGATAAATATCTCAGCAAGCAATTCTGACATTGTGTATTTTTTTCTTTAATTCATGAATTTTCCCTCCAGTTTCATAGCCGCTATTAGTAGAGACACACAATAACGAAACAGCAACGCGCCTTCTCTTAAAAAACACAACAAAAATAGTATCCAGAAGCTGTCTCTATACAGGGCCAGTAGTAAGCGCGGCCCCACAGCGATCTGCAAAACCGTGCGCAGGTCTGGGCTTCACTCTGCTGTGTTCACAAACTTAGCGCCGTCGAGTCAGAGCTGGCTGTGGCTGGAATGTACTGACTCTTCTCTGGAGCTCTGTTTGCCCAGAGCTAAAGCCCAGTGAGATGGAGCGATGCAATGCACCTGAAATCCTCACTCTGACTGCAGTATATTTTGTAATAAACATCTGCACTTCCTGTTCCTCTCCATCCCACCCCAGACTCCAAATGTAACCTCCCATCAGTGTTTGTTTATTTAGAGTCCGTAGCTCAGGTTTCAGTGGGGAAGGTAAAAAGAAATAGTGAAATTGCCTGAGAATGAATTTTGCTTTCTACAACACTGTGGAAATGTCAAAAGCAATCGAAATTAGCCTAAAATACCCTGAGCCTCAATCCAGACTTATTTTGTAAAATCAACCCCAACGCATGGTAGCTATACCTTATGGCAGGCAACAACCCAGCCTGGAGAGAGAATCTGTCGATTTAAAGTTCAAATTTCTTCTAACGACTGCATTCTCATCAACTGTTAGTAAGACCTAGTTCATGTGCCCTATAGGGCTTTTGCAAGAATAAAATTTGATAAAATGTTAGTAATTGTTTTTAAATACAAAGGGCGTTAATTTATAGAGTCATGTTTACCTTTAGCCACCACGTATGTATTTGCTTACCTTGCTGTCATGGTACTGTTGGGGGCCATTTCAAATAATCAGCCATATTTAACACTCTATAAGCTATTTCTTAAAGATGTTTTTACGGCTGTGTGCTTGGGAAAAACAGGTGTCAGCGGGAAGTTTTCCTACAGAATAATAAAGTCTTATGACTTTTTTCTCATTGACAGAGAAGTTAAAGCCCTGTGATAATGATAGGTTCAGATATTATAATTTGACTTACAATAGATAATAAAAAATAAGTACCATAATGTGCTACGTGAGTTGAAGATAAAAACCCCATCATTGCTGAAGAGGAATCTTGGAGGAATCCAGGGAATGTGCAGCTCTTATGGACACAGGTTTAGGGGAAACTAGTCTTCAACCCGAGGCGTCCCTCATAGCCTGGAGAGTTTCTTGCGTGCAGCAGACTCTAAACACCGCTCAGCAACCAACTCTCTGAATGTGAATATAAAGGAAACCGTCACTCAGGGTCGTGGTCAGTAGAGAGTGCTGGCCTCGCACGAGCTGCCAGCCACGTCCCTCTGGAGAAAAGGCACGCTGACCCAGTGAGCTGAACTTGGGACCAGGATATGAGGTCAGGAGGGGCAGCAGGTGCCATACAGGCGTTTCCATTTACATTCCAAACAACATAAAAATGGACCTCTTCCTTTTTTTTAAATGACAGCTATTCTTAATACTTAATTTTGTAGAAATTTTTAGCAGAATTATCCAACATTTAGAAAAGGACCAAAGGGGCTGGATGTAATATTAGCATGTGAAGAAACAGCCCTAGCAGTTCATTTCCTCTCGTTCTGGGAGGCAGGGTTCTGAGCCGAGCAAAGGCTAGCAGTGTCGCAGGGTAAATCTGTGTGACATTTGTGCCCACGCGTTGGTGACACCGATAGCCAAGAAGTCTTGAATTGCAGTTCATAGCCAAACTGAGCACCGAGATACGACATAGGGCCTGGAGACCTTGGCGAGCAAGTACTGGGGGAAGCAGCATCATTCTCTTCTCTCTGCGTCTGGCCCTGCTTCGTCCTCCTCCAGTGATGAGCCTCACATTGGGCTGCGTCACTGCTGTCCGTCAGAGAATGCTCCGAAGGCTCAGTCACGGTGATGACCGCGGAGTAGGGGACAGACGAGAAGGGAGGGGCCTGGGTTGCAGCTTCCGGCTTGGGTTTTCCTGTGGCTCTTCTCAAGTCCAGCTTAGCTGCAAGACTTGGAGTGCAGTGGAAGGATTTTAAGCAACTGCAGCTACCATTTCCAGCCAGGCTACTATGTAGCAGGCACCGTGTGCACACAGCTTGGAAGGCCCTCAACTGGCCATATGTAAATTGCAAATGCTCAATTTCAATTTCTAATAGAGAACGGAGCTTTGAAAACCTTGACAAACTGCTCACGATTATACAAATATTGCGTAGGTTGGAACTGGAACTTGAACTGTCTTAGCTCTTACACTGGATAGCTTCTCGTGGAATCTTGCTCGGTGGATCATAGCAGGGGAACAATTTTCTTGGAACAACTGTGCATTTTTCTGATGCTTTCCCTATTTCAGATCTGTCACAGCAGACTCCACAAGCCCAGGTGCTACCTCGGAGAGGGGGGTCTGAGTCCAGAGTCAGCACTGACCTCTGGCTATTACTGTGGCACTAATCTTTGGGCAAATGACCAGGAAAAGGTAAAACTCTCCGCAGAGAGCTTGCGCTCGGCTTCTAAAGTAACTTTTATTGAGTCGGCAGTGACTACAAGAGCTAAGTGACTGTCTGATGTAGGCGACACTGCACTGGCCCACCGCTAAGTAAGCGTGGTCATGAGAAAGCATCATTTCTGCTCTGGGGTACGGTCCCGTCGTTTGCAAAGTTACTAAGAGCGAGAAGGTGCCTTTGGGGACTGTTCAGCGACTTCCGCGCTGCGACTACAGCCCATGGGGCACCACCACCACCTCTCCTTCCAGTCCTTGGCAGAGGGCGCTAAGTTTCATTATCTTTTATTCTAATTTTCTGGGAATACAGGGTGAGAACAGGAACTTGCTTTGATTTGTCTAGAAAGAAATGAGAAAATTGGTGGATTCCATCGGAGTAACGCAACGCACTTCTGAACGACAAAATCCCTGGATGAAATTCTCCCATTTCAATTTCCAGGTTCTTTAGGAAATACAACTGCCAGCCCAAGAGCTGGAGGACAAACGCTCAAGAACGGCAGCGCCGGGAAAGTGTGTGACCTCAAAATTCATGCCTAGCCCAGCGCTTTCCTACCATCTCGATAAAAGTCAAGATAAAATATGTCAATATCTGGGAATGCGAAAAATTATTTTTACCCAGGAAAAAATAGCTCAAACGAAAATAAGTGTACAGAGATGGGGGACTGTGATCCCAGGGAAGACCCCGGAACCACACCCAACAGGCCGAGCACTTTTCTGAGACCAGATTTAAAAGTCGGGAATGAAAACTTGAGAAAAGAAGTGAAGTTTGTGTTAACTACCGGCATTTTTAGAAAAATGGCGCGCTTCTATGGAAACCTCCTGGAAGGCTGCAGTCTAGGGACAGACAAGGCCATGTGGCGTTCACATAACCGACCTGATCCCGAGAGGGAGGCGCGCCCAGGGGAAGAGTGCAGGAGAAGCGTCTCTCAGGAGCAGGACATCTACTGCGCGCGGCTGGCCGGGGAGGAGCCGCCCGGGGACTGGAGAGGAGAAGTGGCTGCAGCAATTAGCTAGGCGGCTTCTATGGAAGCCCAAGGCCTGCAGCACTAGAACCTGAAGTTTGCAATTCAGGAGTCTGCGAGGTGAGAAAGGGGCGCCTCAGAGCAGCATTCCTGAGCCAAGGCGGGCCCGCTTCCCTGTGTTCGGGCCCCAAGCCAGGACCCCTCTTTGGGCACCCCGGGGACACCGCCGCACCCCTCAGAAGTCACCACGCCACGACCCGACCTGAAACAGCAGTTGACTCCAAACGGCTGAACCGAAAACTATTCGCATCAGCGGTTCTCCCCCTCTGGGGCAGCAAGAAGCTCACTGTCAGCCCCCAGCCAGGAGCTCCGCCCGCCCGACGCTCTCTCTGCTTCAGAGACCCGCAGTCAGCGCGCCAGCTGCTGAGGCCGCACAGCGGCTCTGGATTCTGTGGGCGCGTCCCAGAGACAGAGTGTCCCGAGTGGCCCCACACCGACCACAACACTCACTCACGCACATGCAGAGCGCGCCGAAGGGACCGAAGGGCGGCCAGGAGCGACGCCCGACGCCCGACCCGCTGGGCTGGGACTCCGTTTTCACCCCAAGCGCTGCAAAAATAACTTGGCGGCAGAGTGGAGGGCGCCGGACAGATAACAGGGATGACTTGGGTGCCTTGGCGGCGTGCTGGGGCCGCCTCCGGCTGAAGGGGAGCCCCGCACCCTGTGCCCCCGCGCAGGGCCGACGGCAGTGTCACCTCCGTAACAAGCAATCACGTGGTCACAGGTGGGCCATACTTTTTAAAATCAATTTTATGTTTTATTTACTCTTTATTGCGACAACACTGGTGGACGACCTCACGACTCAGAGGTTTTGCAAGGCGTTTTATGTCTCCAGTAAAGCTACTTTTGCCAGGAAGGGTTATCCATTTAAACGCAACCGGCGCCTCCTGGCGCATTCAACAACCCACCCCGAGTCACTGCCCTTTCACCTCTCAGATCTGACGCCACCGTTCTCCTCAGACCACCACAACTGCAAAACAAACATCATCTGAGGAACCCGAGTAGAGGGATGTGCCACCGCAAGAAGATCATCCCCGGCTGGGATATGATTCCGTCATTTGTGAAATAACAGTATCACCTACACATCAGCTGACAACTTTTTATCATGAATTTCACAGGTTGGTTTAATTTTAGAAACGAATATTCTTCTGCGTTACACTTTTCCCCTCTCTCGTTTTCCATTCGTTCACCCCCTAGCTCCTGATGGCACGCGGGGCCGACTCCCACGGGGCTGGCGCAGGGCCACAGAGGCGCGCGTCCCCGGAGGCTCTGGCGCGCCGCGAGTGCGCCTCTTCCGCGGACCAACGTCCGTCAGTCCTTCTGGGGAGGCAGCGCGCACAGCCAGCAGCACACACACAAACAACATAATCTTTTCAAACTTCAGAAACCGGAAGTGCATCCATCAGTGACAGTTGTTAGGCGCTCTTATAACAGGGGATTTCATAAAGTCCACGGGTGCCGCTTTGAAGCTGCCGTGCTTCGGCCTCCACCGCCCTCCCACCACGGAGCTGGGGACCCGGGGCTGGGAGTCCAAAGCTGACCTCCCTGGCTGGCTGCCCGCTCCTGTCACCCCTGCCCCGGGGAGGTCAGAGGGGGCCAGTGGACTTGAGAAGGGAAAACAGAACTTCCTGTCCCCTGGCACCTGCTTCGGCTTCTGAAGGCCCCCGAAGAGCGGCTGTGCCCCCAGCGCCAGGGGTGGCTTGGGCCAGGCGGTCTGCAGCTGCCGGACCCGGGTCAGCGCCTCCCACGTGCCCGCATCACCCAGAGCCCCAGCCCCACACCCTCGCTCCGCCGGGTTTTTGCTGAATCTGACTTTTGCCTGCCAGGGAGGGGCTGTTTCAGGGGCCTGGGCCCTGCCCTGCTCCAGGTTTCTTTTTTGGCCCCTCGCCTGTGGAGTGGCCCTTTCTCTCTGACACCCGCTGCTCCGCTCGGCAGCCAATACTGTGTCTGCGGCTTCTCAGTAAGTCCTGTCTGGCAAACGCTGCCTGTGGCCCGTGCTTTCCCGCAGCAGTCGCCTTCACTAATGGCGACCTCCCAGGTGACCTTCCTACCCCACCCTGCTGTCTTCACGGTAACTCAGAGGCCCTCGATAGACACATCGGCGCGGATATTCTTGTTCCGCTACCAAGGGCTCTGTTTCTTTAAATGCTAAAATCTAGAGAGTTAAAAGTCAGAAAGTTTTGCTTGTGATTTGGAGATGCAATTTGAAGGGATGATCACCCCTTAGAATTCTAACGATAAAACATGGTCTCTAGTATGTGAGGACTTTAAAACATGACCCCTGTCTAGAGGCTCAGGCTGATATGGCTGTACTTGAGAACCTAGTGTTGTTAATGAGTGAAAGTTCATTCCTTCAAGCAAACCAAAGACAGTGACTCTGTCCTCTATACTTTGGGGGGACACTGAGGCGTGTTTAGAAAGAGGAGACCTACTGTTGGCACTGCCTGCTTAATACCTGCTCAGTTAACAAGCCCAGGAAAGATCATGCAGTAGCAGGGAATCCTGAAGGGCCAGCAGCATAAGCACCGCTCTTAGAAAAGTCTAAAAGGGGAAAAAACAAAATGAACACCTTTCAGATCGAATGTTCACGCAAAGGTTTTGGTAGGAGTATTTTTTAAGCAATAGGGTCAGGGGTACGGCATCTTCTAACAAACAAGAAATCCACAGAATTTGTACTGCTTTTCAAGGAATGTGCAAATGAGCAAACACAAAAATGCACACAGCTGGATTTTCACATTATCGGAAGACGACGCAAGATCCTAACTGTGAGCTCGCTCTTCGTGGTCACACTCTTGGGGCTTCACCTTACGCCATGCACACACGATGCATATGAAGAAGCATGCAGAGTTGCCTCAGATGCGAACAACCCCAACGCCCACCAGCAGTGGAGGGAATAAGGAAATTGCGTTATATCAACACAATGAAGGCCTATTCAGAAAGCCACATAGGGCATGATCTCATTCATGCAAATCCTTAAAACATGGCGAAAGTGACAGACAGACAGACAGATGGCAGATAGATTCCATTAAGAACACTCCCCCAGGGGAAGGAAGGCATGAGGATTGCTCAACAGTTTCAGTTTATATTTTTTATGCTCTGGTTCGAGTTAGCCATTATCGGCGCTGGTCATGCTTCACAGCTATTTCTCATACAGCCCTAGTGCCAGTCCTGTAAAACAGCAACTTACCAATGTCACAAGCGGGCAAGGAAAGCCCAGAAGGTGTTAATAAAGTCACTAACTCAAAGCTTGGTTCGGGGCTCTACGAGGACGATTTCAGAGCGCTTGCTCTGAACCATTTTTAAATATTTTAAGCTTTTCCCAACAATTCTAGCATTTCCCCCGACTTCTCTGACTAGAGCACTCTTCCTTATGAAACGCAACCCCTCTTAGTAGCTCACATTTGGCAAATCCTGGCTGTTGACCACGAACGCCCATCAACTCAATGAGTTATATTTGCAACGGTGGACACTGCTGGCTTGGGGGAAGGAAGGAGCCTCTGAACAGTGTCACCTGCCTGCCTTCAGTTGCTTGGTTGGGCGGATCAGCTCGTGGGCATGGAGAGGTGACTTCTGCTGAGACAGGTGGCGGGTCAGGTGACGGCTCAGGAGAGACAGACTCAGCGTCCCCACAGCTCACCTCCTGTGCTGTGCTGGCTTTTAGGGAGAGCACGCACAGAGGAAGACGTCCTTAAGCCAAGCTCACTGCAGACAGCAGTGAGAGAAAGCAAAGGTGCAGCCAGGGAACCTTACAGGGGTGTTTATGATGCCTTGCTAAATATGTAAAACTTCATGTAAATAAGTCTAACTAGAATTCAGCCTGATATGGGTATATGTCTCATTCTCACACACACTCTTTTAGAGTAATGTGAAAAAAACTAAGTGTTTCTTAGCTTTGGGTTTGTCCTCAAGAAATACCGCTTCTTTGTTAAAAATGTCATTACTTGATAGTAGAACTCGTGCCAATCCCTAAGGGATGTCTTTCGCACATACTTCATGATGCTTTCTTCCCTCTGTGGTGTAGCACTTGCTGTTTTATAGAGAAGCCATAAAGATAACAGAAGGCAGAGAAGGGGTGTTCACCTGCTTATGGATCAGGGTCAGGTGAGCCTGAAATGCCCATCTAAAGAGCCGCGTGTTCACGACACCGTTCCCAGCGTCCCCTTATTAACACGAAGCGCTGAGCGCGAAGTCGGTCGTCTTAGAGGCACTTTGTCTTTGCCCGTCCATCGCAGAGCCAGTGGCTGCCGCTGTGAGCGTGTGTGCTGGGTGCAGGGGCTTCCCCGAGGGAGGAAGGAGCCTGAACAATAGAATTTCTCACACGCCATTTCCTTCATCGATGTATTTTTTCCACTTTGAAAGACAACTATGTTTCATCTTAACACAGGCATGGGGGCTTCAAATAAGGAATACATAATCAGACTTCAAAAGAATTGTAGGAAGAAGCCTAGCAGAATGTCAGATATAGACTTATATAAAAAGCAGAGGATAGCGTTTTAAGAACTTGAGAAGAGAATTAATTCTATTTTAAGTTGTTTTCTCCTTGCTCCTTTGTGATTTTTTTCCCTCGGTCCTTGAGGTTTTAAATCAGAGTGCGTATTCTGTTAATCAATAAAACCCACAAGGGAATAAATACTATCCTGCACGCGATGCTGCCTGAGTGTAGCTCCTTCTCCTGCGAGACTGATGCAAGCGATATGTTAAACTTTTAATGAGCACGTTAACTTTAAGGAGAGCAAGAGGATCTCCGAGCATTTACTCCTACAATTCCTGTGCTGTCCTCGGGCAGCATGAACACTGCGTGCAGGAACAGAGGAGGAAGGGGCGAGTCTGGGAGAAGACACCGCGTGCAGATCGCAAAGGCATCACTGATGTTCACAAAGGGTCCATGATACAAGGTCGTGACCCTGGGGAGAATCACGGAGGACAGTGGCTGATGGGCTCCCCCCACTGGCGGCCCCGTGAGGAGCGAAGGTTGAGGGGAGCAGCGAGAGGCGCTCACCCCTCCTCTCCCTGCTCAGGCACAATGTCACGTTCGCATCTCCTGTCATCCTCCACCTCACACCTGTGGCAGGAATCCAGAAGCAGAATAACGCAGGGGAAAGCCAGAATGTTTAACTTAGGTCGACCATTTGAGTGCAGTTAGGATGGCGGTGTGTAAGACCTCATCGAACAGGCCCGTCAGGAATCTGTGTGAGCACATTGCCTGGTTGTCCGTGGCCTCGGTTAAGTGTAGATGTCCAGGAGAATCATCTTTACAGTAACATATTTGGATCAAATTATTTTAGACTTCAAATACAGAAATCTGTATCACTGGAAATATGATTTAGGCTATCAGCCTCAAAGCTTTTATGCAATTATTGCTTTTAAATCATCAAAACTTTGAGAGACACCACAGCTGTGTGCCAGATCTCCTGAGAACCGGGGTTCTGGACTCACAGATATACCAGAGTTTTTTGGATGTATATGTGTTCTTTTAGTACATTTAATCATACTAATGATGTCGAAGAATGTGTAATCCAGTGATCACGATTAATTATTTAAGTTGACTTGAGATGGCAAGTACGTTGTCAGCATAAATGCATAGGTACTTCCCAAGAGCTACGCTAAGGAGACACAGGTAACCATGTAATGCCTATGTTGACCTGAAGCGGATTGCATGAACTATGTTGTGCTGCAGCTATATTATAAAGATTGCATCTGACGAGGAGGCTACTTATTCCATTGACCGTAGAGTCAGATCATACTTAAGCTGTGACAAGCAAAAATGGACTCGAGATGAGGAAGCAAGAGAAAGCAAAGTCTTAAACTCTTCATTCGCTACATAAAAGCTCACAGTTTTGACCACCTCATGATAATTTATAAATTAGAACTGTGATAAGTTGATACTGCTCATTTCCTGAATGCTGAGCAGATGAAAGGAATGATTCCTACGGCAGCTGGCCAGCGTATCATTCTCCCAATGGACACGAGGACGCGTAGACCTTGCACCCCAAGCCTCGGGGCACAGAGCCACCGGCGGGCGCAACCTGGAGCGCCATCCTGGCCCCAAGGTCCGCATGCGCGGCGGTGGTGCGCGTCACTGTCCGATGACACGCTGGCTTCTCCGAGTCTGACGCGCAGGCCGTGGGCGCCCCAGGTGGTGGCGGAGCAAGCTGCACCCACCCTGAAGAACTGCAGCTGCAGCTCCTCCAAGTTTCAAATGATGCGCAGGCTGCGGTCCCATGAGGAGCACTGGCTGGCTGCAGGGGGGTGCTTCGAGTATTTTTAATTTAGCTCTTTAGCAAACAGTGGTGCCTCAACCCCAGAGCCTGGTACTGCCCCAACCCCCCACACACCACTTTCTCAGCTGGGGCTAATCCAGAAGACTGGAAAGGATTTAACTAGCGGCAGAGAAAGGCGAAGCCTGTGACAAGAATAAACCGGGTTTTGAGGAAAAGCGGAGCGAGGCCTGGCTGCACTGCATGTGGGGTGGGGGAGGGGGGTGGGAAGCAAGCAGGAGTGGCCACCTCAGGGGGCTGGACACGCGGGGGGCACCTGGGCCCCATACGTGGGAGACGCTGACATTCTGTGGCGGCCGTGGGCTCTTCCTGTGTGTTCAAACGGGAGAAATAAATCGATTCCCATCTGGGCTTTTCCTGAAACATGGGTCTGGACCCGGAGACAGCTGGACACGGCATAAAAGGGCTTAGGACCGGTGCTCAGGACCACACGGCCGAGTGCAGCAGCAGGCTGAAGTGCGGGTGACGGATTCCATAACTTGAATCATTTAGAAGCGTTTTTGATTAAATAACCGCACTATATATAGCTGCCCACACCGCAGGCCCATCAGACGCGTGAGTTATGAAGATGAACTTTCCGTGGAGTTTAATTAAACTTCTTTTCTACCTTTATAACCTGTGGCGTGATACTAATTAGCAGCCACGAGGGGCCGTGGGGAGGCAGATGCCCATCATCCTCTCGCAGGCCGCAGATGCCCCACGTGGGGTCTTCTCCACCACGAATGTGGTTTCCAAGGAGACCCCCGCGGGCTCCACGCCCGTCCGCAGCACCAGCTGTTTGTCCCACGGGTTTCTCTGAGGACCTGGCCTGAGGAACATCGGCTGGGGAACCCAGGCTTCCTAAGCAGACGCGCCCCGGTTCCTTTAGGGCCCTTCCCGCCCCGCAGGACCAGCCACGGTGGGAACACAAGTCACGCCCAGCCCGAAGCGTCTGTGCCGCTGTGGGAAGCCACCGCTGCGTGTGGGAGCTTCTGGGTTCTTCGGACATCGCGAGTCCCGTGAGTGTCTTTCCAAATGCACCTGCCCTCGTGGAGAAATGATGATTGATGCTCACGTCTCTATTCATCCATCGTTGTTTCTTCCAGCGAAACACTCATAAAGCTGAAGAAGAACCTGTAAGGGCTGGGGAATGAGGTGAAGCGCTGAGACCCGCCTTCTGTATTCTGACCTTTGTCTGTTGCTCTGTGTTTCGTCAGACGAATGTTACCCGAAGGCTGGGGCAGCGCGCAGATTCTCCAAAGAGTGTCGCGCTTGGTGTGACTGTCAAGTCCCTCCGTGGACGTTCAGTCCCGATGCCAACAGCTCAGTCGTTCTGGAAGCGAAGTGATGCGCCAGCACGGGTCATGGCAGGTGGCCCCTCGAGAGGACGCCAGCCGCCCCGCGCCGCCTCGGCGACACTGGCGAGGAGGTTCAGCCAAATGGCGCAGAGGTTCAGCCAAATGGCGCAGAAAGCGCCTGTTCGGTGTTTTTCAAGTTCTGCCAGGGCTGAAAGACGTGGTCAGCTGTAACAATGAGCGCTTACTTTTGAGGCTTTCACTTTGTTCTGTAGAGCAAGGGCTTTGCGTGGGAGCTTTGGCTTTCGACACACGCCCTCAGCAGCTATTCCCGAGGTCCTCGGGACTCCGATGCCTGGCAGCCCTCTTCCCGGCCTCCTGCCCTGCTCAACGTGGCTTCTCTGTAAACAGTGTGCCTTCTCTTCTCCTAAGAGCAACTGACGCCTATAAACTTCTTTCCTATTATGAATTCTTAATCCATCCTTTCATTGTGCAGCATTTCCCTATGACTTTATTATTATTAATTATTAAATTTATAAAGACCCCCTTTCGAGTTTCACATTAAAAATACACTACAGTTAAAAACATAATAAAATAAACATTAAAATGGAATAAAATATTCAAAAGCTCAGCGAACGGGCATCTATACGCCCGGGTGGCGGAGCTCGTCTCCTTCAGGCGGAGAAGACGCGAGCTGGCCGGCGTTTGGGGCTCCTTGCCTTCCAAGGCGCGTGCGTCTGTTTCAGGCGTTTCTGCTTTGGTAAGCTGCCCTGTTCTTGATCATTATTGGTCATTCTGTCATTTTGAGAGATGAGTGGGAAAAAAATTCTGGACTTTAAAATAACTGGAGAGCTGGTTCCTCAAAGAAAATAACATCAGCAAATGTACTTAACAACCTTTTAATAGCTAAACTGGATGACTCTATGTCTGGCTTTGTTTGACTCCATCTAATTTAACTGATGCCTTCAGCATAATTAATCAGATAATGCACTCCAGTGAAGGCCATCATTTCATGTCTCGCTGATGGGGCTGGAGAGACTGGCTTGGAGGCCTGGGGCCTTGCTTGTCATTTTCATCACCATCCAGTTCTAGTTTTGTTTTTTTGTAATATTTGAAATGTTTTGATGCTCTTTGAATGCTCTTTAAATTGGTATCTGTCAAGTTTGAGTTGATAAGTGAGATAATGTTTGATATTTGCTCTTCTTCACCAAAAATCAAAATCGAAAAGAAAAAAAAAAATCAGAAGACTCTTGAATGTCATGAAGGGGGGAAAAAAATAAAGGTTCCTACAGATAAAAATAGCCTATCTGGTTGTCTGTTAAAAATTATACAGTTTTTTTTTTTTTTTGCAGTAGAGAACTAAAAGGCATACTGCAGAACTGTAAGGAAAAATCAGTAAATTGAGCAATGGCATTTATTTGTATAATTTGAGATGAAAATTAAAGTAGGGAGCAAAAGATTCACCAATGACACTAATTCAAAAGTCCAAAAATTAAATCACCTCTTGTGTATGTCTTGCTTACTTCTTCACCACTGTGGTAAAGTTCTCATATATTTTAACCCTCAGTTTCCATTTTTCAACATCCTTGCTAGGTCATCAGTATTTTTCCTGGACTGCTTGATAGTCTGGGACACAAAAAACTGAATTCATATACCTGTTAAAATACTGCATGGATGAATGCATCTGCAAGATTTAAGATACCTGTTATTCTCCCATCTCTTTGTTTCAAATCAGGATATTTATGTAAGACTGAGTGGAAGAGAAGAGCTACAGGTGATGAGGAGGATGAAATCTGATGGACAGAAAACCTTGCTTTGGGAAACTTATCTCCAAAGAAAGTAAAAGAATGATTGAATAATGAGTAGGGAGATATTTTAGTGTCAAGACTTAGTGTTGAAAATGTTTGTATTCTACTGTTTCTTTTTAAGACAACGGCTTCACTTTATCTATAAAAATATAAGCAGCAAGTTGTAAAGTTAAATACAAAGATAGTTGATGGGAACATGTGGCAGCTTTTCAAGCAACCAGGAACCAGTTTAGTTTTTCATTTCTTGATTTTTTATAATAAAATTATGCATGTAATAAAGGATTTATTGTTATTAATTTCTGTATGACCACTAACCTGCTTCATTTCTAGAAAAACTTTCTGAGGTGAATTTTATAAACAGACTCAGGAAGACTGAGATATCAAATAATAATAATTTCTCATTATAGCAACTTTGTGTGACGCTGTGGGAAGTCAATTACTTTATGATGCCTGAAATACTCACTTACACTTGTATTTAGGAAACAGAATCAAAGCTGTAACCCATGAGAGAAAGCAAACAAATAAAAAGATTAATGAAATTAAAGAAAATAATTCATTCAGGAGAAGTGAGGGAGGCGAATGAGGTAATGAAGGAAAAGGAGATGAAACAATTTCTGGATATGGTGGTAGTTTTTCTTCTTTAATTTTTCTGTGTCTCTGGCAAGAATACTTGACTGGGCTTTTTAAAATTGCCTAACAATTTTTGGTCTTATTTTAAAATTACTAAGAAATTTAATTTCTTTTACCCATTCTTCTTGTGTTTTAGATTTGTTCCTCATTTCTTGTTTCCTTCTGCCTCCTCATACCTCAGAGGTGTATGATAAAGAAACATCATGCTGACTTTCCCCATTCTCAGAAAAAAAGTTAATCCCGATGTGCTGCTTTAACTTTCCCAGACCACATAATTAATCTCTCTCTCTCTTTTTTTCTCTCTCTCTCTCCTGTAGCAAAAGCAGATGCTATATTCTTGATACAATCCACAGTCTCCATGGCTTCTCTGTTATTATCAAGGATTTTAACCTGAATTGTCTCCTGTTAATGTGGGCAAACAGTCACCAGGTGTTTCTCTCACTTTCCCTCTCAGGTAGTCATGCCCACTGAAGAATATTACTGGAGCAATACTTATCATCACTGTCTTTTGAAACACAAAGTATTTCTCTTCCACCGGATCTTCTTTACAACCATGGAGATTATTTCAGCTCAAATCCCTCCATGGGATTCTATATGATTCTGAAGAAAATTCAAATTCGTTATAATACACCCTTACAAATAAGGAGAGTATACAATTAGTCATCCAAATGGGAGTATTTCTAAAAATGAAAAGAGACTCTAGTATGAATACATTAGGCAAGAGGTATGAACTACGATTTTCTTAGTCAAATCTGAACACCCAGCTTCAAGGTCTTATGCAAACTGTGTTTCCAGACTATCAAACAGTGTGGGATAGTGGACCTCCTGTCCTTGTATGAATCCTGCTAATCACTATAACAGAGCCAGGCTGCCTTCCGGCTTTTACTCTGAAATTCAAGGGGCAGCCGACCAACCGCACTGCTGTTTTCTTTACCTGAAACGCAAGTCTCCAAGGTAACCACAAGAGAACTACTCTTATCGAGTTAGATCTTTTCTAAAATGTCGTCTATTACACCTGCTTTCTCTGACCCAGCTGTTTAACATGTCTGCTTGACAATACTCTCTTCTCCCTCTCGCTGCTTTATGCTTCAACCATAGCATTTATCACCATAATAATTGTAAATTATTTATTATTTTTGTCTCCCCAGTTGGAGTATAAGCTCCCGTGGAGAGATAATATTGTGTGGAGACATTTTTTTCCTAATACACTTAGTTTTATAAGGCGGTATTCACTAATCTTGAAATTCTGCATAAGCTTGTCTGGATTTTATCTCTCCCAAACAACGCGTCTCAAAATACATATGCTCAAATTCACAGGGTCTGAAAAATACTGTCAATATCTGGTTAAGTGAATATCACTTTCTTCACTACCAACTCATGCATATATTTGAGATGACACTTTTTCTATAAGCCTATTTCACAGTTTAAGGTGAGAAGATTTATTAGGGAGGATTCTTGCCAATGCAGATACTTAATCCAACATGTTGACCATAAGTAAAGTTTCCTACATAGGATTTTAAAGTGAGCAAACCCAGTAAATAGTTACTGTGATAGTTGATCTTATATCTCAAACGCTTCCCGTTGGCAGTGACTGAGGATCTGCTGAAAATAACAGGGATACTCATGTCTCCCTTCGTGCACAACTGAGAGCTGGGACTCAGGTATTTAAAAAATTTTTTGAGATTATTTATTAGGATCTTCCTCATATCTCATGTTTGTTTCGATTCCCTAGTCTAAAATCACTTAAGTGGGTAACATCAATTGTTGCTTAGGTCTTCTACAATAATTACAATAACTACTTTTTTCCTAAAGCTATCTGAAGTTGAAAATCACAGTATCAATAAAAAAACAAACAAACAAAAAAACCTGTCTTTTGCCAGGAATATACCATTTTTTCACTTCAGTGGATGGCGTTTTCTAAATCTCTTCGAATACCTTCTACTTTTAAATCTACCTCATCTCCATAAAAAAAAATTACAATAATGATCTGTCCAAAGGAAAGAACAGAAGCTATAAATATACTCAGCTATTTTTGTCTATTCACCCTTTTGGATTAAAAATAAAGTACATGCACATAAATGTAAATTGGGAAAATAAGCTTAAGAACATCACCCAAATTTTGACTTCAGGTAAAAATATTCCATGACACTTGGTAATGTAAAATTGGCCTCATTATTTCTTATCTCTCAGCTTATCTCTTCTAGAGAAATAATTACTGTACTGTGAACATAACATTTCTATATACTCATAATTAGTTATGAATATATTTCTCCATCTACATATTTTCCTAAAATCATATTATTTTGTATTGGATTACCCCACAAAGAAACAATATTTATTCTGGTCTGTGACATGTTTTAAACAGATGTATTGTGACATGCCATTGTTAATGTGTTAAATTCTTTAAAAATCAGCTCTCTCTAATGTGAAGGTTAGCAGAGATGACAATTATTTTTGGGTAAACTTCTAAAGTATCTGGTTCTCAGAGGAGTAAAATTTGTTATTTTCTAGTGTGATACACAGTTAAAGCATTTCCCATATTCCCATAGGCATTGCTCCTGCATGGTTTAATCAAAACAAACACACGAGAAGCTTCTAATACACAGTTTCGCCTGACTACTCACGCATACACTTACGCTAATCCACAAGAGCTTGTACTTTCTTCATCTCAGATGTCCTAAGACTTTCGTGACCATCAACTGGTTTTCAACACACTAACCCTCCATAGAAGCAGCAGGAACTCTGAATTCTAAAGGGCTCATTACTGCAGCCACTTGCAAAAGGCTAAAGCTGAACCTCTCGAACTCCACCCACACAACTGGAAATGGATTAAAGACTTGGGCGTGGGCCTCCCGGGGTGCAGCGGTGACGTCTCAGCACCTGACGCATCATGCGGCTGAGTGTCCAGAGCACACTTTGATGGTACCTGGAAGCCCACGGCCCCTCATCAATGGGTATTACTTTCCCGTGTATTATGGGTACAACTGTGTCCCCCCAAATCAAATGACAGCTAAAGCCCCAGTCCCAGCACTACAGAATGTGATGCTACTAGAGAGTCTTCAGGTAGGAGGAGCTAAGATGAGGCCAGCCTGGAGCAGACCCCGAGGTGGCCAGGCCCTTAGGCAGAGAGGAGGGGCGCAGACACAGAGAAAGCCACCAGGGACGGAGGGTGGGCTCAGCGTGCGGCCACGAGACAAGGCGGCCGAGGGTCACAGTCACGTGGCGACACAGGAGGATTCTCCCCGCGGACCCCGGAGGGACTTCACTCCTGGCGTCAGCCTCTGTCCGGAGTGGTTAGGCTGGGCGTTTCTTGAAGAGGTGGAGCCTGAGGCCTTCTGCCATGGAAGCACAGCTCTCTCGCTCTCTCTCTCCCCTCTCCCTCTCTCTCTGCCCCCGCCCCAACTCCCCCACTTCACCACTCCCTCTCCTCCCTCAGACACTTTTCTGTCCTGTGGAGGGTCTAAGGGCGTCCGCCTCATTGCAGCCCGCGATCAAACCCGCCTCGGGCCACCCACCGCTCGGTCCGCAGCGCGGGGCCTGCTCCAGAACACCAGGTCTCTCTTCACGTTTTCTTTCTTCTCTTCATGTCTTCATCCATCCTCTTCCTGGCTAATCTCCTCTCACCTCTGGATTTTTCTCATTTCCCAAAGTTAATCTAGCTTCATTTTCACCATTCTTGAATCAACATCCGTATGCGTTCTGCTTCCTTCACCAGCCAGGAGCACCCACACCCAGGCAGGAGTGGCCTGGGCACTTCCAGAGTGTTTATTCTGAAAGGGGCTCCTCTGTCCTGAACACTTGGCTTCTTACAGCCACTAGAAGTCAGGGCCGAGCTTACTCCATGAGCGGTAGTTTGCAGGTGCGGCCTTCATATTTTTTTCAACTGAGATGTTTAAAAATGATTTTAGTAATAAACTCTCACATTATTCAGTTTAGTTTATTTATGGCTATATTCAGAGAACTGAGAAAGTTGATTAAAATAGTTTGCCATCGTATTTGTCACTTAGACCTATAAATTTTGTAGTAGTTCAAAAATTCCTTTTGCTCAAAATTAAAACTAAACCCTTACTTCACGCTCCTTCAGGGCGGGGCAAGATGGGGGAAAGGGCGCCCTCCACAAACTCCCGGAGCCATGGTGCTCAGGTCCCGTCTCAGTAAGAGAGGGGTGCCCCAGTAAAACCCACTATCAGGACAAGATCTTAGCCTCCTGCTAACTTCTTTTCTCAGTCCATTCCTGGACTTCCTTGGCATAGGGACCCTGAAGTTCCCTCTGCTATTATGTAATAGTTTTCCTCAAATATCTAGAAAGAAGTACGCTATTCGCTTCCAAAAGCTGTCAGTTTTCTGTAAATAACTAATCAGGACCTCACTAAAGAGGAAGTGAAGCTATGGAGCACCTCTTCTCCAAGTGGATTCTGGAAAGACGAAGAAGTTTCTCTCTCTGGAGATCCTATAGCCAGAAAACATCCTAATTTCAGGGTTCCCTGCCCACATTTCCCCTTTTGCAAGGGCAGACTCCATCGCTCTGACCACGTTGTCCTGTGAGACGGGACCTGGACAAGCCACGCGCGTGTGTCAGCAGCTGGCTGTGGGGCCGGCACGGATGTGCCGTGTCTCTGGCAGGCCCCAGGCACCCTTCACAGGACAACCACATGCATACGACATCATGCAAGTGAGGACACCACGCTGCTGCTGATGGAGACAGACGACGCCCAGCTTAGAGGATGTGCAGGAACAGGGACATTCATGGTGACACGCCTGCTTCTTAGCCCCTCACCAGAGTGAGACCCCGCTGCGGTAACCACTCTCTGTCACGCGCCTCCGGCCCTGACCGGTCTTCATTTGCTGTAAGCAGATTCACAGTGCGGAGTGCGCACTGAGGCACGGCCGCGCACAGCGTGCCGTGGGTCTACGTGGTTAGACTCAGGCAGGTTTCTGGATCTAAATGACAAATACGACAGCCCAGTTATGAGGAAATATATTCAAGGCTTAAGGAGCAAATGTGTGATGTGTGGGATTCATGTCAAGCGGCTCAGACAAAAAAATCCAGAGATTTGTCCGGTAAATAGAGCAAATGTCACCGTTGGTGAAACGAGGTGTACATTTACGGGGGTCCTCCCCCCTGCAGGAGGGGAGCGCTGAGACTCCATCTTCTCTGGCCTCGAGGGGGCGAGGCAGGCGATGACAAGCCAGTCTGCAGGTGGGGAGCCAGCCGGGCTGGGAGAACTGACGTGGAAGGCCTCTGGACTCGCGGGCACGGCCGGGAGACAGCCCTGGCGTGTCTCGATGGGCAGCTGTCAGCCTCTGAGGCCATCTGCTGCACGCCCTGGAGAAGGTGACCCCCCACTCTTCATGTTGGCACAGAGAATCGTGTCGGCTGCAGCTCTCATCTCGTAGCTTTTTTCTTTTTCACAGACTTTAATTATAGCAGAAGAAAAATGTGTAGAACGTGCCTCGTATTCTCAGCTACCTGTGCGATCATTTGGGTAAAATATTTGATAATTGGAAAAACTGTCTAAAAGGAGAGATGGAATAACTAAATAGATAAACATAATTAAAATAAAGGCCTCTGGGGAGTTCTCATTCTGACTTCACAGTCAGATGATACCGGAGAAGAGAAAGTCATCACTGCAGCTTCTGGTTGGTTAAATCTAGCCACTGAGCACGGTGCTCAAGTCTGCTAATCCTGACTCCAAAGAGTTTCTTTGGTTTTGTGCAGAAATCATATATGCCGGGTAGGAGTAACACACACATGTATGTTCCAGAAAGACATGAGACTTCACATAAACATACAATATATCAGTAAATAAGCTAGGCAGGGCCCTCCCTGGTGGCGCAAGGGGTTAAGTCTCAGCACTATGAAGCCTCTGCAGCCACTGCAGCACCAGTTCCACCCCCGGCCAGAGAGGGGACTCACATGCGCCCTCTCTTGTCTCCCTGCTGCTCCCCTCAGCAGTGTGTTTCAGTGGATCTGTCTGTTTTACTCCCCACTCTATCTCTGGTGAGTCCTCTCACTCCCTCCCCCACACCTCTGGATTACACCTTATTTTTTCTATATAAAATAAATCTTAAAAAAAATAAGTGATGCAGGTAGCTCATCAGGGCGTTGGGCCCACGGGGCTGGCTGTGGCACTTGACATGAGTATTTACACTCACTGGTGCACATCATACTGCGGGGATGTTAGCACCCAGAGACCCTCACTCCGTACTGCTTTTAATTTTCCCTTTTCACAATATTTTCAAATTTATGAGTCTGTGTGAAAATGCTAAAAGATACCAAAATGTAGAATGAAGCTCAAGGAGGTGGATGTCACCATTTTAAGTTTTCAAGTGTCTTGGTATTTCCCTGACGTGTTTCTTCAGAAGTTGACGTTTCATGCTCAGGGCGCTATGAGATGGAGATGAATGACCAGGATTCCACTTTCAAGTAGCCTCAACATACTCAGCACGTCACAGTTTATGTTGTATATGTTCATTCGAGTTTGTGTGTAAATGTTATATACTGACCACATCGCCATTTCGGCATACGCTCATATATTCTGAACACTGACTATCTAGAAACGCATACTCGAGATCCAGTGTCTTCAAAATTACGAGGCAAAGCAACAACTTATTCCTGGACCATTATAAATGTTCGTATATATGTTCATCATCTTTATCTCCGCATATATGTATACACAGACAGAAAGACACGATATGGGTAGACACATATGTGTAGACACACACACAGCCATATGCTTATTTGAGAAGCAAATCTTCCAGTCTTATTTTTTATGTCACCTTCTGCTCTTGAACATGTTCGCTTCCGCAGAAGTCAAGTACCAAGCCCCAGCTACTTCAATATTGTGCAGTGTTACAGGGAAAACGAGCAAGTGTTGCATAAAGAGATACCACAGAGCCTCCTTGATGGATGGGTGGGGACACGTTGGCGCTTTGCAGCATCGTATTTGGCATCTCCCCAGGACGTCTGCGCTGGCATCTCGGTGTCACACTCCCGGAGGAACATGATCACAGGTAGAGGGGTACTTGGGGCAAGGAGCCGGCCCGAGGCACAAGGACATAACTGACAGTTCTCGGTACACGTGCACTTAGAAATGTCTAGGGCTGTAATTCTCTATATTCGATTCATCAGACAACTATAAGTTAGAGATTGACCTTACCACACCCAGCTGACTAAGGTTGATTCATTACTAATGACTTTTGAGATGTCTCTTTAATTTTGCTCGGTGGTGGTGATTTCTCTTCTATAAAGCTATTTTTTAAAATAGACTGTGGTGAATTGATTTTAACTGACCTGCCGCTGGCTGAAAAGGCAAATTTCAGGTTCTAGTTCTACATTTATTTCTCTGATGTTCTTTTTGTCTTTAAAATGAACTTGCATATTGGCAGCAAAATGGACTTAGAGTTGAGAGGAAGGTGGGGAGACAGAATGTGTTCTGTCATCTGCCACCTGTGCAATTCTGGCAAGCCAAATGATCCCCGTGCCTCAGTTTCCCCACCTGAAAACATGATCTGCTTCATAGGGATTTTCTGAGTATTATATGAGTTAATTCCTGTTAAACATTTAAAACAGTACCTCTTCCATGATAAACACCTAACAAATGCTAACAGTTCATAGCCAAACCAAATAAGGGATCAGGAACAGGATACATAACAATAATAAAAAAAACTAGCAGGCAACCATAAATCAGAGACATTCTACAAGGGATGGGGAGGAAGAGAGATCAAAACAGGGGAGGGAAGAGCACAAGGGACTGTGGGGATGTGGTGGTAGAAATTTGACGGGGACTACATCTAAAAGGAGAAAGCATACAAGCATTCAAAAATGAACAATGATGTAAAATATATATAAAATATATAAATAAAAATAAAGACAACATCGCTACACAGGACTCTTCAGGGAAGAGAAAGCAGTCTCAGATTTTAAAACAGATGCAAGTTTTAACTTAGCTTCTATCTCGGTAAACTGTTCCTGTATGTGTGCAAACAAAGATACAAACCTAAAGTTGCATTACTGACGATCCCAAAATATTGGCAAAGAAATTTCTACAATAAAAAATTGTTCCAAAGTATTGGTCACCCTACAGTTAAATAACTTACAGGTGATGGTAAGACGACAAGGGAAAGTTTACAAATGCTGTGAGCGAGAGGAAATACAGTCTGACTTCATTTAGAAAATACGTGTTTACGTAAACTCAAACAATGGACTAAGTCAACAGAGAGTCTGATAAGTGCTGTCAACGTGTTCAGTTTTGTGTCTTACTCTCACTTGTATCATCCATTACGGTGAATTTAACTTCTTCCTGCTTCCTAAAGTGGCTTCCTAAGCTCCACCCCTGTCACTCTCTCTGTGCTGCGCTTTGCTTCCTTCCTATTCAAATTCTGTCCAACATTTCCACCTCACATTCCTCACAGCGCCTCACTGACCTGCTTAAATGACAACCCTCTTTAGAATATTCTCTCTGCCTTTCAAGCTGACTCTCTCTCTTCAAATGTCACATTCTATTGCTGTTTCTATTTATAACTCTCCCTGCATCTATCTCTGCATCTATCGATCTGTCGACCTACCTGTATTTCTTCCTCCTTCCTAATTTGCTGGTTACCTCATTTACGTGGGTGCCAATTAAATTTTTTCTTTGTCCACAAGATCGCCCATAATAATGGGGTCTGCATAATGGACAACAGGGGTTGCTTACCTAGTTGACTGATGGACAAAGTAATTACAATGTGGATAGGATAAAGACCAATTTTTTGGCCAATAATTACATATTCAAGAAAATCACCCCTAAACACAAAATGGTAAAAATAGACACACGTTAAAATTTCTTATTGCCTCAAGAAAAGAGTAATGAAGGCTTGGTCTACAGGGAAAAACATTTTAAAGGCATTTTCACAGAGTGCTTCTAGCAAAACAGATTTGATCTGTGCTCCTGAGAAGTTCCCATACCCAAGAGATCAGGGACATGGAGACTTCCAGAGCGTTCTTCAAAGTCTAACATTGCCTGGAGCAGCCAAGGTAAGTTACACCAGTCATTACTGTCGTCCATAAGCGAGGTCAAGTTTTGTTATTTCTAAAATAGGTGTTCTGAGAGGTTTTAATGCAAGAGAATTTTCCCTTAGGGCAGGAGCAGTTAAGGAATATGTCTATTTGTTTACTAGATGACGTTGTATTGTATTCACTTCACCAAGAAAGCAGAGCGTGATATATGAGCCCTGGAAGTACCCTAGTGAAAATCTGAAGTGGGGACCATAAAACTAAAGCCCATGTAAATATGAACTGACAATGTTCCAACAGGCTCCAGCCCCCAGAAGTGATGGGTGTGCCGATGCGTGGGCACCAGGCTGCCCGGGAGGTACAAGCTCGGCATCTGGGCACTGAGATGACGGAGCTGAGAAAAAAATTAAGTGATAGCAAAAAGCACTCATTGAAGCGATTAAATAAATGTGCTCCTGAGGATGCAAACTCCTGGTCTCTACTCACAGATGGAAAAACAGTGAAGAGAGACTTCTAAAACATCCACATTGATGCTCATTTTAGAATGAGAACCCCCCAGTTGCAGGGTGGTGAGGGTGCATGCCAAGTTGGCGGGCGAGTGTGTGCTTATGAGCTCCCACCCACACCGGCTCCCAGCACCTCTCTTAAGGTGAAACGCTGCTGAAGCAAGTCAACTACCAGCAGGAGACCTCTACAAGGTCAAGCTAAACTTATTGGGATTTACTGCCACAGGGGAGCTCATACTCTTGACAGTATTTCTAAAAGTGAAGAAGTGAGTGGGCTATTTTAGGGCTTTTCGGTCTGAGTCCAGAAGGTTCAACCAGTCCTTTCAAGGTGGGGAATGCACTAGGCTTGGGCAAAGTCTGCGATTTGTCTTTGAACACAGTTTCGGATTGGTCTACACTGTGGAACGACCACCTTAGAGCGAGTCTTGACAAACTGCAGCTCACAAGTAGTTGGCAAGTTGCTCAAATGAACAGACACTCTCTCTGCCAAGTCCATCCAAGAGGATTTCCTGGAAGAACATAGCGAAGTTACTTTTTGGTTTCCAGTCTGAGTTTCCTCATACAAAAGTTTCCTGACACACACCACTAAGTCCTGCTGGGCTAGGTAATGTGCCTTCCTACGGCAGTCCCAGAAACATATCAATCTCCAGTCCCCTGCGTGGTCATTCTTGCCCGAGCTGCAGTGAGAGCGGGGAGGGGTCCGTTCCATTCGCACCCACGCGGCAGTGACTGCCGGGTAACCCTAATTTGGAATATGTCGTAGAATGACAGGTGGTAAACAGCATTCACAGCTCTGCGAGTTACACGTGTGAACACTGAGATGCAGGCACATGAATACTAAGAAAAGGATTGATAATCTGCTTCAAATCAGGAGCCCCGTTTCCCCAGTTCACCCAGGCAGCAGCTGCTACTCTCAGAGCAAAAAGCTGACAGAGACGGCGGCACGTGTGCAAAGAATAGCCCGAGAGCTGCTCTTCATGGCTTCTTGTTTCCTGCCCGTTGTTAGTGATACGAAGCATCTCAACCGTAAGCAGACATGTAAGATACTTTCCCTAAAATACACGAACTCGAAAGGCCAGTGTAACGCCTGTGGCTGTTCTGTTTTGAAACACTGCTCTGACTCCACAGGTGTGGTGGGTGAGAATTCTGTGAGGCTGATGACACCGTCTGTCATCCCCACCCACCTCGGAGCACCCCGTCCATGCATTTGTTCCCACTTTTTGTGTCTCCTGGAAAACTCTAGCTGAGTATCTTAAGTTGTTAAGTATTTCAGTTTTCAAATTAAGACCTGCATTTTCTGGAATTAAGTTATCTAGCGATCGCTTTTTCTGAGCTAGGAAACTACAGGTAATGTCAGCTCTGATGGATTTTATAAGTAGTGCGTTCCAGAGCAAGGCGTGTCAAAAAGTTAGTCCATTCACAGCATTCCTGTTCACAGTTCAGTTCTAGGTAAGACTGCTGGCTGCTTAGCTAAGTCACAGAGAAGTGTGGCTATTTCAGAAGAGCAGGAAACCCGTGTTGAGACCAGAAAGGGCCTGTGCCCTTAGGGAGCCCCGCTCGGAGAACTCACCTTGTGGCAGTCAGTGAGATGGACACCGCTGTGCAAGCCCCGTCTAGGCTAAGTCTGTGAGCAGCCTGACAGGCAGCTACCTCAGACGAATCTGAGCTACACCTGGCACCACCACACATCTGTGCTAATGCGATTCTAAACTTATCATCCTTCAGTCACAAAGCCTGCTATTGGACCTCCCTGGTGGCTCAGTGGGTTGAGCGCGGCACTGTGAAGCATCCACGGCACAGTAGCGCGAGTTCGATCCTTGACCAGGGAGGGACCCACAGGGTGTAGCAGACCTCTCCTGTCTCCCCGCTGCTCCCCTCAGCAGTCTGTTTCAGTGGATCTGCCTGTTCTGCTCCCCACTCTGTCCCTGGTGACTCCTCTCACCTCCAGCCACTCTGGCTCTTGTATGTATAAATAAATCTTTAATAACCAAAAACAAAGCCTCCTGGTGGAGATGTAAACCTGGTGAGTTCATCTTAAACCAGTTCTACTGCTCTGGTTCTTTTGAGTTTCTTATCAATTTTATAATATATTTCAGCATCTCCAAATGTTGCATGATTTTGACTAGAATTGACTAGGTTTTAAAGACTTAAGTGACAACTGTCCTCTTTAAAATACTGAGTCCCCAAAACTACATCCATAGCCTTTATCTCTATGAACAGCTCTCTTCATGGACGTGTGGCTGGTGGCTCATGCGCTGAACTGGAGGGCTCGCTTCTTGGTGCTACCACCGAACCATTCCCAGTTCCATGAGGCTCTTTGTGGTACTTTGTTTTCGCCTTCTCTGTGTTGTTGCCGTGTATCAACACAAAGTGAATTTTGGTGGGTTTGACTGTATCCACCTCTGGAGTGAGGTTGTGTCAAGCGTTGATAACAGAGTTTGAATCCCACAGGACCCCTCCCCTCCTACACCTCGCTGTTGCTGCTGTTGTTTATTTCAGTTGTTAGATATTAAAATCAAAATTCACTCTTTCAGAAAAAAGGTCTAGTGGACTTGGAAAGTGCACAGAATTACGTATCCACATTCCAGCACCAGACAGAAGAGTTCTTCACTCTAAAATTTATATCGGTCCATCTGTAATCAATGATTCCCCTAATGTGAAGCCTTGGCAACCACTAGCTCTTCCCCAGACCCCTCTCTTATTTTCTCCAGACTACTATAAACATATCTTAGTCTGGGTGTCAGACAACGTACGTTTACTTCCACAGTTTTAATGGCTGCCAAGTCCAAGATAAGGTGAGGGCAGACTCAGTGCTGGGTCTTATCACTATGGGCACAGGGCGGGGGGCAGGAGCCCTCTGGGGTCTCTTTATTTACAGCGCTAATCTCATTCAATAGCTCTCAGTCACCTCGGCCAACTCACCTCCCAGAGGGCCCAGCGCGTCAGTGGAGGTAGAAACGAGAACAAACATTCAGCCTGCAGAAGTGGCTTCCCAGTGGGCAAGAGTAAGTACTTCAATAAAGGATCGAGGGAAACATGTGGCTCTGTATGAGGTGAGTGAAACAGCATCTAAATTCCAACCACACAGTGATCAGAGCTGGATTTTAGAATGAAACAAGAAGCCCAGTACATTTTACGATACTATAGGAGGCTATATCCATGACCTTGTAAGAAAAGATTTCTTCAGCAACACCGAAAACAAAAATCATTAAAAAAGCCCAAAAACTTCACAGAGTACACGGCGTTCCAATTAAGAACCCCATTTCAACCAAAGACACCACTAAGATAAATGCAACTGAAAGGCCTCAGGGTCCCCAAAACTATTAAAGGAAAAACATCCCTTTTGCCCCTTCTAAGGGTTGTTCATCTGCACACAGAAAAGCAAAGAAAGCAGGCTCTCGGTGCGTTCCATCTCTCTAATTGGTGTTAAGTTCAAAGTGCAAAAGACAGAAGAAAGGACTTCAAATGACAGACTCCCAGTCACACTCCAAGAGCACCGAAAGCAGGGCTGCTGAGACCCCAAAAGCTGGCTGCTGAGACCCCAGACAGAAGGACGTGACAGAGGAGAGACGTGAAGCTCAGAATGCACCGCACAGTCCCACACACGGTCAGCTTGTGACAAGTGCCTTCCTCCTGCCCACCCGCCAGAGCCCTAAAGCAGTAGAAGCCGCCTCCCCACTGCTGCTCCTCCTCCGGCTCCACCTCACTCTTGCCTCCTTCCCAGCTGCCCACACAGAAGTCCAGGTCATGGCTTGCTGGGAATTGTAGTCCAAGGGGTCTCTCAGCTGCAAATTGCATGGAAGTGGGCCTGGAGTCCACTCAGGACCTCGGTCACTGACTTGGAGATCGTCTCTCACTATCCCTTGGGGACCATGAGAATGTCAACAATGCACAAGGAGAAACATATTTCCTGTACATGTAACTAAGATGCATATTCTGAAAATACATCAATTCCCTACAAACTGATAACAGAAAAACATGGTGAAAGAGTTTAAAAGAGGTGCCTGCCTGGACTCAGGGGTTACTGTCTCAGCACTATCAAACTATCACCAGCCACTGAGGCCTGAGTTCGATCCGTGGCCAGGGAAGGACCCACAGGGCGCAGCAGACCTCTCCTGGCTGCCCGCTGCTCCCCTCGGCAGTGTGTTTTGGTAGATCTGCCTGTTCTGCTCCCCACTCTGTCTCTGGAGAGTCTTCACAATCACGGCACCTCTGGCTTGCACCCTAGTTATTGCATGCATAAATAAAAATAGATCTTTAAAAAAGGAGTTGAAAATAAATTTCGTGAACAAGGGAATTTAAAAGACCGAGAAACATGTAAAGGAATTTTATAATCAGTAACAACGAAAATATGAACTAAAACTAAAATGCTATAACCCCCTGAAAACTCTCCTAATTAGCTACCTTTAAAAGTTTTTTTTTAAACTAATTAGCGTAGGAATGGGAAATCAAAGATAGAGTGTGAAAATATAAATTGGGCTTGATAAATTTTTAAAATTAAAAAGAAAATGCAATGTTTTACTTATTGTAACAGTTTTAGGCTCACCACAAAGTTAAGAACCAGTTACATATTACCCCACCCCCCAAAACCCACACATGGGTAGCCCCCTCGTTACTGGTACCTCGGTGTGCAGACACCCCTGAAAGTGCAAAAACAACACACAGATAGAAAAAGCCCTCTGCCTCATTAGCCCTTACCCTGACCTCAGCACAGTCAGTAACTAGGTTCAAACTCCCCGGAAAGGCTGTAAGCAGACCTTCAGCACCCCTCTTCTGGGTTTCTTTGCTGAAAGGTGAATCCTGGAGATAAGAGCCAGGTCACCCTTCCTACCCCGCCCCCCCCCCGCTCCCCATACAGTGCCAGCAAGACCAGGGCCTCCCGAGACTCAGTTATGGCCCCATGATACCCTTTCAAGAGCCCTTCCAGGAGGAGGGGTGCTCTTACTCCCAGAAGCACAGGTTGTCTGAGCAAACCCAGCTCTTGCTCTTCTGTTCATCTTACGGGTGGTGGGCAGCTGAGAGTGGGTGCTGGGCAATCGCTCTACGTGGACACACCCCCCGAAGTCCACGGTCACCAGAAGGTTCATTCACGGTGTTCATTCTAGGGCTTTGACAAACGTATGGTGTGCATCCACTACGATGGTTTCACTGTATTCCCACTACCCTAAACATCTTCTCTTGTGTTCCAGTTCACACTTTTCCTCACCCCCCACCCTGGCCAACTGCTGGTTTCTCCAGCTGCCTCCATGGTCTTGCCCCTCCACGACACCACACAGCGTGTACCCAATTCAGATCAGCTACCTGTGCTTAGTGGCATGCATACACGTCCTTCAAAGTCCCTTTGTGGCTTGCTAGCTCTTTTCCTGTAGAGCTGACTATCTGGCTACATCGCTGTTTATCCATTTACCTACAAAGAACATCGGACATCCTGGCTGCTTGGGGGTTTGGATGATTATGAACAAAACTGTGCAGATATCCATGTGCAAGTTTTCATGTGGACAGAGTTTTCAATAAATACCCAGTGATGTATTTGTCAGATCATGTGATAAAATATATGGTTCTGTAAGACACCACCACAATGTATTTGGCAGTGGCTATGCTACTTCACATTTCCAGTTGCAACAAATGAGAGTTCTGCCTCTCTCAGCCCTTAGAGTCCTCAGTTTCCCAGTAAGCTTTAATTAGCATTTCCCTGAGGACCTAAGATGTGGCTCTTCCTTTCATATCCTTGTTTATCTTCTGCATATCTTTGGCGAGATGTCTGTTAAGGTCTTCCGTTTATTTTGTAATCCATCTTCTTTTTTGCTTTTCTAGTTTTCACCAAGATTTGTATGTGTGTATGAGTTTACTGAAGTAACACTGTGTGGCAACATTTTGTATTTCAGGTGTGCTGCAGGTGCACTGCCCTGGGCAGCAGGGGGTTCCTCTGCTTGCTAGTTGAGTATTCAAAGTTCTATGTATATTTTGGATAACACACCTTTATCTTCTGCAAATATTTTCTCCCAGTTTATGGGACTAACAAGCAAAAGTCAGTTGAAATCACTTCTAAGCATAATGGAGGAGTCTGTAAATGGAGGAGGAACTGAAAGATGTGTTCGAGGAAATTTTCTTAAAATAAATTATACCCTTAACTGCATGTGAGTCTCTGCACATATTCTAAAAATTTAATACAGGCTAGGTTCTAACTCCAAATTATAAAAACAAAAAAAATTGTCCAAAATTTTTGATTTTTCATCACCCTCATAGCTAGCTATTCCAAACCTCTCCTAGGCCTACAGTATTGTACATCTCCTCAGTTACATACTGTAACTCACCCAGTTAAGCATTGTTTCTACACTCACATGAAGAACAAAGCCCGGGGTCACAGAACATTCTGTATGTACTGCGCAAGTTTCTAGTGAAAGCGAGATTCTGCTACAGCATAATTAATCCAATCTTCCCCCCCTCAGGCATCTATTCTATACATCATGTTTTATGTGGACATTGAAAGGAATTCAAATAACTAAAATTAACTCTTTTAATTTGGGGAGGTAAGGCATAAATACAGAATCATGTCCTAAGAAAACAGAGCAGAGCCAGAATCATGAAGTCAAAGAACACATGGCAAATTTCGTGATGGTGTAGGAAAGTGTCACTGCATTCAAAACAGACACAAAAGTTGTACAAATGCACATGAACAAAAGGGTAAAGAAAATGCAAATTATTATAAGAAGGGAACATTGTTTTGATTACCACACAAATGTTCATGTTTCTGCTCTTAACGTTAGTAATTAGGGATCCTATTTTATGAAAACAAACATCTCAAAACTAGTAAGGAAATACTACTTTATACTGAAAATCATGACCTAAATGATTTGAGCTCACGTATGAGCAGCAGCTGTTCTAACAAGGGCCGGAGTAAACCAGGACCCCAGAGACAGAGCTACGCCATGACCAACCGAGAACTCTGCAGTGAGACTACTCAGGAATTCTGAGGCCAGGATTTGTTCCCGCCTCTTCAGCCTGGACCTCCCACACCAAGCGCCACTAAAGCATCTGCTACCAACAATTTCCATTGCCCCCCAACTTTGCAACCCTTTTTGTCAGTCTGGCTTCTTCCTCCTGAGTCACCTCCCATTTATTCTTTCCAGAGTATTCAACTGCTGGCATATTTTATCATCTAGCATTTAAAAACATTGTAATTGTACATAGAGTTCAGCACGGTTGCTGCTAAGGCTACTTACATTGCTGTCCAATCAATTTCTAGATCTTTCTCATCCTGTAAAACTCAACTGTAAACCCCATCAATGTAGCTTCTTACGTTTCCCTCTCCTGAATCCCTGACAACCTCCATTCTACCTGCCATTTTTATGAATACCTCATACAATGGAGGGGACAAAACGGTATACACTTTGTTGTGTAGCTGGCTGATTTTACTTAGCATAATGTCCTAAACAGCCATCCCTGTTGTCAGGATTCCTTTTTAGGACACGGTGATTTCCCAGGCATGTAAAGATCAGCCTTCTGCCTACTCGTTCAGCCGAGGATGGAAACAGGTCACTTCCGCCTCTGGCCCCGGAGAGCAGAACTGCTGTGCGCGGGTATGCAGGAAACTCAAGACCCTCTTTTCCATTATTTTGATTATATCAAGAAATGGAGCTGCCGGAACAAAAACAATTCTAGCTTGCATTTTTCTGAGAAATTGCCACGCGATTTTCTCCAGTGGCTAAATTATATTGCATTCCCGCCAGCCGTGCCAGAGCATCGCTCATCCCGGGGAGACCTGAGAGGAAGCACCTGCCTGTGCCCTCTCTCCTCCCTGGCTTGACCTCCGTTCTCAGTGCGGCGACCACCTCAGTGGGGTCATGCTGTCCTCAGTCCACTGGGCTTCGGGCACTTGTCTTCAAGCTCCCGAAATGCGGAGACTCCTTTGCTTGTCTCCGTCTGTATTTTGACAAATGCTGACACATGGGTCACAGCTGTCTCTCCCCCGCTGTTGTCGCTTCTGCCCCACTCCCACGTGGTTCAGCGTCTCCCCCCCACTGGATGATGCAGGACGTCTCATCTCGATTCCAGCAAGCCTGACCTGTAAAACACACTTTCTCAACTTTCATGATAGGAGAAACAGGGAAAATCCACAGTGACCTCCTTTCCGATTTTTCTTTAAAACACCTCTTTTTTGCTTCAGCACAAATACGGCCTTCTGAACAAGAGTCTCCACACCCAGCAAAACGTCACCCCTGAGTCAGTCTGCGCCGAGTCTGCTCGCGGCGGGGCGGCCGGGCGGCCGGGCAGAACCCCGAGACTCAGCGTCAGGGGTGGGTGCGGCATGATTCTGCCTGGGCGCGTGGGGGCTGCGTCCTTGGGGGAGAACGTGCAAGAGCTTGACCTGGACTTGGCCAAGGTTCTCGAGGAGGCAGAGACAAGCTGTACGCGGAGAGGAGACGCAGCAAGGCGCTCCCCTGCTCCCGAGCGTGAACCGACAGCGCAGAGGGGGTTTAACTCAGGACCCCGATTCTTTCGCCCGGCCGAGATGGAATACTACTTCATGACTCTTTGGTGGCGGAAAGTGACACCTCTGACACTGTCCACATGTGACGAACATGTGCTCCTGGACATCACTGACAGGCGGATACAGCGGCATGCTCCAAAAGTACCAGGATGAAAGTGCAGCCTCCCGCCCGTCACCTCGGCCGCCCGCAGCATCTCTGAGCTGAGTGTGCGGGACTCTGCCGCTAAACACCTCACATACATCGCCCGAAGTACCCTCTGAACTGATGAACGCTTGCAAGCAATTCAAGGATGCTAGGGTCTCCCTGGTGGCCGAGGCAGTAAGCCTCAGCCTATCACTGTGATGGCCCGAGTTCGATCCCCGGCCAGGGAGGGACCCACAAGGCGCTGCAGACCTCTCCCGTCTCCCTGCTGCTCCCCTCAGGAGTGGGTTTCAGTGGATCTGCCTGTTGTGCTCCCGCTGTCTCTGGGGCATCCTTTCACCCACCATCTTTGGTCTCTACCCAGGTCTTCTAGGCAATAGTGAATAAAATCTTTAAAAAATATGTGCTGAAAGTGTAACAACAGATTAACAGTGCTGCAGTCCATACTGGACCACTCTACACAAGTAATAAAACTGGGAAAGCTATCGCTTGTGAAAACACAAGTCCTGGAAAAACAAAAACTCCACCTTAAACTTTAAGAAAGGAAAAGTTAAGAAAAACAAGAGAAAAATTTTTGATAAAATGAAATTGAAGAGTGAAGACACGATAAAAGGTCACGGATTTTTTTGTATAGAATCTTTAAGTATGACATCCTCAAAGCAAGAGAACAGAGAAAATCAAGTACAAAAAAAAATGTAAGCCTTCTGAAAACTGGAGTATTCTGAAATGGCCACTAAAACAGTCAATAAATATTAGAGGAAAATACTGTAATGATAAAAAGGCCCAGTAATTGGGGCAGAGAATAGATGAAATGTGATTGTAAAGTATTAAAAATATTTGTAGCTGGGAAATATACATAGAAAGCTCATTATCACACCTCTCTAATCTTGGCTGTGTCAAGATTTTCCATAATAATCCATTCCTTAAGTCACTATGAGTTCAAACAGTTCTTATAGAACTTTCCATGTGATATGACACCTGTCAAATTCAAATACCTACTGTGGAATTACGGGTCAGACGCGGGGAAAGGTGAGGTGTGTGGGGATACGTACAATAATCCTTGACTCAAAAGGCTTCTTCACGTGCAACAGCCACCACCGTGGACGCCCGTCCCTCCTCCCCAAGAGTCAGGAAGGACGCACGTTGGCCGTGCTGGGTGAGAGGCTTGGTTCTGACTGACTCGTCCTTGTGTGCTTGTTGTACTTCACGTGTCTCAGCACACACTTGCAGTTTTGGAACGACCTTTGCTCTTTCCAGAACCCACAAGTATTCAACACACACAGCGGCCCCTAATGCTTCCGCTTTCTTCTGCCGTGTCTTGTGTATGAACCTGAAACGTTTCATTCCAGATGACCCCTACTGGTTTCCCAGCCAGAGAACCGCAGCGCCCCACATGTGAGCGGGGGGCCAAGCTTTCCGAGCGGAGGACCCCACAGGAGACACGAGAGCACTCTGATCCTGCCCCGCCAGCTGGCAGAGCCGTCATAAAGATCTGACATAAATTATGAATGGCTCCCCATCCATTCCCCAAAACATCTTTCAAATGATAAAACAAAGCTGTACTCTGGAAGCAAACGCTAATAAAGGATGCTAATAAAGATAACCCGGGCCTCTTAGGTCCATGGTTAAATCCAAAGTGAAATTAAGTGCCATCATCTGAGTTGCTTAGTTTAAATCAATAGTTCTTTCATGTCTGCACGTCTCTTTAGGAAGAGGGTCTTCCCCGGGGGACTGCACAGACAGGGGTCTGAGTGAGGCTGGGCCGCGTGCTGGTTAAGAACATGTGCCCCTGAACTGGGCGAACCCTTCCTTTCACTTTCAGGAGCCAGATAGCCTTGGGAAATTAATTGCTCCCATCTTACTCTCCTGCCTGAGGCTGAACAGACCGGATGATACAGCGCGTGGTGGATTTTAGTAACGGCTCTCTGTGGAGAGCTCCACGCGACATCTGCATTTGCCAACATTTAGGGGCATCTGATTCCCCCTTTTGAGGCTAAAAGAACAATTAAAATATGTTTTTGACTGCAGGGGAATAGATGTGTATCTGTTAGATAATACTAGCTGCTCTCCCAAACAATGGCACCCGCTGGAGATGGTTAAAACATACAGGTGTTGCATCTGCCCTCGTAAAGTCCAAAGAGGTGTTCGTACCTAAGCACGGCTCTTTTCTAAGAGGCAGCTCGGGCCCAGCTGCTTCTCTCTACTCACTGCCCCCCCCACCATGGTTCTGGCAGTGGCCTCAGGTGTCCGTGTCCAGGCAGAAGAGAAGAGAGTGTGCAGGTGTAACCACCTCAGCCAAATGGGGCATTTTTATTCACCACCATTTATGAAAAGTGGTGCAGGTCCCTTGAAGGACTGGGGAGTAAGGCCTCTGCCAGCTGCCAAAAGGCCTGTTGTTTGGGAGGGTAAAACTAAGCAAAGGACAGAAACTGACTCTCGCTGGTGACCAAAATGTAGCACGTCCACTTGTTGATACTGGACGGTGAATGCTGTGACTCGTCTAATACCACGGTGCGATGGGAGCGCCACAGAAACTAATAAGGTTACATTAATCAGCTTAAGTGACTTTCCCTGAAGGGTCAAGTAGAAATCGCTTGGGCATAAAACAAAAGACTAATGAACTCGGTTCTCAGTCGCTGTGCCTGAGAGATCCCGGTGTCTGGACCTGGGGTGACCGTTTTCACCTCCCATCAGTAATTGGGTCCTTTCTAACCAAAATTAGTTCAAATGACCGAAACTCACCTTCAGCTCGATTCTTTTCAAAACTATGCGACGTCACAAAAGGACGACGGTGACATTTCTGGTTCCCCGGGGTCTGTGTCTCCTCCCGTGTCGGCATCAACTGTAAGTGTGCCCTTTTCATGCAGCATGGAAAGCACACCAGGGAGCTGGTACTTGCTTAAAACATCGTCTTTTCCCTCTTTGAGACTGTCCTGTGTCTTTTCTGCTTACACGGGAGGTACTTCTTTCTTGGACTGATGTTTGCCTATGGGTGTTTGCCAATATTTCCCTGTTATTCAAAATTTCACGCTACTGTTATCAAATCTTACATTCCCAGTGGGCATTGTGTACTGAAGAGCTGAACATTTGTACTTTTACGTAAGTCATATATGGTAACATATTAAGGAATATTTAGTAGTACAATTCTTAGCAGTAAGTGGTCTACAGCGTGATGTAATTCAGATAAGTTTTTTATAACGTTATCACTAGCATATACTGCATTTTTATTGTAATAATGAAACCTGATGCTTGAAAGTATTTTTGATGTTTATGTTACTTGTGATAAGATCACAGACTTGATGTTCTTTCAAAATACATGTAAGCAGTTTTTTAAATTATTGTTGATTTTATTTATTTTTCTTTTTTTAATTAAAATATTTTAAAATTTACATATACTTGCCATTAATTGTAATCCCCATGTATTCCCCATCACCATCTCACCAGTGCACCATC
>JAGFMF010011614.1:11747123-11861297 GCA_019455555.1 Galemys pyrenaicus | reverse complement strand
AATAAACAGGATAACAAATGAAAGAGGACAAATCACAACAGACACAGCAGAAATCGAAAGAATAATTAGAGACTACTATGAAAAGCTATATGCAAACAAGTTCAACAAACTAGAAGAAATGGACAAATTTCTGCAACTTTACAATCACCCAAAGTTAGATAAAGAAGATATAGACTTTTTAAACAGCCCAATTACAAGTAGTGAAATTGAAATGGTCATCAAAGCCCTTCCCAAAAATAAAAGTCCAGGTCCAGACGGCTTTACAAATGAATTCTACAAAACATTCAAAGCAGACAGTCTTATCGCCATAATTTTGGCCGGAGATATAGTGACTTTCTGTGAATCGGTCTTTATAAACATCTAACCAGAGAAGAATAACTCTTATGTACATACTTACATTCAGAGGGAAAGCACCTTTTTTAAGGTTTCAGTTTCTGTGCTTTAATAAAGGTGGCTATACAGGAATTTCTTCATGGATTAGATTCCGATTGATGAATGCAGCTAGAACTGTTCTTACAGAACTTCTACCATTTGCTACCCTGTCAACCACAGGCAAGATACTCTGGTTTTCAGGGGGAGGGAGATATTTTTATCAGAGAAACTTTCTTCTTTGGGAACAGCAGACAATACGTCAGTCTTCCTCTTTCTCGTGCAGTCTCCTCGCCTAGCCTGGGGAAGCTGCTCTCGCTCCCATTCCAGCGTGCATGCAGAGGGGAGCATGGGCTCGTGTGCAATACAAGGGCAACCATTATTTATAAGTGGAGTAGAGGCACTGATCATCAAAACAAACATCTTCAAGCATGACCTCACCCGATTATCTACCCATGCATTTCCACATGTGCGGGAGACACGCCTGCATGGCACTGAACGGTTGTTCTGTGGAGTCGGGTGAGTTAATACCACGACGGCTGATGTTGTATTTGAGGTGAGCCCATGCAGGTAAGACAGGGCATGGCGAGTAGTGGATGTGGGGTGCAGGAACTCCCCCTGCCTGTGTGTGCACTGCAATGCGCTTGCATCAGTCAGGACTCTGCCGAAATAAAAAAGTTTATTGATGGTCTTGATGTTCTACTTTGCTTTTAATGCTCCTGTAACTCGGTAGACACATGCAGGATGTTAACTCCTGATTTTGTGTGAGTTAGTGATTTTATAGCTCGACAATTCCACATACATGGACACGGCACACTGAAAGACAATGCAAACTACGAATGCAGACTCCTTCAGGCTTCAGCACCTGCTTTCGATGGTGGCAGACCAGGCTCATTTTATCCATGAAACTCTTCCTCCTTTTGCTCCCTGTTATTCTATTCATATGCCTGTGAGGCAGCTTGTAAACATCATTACTTTTACCACCAAGAAAATTTGGCTTGATCTTCTAATTTTTAAAATTGTTCCCGGTGAGTCTTATGTACCCAGTTCCTATTTTCTAGGAAGATCTTGATTAAGTTGACTTTGGGGTTCTTTTGTAACTGTCCCACTTCTATTTATTCCATGTTTCTGATTTGTCACCATGTTCTGTGTCTCTTTCCTTTGAAATGTCTCTTGCTTCTCACCTTTCATGGCTTCCTTCCTTCATCATCTGGTGAAGAACCTGATCACTGCGCCGCCATATGAGACAAAACTCCCCAAGTCTCTCCTTCCTTCATCTGTCCTCTTTAGTTACCTGGCATGTTTCTGCACCATGGATATTTCCAAAGTCAGTTTTCACAACAGCCACTGGTTTTTCAAGAAACTAGAATCCTTCCATATTGCTTCTACAAGTCCCAAGGGCCCCGTGTGTATTTCAAAGCCTGGATTCCTTTCATTTCCAAATAGCCTTCTCCCTCCCACATTACCGCAGCCACATGCATCCCAACAAGTGAAGCTCTGCAGCCATACATAGGGCCCATGGCAGAAGGAGCTTACCCCTGCTCTGATTTCTGTCCTGCGTAGGCCTCATCACATTATTTCCCATGCTCCTTTGTGGCCGGGCAGGCAAAAGAAGCTAGTTCTCCAAAGCAATCAGCGTGATCCGACTCACTGAAGGTCTGGACCAGGCGCCTCACAGCAGCTCTCTCCCCTGAGCTGACGCCGGGTCTGCCCAGCGCCGCAGGGTGCCCGGCAGCGGCACGGGAGTGTCGGAAACAGACACCCAGGAGCTTCCGCTGACAGCTGTAAGAGTGCGCAGAGTGGCAGACACTGAGAGCGGGAAAGCCACTGCTTTCTGATGTGGGTGAGGCCACCAGCAAGGTTTCCCGACCCCCGGGGCGCGAGTCCCCCGCGGCTCCTACCGGCCTTATGGCGCTCGTAGTCTTAGACCGACCCTTCTCTGCGTTTCTCCACTGCGGCCAGAGCTTGAGGGTGTCTGTGCTTTAGCGCAGACAAAACATTCTCTCGGTGTTACTTCCTTTCTCTCTCCGCCTCTCCTATTCCGTTTTTACACACACACACACCCCTCTACAGGGAGAGGACTCCAGAGCTGCTCTCAGCATGTGGGCGGCGGGCGTGGCAGCCGAGCAGTGCGCCAGAGAGGAAAGCCAAAGCCGGCAGCGCCCTGGGGTGCCTGCGCTCAGCGTGCAGAGAGCGCCCGGGCTGCGGAGCTGGGCGCGAACCCTCAGGCAGAGCCTGCTCCTCTCGGCTGGGGGAAGCAGACCTGTGATCCAGGGGTGCCAGGGCGTCTGGGGTTTACCTGCGCGCCGAGGAGGGAGGTGGAGGTGGAGGTGGCTGGGAGGGCGTGGGGACCGGGCAAGCAGCCTCAGTCCTCAGCTGAGGGGAGAGAAGTTCACAGGCGGGGTCGCCTCCAGCCCACTGCGCCCGGCCCAGCCCTGCATGCCCCACCCCACGCACCACCCCGATAAGACAGGCGAGTCAGCAGTTATTTTCAGGTTCCTTTTCTTTCTCCGACGAATGAAGCCAGAAACACGTTCGCCTACCGCGTGCTCATCAGTGCTTCCTCAATAATGCCCCGGGCGTTTTTTCAATATAAAAATATTTCGCCTAGTTGTCTGACCTCCAAGAGAGTCACGGCTGAGCGAGGAAGAGTGTGGATTAAAGAAAGGAGTGGGGGGCCTGGTGGCCTCAGGGCTGAGTCTCGGGCTCTCATGTTATCACTGCTACCGCCTAAGTTCGATCCCGGCCAGGGAGGGGCCCACAGGGCGCAGCAGACCCTCCTGCCTCCCGCAGCCCCTCAGCAGCGTGTTTCCGTGGACCCCCTGTTCTGCTCCCCGCTCTGTCTCTGGTGAACACAACCCCTCTGGCCTACTCCCCAGTTCTATTCTATCATAAATAAGTAAACAAAGTCTTAAAAAAAAAACAATGGAAAGAAGGAAATGAGAAGGGACTGTTTGAGAGATAACGGCCTCGGCCGAGGCATGAGTGGCGGGCCGGAACCGGTGCCAACAGCGCTCGGCAGGGCGTGAGGCAGCCCCAGTGACCGCGGGCGGCGGGGCCGCCCACGCGCGGACGTGTAAGGGCCGGCACGCACATTCACCCACCGGTGCTCGTCCCTGACACGCTCCCCTCCCCGGCGCCAGGAGGCCGTGGCCTCTGCGCTCCGCCCGGCCGCCCTGCCTCGCGGCCTCCCCTGGACGGCTCTCCCGAGGGCCAGCGTCTCCTCAAACGAGGCCTCCTCCTCAGGCCTGTGCCCACCACACACTCTCCCTCCCCCTGCCCGCTTTTCCCCCCCACGCGGTGCAACTTTCATTATTCTCACTCTGGCTTCGCTGACACCAGCAGGTTCCCCCTGAAAACGCGGCTTTGCAGATCCCGCGGCCCCACGACCCGTCCCTGCGAGTGTCTGCAGCGTGTCAGGCGTTCATCATTCGCTAAGGATGGAGAGACCAAGGAAGGACTGCTTCCGGAGAGAGCAGAAAAGCACCAGCGTGGCTGGGACGGCCACTGTGCTGCACTGGCCTTGAACCTCAGGCCACAACACTCAGAACATCTATTTAGTTCGAAATGTAAAAGGAAGAAAACACGTGCTCAAAGCTCACGTCATCAATGCCTAACTTTGATTTCTTTATGATGGGCTCTCCCTGATGAAGAACGTCACATAAACTAAATTTGCCAGATTTGCTCATTATAAACTCAGGCACTGAGTTACATTTGAATTATGATAAACAGATCTTTTTGGGTTTGTTTTCTAGCATGCAAGACCTTAATAGAAAGGAACTTTCATACAATGAGTGTGCGCTAAAGACAAGAGAAAGGAAAGAATAGGTAAGTTTCCAAACCTAGCAGCCAAAGTTGCCCATCCACAGAACATTTTTAAGCAAAAGGGTGTCCCAGATACTGCAAGAGATATCCTTGCACCTATCTTTATTGCTCAGCTATTCTAAACAATTACTTCAGACACCGATTATTCTGTTTATGAAATCCCAGCCTGACTATCCTGCCTTTTACCTGGCCTCCTTATTAACACTTACACATTTATTTCTTCTGTGGAACTCATTTTTTAGCAAAATCTCTCAGTGTGCAGCTTGCATAACTAAGCAGGCTCTGGGCAGGAAAGCATCTGGGAAAAGCACAAGCGTGGCCGTTAAGGACCTCATGTGACAGTCAGGAATAGTCACAAAAGAACAAGGTAACTCAAATATTTTCCACCTGCAAAAGGTACTAAGTACCTTGCCAAACAAAAAAAAAAAAAGAAACACCCCAAAGCCTGGTTTTATTTTTAGCGCCTTTCAGGAATGAATACCCGGGACATGTAGAAAACTCAGAGTCTCCTTGAGGATATGGAACTAGAAAATGAGTTTTAAAATGATAAACAGCATTTGGTACAGATGAGAACTTTTCATTCAACGAGTGTGCACGAGAGACAAGAGAAAGGAACGAAGAGATAAACCTGTTTCCAGACCATTTTATAGCTTCAGTATTACAGGAATGTGGGCTACGGTTTACTTGCAGAATGTTCCTCATTTGCTTTGCTTTTATTTGGTTGATTTCATTTTAATTTTTTGAAAGAAGACTTAGGTTTCGAAGCACAGGAGAGGTGAACAATAATGTGAAGCAAACCGTGCAAACTTGTAATGATAAGACAGTAAGAGTGAGATGCAGCCCTGGAATGACCACTACGCACTAGAAACCATCTGTGGATGGAAAGGCAAGAACGATCTAAAAAGTGCATTCATTCAGTGGAAATGAAGCAGCTCCTCTAATGCAGGCAGGGCGGAGCTAGGCATGAGTTCAGGTGCTGCCCAATAATGGAGACAGAGGAAGGAAAAGAGCCCAGCAGCAGACTTGGAGGCTCTCCGAACAGAGTAAGGACCCACGAGAAGAGCGAGGCTGCTCCAGCGCTCAGAGTGAGCAGAGTGACAGAAACGTGCAGATGTTTGCCAACAACCTGCACGTGGGTCCTGCAGGCCCTGACTGGTGCGAGGCTTCTCGTCCGTGAAGGGCCGTCACTGAAGCATGGATGGAGCCTCCTGGCTTCCGAAGGGGGCGGTGCAGCTGAGAGCCAGAGACGCCCAAGGGGGTGGGTAAGTCTTCGAGTAGAGGGGGATACGTGGTGCTGTAAGTTAGGGTTGGGGTTAACCAAACAGGCCGCAGCAGGGGAATGTGAAGAACACGAACGAGTGTGTGAACAAGAAATGTGCAAATAACCCCATTAAAATGGGGCCTCCCTGGTGGTGTGAGGGGTTAAGTCTCAGCACCCTGAAGTGTCTGTAGCCACTGCAGCAGCAGGAGTTCGATCGCAGAGGGCACCAGGAGCGAGCTGCCCCAGGAAGACGGGCCCGGGCTGACGCTTGCCCCTCAGAGGCCCAGTGTGTCTGCTCACTCGGCATGTGACTTTCCTGCCCTTCAGAGTGGGGCCGAGGCAAACGCAGTCACCTCCTTCACTGGCAACCTGGCGGGGACACGAGGGCACGCAGGGCCCTGCGGGGCCACCGGTGACGGCACCAGGACCAGCGCAGGTGCCCATGATTGCTGCCATCACAACGGGCTTCTGTTACCTGGTTTCATGGTGTGAGACGCTTAAAGACAAGGCCCGCGTGCGGGAATGCCGACACTCCCTCCCAGACCCTAGAACACTCACGTACCTCCAACAAAAGGCAGTCAGGACTAAACGACTGATTTAGCTGAAGATGAGAATGAAATACTAAGTTCTTTATTAACTATGTGCCAGATTGTCACAGTTTTGCAAGTGGGTGATTTGAAGTATATTTAGAAAAAAATTTTAAAAAACAATTTAGGAAAAAAAATGCAACAGTAAGATATACTTTCAAAATAAACAGAATTTTAAATTTGAAAATGGAGAAAATATTTGTTAGCTGTGTTCTAGATCAAATTTCACAGCAAAGTGTTCAACATGCTATTTTTAAATGACAACTATTAATTTTATGACAAGTAGAAAAATATCATGGGCTAGTGTCATTAAAATAGAGCAGCGCTCCCTCTTTATTGTGAATATTACATTAAGCCACTTTCTGTTTTGTCTTGTGCTGACTTCGATGAAAATGTATTTTGGTGCACGCAGCATTGCCAAGCTACCAGACAAGGGCAATTAGTCTCATGTGTACTTGGGATGTGAAAGTGACATTGGATAAGGCGGGAGTAATTATTTTCCTCAAAAAGACTATGTTACAGCCGATGAGAAAATTCTGACCTTTTGGGCCTCCCTGGTGGTGCTACGGGTGAGAAATATACACTGTACAAAAATGAAAAACAATGTAATATATATATAATTAAAATTTAAAAAAGTCTCAGCACTGTGGCATCCGCAGCCACTGCAGCACGAGTTCAATCCCCAGCCAGGGAGGGACCCCCAGGGCGCAGCAGACCTCTCCTGCCTCCCGCTGCCCCCTCAGCGGTGTGTTTCAGTGGATCCGCCTAGTCTGCTCCCTACTGTCACCCCCACACCTCTGGCCTGCACCCCACTTCGTGTATGCATAAATAAATAAAAACAAATCTTTTTTAAAGAGACAAAATTCCGACTTCCTGTATCAGGCTCATATGTCCGTCTTACACTTTCACATCTGCACTTGCAGGATGGGCCTGCTCTCGCCCCTGGGCCCGGCGGCCGACAGCAGGTACGGACTTAGAGCCTCATGGTGTGGCCAAGACAGGAGAAGGATGCGGGAAGGCCAGCGCCAGCCGCCCCCTTTCCCACGCCGGGCGTCCCAGCCATGGCCACGCAGACTCAGCAGCGTCACCGCGGGTCTCGGCCCGGCCGGGGCTCAAAGCCAGCTGGGAACGGCAGGCGTGAGCGCGGCGGCCCCCACTATTCTTTTAAGTGAGCTGCAGACGAACCAGCTTCGTAACCCACGCGTGCACGTTAGCTCGTGGGCTGGAGGGGCCGCGCTCCCGACTTAAACACCAGTTTCCGGCGCTTTGAAGAACTTCACCCCTGCACAGCGCACCCGAGATAAGCCCGGAGCCCTGCCCTTAGCGCCGGGCACGCCGGGGGAGCTCCTCCCGCAGCCCCGGCCCAGGACGCTGCGGCACCTCGGGGCCCAGGGACGCAGAAGCCCAGCTGTCCCCAGGCGCTGGACTCGCTGACGCGAGGCAGGAGCCGCACCCGCTGCCCGACACGCTCTGGGGAAACGTCTCGTTCGCAAGCTTCGTAGGCCCTGTCCCCGCTCATCCGGGCCCAACATCCCAGGGCGAGGGAGGCAGAACCCACAGGAGAGGAGCGTGGGCCTTCTGGTCACTGGAGGAGGGGCTTCTGGAGGTCACTGACCCTCCGTGGGGCAATCTTTCCATCGGAGATTCAAAATTCCATGATTCGTTTCGCTGTGATAATTTGCTCCTCAAGTGGAACACACACACACACACACACACGTAGCTACACAGTTATTTTTTAAGTCTCTGCAGTGGCTGTATATTGACTTGCGTCCTTTCCCTCCTCTGCACGCAAACCCACTCACCTCTGTGCGCCGGGGCATTCATTCTTGTGTCCAGACTCACAAAAAAATTTCCTTTCTTTGATAACACCTAACTCTGAGGGGAGAAATCAAATACGGGTCTCAAAAAGTCAACACCAGCGTAAGGAAAGAAGTACTTACTAGCTAAATCAATGAAGCCTCTCTGGTGACTTTCTCACGAGTGGACTTTCTCGTCCAGGAGACTCGCAGCTGTTTCTTCTACTGGACTGGACTGTGTCGTGTCCACCAAGCTTCCCTCTGTCTCTCTCTATGTAGGCGCCCCTGACTTACCACACCGTCTGCGATGCAGAAACACAGGGTCCCGCCTCCAGGTGTCACAGGTAAAACCCCTGCTGTGAGCCTGGGGACGTCGGCGCCGCGGGCCCGCCTCTCGCTGTGACACGGCTGCTGCTGCCCCGGCTGCGTCATCTCCTGCGCCTCCACTCAGCAAAACTGGACGCAGCTGCAAGTCTCTCCTTGTCGTCAGTAACAACCTGGACTCTATAAGAGCATCTCTCACAAGGTCACAGGAGGTTAAATGTGATCCTGTGGGCGAAGAAGGGTCTGCAACCTGCGAATCATTTAAAATTGCTAGCCAGGTCACGCTGCTGCGTACACGTGCGAACACCCGCATCGCCCTTAAGAATGTGGCCCCCTCGCTGGCGCCATTGCTCAGTCATTCGCTGGTCAATGAGGTACGATGTTATGTGCCTGAGAGAAGCGACTGCATTTCCATATGCTGAAACAAAATCACCTTTCTCTCACGTCTAGAGCACAGTTCCCATGAAAAGGGGACTCACGAGTTACGAAGTCGGGATGGCCCCGCTGGGATCGTTTCACTTGCTTTAACCACACGGACGCTAGAAGAAGTCTGAGTTCTATAATGGAGCCTTCCAAAACAGTTGTCTGTTAATGTGAGTCAGATGCAGCTATTTTAAAATATTAACATGGTGCAAATCTCCAGCAAACCAAACATCTGTGTTCCAGATAGATTTTTATGGTAAAACATTGATCTGTGGAACCTACAAAAATAATTCACTTAACCATCAGGGTGAAAGCAGAGATATTCCCGACCTTTAGCAGGCTGTGCAAACGGAACACTGCCTTTGTGTGCTCACACGCCTGTCTCTGTCTTACTGTCACAGGGCAGCATGGGGGGGTGCCCCAAGACCCCCAAACCCGCCTGTTCTAAATGGGTTCTGCCGTCCACCACATCAAGCCAAAACATAATCTTGTGCATAAGCTCTTCGAGGGAAAGGAAGTTTAGTGTAATGAGTGTGCAATGCAGAGAAGGGGAAGAACACAGTTTCCAAATCAAGCACCCAGAGTTACCCTCCCCTCCTGGGAAAACACTCAGTCAACAGGGTTGGCTCAGAGTAAGCCCACTGAGGCTTGAAACCTTGCCACAAATCTAAGGCACCTCCTGGTGGGGAGAAGAGCAGAAGGGGCCAGACAAGTCTGGTAGGAAAAGCGCAAAATCTAGATCAAGGTGAAGGTGGGGAGGCCCCTGCCACCTCCCCGCCGCGCTCTCCCCGTGTCCGTTTCAAGCGGCTCCTTCCATGTCCCCGTCCCCCACATCCCTGGTACCAGCCCGGGGCCAAGAAGCAGCCAGCGCAGCTCCTTCTGTGTCTCTCTGCTGCATGTGCGCCCTGCAGGTCTCCCCCTCCCGCCATCCTTCCTTCCCCGCTCCTCGCCAGCTTCTCCTCCCTGCTCAGCTCCACCCTCCCTGGGGGGGGGAGGGGCAGGGAGCCTGGAGCCTCCCCTTTCCCTGGCCACCACCCTGCCGTATTACTTTGAGAGAGGACTCTTGTGAGGCGTATGCTCTCCGGGTACCCCCAAGAGGGCATATTCCCCGTTCCATCTTTTCATTCATTCCTATTCCCAGGATGAGCCATGGAAGCAAAGAGCTGCCAGGTCTACGTCAGTTTGCCTCCTACTTTTGCACGCTCTGCTTAAAGGAGATGTCCTTAGTTGACTTGCAGCGGCAGCAAACGGACTGCAGGCCCTCAGGAGGGCCGGGAGCAGATGGCCGTGTGGCGCCCGCTCCTCCCCGGACCCGCCAGCAGCCCAGCTGTCCCGGCTGCCCCGGGGCCGGCGGCGTTTACTGCGCGCGGCTGCTCCGGTGATGAATCTGCGTGCGGATAACCGTCCTCCTCCGAGAAGGCCGACCCTGCTGCCTGTCTTCTATTTCGAATGCCCAGTGCTCTACGGAGTCACAGAATACTAACAGGTTTTATTTAAAAGGTGACCGCATGGAAAAACTCACAATGTCTCAATTTCTGCTCGCTCTCGGTTTGTCCGGAGGCCTCGGCTGTGGCGTGTGGAAACGGAGGCAGCAACATAGCATCTAGAGGCTAAAAATATCCTCACACAGTCCGGCTTGCTTTTACTCTTTGGCTCTTCAAAGTCACGACTGACACACGCAGGGAGGCTTGCTTGAGGGACGAGAGCGCGACTGTCCGGAACAATGAGAGGCCAGAGAAGAAGGGCCTGGGTGGCAGTCTTTTGAGGAGCTTTCTGTGCGGTTCTGACCGCAATTGCATGAAACGCTGAGCTTTTCTCTCATCTAGAAATTAGGTATGAAGTAAAAGTGATGCAGTTGAAACACAGTATAAGCCTTAGCACTGATGATGTTTATGTTGAACGCATTTAATGCTATAAAAGTTATAGTTTTATATATAGGGCAGATTTGAACAGTGCTGTTGTAATGCAACAAATCACACACACACACACACACACGCGCGCACACACACAAACGGTACAGCACAGACACAGAGGAAGTTTGAAATAGTTGGAGATAATGGCCGGGCCCCTTATTTTTGCAACTGTGGATTCTATTAACCAGTAATTCATACACAGACAGCTTTGATTAAAATTTTCATAAATTCCCAATCTGTATACCTGGCCTGTACTGAATTTTTACTCAATTGCCTAATCAACATATTTATCCTCCTGAGATTTCATAAAATTAGCCTCATTCTATCCCCTTACTTGTTTATCCTTCCAGGAGTCTAAGAAAGAGGTCGTGATAAGGAAACACATACCTCTACAAAGACAATCTCTGTCCTTTCTGCAAGATGGACCCTTTCTTGAAACAGCATCTTCCCTCACTTATGAAACTACACTTTTTTCAAGTGGCAATTTCCATGATTAACTTAGCGCTGGGCTTTCAGGCTTCCAGCTCAGTGAAGCAGGATTCTTTTTCTTTTCATTCCTAACCACCAGCCTAGACATTTGCAAAATAAGGGCTCAGGGCACCACTTCCAGGCACAGAGCGCCTGCACCTGATGGATGGCTAAATGCGTAATAAGTAGGCCCAGACTTCTTACCTTCCTGATGCCTAATTGGCAACTATTAGCCTGTCACAATTCCGAACTTCTGAGAGTTTGAACATTTTGACAAACAAGTTGTGGAGGTCACGCACCCGCCCAGACCAGGCGCACTGCCTGCCACCCACCCGGGAACGTAGTCTCCGCGCTCAGAGCTGCCCAAGGAGGGCGGCCCCACCGGGCCGACAGGACGGATGCACGGGAAGCGCATGGACAGCAGCGAGTGAGCCCGGCGGATGCAAGCTGCAGGGTGTGAACGTGGTTGCTGCCGGCATGTCTGAGGGCTCGGTCTGCTGAGGAGACTCCCGTGGCGTCAGAAGACCCCTCCGCGCTGGCTTCCAGCGTCCTGCGCAGACCCGCACTGTGCCAGACAGCCGCACTCCCGCACATGCAGCCGAGCGCTCGCCGGGCCCCGCTCTGCACCCCCAGTCCGAGCACGCGCGCCCTGGCCCCAGCCCGCACAGCACATGGCACCCTTGCCCGAGCAGCGAGCTCGCGCCCTGCACCCACAGGCCCGGCCTGGACCAGCAGCGGGGCCGGCCCTGCGGCGGACAGACTGGGCGGCACGTCTGGGTCGTGGGGTGCCTCTCGACGGCTGGGTTGGTTTCAGTCCAGAGGGGCCACGTGCCCACGTGACTGAGCCCTGCGAACAATCGGGGCCAAAGACTACTGAGCCTCCCTGGTGTGCGATATTTTGTATTATTGTTAAAAAGATGACGTTGGCTTCTTTGCTTGAAACAGGCAGCGATGTAGGTGAACCCTTAGCAGCAGTTCCCCCCCTTAACATATTGGGGGGTTAATTTGGGTTGCTGCCGGTCACCATGGCTTATGAACTTCGAATATTAACTAATATTTTCATGTGAGTTTAGCAACATGTGAGTTACTGTGTAATATGGAGAATCAAATTATATTTTGCTGAATCATTCCAGTCAAAGGAGAACTTCGATATCTAAGACTAACAAGTGGAAAAACCCCCAAGGGGAATTATAGCTAAAGTTCATAGGAGATGAATCAATACATGTTTTTATACTAAAAGCCCTCTGAGTAGCAACTCTATTATTCCTCTAAAAGTAATAACAGTTACCTCCTCACCTTAAAATTCCAAGTGCTGTTTGGTTCATCTGTGTGACGGCTTCTCTGAGTGCAATCGATGACTTCGAATTCCCTCCACAGCATGTTTCTCTAATCTGCATTCATACTTATTTCTCAAATCGGAGCACAACATTTGTCTGAAAATGGTCTTGAAAGCCTGGACTGAAGGACCCCAGAGACGAGGTGACACTTTGACCACAAGGTGGCAGAGGACACGGGGCCACGCTGCGGACACGGAGGCCACCAGCTTCTCTTCCCCCAGGGACCAAGGACACGGATGTGGCTGCCCCGCTTGCTTCCACGCCCAGCGGGCCGATCGGAGCAGTGTAAGTGGGTGCACGGCCATCGCGCGTGCCCTGGGGGTCTTCCATGAGGATCGACCAGAGAGCATCCCCTCCCGGCTGCGCTTGAGCGCTGCCAGCTGGTTCGGGCTATCAGTGCCCCGATGCACTATGTGAACTAGTTTGAGAGTGGGCCACAGTCGTAAAACTAGACTCCCAGAGTGAGCTAAGCACGGTGCCGGAAATCCATCACACCAAGACATCTGAGTAGAACCGAACGGGAAAGGAAAGAAGTGGGGGAAGGAGGTTCCAATGGTTGGCAAGAAAAAGGTGCAGCAGACAACTCGAAAGCAGCAACTCACAGGTGTACCACCTGACAACGGTGCTCTGGCTGGTGACTGCATGTTATGCTGCGGCCTATTTTTTCCATCGTTATTAAATTGGTAGAAACTACCCTCAAAAACTCAAAAAACGAAACCCAAGTTAAAAAACCCCACATGGGGCGAGCCGCTATTTAATACATCACTATGGACCATTAAATGGACTAGATGCAGAAGACAGAACAAGACACCGTGCTCTTGTGACATCGGCTGACTTGGCAGTGCAAGTGCGTCTCTTGGTGCCCTAGTTGTACAATTAATGTGCAGAAACAAACTTTTGCTATAAGCCTCTTTTCTAGAATTCCTATTAGAGGGCATATTATGTCCTCTAATATTCAAAAATAAGGAACCAGAGGCATAGAGAGGCTGATGTCTATGGATCAGTAAATGCTAAAACAAAAATGTAACTTTGGGTTAATCGTATTTAAAAACCTATACCATTCTCAATATTACCTTTCCTATCAGAGTAACATATTTTAAATAAAGTTTGTAGGATCTAAAATGCCACGGTCCTATGGACTTTTATGACTAGAATGAGTGCCAGCTAATTCTTCTGTAACAAATTAAGGTATAGGTACCCTAACCTCTTGACTTTTGAAAATGATTCTTTGTCCATTCTCTCATTTGGTTTCCTTGATAGGTATTAGTATTAATTTCACAACTAAATTTAAGTTGTCTTACTCAAGTGTGGTTAACATACCTTAAAAATGCTACTTTTTCATCTAAGTTCATTTTCAAAAACTGATTTAAATAAAATTTCAAAGAATTTTATGGCAATTATAGGCTGGCAGTCTTCTCACAGGGACAGGTAAGGAGAATGAAGCCTGACAACTAGCTCACACACTAATACAGAACATTCCCAAATGCAGAAGCAAGAGTTGAACCCAAACCTCCCTCAGTCTTTGCCGAAAAGCCACCGTCAGACGGAATGTGACGTTTTATTTGCAAGGAGCAGCATAGGATGTGATACTAAAGGAAAATAAGCCCAAAACGTGAACAGGGACAGGTGCACATGCAATGCAGCTGCTCCCCACGGTGACTTAGAAGCTGCTGGTGCATACCCAGGGGGCCGCATCTGATGAGACATCTCTACCAACTATCCCTTTGCACACTCAGGAAGCAAAGCCTCCGACAGTGGGCATGTGGCAGCCTATATGGAAAGAAAGAACATTCTAAGGTATCTTGATTTTATTCAAACTAAATATAGTCTACATGCAAGGAACTGTTCCAGATATTTAGGGCAAGAACTGAAGTGTTCATTTCAGATCTTGTATTGGTAGAATATTCAAGCCTGGCAAAGTGGCAGATGCTGTGTATAAATTATAATGTGAGATATAAGGTGACAGGGTGAGGATAACAGAATACAGAGGACTTTTATTATTCTGCATACCAGGGCTGTCATCTTGGATTTGGGCCACTTCCCACGGGAGTAACTCTGACAAGTAGAGATAGAAGATGTTCCAAGAGAGGATGGGACAGCAGAACTGGAGAAAAGGCGGTGTGTCTCCCTCCTACTGCGCATGTCTGTCTGTGAATGCACCAACGGGAGGGCAGTAGGGCAAGACCACGGATTGCTTGTGATAAGGATTTAGACTTCATTCGTATCTTATGGTGGTGCGAATGACATTTGTTTATGTCTATTGAGGAACACATCCCTTATTGTACAACTGTATGATTTCATTCCGAGACCACAATGCATCTGTTAAGTCTCTCTGGCATTCTTTCTAAACTTAATAACAGCAATTCATTCACGTTTTCCTTCATGCCTATTTTATGACCGCTTAATTGTGCCTAAGTCAGTTATTCTTTGCTCACTGGGTTGTGAACTTGTTGTAGCATCTTAAATGAGTCCCACCCATTACAGAGGAGAAGGGTGATGCAAACTACAGCAAGGTGTTATGTGGTCCTCGCTGACATACAGCAATTCGTATGCCATGAAGAGACAGCTGACTTCCCCCGCTTGGTGAGTTCTGTCTCAAAGAAGCATCAGCATTCGCTCAATCAGTATTAAGGTTCCAGATTTTCATTTACAAGTATTGTTCCAACTCCACTGAAAATTATGCTACGAGAAAAAAAACAAGACAAAACACTGATGTATCTGAGTACCCGTCACACCGAGCTAGACGGTCCTTGATGTGCTATCTGTATCGCTGCTACATGAAAAGTGCGAAGTCAGGGGAGATGTCCTCTGTGAATATATGTCACCTGACAAGAACTCATCGGTATAAAACACTACAAAATGCCATGTAAATAAATAAAGTAAGCAAAGTTTCAAATGGCCTGTTTTTGACCTGAGTAAGAATAGAATACTGAAACTCTGTGACCTGGTAATTTAGGCTTCAGAAACCTACAGCTGATTCCACATCCCGAAGCATCGATGTTCTCACTTCAAGACTGTATTTGACCATAAAATACCTAGAAGAAAAAGTAGGTGAAACTCTACATGACATACACCTCAGGAACATCTTGAAAGACACAGCACCAACGCAAAGATAGGAAAGGATAAACGGCTGGGACTACATCAAACTTGAAGGCTTTTGTACAGCAAAAGACACACTAACCAAAACAAGTGACACCCCACCGACTGGGAGAAAATTTTTGCACACAACACTACTGACAAGGGACTGACCACACAGATCTACATGGAGCTGACAAGACTAAACAAAAACAAAGTAAACGGTCCAGTCAAAAAATGGACAGAAGAGCTAAAAAGACATTTCTCCAAAGAGAAAAGGTGAATGGCCAACAGGCGTGTGAAAAATGCTCAACATCTCTTATCCTCAGAGAAATGCAAATCAAAACCACTATGAGATACCACCTCACACCAGTGAAACTGGCACATATCAAAAACTGAGCAACAACAAATGTTGGTGAAGATATGGAGAAAAAGGAACTCTACTGCATGGCTGGTGGGAATGCAAGCTGGTCCAACCACGACGGAAAGCTGTGTGGAGGTTCCTCAAACCACCAAAAATGGAGCTTCCATATGATCTAGCAATGTGGGAGTGGTCCTAAGAATTACCCAAAAGACATAAAAACACTAATTCAAAAGGAGACCTGCACCCCTATGTTTATTGTGGCACTTTTCACAACAGGCAAGCTATGGAAACAACCCAAATGCACCAAAATAGATGACTGGATCAAGGAGAACTGGTATATACACACCATGGAGTATTATGCAGCAATCAAAAAGGATAAACTCATGCAATTTGCAGCAACGTGGATGGAGTTAGAAGGGATAATGCTGAGTGAAATAATCCTGAAAAAAAAAAGGAAAAATATTGGATGGTTTCACTTATAGAAGGAATGTTGAGGAAATAAACAAGAGGCCAAGGAAAAACTCAATTATAATAAATTAAAAATAAAAATCAACAGACAACTATAAATCTGAGACATTCCTGAGGGGAAGACGAGGGTGAAGGAACAAATGGGTGGGAAGAGCACAAGAGACTATGGTGATGGTGCAAGGGTGAATTGGTGACGGGAATTTTATGGGGACAAGAAATATACACTGTACAAAAATGAAAAACAATGTAAACTATACGTACAATTTAAAAAAGACTGACTTTAAGTTCCAAATAGCATGTCATTCTGTCCATTGTGCTTGCCCTTCCAGCTATGAGAGGGACGCTTCTCTCCTGCTATGAGAGGAACACGCACAGCCGGGGCCACCGATGCACCGTGGCTAACGTTCTCTTTGGGTGATGGGGAGGGAGAATACTGACTCAGAGGCCACAAGACCTGCTGCTGCTGCTTCGGTCAGCTACCGCAGGACGGTTAGAGGGGGCAGGTAAAAGGTTTCTTTGTTAACAGAGGTCCTTAGCACATATGTGCTGACTGAACAGAAACTTCTCAGTAGATGTTACTCAAACTCCAAGAGCAACATACAAATAACACCGCACCCTTGCTGTGTATTTTTGGGGACCCACTACATACCATTTTCATAAAACAGGACAGAATTTCTCTCCTCAAGTCATCTTAATTCATTTATAATGAAAATAGCATATTTCTGACTCAAGTATTGCAATTATTTTTAGTGATTTAATGATTCAGGAAAAAATCTAAATTATTCTATTTCTTTTGGCTGCACACAGGTATCGACAATAATCTACGGAGTCTTAACATCACCTTCATGGGACAGTCAGCCCTCTCACTGCTTTTACTCCATCTGGCCACGCTCCACCCCAGTGAATTAACTGCATTTTGTTTTAGTCTAACCACACAGAAATATTAGGGTGAAGTGCATTTTAACACTATTCAAGCAAAACAATTCCCGTCATGAAGAAGCTACTCTCTTTGTTGTTCAGCGATGTCCCATACTTCCTACGTAGATGTCCATTCCTCATTGACCATCAACACACAGAGCCATTTCCATGAACTTTTGTTCATGTGCTGCATGGAAATCACAACCATGGAGCATGGCGAGGCTGAACTAGTTTGGTTTCCCAGCTTGGCCATCAGAAGTTAATGATGATGGTCACTTAAGAACTTATTAAAAGCAGGATGAGCCATATGTGATCACATTTCTTTAATGCTATACTTGTTTTGGCTTAGCCTCTATTCATAAGTGCATCATTAGCATTCAGAAGAAATTATAAAAAGATAATGACTAGAAAATAACCTTTTTAATGACTGCTGTTATATTTTAAAAGAATGATTCATTGGCAATAAAGCTCTGAAAGTCTACTAAATCATCTATCATCGTGAACGTGTACTTCCATATTAGCCTCTTTCGAGAAAGTGCTCCCAAGGAATAGGACTTCACCTGACAAGGAACCCAAGCTCATTACCGCCAGAGTAATCAATAACCTCTGCTAATGTGTTCAGCTGGCGACACAGATCAGATCAATAAAACCTGCCACATGCTTTTGTTTTAGGAAATGAAGCCTTTTAGTTCTTAATTAAGGGAGAGACCTCACATCCGTAATGATGTTTGCAGTGAATATTACCACAGAGGACATGGGCCTGGATCTGAGGTTTTCATTAAAAGTCTGCGTAAGGAAGGAGAACGATAACAAAAAGGTTAAAATAAGGGGGGCTTGTTTATTGCTTCCTTAGCATTTTAAAATGTAAACCCATAGAAAATCCTGTTCCCCTGAAGTCAAAAAAATGGCAGGTTCAGCTCAGAAGCATAGTGGGAGAAAGCAAAAATTACCTAGACGATAAATTTCCCCATAGCAACGATGCCAGGCAATTACTTTCTAGCAGAGATCAGAGAATCCACTCCTTGAAGGGTTTGCAGAGAAGACACAGAAGAATGGAGGGAATCAGAGAACTTTAAAGTAGGTATTGCCTGGACCCTTGGTCTAGAATTTACATAATTCAACTAATGCAATATTCTATAATGCATAGTGTTTTTTTTTTTTCAAATAAATTAGGGCATCTTCTTAATATAATGTCATCAGTTAGAGATCTCAGTGTAGGATAAAGAAACTGTTTATGGGGCTTCTTCGTGGTGCAGGGGTTAAGTCTCAGCAATGTCACTGCAAAGGCCTGAGCTCGATCCCGGCCAGGGGCTGACCCACAGGGCGCAGCAGACCTGCCCTGTCTCCCGCTGCTCCCCTCAGCAGTGTGTTTCAGTCCATCTGCCTGTTCTGCTTCCCACTCTGTGTCTGGTGAATCATCTCACTGCCCCCACCTCTGGACTACACCCCAGTTCTTCCACACTAAATAACATTAAAAAAAAAAACAACCTGTTTACAGGTTTGATTTTCCCTTAATAAATAAAAATTTGGACTAAAATGCCTGCCCTTGAGAAGCAGTAGCTTTCTGGAAGCTGAAACATAAATTATCAGCTGAGCAAAACTATTGTCTCCTTTCCCCCCAAATACTTTTATCACTACTGGTGTTGAGCATAAAACCACACATTAAACTAGGCGATGCGTGGCTGTGTTGTACAGGCAGGGGTCAGAGGTCTCGGGCCTGCTCAGTGTCGATACCTGGTCACTCTCCTTTGCCATCCCCACCTCACTAGACATCGACCCACCAGCTTGAGATCAGTCTGCTCAGGTCAGGATCATTCCAACTAGTCATCTATTCACAGGATGGGAAGTTCTGGCTCAGTCTTTGTTAACAATTGATATCAGCTTGCACGTGCTGGGGAAAGTGTTTCCTCATGAAGTTTGAACATTTGCAACTGAAAAATGTTTTCTGCTTATAAATGAGTTTAATTGTAAAACAGATTGAGAGAAGCTCTGTTGTTTTCCAACTGTGTTTTTTCCCTTCTTTGTTATAAAATTAGATCAAATTCTGCCTTTGGAAACTTCACCTTTTATCTACATAAAAGATGAGGGCAGCTGTTTCAACTGTTTTTGCGAGCTTTAAAAATGTCTCAAACCCTGACGTGCTCTGTGCATGAATCCTTCTGCTTACACTGGTATATTTTTAAATGCATTGGTCGCATACCAGTCCTGCTCCCCAATGGCTTTTGAGTCTACAGGAAGAAAACTCAAGACAAAGGGGACTCCAGGGGGTGCCGGAACCACCCAGGGGTGCCGGAACCCCTGAGAACTTCAATCCAGCAGGGAACAGCCACAGAGCTGGGTTTGCATGGCTCTGTCCGTGGGGACTGCAAACTTGGAATGGGAAAAACTGCTAAGGTGAATTTTAACTCCCTATTTGTTCACCTTTAAACAAACACGATCAGCTCCTAAGTATTTTACTCTATAACATACTCGTGTACATCTTGGCTCACAAGCAAGGGTGCTTCCTGGGTGAAGTCTGAAGCTGTCCCTACAGTGTGGCAAGAGGAAAGCAGCGAGAGGGGCGCGCCCAGACTGGTGGCTGCAGCTTGGTGGACAAGGGGACGCAGTGTGAGGTGCACCGTGGTGGACGTGAGAGGGGCCCTCTCCACGCGCAGGCAGGAGCATCTCGTACTGGCTCAATCTGAGTCACAGCGCTGTCTCAAGGTTGGCCCTGCATCTCCAGGGGCCTGGGTCACCTCACCGGCTGATCTCCTCCAACGCAGGGAGTAAGGCTGGGGCAGGGCAGGAGGAAGGGAGGACAGGCGAGCGGAGGGAGGGTTACGGATATTTTCATTAGCTTGTGAGACTATCACTGAGTGTGGTCACACAGCAGCTCAGCCAGCTTTTCTCCGTGTTTTATTACAATTTTATTCCAACAATAAACACCTGTAGCAAATTCATCAATAGCCATCTTCCATATAGCAACTCATTTAATTTTTAGAGTAAGTCTAATATGAATTACTTTTATCCTGATTTTAGCATCTTTGAAATCAGATTAGAAAACAATCGCCTCGGGCAACCAGGGAGTGGCCAGGCTGCACTCTGAACTTGGACTGTGGCTGGAGAAGGCTCTGCCCGGCATCGTTTCTCCACTTACTATTGGCCAGAACTCTGTGGTTCTTGCAGAATTGCAGGAACCTGAGAAACCTTGACTTTTTCTTTGGTCTAACTACAAGCTAAGAATGGAGGTCGACATTCCTTTGCCATTATTGGGAGAAAGCAGGTAACAGTTAAGTTCTTTAGGGAGGGTAACAAAGTCTACGTGTGAACAAAAACACTGGAGACCCACTCAATCATTCCTTGAAACCTTTTTGGTAAGTTTTCTTGTGGAAACAGTATCTGTTCATTTCTCCCCAAAGATACGCATGTGATACTTCGTGTCTTACTTCACCACAACCATATCCAAACAAGTTCCATAAGACTTCCATACTGTTGCAGATTTAAAGTACTGGTAGCAATTAAGTGAGGGGTCATAAAACACAACAGCGTATGAAGTGATGACTGGTTTACAGGCAGCTAATGAACACTCATTGCCGTTGAACAGGTAAAAGAGTTTTGCAAGGAAAGTTGAGGACATGGCAGATCAAGTCTTTGAATGTTCATTGGAAAAACACCACCTGTGCTGGTGAGGCCAGCTGAGCTGAGCCCCGCCCGCCGGTCTCTGGTCTGTTCTCTTAAAGTCACTCCTTGAACCAAGGTCACGATCCCCTCACCCACAAGTAGCAGAGCTGGACCTCAGAGCTTCGAACCACAGTCCCTGCCGATCACACAGCATGGAGGTTCACAAGGACGGGGATGGACTTTTACTGTCACAATGGACAGATGAACCAAGTTCTAAGCTATACTTTGTGTTTTAACTGTGCTTGGGTGCAAACGTCAACTAAACTTTTCACTGAATAAGAACCTATACTTAGTAGACAGTCAACGTGCTGATGTTACTGATTACCTCAGAGGCCTGAGAATAAACAGTTCCTTTGTCACACTCTGAAGGAGTCCAGCAAGCTTGAGTATTTGTTTAATAAAGAAATTATTTTGTTAGAGAAAATTATACTTCTTGCAATGTCCTTTGTTATCCCAAATAGCTTATCTTAGAAACCCTCAATCACAGAATTTTCTAATGTGAAGGTTATTTTTATGGTATAATTTGCAAATTATTTGTCTGGAATCTCAAATAAGCAAATAGGATGATTATACCCATGCAAATACTGCTGAAGTAACTGATCAAGTAATACTAGACTTATTTAATGTGCTTTGCATACTAGAATCATAGGATGAGCCAGAAGAAACTTTAAAGGGAGAGAGGTAAGCAATTATTATTCACTGAGCTGAGAATGTACACATCATTTTTATTAACAAAGTAATTAATTAGCATTTTTTACAAAAGAGACAGTAAACGGAGACTTAGACAGTGCAACTTTGCCGAGCTTAAACAGATGCAAATAAAGCGGCCAGTGACAGACGAGGCATCAAAACTAAATGTACTTAGATCCAAAGGTCACTTCCCTTTCACCTACAACTAGAATGTGTCCCTGGAAGTCTTACAAGTTCCACCTTTCATTTCACAATGAGAAAATGAGGCATGAGCGATGAAGTTCCTGAGTAAGACTTCAAAAAGCCATCCCAGGTACAGAAATGGGTCTAGTGCCTCCATATTCAGCCCCAAATGTTTTTTTTTTTTCTGTGTCTCACCATAATGTTTTCTGTAAATCTTTTTGTTTTTATGGTAGCATTTTCTTCTACTTTATAAAATGGAATAAAATGAGACTCATGAATATGTGTGAGCAGCAAGGAGAGGTCTGCATTTTATAGCTTTCCCCCTACTGGAATCTATAATTAGCATCAGAGACAATAGATCATTAAGAAATCAAGCAGTGATATTTCAAATTAATAATTTCATTTTTCTAGGTAGCAGCAAAATTCTAAGTAGTTGGTACTTGAAACCGCATGTTTCCCACATACTGTGACCATGCTAATATGAAATATATTTTTAAATTGAAGAACAAAGTTAAGAAAAGCCCTAGAAACAAAATCCAGCTACACCGTAAATCACTGATGGAATATATTTGATTGTTTTAATTTTCAAATGACCCGAAGGCAACTACTCTGCTTTTAGTATCTCTTGAAACTGGTATCACAGCAATAGAAAATTGAATTATTTTATGGCCTCATTATTTGCTAGGATTTCAGCAATCAATACCATCAGCTAGTCAATAATCCTGCCACATACTTTTGTATGTGGAAATGTATGCTTTCATCTCTTCATTAAGGCGACCTTGTCGTTCTCAGCTCACCATACACTCAGGAAGAAAAACAGAACGGAAACTTTAAAGTAGATATGCAGTAACTACATCATATTTCCCTTAGTGTGCGTGCATGTGTGTGTGTGTATATCACTTGTATATTCCAGTTCAAAACGTCATGTGAAAAAAGCTTACAAGTACATTTGAAAATTAATACTTCTACCTGATTATCTTTGCGGTAAGCATCTAGTTATAATCTTCTTACTCTAAGGCATTTAGAATCTACTTGCCCAATGAAGGATCTATTTGCCTCAACAACTATATGAAGTACACCAATCTAAACAAACCTGTTCCCTTGGAGTCTGTGTTGGAGAACCACAAACACGTGGTCATTTTTAGATGCCACTGAAGAGAATCACGCTGCACTTTATTCTCTGTAAACTGACTTCCACCATTTTTGGAATAGAACTCATCGCCCCCTGACAGTTGTGGTCACTCGGTAGTCGGGTGTGAGCGAGACATGTGTCCGGTCATTACTGCAGCGTCTGGCTTCTGCTGGGATCCAGCACACGTGCCCGTGAAGCGGCCCTAACGACAGCTCTGCCGCTGGTGCCCACAGGGAAGGCGAGCCCAGCTCAGGGGCCTGTCGGGAGGGCGGCGATCAAGGTCTCCACACATCAGGTTTCCACAGCCAACAGTCCAGCCTCTCTCTGCACTGTCCCCCAAGTTCCAAGATAGCAGGTTTCACAATTCGGTCTGCTTGAACGGACCCCGATATCAAGGTTGCACTGGACCAACAGTGAAGATTTAATACCAAGAAATTCAAAGCTAGGAAACGGCGAGGCGAATGTGGAAGAGCCAGCCACACCCGTCAGCGGTGCTCCCCACACACACGGTGGGAACGTCTGTGGTTCCAACGACCCTGGGATTTTCACGGCAACTTGCATTTCTCGCACACGTCAGCTCTCCGGCGGGCGTTCAACAGGATGAAGCAAGGTCTGAACGGGCTGGGTGTTCCTCCTGCTCAGGGGAGGAACTGGTTTGTCATCGGTGCAGCAAGGGCCAAGGCATGGTGCCCCAAGCGCCGCAGGTCCAATAGCAGGAGTCACGGGGAGGCCCGACGGTGGGCTCCGTGCCGTTGGGCGGCAGCTACAAAGGCCTTCAAGAGCGAATTCAATTTTCACGAGTTTAACAAATACGGTGACCAAGTGAGGGGCCAGCCCGGGGCAAAGGAGGCCTGTTACAGGGGCTAGAAAAGAGGCGATAACGAACTACAGCCCATAGACACTTACAGAAGAGACAGAGACAGAGACAGAGACCGAGTGTGTGCGCGCGCGTGAGAGAGAGACAGAGATCATAAACACCTGCACACATCGTGTAGTGCAGCCCTGCCCTCCGCCCCGCGTTGTGCCGTGTGGAGTGAGCGAGTTCCCCTTCACGCTCGAGCCCACGTGGCGTCAACCTGTAGACTTGACGGCGAAGCGTCCACAGCCCGAGGACGCTGGAGCCCTGAAGTGAGCGCGTTCACTGAGGAGCTCGGGCACAGAGGGGAGCAGCTGCTTGTAAGCGACACAGATGGATCCTACTAGGCAGATACATGAGATCTAATTTGGGATTCAAAAAAAGTACAGTGGTGAACCAGGTGCGGAAAACAGTGATAAATGTGACCCAAACCGGCCATTAGTCTCTTTTCTCGCGTCCGCGTCTTGCTCGCTCTCTATGTTGAGGCTTGGAGGACCGGCCTCTGCAGCCTGTGTTTCTCAGGCTGATGGGCCCTCACCTCGCCAAGCGGATGCGGGTCCAGCGCGGCCTGGCCGGTGAGTTCCTAGAGGAGGCTGCTACTTTAGGAAGCGCCTCTCTGCGTGGTGGCGGCTTCTCTGAGATTCCAGATGCTCCTGGCCCCGCCTGCTTTCTGTCTGGGGTTCTACTCCTGCTGGACCGCGGAGCTTCTCCCTCTCCTGCTGGAAGCTGCATCTGTCATCTTCTGCCGAGTCGGAGGCGGCCTCACCGCTGAACCCTGCTCACTTCACATGTGCAGGAGAGGCCGTGTTTCTCCCTCACTTATGAAAGCTCATTTGGCTGAATACAGAATTCCAGGCAGAGTCGTCGCTGCAGTCTTCCCAGCGCTTAGGAGACATCGTGTCAAGGTCACGGGCAGGCGTCTGAAGGGGGCTGGTTATGACTCTTTGTCCTGTGCACACGAGGGTCTTTCCCCCCAATCTGCCTCCACGGCTTTGTGCTGTGGTGACTGTCTGCAGTTTGACATCTATTTATTTAGGTTATTTATTTTTGGTGCCCTCAGATGATTTGGGGCTTGTGGTTTGCTGTTGTTTATTTTGGAAAGTTCTCAGAATTACATCTTCAATCCCTACCTATTTTGTCTTTCTTATCCTTCTGCAATTCTCATTAGACATGCTCTAAACTAGTTAACATTGACCCATGGCTGTTAGACGCACTATTTCACCATTTATTCTCTCTTTATTTCATTACTTCTAATTTTTATTTTGCTACTTTGTTCAATACTTCCTCATCTATGTCAAAGCTGTTGAGAGAGCCACTGAAAGCCTTTTTCGTTTTGTTTTTAAGATTTATTTATGTATACAAGCACTGGGGTACAGGCCAGAGATATTGGGGGGGGTGAGAGGATCCACCAGAGGCAGAGTGGGGAACAGAACAGGCAGATCGACTGAAATACACTGCTGAGGGGAGCAGCGGGCGAGGCAGGAGAGGTCTGCCGCGCCATGTGGGTCCCCTCCCTGGCCGGCAGCAGGGATCGAACTCGTGCTGCAGTGGCTGCGGTCTGCTTCATAGTGTGTTGCTTAACCCCCTGCGCCACCAGGGAGGGCCCAGCCTCTTTGTTTTTTGTTTTGTTTTACTCTGACATAAAAAGCTAACTCTCCAATTAGACTCTGTCTCGCTGGGGCCTGCCTGTGCTGACCTTCTCCTGTGACCCTGCAAGATGCCCTCTCTCCAGGAGTGTCACCACAGCAGTTGTGGTCACCCACCATTCCATATCAGCGTGCAGAGCCCAACCTCTGTGTCGTCTGTTGGTCTCACTCTGACGACAGCCTCGTCTCCTGGGAGTGTCTTGGTCTTTGCCGTTTTGTGCATGTCTTGATATTTTCTTGAGAGGTGGACAACTCATGCAGGTCAGTAGAAACTCCGCTGAATAGTATTTATGCCAGGAAGTAGGAAAATGTTTCCTTCCCCCCGTTCAGGCTTGCGCTAACTCTGGGAAGTTTCACTGCTGATAGGCCATGGTGCCCTAAAGCCTTCACCTGCCCATTTTGATTGTCGCCAGCCCTGCCTACCTGCCTTCACCAGCTCACAACCAGCCACCCAACTTGCTGAATCCTGTGCCATTTCATTGTGCTGTGCAAGTCAGATCTGTTAATGAATGTAAATCAATAAAATTTGGTGTGAAAAACAATGGTAGCAAAATACAGTTATAATGGTCACAGAAGAAGCACATTACGTTCTGTGCTCACAAGAACAGAGGACTTGCTGGTCCATTGTGCTTTATCCCATCACAACATCACCACCTTGGCCAGACTGCTGCCCCACAGGGAGCCTCGGCCCTGCAAGCACAGTGACAGGCTCTGGGGTACTGACTAAACAGGGCACTGCAGAGCTCAGAGGGGAGGTCGGGTAGGAGACTTCTGAGTCCCTTTTCTGAACAGTGAATTATATATAAGTGGCTGGAGGAAATATTTGTTATGGATACTTCTGACACAATATCAAAATTACAACCAATCTCCATTTACACATCCACAAACCCAAGCCTCAAACAACAGCATGATGGAAACATTCTCTCAGTGAAGTTTTGTGGTGGATGAAACGCAGAGTTTCCTGGTGGAAAGAATCGACATGATCATCGACATGAATTATATTTCATGGGGAATTTATGAAGAAAAAAGGAAGGATCTGAGATCGCTTGTTCATTCAGCTGATAATTGTTCTCTTTGATGTTGCAAATTCACACATACAGAATTCATATTTGCTTAGCATCCAAGATCTGGACACATTCCAGTGAAACTAGCTCAACCAAAGCAGTCTGAATGGGTGTCTTCTCACCTCACTCGTCCCAGCCGAGCTAACCTTGAACACAAAGGACAAATGTTCCCTACACGTATTCCAACGTATAATTAACACCTCCCACATTTCAGAAATAGCGAACCAAATTTCCTCAAATATGGTGTAAATTCCTCCTCAATAGAAACTGCAATCCTGTCAACGCTGGGAATATATAATGCCAGTTGTTTTTCAAAATATGCCAAGGAAAATGGAGTCGAAGCATCTACCCCCAAGTGGAAAAAACGACTCCAGTTCACATTATTACTCAAAACGATGGGACTGTTCCCACTCAAGTGCATCTTGGAGGAATGAGGGGCTGTGAGCACAGAAGTTCAGTCCACGGAGGCAGTCAGGATACAATTTCTGGAGGATTGCCAAGGAACAGATTTGCAGTATCATCTCTGGTCTAACTACTGTATTAATATTTGAAACATGTTGTATGAATCTTTCAGTCAATGTGAAAAGGACACTACACTCCCTACTTCTCCTGTACTTACCAAAAACAATGATTTCAATAACACTTTAGGTATCTTTTAATATGACTCCTCCTGGTCTATGCAGCTCATCTCCCTTGGAGTCTATGACCACTCTGTGCTTCCTCTTGGCAAATCCCCTCATTTTCTACCACATTTGCCATTTTCTTACTGATATCTTTGTTTATACTATGTCCTCTGCACAAAACATGTGTCTCTCTACTTGTCCAAATGAGAATCACTCAATGTCACCCAAGTTACAGATATCTCTCTCTGTCTCTATCTCTGTCTCTGTCTCTCTCTCTCTCTCTCTCTCTCTCTCTCTCTCATAAAATCTGTGCATTGTAAGAATGAGTAGAGAGCATAATTTCAAATCTGGAACTTTTGCTACTTGTTTGAACCAGTCATTTGGGTATCATCTGACCTCTTCAAAACTACTTCGGAACAGATACTAATATATTTGTAATGTAAATCATAACAATAGTATTTATGACTTCTGTAGCTTTAGTGGCAACGTTGGGATGTTTGGGTGTGTATTATAAAAGGCTATGAAATTACTGGGATCTAGCAGATGCGGTATTTTACTTATTTCGTGTACTGTAATGTGGCCACACCTCACAGAACCTGCCTCCTGCGTCTCATCACGCACGTGCTCCTGAGAAAGAAAACTGCTCCACATTTCCATCACAAGGAATGCTAAAGAAACCTGAAGTGTGTGCCACAGTGAAGGTGCCCACAGAAGCAACAAATCCGGAAGCCAGTTCAACTTCTGATTCGATAGACTGGACTGCATTCTCTCTTCCTGAAAGGAGACTTCTACTCTGAGGCATACAGGCTCGTAGTCTTTTCTAATCCACACACTATATCCAACATTCAATAAAAGTAAACACACATGTGAATGTGAATGTGCACGCGCACTCACGAGCCCGGGGCAGAGGAGGTGTGCTCTGTCAAGCAACAGAATAATCAACAGAATCAGACTTGCAGATGACAAAGCATTTGCAAGTATCGGAGAGATGGTGAAACACACAGAATTAGTATAAGAGAAGACAAAGAATGTCCATGAGTCAGTCACCGATTATTGTCCACTCACACACAGTAATTCACAAGTGTGTAAAATTTCAGAAAATTGGAATCAAAAGGTTCTTGTAAGTCTGGAAAACAAACCAGAGACAAAAAGCTTACATCTAAACTATAAAAGATCTTGTTTTAGGAAAGCTGATAAAAGAAAATAGCATTTTTCAGGTATTATTTTTCAGGTATTAGAAAGATGGTGATTGTGGGCCTCCCTGGTGGTGCAGCAGGTTGAGCGCTGCACTGTGAAGCATCCGTGGCACAGCAGTGCGAGTTCGATCCCCGGCCATGGAGGGGACCCACAGGGCGCAGCAGACCTCTCCTGCCTCGCCCGCTGCTGCCCTCGGCAGTGTGTTTCAGTCAGTCTGCCTGTTCCGCTCCCCAACTCTGCCTGGTGAATCCCTCACCTCCTGTGACTCTGGCCTGTACCCCAGCTCTTATATGCATAAATAGATAAATCTTAAAAATGATGGTGATTGTGAAATGAAAAAGACAAATTAAAACAACATGTACTTATTTTGATATATGTGCATATATGTTTTAGAACCATAATTTTTATTATTTCTAACCGTTTGCAGGAAAGACCCAGGAAAATGAAAGGTTTTAAATATGACAATTAGCTGTGTGGAGCAGAGAAAGGAGTTATCACTGGAAGCATGGATTATGCATTATTCAGCACACAGTACTATTTCTGTAAATTATTAGGCAATAAGTAACATTTACTGAAAGATTAGTAAAGTCCAAGAAACGTTTATTAATTTTAATAAACTTACACTGGAGACATTTTACTTATTGCAAATTTTGAATGCTATTTTTTTACTTTAAAACAGAAATATTTTACATGTTAATATTCATCTTTCAACTTATGATGTGCTAGGCTCACTGGTATGCATTTTTAGTAATTTTCTGCCCAGCCTGTATCAGCCTAAGGAAAGTGATGTAACGCTGGCCTGGGGCTTGGCAGTGCCTCCTATGTCAAGTGTCAGCCAGAATGCAACATCGGATGACTGAGCTGGGCTGAAATATCTTCCTAATTGAACTCGTCTCTTCTAACTTACTAGATATTCCTTCAGAATTTCCTCTATCAAATGCATTTGCATGATTTTATACCTATACTTTTTTTAAGACCAAAAATATGTATCATGGTCACCTTCTCCTCAATATCCTCAATCATCTAGCCTAACGAACTCAACCATTTGTTTTCCTCTACCCACTGATGGAACGTCACTGTCTCACCATTCATGAGATATACCATGGTATATAAGTCTGGTTTTCATAAAAACATAACCTAGTTTGGAAGACAAGCCTAATAAACAAATACTCATAAGTATGAAGTATAATTTGTATTTTATTAAGTGTTTCAATCTTTAAAGTTGAGATCTCTTGAAGAGATATAATTGCTAGCACAAAGGTTAGTCTTTCCTGTTCTTAAGCTTTATTGATGCGAAGTTACCAGCATGTAAACTTCCATGTAATTTTTTTTTTGCATAAAAGTTGGTGATATTTACTCAGGTTTTAGTGTACAGCAAAACATTTGTAGTTGAAGAGTATGATATGTGGCATCGTGAATATTTGTTCTCCTGTTGATGGATAGTTGGGTAGTTTTCTATTATGAATATCAGGTTGTCTTTCTCTGGACATATTTATATTTGTTTCTCTTGGCTAAATATCTCTAGAATTATTGAAAACTACAAAGCAGTGCTAGAAGGTAGAACACAGGTACTCTGCTATGTTCATGTAACACATGTACTCTTATAGTCCCATGAGGAAAGGAAGTTCTTTATCCTCACTGTTAATTGGTATTGTCAGTCTTTCTAATTTTATAACATTATAAATGGACCAAAATTGTATCAAACTGTGGGTTTCAATGTTTATTTCCCTGATTATCAATGTCAGTAATCACCTTTTTAATATTTTAAACTAAATCCTCTTTCCAGAGGTGACTTGTTTGTTTCAAGAATGAGGTGTAATAGCTAATGTTACCTACACAAAGCAAATGCCCACAAAGGCAAAATAGTTAGAAGAGCAAAATGATAAATGTGGCAAACTTCTCCTAAAAAGCTACTTGCAAAAGCAATCTGGAAATAATAACAGAGAAAAATTATTTGATGACAACATGCAGAAGTAACTTTCCTATAAAAAACAGTTTAAATAATTATATTAGGATTTTCAAAATGTGAAATAACAAACTAGATTAATATGGCCTCAAAGCAATGCCATTATTCTTAAAACAAATGAAACCCATTGTGAAAACTTTTTCCTATCTTAAGATTCCTTATAATCCAGATTACTATCTCGATAATCTGTTCTTTGCATCAATTAAACTAAACCAATATCTTCTTTTCTTTTACTTTTATTGCACTATAAACATAGGGCTCAATTCTGAATAAGTACAGCCTTCACTAGGTAGGTGCAAATTGTGGGATCTCAATATTTTTGAGTTGGCTTATTAAGGATGGCAATATCACCACCCAAAGTAGGATCATTACCTTAAAAAACCCTCAAATATTAATTACTCTCATTTTCTGTTGTTGTTGATTATACTTTTTTTTTTAATTAAAGTAATGGTTCACCATATATAGTTTATGGGCACACACACTTTCTGAGGCAATTTTTAAGTCTTTTCCACATTTGTGTTCTCACTTTGGATGTTAGGATATTTTCTGGAAATAAATTATGTTCTCAATAATAAAGCAAACGCAGAATAGATTTTTGGAGGGAAAAAATGTTACCCCAAAGATTTATGAACATTTTAAAACAGGGTAGGCTTGCTATATAAATTAGCTTATACTATACAGTTTTATCCAAATACAACTTTATAGAACCTTAATTTTAAATTATAGAAACAACCTGAGAAAAATAAAAATAAAATTAGATTAAATTCAATACACCAATATATCTAGAATTCTTAATTATATGTTCCCCAAATATATAATACTATACTTCAAGAAACAATTTTCTTGCTAATGGAAAAATAAACTATTTTTGTTGACAATTTCTATTTTGTACATCCTTAAAAAATGTCTGTTTTCTCATTATAAACAAGTATACATGTCAGAATTAATCATTTTATATTTAATTTATAAATACCCTGAAAAATGAACCTTATGTTGAAAGTTCTTGACAGAGCATTAATTATAATTTTCCTAATAACATAGCTATAATTTATTTATATGTTTGATTTCAATTACTTTTGTTGCTATTGTTATCATTTTTACTTTTATGGCAATCTTGTATTTTAACAAGTTTTTGGATTGCAATTTCAAATTGTAAACTTTACATTTGACTGATGTCTTCTTACACATTAATTATACTGCTCAAGGAAATTGCTTAGCCCTAGAAAACAGACAAAATTTATTATGGTTTCTAGATACAAATCACACAATAATATATCTAGAGAGGTGAGAAAGTCAACAACAAAAAAATCTGTTTCTCAAAGGAAAAGAAGAGAAAGAAAACGACAGTAAAAGAGCCCTAGCTATCCCTTCAGGCACTGACATTTTTCCTTATAGACCTACCCCTCATGGGCATGAGACTTTAAAACATAAATTTAGTGCTTCCCTTGGTACAGCCAAGATAATATCTTGTTTTTGTTTTAATTTGGGATATAGCACTGACCTTGGTGCTTACAGCTTGTGTGATGGTGGACAGTCTACAGAAAATGTAGGGTCTTGATTTCGGTATTGAAATTTAAAAACTACACAGTTCTGTAGCTCATTGCCTTATAGGAAAATAAGGTAACATTCTTAGGAATATTTTTGAATTGGCCCTTGAAGTATACATAAAAATACAATGGATATTACTGGAAATAGTGGTTAGTTCTATGCACGTCAAAACGCTGAATGGACACTTCTCCAAGGAATATATATAGATGACCCAAAGGGACATAGTGGCAAAGAGAGGAAATGTTCTTGAACAAATTTAACACATTGTCTAATAACTAATGCGACATCATTCAGAAGAAAAATGCAAATCAAAACTATGAGAGCTCATCTTAAAGCTGTTAGAATGACCTATACATATTAAAAACCAAACCAAAAATAGAAAACAATAAATGTTGATGGGGCGTAAAGGGGTACAATCTACATGAGAAATGGCAGGGGAATTTCCTTAAAGATCTAAAACTGGAAATTTCACGTGCTCCAGGAATGTTGCTCCAGGCATTGATCCGACAAATACGAAGACGCTAACACAGACCCAGTCACAGCAGCAGCGTCCCTAACAGCCGTGACAAGGAACCAACCGCAACACCCACGGATGGCTATCTGAGGAGAGTGTGGTGCGCGCACTCAGTGGAGTGCTCCTCAGCTACAAAAAGCGATGCCTTTTGGGATAACATGGGTAAAGCCTCAGGTGATTATTAAAAGCGAAATTATTCAGAAAGTGAGACAATGACCTGGTGGTTTCCCTCATATGTAGAACATAAATAGCCAAAGGGGAGAAAAACTGAAAAACGAAACAAAACAAAACAAACCCCAAAAACAACAACAAAAAACTACAGTAAATATCACCCTGCACTCTGAAAAATATTGTTACCAGAGTTTGGGGAGGGTGGGGGTACACGGAAGTGTGTTGTCTCTGGAGCACGTGACTGAGGTGGGGATCAGTATAAAATTATACTCCCCAAATGAAACGGTTATGTGAATGAATGTAAAACAAAAGTATTTTGATTTAAAAAATAGTTTCTACACCACCTTTGTACATAACGTCACATTACCAATTGGGATTGTTTGGACTTACTTGACCTTCACGGCAATAGCAACAGATGAATGATCCAATTCCAAGATCTGAATTACAGATACTGTAACTCGGTATCTGCGCTGCATCGGCGCTAAGTTTCTGTACAGATACAGCTCTCACGGTTGTCACAGAGGGGCGATAATGATGTGGTCTTTGTGTCTCCCCTACATCTTAGAAATAAAGGAAGGAGATGACCTTCTAGCATTTGCTCGAACTCAAGGATTGGATCATCAAATTAGTTCCACCAAATCTGAGTTTACCCAGGAACAAGCTGTGCTGAGTAAAGTCAAGATTCCAGGAAAGCGAGCCACTGTGTGACCTGAGGGCGGCCCCAGCTTCTTCTCTGCTGTGTTTGAGACGCGCCTTTCTCCAGAAGGATGAGGATGGGAACAGTTTATAGATGCGCGCACACAGTGTGGAGCTTTTAACTTACAAAGTACCTATCTTTTTCCCCAGAGAGTTGGATAGCTTTGGTGACAGCCTCCAGGCAGCCACGCCTCAGCGGCCCTAGGACTGCCACCAAGGGCATTTCAGAGCTAGACTCCCTCCTGACGCAGAGCCCCAGGGGAAAAGGAGACCAGACGCAGTGCTGCCTCGTTTGCTTGCCTCCAGAAGCTCCTCGGTAAGGAAAATCTGGACACAGACCTTCTGCTTCCTTCCTGATTATTAAACCACACAGCCAGCTCCCAATTTATGAAGAGACAAGGAATTGCAACAAGCATGTATTATAAGGGGGCCCGCCCTGGTGGTGCAGTGGGTTAAGCAACACGCTATGAAGCAAACCGCAGCCACTGCAGTATGAGTTCGATCCCTGCTGCCGGCCAGGGAGGAGACCCACGTGGCACGGCAGACCGCTCCTGCTATGCTCGCTGCTCCCCTCAGCAGTGTACTTCAGTTGATCTGCCTGTTCTGCTCCCCGCTCTCTGTGGTGAGTCCTCTCACCACCACCCCCCCACGCCTCTGGCCTGTACCCCAGTGCTTGTATGCATACATAAATAAATCTTTTTTTTTTTTAAAAAAAGAATGTATTATAAGGGCAAGATGTAAGCGAAGTTACTGTACACCTAATACACACGAAGGTGATCAGAGCAGCCTTAGTAGGACGCCACGCCCACGGCCACCTAGGCAAAGCACACAGCGACTCCACAGGTGCGCACCCCACCGAGAAGACCAGCCATCAGCTCTCACAAGCCTGAACACGGAGGGAAATGTTTGACTGATACAGCTGTGCCCACTCTTGGGATGACTTCTTGTTCCTGCGCTACAACATACCACTTTGCTAAGCTCGTTTTCCAGGAGGACTGCCAACAGGGAGAACCGCACAGACTTATTTGAATATCTTGTACCCTTGACAGTTCTAGTTCTCACTGTAAATTAATACAATATCAAGTCTTTTGTGAACTCTCTGTGCATAAATAAGCATCTTTAAATCCTGAGAGATTTGGCTGAGAAATAGAAGCTATAATTTGATATAATTGCCATGGCGTTAACACTTACTGATGCATTTCCACAGCAAGGCATCTGGACATACAGATGACGCCCTAACATCTTCACCCTTTGCTTAGTGGCCTTCCGCGTTTATGTTCCCATTTGATTCCTTTTCCCACTAATACATTCATTTGACACATAGATGTTAGTATGCTAAAACTGATAGGTATTTCAGAGGGTCTCATCATCATGCACAGAATGAGCTCCTCAGACCTGTGCTGGAAATGAAAGGTCTTACTTTTATTGGGGTAATTTCAATGATCACATGCTCCTCATTTGGTAAGGAAAATTAGTATACTAATTATAAACTTATTTCTTAAGAGTCATCCTTTCATCCTAGATCTTGTAAATTGCTTCACAGTATTTTCATTCATGTACTCATCCACCTACTCACCCATCCATCCACCCACCCATCCGCCCATCCGGGCATCCATCATCCATCCATCCATCCATCCATTCTCTCTCTCTCTCTCTCTCTCTCTCTCTCTCTCTCTCTCTCCCCCCCCCCCCCNTCCGGGCATCCATCATCCATCCATCCATCCATCCATTCTCTCTCTCTCTCTCTCTCTCTCTCTCTCTCTCTCTCTCTCCCCACCCCCCCATCCCCACCCAGTGAAAAGCAATACAGAGTGAAAGCCAGCCTAAAGTATTGAAATGTGGTAGCATTTCCCACCATATACAAGATTTAATATCTAGAAATGTGCTGATGGTGAAATGCACTGCACTGGTCACTACAGAAGTGCTGAAGGTGGGGGGAGGACACCTAACAGTTTGGGGGCTGGAGAAAGTAGGAAGTACAAAGGCAATCTAAGGCACTCTAGCTCTTAGTTTTAAATAGCATCATTCTGATATTTCCAAAATGGCCATCTCTGGACCAGTCATCAGCATAAAAACTGTCTCTTTCAATTATAGAGGCAACTCCATGCCATTGCCTAACGGACATCTGAAAAAAGGCACAAACGAACTCAAGATCCTCTACACACCCAGGATCTGCTATAACCTTCTCTGTGTCAGAAATGACAATTCCATTCCTTCAGGAATTGAGACTCGACCTAAACTCCTATTCTACGATTCTGTCTCTCACAAACCCTCCACGTTATCTGTCAATTAAACTGTGTTCATTCTACTTTCATAATATCTGTTTAGCGTGAGGTCAAGTTCCTACTTCATTCTTGTGCAATGAAAGACCTTTCGTTCTACAAACATTTCTTTAAAGAGCCTTCTCCACCTCCCCACATCACCATCCGTCTTGATGAAAGATCAGAATCCGAGTCCCCGCTAATGCGAAGGCTTCTGGGCTCCCAGCCTTTTCATGGACCTACATACCGTCACTGCCCAGTCCCTCTGTCTGGATGACTTGTAAGTTGTTCTTAACTTGGGAAGTGACGCCCACTGGTGTTCTCTTCTTAAAGGTTGCTTTAACATCCTAATTTCCTCGGTGTCTATACATTTTAGCATGCAGTAGTAAGTCTTCCAAAGAAGCCAGCTCAGAGTTTGAGACGAGGGTATTGAATCTGCAGGAGCACTTGAGAAGCATTGCCCCACGTGACCAATTTCGTCCTCCTACCTGTGACTAGGAGATGTTTCAACCTGGGGGGGGGGGTCCTGCTAATTTCTTTCAATGACGCTTTCTACTTTTTTGAGCAAGCTGTATATTGATCTTGGATTCTGCCACATGAGCTCATTTATTATTTTCCTACTTGTTAGTGGATTCCTTAGGACAAGTGATGTGCAGAGTTTTATCATGTGCAACCAGGCAGATTTAATTCTTCCAGTACGATGTGCTGAATTTTTCTCACGCTTTCATGTAGTCTTCCAAGCTAGAGCTTCTAGGTCTGTGTTGTATGCAAGCGGAGAGAGTAGCGATTCTCATCTACTTCCTGAGCTTACCAGAAAAGTATTGTATTTCACACAGGAAGATCGGTGTCCGCTCTGGGGTTTTGTGTGTGCCTGTCATTAGGGGAGAAAGTTTTCTCCTAGTCCTAGTTTGCTGCGTGTATTTTCTCAATCGTGAAATGGTCGTGAAGTGCGCGTTATGCTTTTTCTGTTTCTGTTCAAGTGACTGCCTCATTCATTTATTTATCCAGGTGATGCAGGTAAATCCCACTTGGCCAAGAAGCACCTCTTTTCTTCTGTGTTGTTGGATTAGGTTTGCCAGGACCTAGTTTTGCATCTTCAAACCTATATCCGTAAAAGTTATTGGTCTCTAATTTGCTTTTCTTGGGATATTTTTGTCTTGTTATTTTACCAGGAGAAAACTGGGCTTAGGAGAATTGGCTCGGAAATGTCCCCTCTTCTTCTGTTTGTGGGAGGAAATTGTATTGGTCTTTTTGTTTAGTGTTTGATAGAATTCATGAGTGAAGATATTTGTATATAGGCACTATGTTTTGTCGAAAGGCGGTTTTTCTTTTTATTGCTTTTCTCTGCTTGCTGTAGGTTTAGTTTTGTTCCTTTCCCCAGTGCTTTAGAAGGCAATTTTGCTGATCTGAGTTTTTTTTTTTTTTTAATGCAGATATTTCCAGATATAAATTTCTCTCTGGGCTGCGCTTCAGCTCCAGCTGCACTGCACAGATTTTGGCTCTTCACGCGTCAGTTTCCACTCCTCGCGGGGTGCACGCTCGTCTGGTCTGACTGCTCCTTGGCCCTGCTGGTTACCTAGGAGGTGCTGTTTAATTTCCACGTACCTCAAGTTTCTCCAGTGTCTTTCTACTTTCATTCCACTGTGGTCAGAGGACGTAGTTTGCATTGCTGCAATCGCAGAATTCCCGAGAGGCCCGCTGGACGGTGGGGACATGGCTGTCCTGTGTCCACGTGCGGAGGGGCCAGCACAGAGCAGGGCCTGCAGCTCTCTCAGGCCCAGCGGCTCAGAGCAGCAACCGCTTCTCACTGGAAAAACAGCAGCATTTGCGGAGGCTGAGAAACGAGGAAGAACATGATGGAGACTCACAGCCCTTGGTTTCTAACTGGATGTTGCCATTCTTGATGTCGTGTGTTATTAGCCGCTACCTTAGCGCGACAGAACGGTTATCCCTGCAATTCGCACTTATTGGCAAAACACTGACTTACGGAGCTAGGAAAGTGAAGCGTCTTCTCTCATCTTTGCTTCGAATACTAAAACAAACCTTCACTTCCATCTGAAATCTTTTTATGTTAAAGATGTCTGCTTAGCTTCTCCGTTCTTTGAACGACAACTTTCCTCTGCCACGGGCTAGGGGAACGCCATAGGTAGAGAAGTAATGCAAACAAAACTGATGGGAAAAACGAGGCCACCGCAGAGGGAGTGGGCAGGGGGACAGCGGGGCACGTGAGGTGGGGCCTTACTGGTGTTCGGGTGTTGGGTGTGCTGAGGCAACAACACTGGAGCGCGTGCTCGACAGACACCCCTAATTCATACGCAGGATTGTAAACCAACGTTGCTGCAGTAATTCCTTTTTTTTTTAAAGATTTATTTATTTATGCATACAAGGACTGGGGTACAGGCCAGAGGCGTGGGGGAGGGGTGAGAGGATTCACCACAGAGAGCGGGGAGCAAAACAGGCAGATCAACAGAAGTACACTGCTGAGGGGAGCAGTGGGCACAGCAGGAGAGGTCTGCTGTGCCATGTGGGTCCCCCACCGGCCGGCAGCAGGGATCAAACTCGTGCTGCAGTGGCTGCAGTTTGCTTTATAGTGCGTTGCTTAACCCACTGCGCCACCAGGGAGGCCCAGGTCATTCTTAATGTTATTTAAAATACCAACTGCAGGGCCTCCCTGGTGGTGCAAGGTGTTAAGTCTCAGTACTATGAAGCACCCGCAGCCACTGCAGCAAGAGTTCAATCCCCGGCTGTTCAGGATGCTGACCACAGGGTGCAGCAGACCTCTCCTGCCTCCCTGCTGCTCCCCTCGGCAGTGTGCTTCAGTTTATCTGCCTGTTCTGCTCCCCACTCTGTCTGGTGAATCCTCTCACCCCCGAACCTCTGGCCTGTACCCCAGCTCTTATATGCATAAATAAATCTTTAAGAAAAATGAAATACCAACTGATTGAACATGGGAAGTTTTTGTGTAGGACTCCAAGTTTTCTCTAAAATGGCACCTTATTGGCATTTTCATCCACCTTACTGAGTGGGAGAGGAGTGGGTGGGATGTGCAGTGTGTGCTGGGGATGGGGCGGCCATGTTGGGGCCCATGAGTGGTGAGTTTGCATAATGGAATGCAAGGCAGTGGGGAAAAGAAAGTTCATGACTTAGCACAAAATGTACATTGATTATATGGTCAGGAAGAGGGCTGGAATTTAATTGTGGGCTCAATGTAGTATATGCAATGATTGATTTTTTAATGATGAACGCATGAAATTTAAATGCTATAATGCATTACCTCAATTAAAAAAAACCATTTTTTTAAAAAAAAATGAAAGACATGACCATAAAAATAAAACTAAAGAACTCTTGTTTTAGAGCAAGCAGCATTTCTAAAGTTCTTTGGAGACCAAATTAAGTTACAAACAGTATTCCCAACATACTCCCTGAGTAATGTTTTCAGTGGAGTATTTAGCTTTATTCTCTCAAACATAAAGATTGTCTGCACACTTAATAATGACCAGTGTTTGCCTGGTGATAATTACACAATTAGTTCTGTTTTTATGGTTACGGTAGCATTTAATAATGACTGTGATTTTGCCATAGGAAGGATTTACTTATTTTTCAAAGAAGGATTACTGTAACGAATAGAATGTTTTATAGAATACTACATTAAGAAAATCACATAACTGGAAATGAGACAAGAAGTAGAAATCCTAATCAAATAAACACAGACTTAATTTTCTTTTCCCAGAAACACTGAAATAAGATTCTTATCTCAACCTATTTAATACTTTGTCTCATAATTCTTTCCCCTGTTCACATCTATCCAACCGACATTAACTATAATGCAGTCTTCACATTTATACAGTTTCCTATTTTTTGAAAGTTGCTCTTTTTATCCTGTACTCAGTTCCATGCCTTTGCTAAGCCCCTTCTCCTCACTACCTCACTTAATCCTCACAAAATCCTGAGGGGTAGATGTTATTAAAATTTAGTCCACAGTGAAGAGAGAGAAGATAAGCTAATTACTTGACTAAATACACACAATATTGTTTAAATAACCCTGCCTTCTCGTGCCCTGAATTTTCTGTGAGATGCTTCCCCAGGCTGTTCCTCCTAGAAGCTTCTTCCCCTTAGTGTTCACCTATAAACATTGTATCTTGCCTTCAAAGCTGAATACTGATTATATTTCCCTCTTCTATAGCCTCAACTCACACTGCCTCTCCCTTTCTCGCTGGCCAGGTTTATTGGCTCTGGCCAGCTCCTGCTCTGACTGTTCTCTCTGCTTGCTGGACCATACAACGGGATGTCTCCTCTGCTTCTGGGGCCTTCTTGTCCTCATCTCTCCTGTGGCTCAGAGTCTCCAAGAAGAATGGAGTTTGTCACTGCACTAGTGAAATACCAGCCAGCTCCTGACGTGCCCTGGGGGAAGTGGGTGCGGTAGTGACAAGGGAGTTTTACAGCTGAGCCCATCATGGTCTCACTTCTCATAGAAGTCTGTGTTCCTGGAAGACTTTGGAGCAGTAAATGAACATTTTAACCTTCAAAATGACTTGAAAAGAAAGAAAAACAACGGCTGTTAAGCAGGTGAATGTCCCGTTTTCAAGGGATGGACTTTACTACGATTTTTTTATCTTCTCCTCAACAACTAGGAAAAACATGAAGATGAAGAGGAAAGAATAATGGTATGAAAAGATGTAAGAAAAGAAGGAAAAACAGGAAAAGAAGGGAGGGAAAACAATCCCCCTGTTATAAATGTATTAGGACAAAAAGAATTTATGGCCCCTCCGACGTTCAACCTTGCTCAATTAATCGTCTTCAAGACTGCAATCCTCCAAATGCTTAAAGCAGTGATTTACAAATACTGACATCTGGAGGTCTCAAAAACAGCTCTAATTTATATAAAACCATGACATATCTAGGTTGTAGACACATTCTAGGAAGATAAGCTTTTTCTTATTTTCAAAAAAAGCGTGTACTTTCTCCTTATAGTACCAAGAGGATAATCAACAGCGTTCCCTAAGAAAAGTCAAAATGGGAAGGAGACATGTCTTGATTGCTTTATTATTTATACCTCTGCAAGGCAAATAAATATTTCCATCTTCTTCTTTTGGCAGGCAACCACCTAATAATTAACCCAAACGAAAAACAGATTATCACTCATGGGTTAAAAAATATCATAAGATGGATCGCCTGCTTCTTTGTCCGTAAATTGGCACATGCACTAGAATTTGCAAAATGCACAGTAAGAAAAGAGATTAAAAGGCAGTTTCTACAAAAAGAAGAAGACATGGCGAAATTTTTACCTATGGGAGTTCTTTGCTCAAGTTGGATTCTGTAACTGCTGAACAGTACTGCCTTATAAAATTGACATTGCCAGGGAGGGAAGATGCGTTGTTGATGGGGCAGAGGCTCAGATGTGGAAGACAAGAGAGTTCTGCACACGTAAAACTGTCTGACATGGTAAATACTGTTGTGGGAGGTTTTGTTTGTTTTGCCTTAACTTTTTTTTAAGTCTGAACCCTAGATACCAACCAGGAAAGGCCAGTGAATGTCAGGTAGCTGGCAATCTGGTAGGTCCTGTGATATTGCATAAGGAACTAATGACAGTCAGTGACCTATATGTGCTGCAGAGAAAGTGATTTTGAAAAACTGGAAGGAGAAATCATATCCTTGTAAGAAAATAATTAACCAGGACGTTAGGGAAGAATGTATGTGTGTGGGGGTAGGGGGTTGTGGGGGTAGACTTTGTAGGCATACATGTGTGAAATTTCTGATGCAAAGTTATGCAGGATAGTGAAGTCATGGTTACCTCCAGTTGTAACTAACCCTTATTTCAATAAACACAGTTATTAGGCAGACCCCTCATTTCTTTGTCCACAACAGGAGATATTTCCTACGTAGCGTATCCAGGGGCTAAGACCCCCTAAATGTTTCTAAAGCTTCCGCCTCTAATCAGCAACATAAATTCTGGATTATTTTCAAGGAAAGGAATAATTGGTAATTAAAAACGGATCAGGCCATGTACGCAGTAAGAAAGCTCAGAAGTCAGCCCTGCCCTGCCTAAAAATCTGCATGTGTGACATTGACCCAGCGGCTCGGAAATGGAGGTCAGGTCCTATTGAGTGGGGTCACGGTGGCCGCAGCTCAGCAGTGCTCGCTGCACTCTGGGGCACGGAAGGCAAGTGTTTCATTGAGGAGGAAACCACCTCATCGCAGACCCAGGACCCTGTAGATGATGATCAAGTAGCATCTACGAAAGAACATCCCAAGCCCAGAGAGAAAGCAACTCCCAGTGAACTTCGCCACAAATAATGAAGAGACCTACGTCTCGTACTTCAGGTCATCAGTTATCAGGAGCAAACTACAAATGGTAAGCTGGTGGGAAGTACTGGTGTCACTTTTGAATAGTGAACTCAAGCAGAAGCTGCCCTGGTGTCCACACGGCCTTTTTATGCCTTTTACACGTCCTAGTTCCGAAAGGGGACCTGAGCCCTGAGAGGGACTTTGGCTTCGGAGAGATGTTTCAGTGCTGTGATGTGACCTTCTACTCCACAATAATCTGTCTAACAGCATTAGCGTTGTTTTATTCTGGATCTCAGTCAAGTGTGAATTAGAGACTAAATATTAAAATGGCCTCTTGAAATTGAATTAGGTCCCTTATTTGAAGAAGGCCTTTAACTATTCTGCAGCGGTAGATGTAGAGTAAACGCTAAATGAAAATAAATTCAAATGAAAAAGAACCTAAATAAATGTCTTGTTTAGATATCATTTTCTCAAGTTGTTATGGAAATTATCTTTTCATTGACGATGAAACAAATCATTAAACATTAATGCATAAGCTCATTCACAGTGGAGTTCTGTATCTGGAATGTGCTCTCAAAATCCCAGATATACAGAGAATTCAATGCTTTCTTTGCTGCCAGTGTTCATAATTGCCCCTTTCTGAACTTACAAGAATTCATTCTCTTAACTTCTCAGGAGGAATACGCCCTCAACAGCAATTCTCAGAATGGTGCCTTCCGACGTCTTCCTTGGAGTTCTAAACCAGTTACAGAGGTTTTTGTTTTCAGCTGTCGACACATCTGATCCCTCGGCCGTGTGTCTCCAGCCAGCGGGCTGGTGCCAGACTTCACTCAAAAAGTTCAGGCCGAGACGATGTAAATGAGCATCCAGGAATTTTGCCATTTGCTTGATGGCATGAGGAAGGAGACTGCAGAAATTAGAGAGACGTTGCAGAGACAATTGAGTTGATGCTTTGTAATTAGCCTGCCGCCTTGCTGGGTAATGGATTCTCCCCATCAGGCAGAGCAAAGAGACTGCTCTGAGGCCTGTGGTGGACCGAGGAGCGTGAAACCCAAAGCACCCTGTTTACTTGATACCTTGGCTCCTGGAAGTGTATTTGCAGATGAAGCACTTTGCTATTTCCTTTCCCCCCCTGATAAGGGAGTATATAGGCCTTGGCCAGCAGGGTAAACTGGACATTTTAGCCCAAAGAACTCCAGAAGATAAACAGGAACTCTTCCAGGATTGGAAGTAACGCTGACTATCAACTTCCCCTTCCTTGTTTTTCCTATTTACCTTCTTCTCCAAGGGAAAACTAGAGAGAGAAAAAAATAGGGACTAGCTTGAAAAATGGAGCTGTGAACAAATATATCCACACACATACTCACTACCAAACATTAGAAAGTGTATGGAGTTGAGGAGAAGGGGAGGAAAATAAGAATCTAGGTGCAGACTTTCATCTTAATTGAACACAACTGACTAGTTAAAATAAATCATGGCATGGATGTGCTTTCCAAGACAGTATCTTTTATTTTCACAAAAGAAAAGTGATTCCACTGAACTGCATGGTAAGAGGAGACACTGTAAATAAAGGGACTGCTAAGAATAGCAAGCTATCTGAACCTCGGATGAAAACATGGAATGCACTTTGACATAGGATGTATGAGCCTCAGTTTAATAGTGTTTCATGCACAAATTTCCTTTTTCCTAGGAACCGATTAGAATATACTTATACTTCTCATTATTCTTTCTACTTCCTCTATCTCTCTGCAAAACCCACTTTTATGGTTGCTTCGGGTTTTGTGTTCACAGACATGCATTTACAGCAAGCTGTGAGCATTATCCGGGCTATATGCCCCTGCTGATGCCAGCCTGTCCAGTTCTCTCTTAAAACTGGCCATGTTGGAGTTATTGGAAGAAAAAAGAAAAAAAAAATTAAAGAGACTATTTATATGCAGTGGAAAAAAGTTGGCGGGTCTAATAATACATGCACTATATACGCTCGTGTCGATGCATATATGTGAATATTATGCATATAAATACATACGCGTAGGAGGAGGCAGGCTGAGGACTCACCCAGAGAAAAGGCGCAGGCAACAGAGAGCAGCACGGAAGGCGAGGCTACTGCCAGACCTTCACCCCACTATCTCATTCAGTCCCTTCCCAAGACTCACGGCCTAGACGCCAATGGGAACTCTTGGGCAAAAATGAAGAGAGCGATGTCTGCTTGGGTGGCTGTTTGGCCTGGGGCCTACAGCTTGGAAGGGGCAGAGACAGCGTTTTGTTCAGAAAGATCTCACGCCAGAGACAGCACCTCCTTCTTCCTCTCCAGGCTGAGGAGCAAATGAACAATGGGGGGAAGTGAGGGGAGACAAGGCAGGTCCATTCACAGAAACATGGATGGAGCCGGAAGGGAAGATGCTCAGTAGAATAAGTTGGAAGGAAACAGAAAAACACCAGATGGTGTCACTTATGGGAGGATTATCAGGGATTAAGGGTAAATAATAACAAAAAAAGTAAACAGACAACTACAAGTCATAGACGTTCTGCAGGGAACCTGGGCTCCTCGCGACGTGGGCGGGTGATGTCCTCGCGCTGCGCACCACACGGACAGCAACGCGGATGCTTACGGGGACACGAGCAGGGCAGTCGCAGGCTCTCTCAGGCGGGGGTGGCCTCGCCTTCCTGCTTGGCCACTGTGAAGGGCCCTGCACATGCGCCCTCGGGCTCCGGCCCCGCGCGGCCACACGAGACCCACTTCACGGTGAGGTCTCCAGGGGGCGCGTGCCAGGAGGTACGAGGGGTTGGGCGCCCAGCTGGGGTGGCCCTGAGCAGAGGAGCGGCCAGCTCTTCTCAGAGGGGCCGGCGCGTCCAGAGAAAACAACACGACACGAAGGGGGGAGACAGGCTGTCCCCAAACCTACCATGGCACCCGCACAGGATACACTGGAGAGAGAGTGTGCTCGCACCTTCTTCAAACGGCTAACGGCTGGCTTACATCCTCCTCAGGCACTTCACGGGCCCAGGCCAGGCAGCAAATTCTGAAGTGAGAACGGGCCCTTGCTGACAGAAACAGCGGCAGCGTAGATGCCAGCAAAATGGAGAGAGAAGGCAGCGGAACTGCCAGAGCAAAGTGAAATCGCTGCCCCGTGTTCAGTTTTCAGTCCTACTTTTGTTACAAGTTTCCGAACATCTTCCCGACCTTCAAAAGTCCTACCCGCTGCCAAGTGGAATTTCCTCTCCACTGTTTCGTCCTTTCTTGGTTGGCTCGTAGGCACATTTTAGTCGTCTTTCTTTGCACGCTTTGCGAGGGTGAGACTGTCCTCAGGGATGTCGCATGTGAAAAGTTAGCGTGTGGGTGCACCATTTCGCTTGCCACGTCGCTTGCTTTAGCCTATAGCTCGACGTGGCTGAGGTCTACTCTAACCTGAGCTGCGGAGACCCGAGAAAGGCACACCGGCACATGCCCCAGCGTGACGAGTGGCTCCGGAGAAGGCTGGCTGGTCTCCTCAACGTCAAAAATCCTACAAAAATACTGTTTTAAGCCGAAACCTCTCTCGGCACCACACAAGGAATATTGTAGTCCTAACCCCAAACACCGCACAGTGGTAACTTGTGTGTTCACAGAGACAGTAAATCGACCTGCGGTCACTGGCACAGCCCTGGTATTTCCAGAACACACGGACACGGACAGACATGAATCCAGGGAAGACAGCGTGAAAGACGCAGAAGGCCGCCGCCGGCAAGTCCTTCCTTCTCAGCCCTGGAAGAACAGCCTGGGGACACCCTCCCTCGGTACCGGCGCCCTCCCGAAGAGAAGCGATGGCTTCCACTGCTTCTGTCACTACTGGTGCCACTTTGCTACCGCAGACCTCGAAAAGCCACGTGCTCTAAGCAAGACCACCTGTGCCATCCTCGTGAGCGGAGGGCCGCTCTCCGAGAGCAGCGAAGAGCTTCATGTGGCTCTGACTGATCACTTCCCCACCCACGCCAGAAGTTCCTTGAGTGAGTTTGTCCTGCAGTGTGACTGCATCTGCCTCCTGATTTCTTTGACATGCCTCCAGGTTTTGGCCCGCTGATGAGTGCTTTTCAACAGTCTTTCCATTTCTGAAAATGATTTACCTATTCAGCTAGGACTTCCGGAAGGACAAAGGCACCTGTAAACTTATCTGACACGTAAATCAAAAGCCTCCACATGGATTCTTTAAGAAGCTGACTTAGGAAGATAACAGTCCTGTCAAACGCTCCAAATGTTTTCTCTGCTAAAACTCTTGACCGTAATGGCACTGTGCTGCTCTTCCCCTCCTAGCTACTCAAAAGTTCATGCCAAGCCCTTATTCTCTTTCTTAAACCTAAATGACATTGAAAGCACTTGGAGGAGAAGAGAGACTGGTAGGATAAAGGCACCTACGCAGAATCCTCAAGGGGAGTGGGGCTTGCCCAGGAGAACCATTTCCTACAGAAATTGTGACTCACAAGGACAGCGAAAGGACCAGGCTGGGCACCTGAAAGATGCACACAGATGCAGAATAATGTTTAGAAATGAGCTATAATGCCAGGTATCTTATAATTAGCTTTGGCCACTTGACATTTGGAACTTCTGTGTTTTACCAATGTTATTCAAAATACATTAGGCTGTCTCTTAAGATGTAACAGATCTAGTTTCTTTACTTTTGTGTGACTTTGTATCTTTGTAACAGATTAAATATTCAAAGTGCTATACATTTTTCACAGACATATCATTATTTGTAGAAATATAGATGTGGCTATTAATATAGCGATCTATGCTATACCACCCAACCTAAAACCTCTTAATTTTAAAAATTTACAACTCGTCTAGTCTTATAAATGACTCACTTATCACATATATAATGTTTTTTAAAAAGTCATTTGATCATGCTCACTGTGTTTCAAAGCAGAAGAGTGTTCCCATTTTGGAGGTATATTTTTCTGATGATAGTATATACCATGGTTTGTAGGCCTATACATACATATAGTTACGTTACTTCAAATGTTGCTGGGAAGGAAAATGATAGTTCAGAATCTATGGATGATAAGACTTTGATCAGATTTCTTCTTGTTAGCCTGAGTGGTTACATTTGATTCTCAGAAAAATTTTCATGCACATCAGATAGTCAGGCAATTGCCTCACCCATTAAGATACTGTGTTTTCCCTTCTTTAACTTAATTTCTTGTAACAAGACTATTTTTCAGGGTATTGAAATTTTTCATAACAAGGAGAAATGCATGCTCTATTACTTCTTTACAAAGTCATTTACATATAAATGAGCTCCTCCTCTTAGCCCTTCTATTGTCTTCTTTCTGCAAACATTTGCATATTTGAACAAGACTTTCAGACCATATATTAAGTTCAAGAATAAAAAGAACTGGCAAGATGGCAGGGAAAATGGTGATGGAATGGTATTATTTAGTTGCTCCCTCCCCAAGAATTTCACAGTTAGAGACTACAACTGCTAAGGAAAAGGAATTGAAAGATCTTAACTGATTTGGCACTAAGAATAAGAAGGGTCTCTAGAACTCATGGCACCTATATAGGTTTTCACGTATTGATGACTGATGCTGGGAATTGGAAAAATTCAGTTTGACTCAGCTTCCTTACCACTGAATCAAGTGGTCAAATAGTTCATCCCTTTACCTGTCCTAACTGGTTGAAACTCTACCTTTCTTAGCTGATACTTACTCTCTGGTAACAACTGAGTGACTACAACTCAGCAGAAGTTGCCAGCTGTACTTTTAGACATTTATGACGTGACTGCACACTCACCACCACCGTAACTCTAAATAACCTACACTAGATAACATCACAAAAATTTTAAACTCAGCACAAGTGATTGAAAAGTTCTGTCCATTCATTTTTTATTATATTTGTTTAATAAAATATTTACTACATATGTATGTCATGAATATTTGTAATGTTTTAATTTGCTTTGCATCTTCTGGTTTGGGATTTTCTGGTCTATATACATTCAAGATTAATAAACGTATTAAAAGAAAATACAGAGGACACAGAGGTAAGGTCTGTCCTTTACACTAAGTTCTCATTCCCAATTCTTTCTTTACAATTTAGATAGATACGGAGAAATACAGATGTAGATTCAAACATTCGCGATGCTCGCCACATGATGCTGCTCTATTTCACAGAAGGTTACAGTTTCTACATGATGGAGCCCAACTTGAAATCAGCACAGATAACACACACACACAAACGCACACACAGAAATGAGCTTCTCTGAAAAATACCCCATCAGCCCTGATCACAATTATACTTCTCATTATTACATTGACTATGATAGCTTCCATTTTCCTAGAGTAATTTTCAGTATCATTCATAAACCATCACGGATAACATTTCTAGACAATCCAATCGGGACTTAGCACCGGTCTTTGGCCAAGTCTGCCCTCTTCAGCGTGTTCATTCATTACTTCTTCAGGATAGCTGATAACGTGGCTTCTACATATTTAATATCCTGGTATTTCCTTCTAGTGATTGCCCCGTACCGACTGCTAAAGTATTCTAGATGCTTGTTCGGATTTTCTTGACAAAAAAAGGAGAAGTTTACTCCCTGGTCATGCTAGTGATTGAAATGAAGCCCCCAGACGCCCACCCACCCCCCAGGTTATGGCTCCTGCACACATCCTCAGAGACACGAGGCAAATAAGCAGAGAGGAAAGATGTTTGGTAAAGGTAGTCTGTCCTGAAATGCCAGGAGGCTTGGCTTTTTTCCCTTTCCCATTACACTCAAAATAAAGGAGTAAAATATATATATATATAAAACAAAATAAAGGAATATTTGGAGAAAATTGAGCTAATAGGGGGATTATAAGTAGCATATACTTCCTGGTAAATAATTCACCACTGTATGAAAGGCTTCACTGGCATGTTTTCAAGAAGTAACATCTCTCTCGACATGTGATACTTCATTATATGCAATGCAATTATATACTAATATCTAATTCAGTGTGCAATTCGAAATTCAAATGTTCATGAACAAGGCTGTCCTTTGCTACATTCTCATCCCTATGGCTATCAATTCATCCAGTTTAGCTAAATCATGACACATTTCATAGCAGATTCAGTCTATAAAGTGACGTTTATGAACACAGGCTAGGAGACAAATTTGCATTCCAGACTGGCCTGGACCAACTGAATCTGAAAGAACTTCTGGTTATACGGACTTTCAGGAGCCCCTCGCAGCTGTGGGGTGGGCAACGGCTCCTTCAGGACTATTGCACCAAAAAGTTGAAATGAAAGCCAGCCTGACCCCGTCTGAGACACACTCACCTTCATTTTCACAAACAATTAGTGAAAAGAGGAACACAAAATGCTCTCTAACCGCTTTGCCCTTTTGCCAGTCCAGCACATCCACCACCGAGGTCCCCTGGAGGCAGCGCCCCTTTTCCAGCTAGAACATGCACTAACCAGCCTGGCAGAACCACAGACTCCCCACAAAGGGCTCGCGGGTGACGGCCCCAGGAAGCCTAGGCGACAGCCCCAACCCGAAAGGTAACGTCACGAAGTCCCTAACTTCCGCACCAGGCTAACGCAAAGATGGAGAAAGGATGCAGAGAGGTTCTAGACAGTCCATTCACCGTCAATACCATCCCAACCTCCACTGTGCTGATTCATTTCACCAGCAAGAACCTGGTTCCGACCGCATTCTAGCAAACCACCGGTGCAGCTGGACACGGAACCGGCAGATGACGCACCGGGCAGCACTGGAAGTGGGGTACTGCTTTCAAGGGCTGGGCGACTCTCCTGGGGTGTGAGGACTGCCTGAGGCGCCCACAGTCCCTGGAGCCCCACTCTGACAGCACTGCACATGTTCTCTGTGCTCAGGAATTTCAGAGTCACATGCAGACATCAAAACGTGAACAGCGCCGCATTTACAAGCATAACAGGGAGTGTACGCTGTGGTGTCAAGCATACGTAGAGAGGTAGATACAAAATGCCAGCGGGTGATATGCCAAAGTTGTCCGTATTTGATTGTAAGTGCTTTTCATTTTATCCATTCATAAATACCAAGTGGGAACCAGAAAATTATATTACTTAAACCCCAAATGTGACGACAAGGAGCACGTTCTAGGACACTGGACCTCTTCAGCCTGATGACTATCGTCAGTTTGGGTCATGATATCAAAACGACCACGTACTCGGAGATAAACAATCAAAATGTGTTTCTCACCATTCCGAAGGCTGGAAGTCCTAAGTCAGCATGCCGGGGTCTGCTGAGGACCCGCTTCCCGGTTTGCAAAAGGGAGCCCCGTGGCACCCTTCCGTGTCGGAGACGCTGCAAGAGCAGACACAAACGAAAAATAAAGAAACAAATCTATTTGCTGGGAACATCAACCTTTCATGAAAAATAAAGAAACAAATCTATTTGCTGGGAACATCAACCTTTCATGAAAAATAAAGAAACAAATCTATTTGCTGGGAACATCAACCTTTCATGAAAAATAAAGAAACAAATCTATTTGCTGGGAACATCAACCTTTCTTGTCTTTCTTACTTTTCAAATTTATCACTGAAAATTCTTTCTCAGTCTCTTTAAAATGTGCATCACTCCTCCTAACATCTAAGTTCCTTTGCCACTTTGATGACACAAGACGACTGTCCTCAAGGAGCTGGGAACTTTGTGTCTAGAAGGTAAGTGTCAAGGACGACGGCCAACATACTGCCCAGTCTCTGTGAAAGAAGCGAAGACTTCCAGAGACTCTGGGCTCCAGCTGCAGGACGCCCTGACATGAAGATATCAGGAGTGTGTGTTACCTGCAGAAAAAAAAAAAAAAAAACAAACCCTACTGGCCAGCACCACGGTCAGCTCCATTAACAAGTGAATGCAGGATAAGCTGCGGAGATGGTGCCCTCAGGCCTGTTTCCCTGGGGCTAGTCGCTGATCCTCTTGGGAGCAGGTTGCTAATGGGTTGTATCTGCTTGGTCACGAGAAAGGGTTAAGGCTCTTTCAATCACTTAGTAGAGGGCCTATTAAGTACACCCAGTTTGGGTTTGTTGTGTATTCTGTAATAAAAGCTTCTGTCTTTGTTATGATGCCTGAGTTGGGAGGAAATTTTAATAGTATATCTCCCAAAATACATTTTCAAAATTGTTTCTGAAATATCATTTTAAAACTTTCATTCATAAATTCAAGAATTCCCATTAATTCTTATAAGAAGTCACCGGCCACCGAGCTATTTGTTAACCACTGTGTATTTTGCCTTATTTTAAGAGGTTTTGTTTTTACTCTCATGTGTGTGTAATTACAAGAGTAACAAACACAAACCCTAAGATGTAAAGCAAGACAAAGAAAGGCATAAAAGGAGTGAAGCTTCACATCTCCTCCCTTCACACTTAACATCTCCACTTCTGAGATGAGGCCAAGGCAGCCACTTAGCATTTCTTTCCATACTTTTCTCCACGCTCATGTAATTCCTCACAAAATCACCCTTGCCACCTGTGGGGCACCACATGAATTAGAGGTGGTTTTAGAATGCCTCGTGTAAAATACTCAGAAAAGGTACATTTCTAAGATTTTCCATTCCCATTTCCAGATGCAGAGCTTTTGATAGCATCCAAGAAAAGGTGCACCAGATAGAGTTAAGCAAGATTTTATTCAAGCCTCCAGCAGTAGGGGTTAGACTAATGCATGGGGGAGAGACTGAACTCAAATCCAATGGCAGTTAAGCAAAAGGTCTAAGAGTGTAGAACTCAGCTGAGTTGGTAGGCAAGGACTGGAGGGGATGAGGTTGGCCAACATGGTTAAGCCATCCTATTTGATAGCTGATGCTTTTAAAGTGAGGTATAAAGGAGTCCTTCTTTGTGATGGTTATATTTAAAAAAAAAAATGTTCTGAGTCCTCGAAAATGGCATTTTTTTGGATTGTAAACCTGGCAGGAGTTTGGGAGGGATTTATATCTCAAAGCAACACAGAAAAATTTGTAACTGGATATTTTCTAAAGTAAATGCTCTAAGTCGTGAGTGGGCATTATTATAGGGGAGAGACCCATCTAAAATGGGTCAAGGGACCTCCCTGGTGGAACAGCGGGTTGAGCGCTGCACTATGAAGCATCTGCGGCACTGCAGTGCGAGTTCTATCCCCGGTCAGGGAGGGACCCACAGGGCGCAGCAGACCTCTCCTGCCTCCCGCTGCTCCCCTCAGCAGTGTGTTTTGGTCCTGTTCTGCTCTCCAGTCTGTCTCTGGTAGATCCTCTCACCTCCTGCAACTCTGGCCTGTACCCCAGCTGTTGTGTGCATAAATGAATCTTTAAAAAATAAAATAAAATGGGTCAAGCTGAGGGGAATCCAGAGCACCTCTAGATCAACAATTAAAGACCTGACTAGAGGAGACACACATCCTGGAGGGGGACAGTCCTCCACGTAGCTGCAGCTGGTCAAAGGCCTCTGAGGCGCAGGCCCCAGAGCAGAACTGAGGAACAGAGGTTGTGTGAGTCAGGAATCAGGGGTTCTGCCTATAAGCAGCTTTTACTACAATGATAGCAATTCTTTCCTTTTAAAGATTTATGCATGCACACAAGAACTAGGGCACAGGCCAGAAGTGTGGGGGGTGAGAGGACTCCCCAGAGACAGAGCAGGGAGCAGAACAGGCAGATGGACTGAAACCCACTGCTGAGGGGAGCAGCGGGTGAGGCAGGAGAGGTCTGCTGCGCCCTGAGGGTCCTCTCCCCGGCTGGGGCAGGGATGGAACTCACTCTGCAGTGGCTGCGGATGCTTCATAGTGCGCTGCTTAATCCATTGTGCCACCAGGGAGGCCCTCAATTATTTTCTGTCAAATATTTTCTGTCCTAAACTAGACCACAAATACTCTACACCGAATCTGAACCTGAATCCTGGCAATACACATCAACAAGAATGGATTATGATCACATTTACCATTTTAAATAACTGGGCACTTCTGTTATCTCCACGTGATCAGTTTATTGTTTAACCATCTCATCGATTGGAAATAGAAACTGGTTACATTTTTCTTGCCATCATTTCAGAAAATGAAAATCCACGTTGAAATGTCAATGAATGTTGACAGAGTTCAGCTCAGTCAGCATAAACAAACGATCGAATAAATGCCACTTCTTTTGAGCAGTTTTAGCAGTTAAGAGTTTAACCACACTTATATTTTCCAGATTCTGCAACCTTTCACCACATCTTTTCCTAGTTAATTTACGTGTCGAGAGCTCTAGGCCTCCCTGGTGGCCTAGGGGTTAAGTCTCAGCGCTACCACCCCAAGGACTGAGTTGGATCCCCCTGGATCTGACCCACAGGGCGCAGCAGCCCCTCCTGCCTCCCGCTGCCCCCTCAGCAGTGCGTTTAGGTGGATCCGCCTGCTCTGCTCCCCGCTCTGTCTCTGATGCATCCTCTCACGCCCTGCACCTCTGGTCTGCACCCTGCTTCTACACACACACACACAGAATTCAGCCCACTGACAGTTTTATAAACTTCTGAAATATTTAAAACATTCTAGTCATGTACAAATGTCTTAAACATTTTTATTTGAAAATAAAAATGAGCAATCATTTACATATTTTTCCCTTAAATATGACCTGTTTCTGGTCAATTCGTAAATGCCAAAGTTTATAAGGATGTATTAATGTCTAAGCACAGGGTTTATTATAATAAGGACACTAATTTTTCTTTTAACTTCTATTCTGTTTTGATCTGTTGTGTAATACACAGAAAGTCTCTCAGCTTGTGGCCCATGGCCAGCAATTAACACCACTTAGCAGCTGTTAAAGTGGGTAATCGCCTGTTGTTATCTTCATGTGGCTTAATTCAAACGCTAATCGCTCTCTGATCATGGGTGTAAACCTCCAGCTTCCTGCACTAGCTGCAGACATTCTGAAGTAGAATAAATGACACCTTTTCATGTGTATTTGTTTTGGAAGTGGTAGTGAGGGTGGAGAGAGGCATTTCAAGAAAATCTGAAATTGGAACCTGGGGAAATGCAGCGGGGTTCCTTCGGAGGGATTCCCGTTACTTCGCTGCTCTGGCGAGGCCAGGCGGAGCCACTTGGACTTGGGGAAGAGGTCAGAGCGTGCTCCGTGCCCTCTCCAGCAGAATCCAGCTAGTGCTCAGAAACCTCACTGACTGTGTTTACATAAATCACGTGTTAAGAATAATTCGGATACACTGGGTTAAATGCAGTATGACCCCCAAGTTGATGTCACCTGTTTCTTTTATGTGTTTTAAGGTGACAACTAGAAAATTTTAAGTTTTTATTTGGACTCGTATTTGATGGCTGTGGAATGGAAAGGGGAAAGGGTGTGCTGAGCGAACTCGACAAATAGGCTTTATGGACTCCCCCAGCTCCCACTCCAGACCAAAGATCCAAGCACCAAGAACTACAAATCCCATCGGGCCATCATCACCGCGGGAGGATGCTGGGACCTGCGGGTGGAGTTAAGCAGCCGGGTTTGTCTTGAAACCAGACACGCGGGCCTTGGGGAATCTTGGTTCCGCCAGCTCTCAGCAGCTGCTGGGTTCCAGCTCGGAGGAACTGGTAGGGCACATCCACAAATTTATCTCCCTCTCTCTCTCCCTGAGCTATTCATTTCTTCATCCCTCCTTTGCTAAATGAACCCTTCATTAACCTTCCTGTGTGTGTCTGCAGGTGGGTCTTACTAGAAGTGCCTTTCAAGTGCACGGGTGAGGACCCACTGTCAGGCACCCGTGTTCTATCGGGGTTCCCTGGACAGCGTGACACCGAGGGGGTATGGGCTCAGGCCCCAGGAGAGCAGAAACAGCCACTGCCCTTTCCAGTCACAGGGCCTCTGTCTGGTGATGGAAGACATCAAAAGCAAGAAGCCACGGACAGCCCATAGAAAGAATTTAGAAAATTGGTATCAGATCATCTCAAAGGAAACTCAATTTCCTCAAACCTTTCAAACATTCCCAAAGCCAACTGAATTTCAAGCGCAGGACAAACGAAACAGGAGAACGTCAGGGGAAAAAGAAGAGCAGGCCGCGATGAATCAATTATTGAATAAATGGGAGGGAAAGACATGCATCTTTAAAGCTAATTTTAATAAAGTACATTTAATTGTGTGCACTTTGGAGCCTGAGCAGACAGCGGGCAGCAGCGGCTCCATCACGGGCAATTTCCAAGGAGCGCGACTGTTCCCGCTCCCGGCCGCGGCTCCACGGTTAACGAGGAAATGGAATGTGTGATGGTCTAAAGAGCCTTGTTTGACTCTACTACTATTGATTTCCTTATGGCTCACTCTTCATTCTCGAGTCTTGAGTGACAAGAGATCTTATTGGATGAGACATAAGGCTGAAGCCCAGGCCATTTGTGGTCATTAAGCTTCCCAGGGCACGTTTTGCTAGAGACAAGGATGGTTAGCCCATACACCCTGGCCCGTCGCCAGCCCGGGCCCCGCCAGCCCAGGGACCCAACTCCTCGCTGTACGGACAAGAGAAAGTTTCTTCTTAAGCTGCAAGCCACAGCTACAGAGTTTGGCTCTTTGTATTTAACTGCTACCTAGTTTCATTCCATGCGTGCCTTCGGGTTTACTGAGTGCCTATTTGAAAATGTAAGTCCTCCTCTTCTTGGAGGACCATGGACGGCCTGGCATGAATTAAGAGTTTTATTATTAGAGTGTCACGGGACCGCGTGCACGGAATAAAGAGACTGTCAAGAAATGCGGCGGCACACCTCTGCGCTACGGCTGAGCCACTCACCCAACCGAACGACAGCCTGTTTCCGCGAACGCGGGAGTGCTACTGTGTGAAGGCCACACAGCAGAGTGGACAGGGGGGCAGACACGCGGCGCCCTGCGAGAGAGGCAGGCACGGCTCCCCCCGCGACGCGGCTCAGGGGCTCCGAGCAGAGAGCCCTCGGGGCAGCCTCACTTGGTCTAACAGTCAGCACTGTTCTCTGCAGTAAGGGCCTGCTCTTCAATGCCGCGCACTGCTCGGTACCCAGTGGCTGGGGCAGATGATTTGCTGTCATTCTGCAAATCCCATGTTTCCCCCAGGAAAAAACACTGTTTTGTGGAAACGCGTAAATAATTATCGGAGTTGCCCAGGGACGCCGCAGCACGCGCCACAGACGGTGGGCCTTGAACAGCAGAGACTGGTTTCCTCACACTTCTGGAGGGCTGACGCCCAAAACAAAGTCTGGTGGAAGTCAGGTCCTTCTGCGCGCTCTCTCCTCAGCGGGCCGACAGCGCTTTCCCCCTGGCCCTCACAAGTCTCACTCTCCTTGCTGCTGAGCTCCCGTCCCCGTTCTCACCACGACCCAGGTCCTCCCCTACCTCCCAACCGATGGGCGCGTTTTGCCACAAATAGCTCCTGAAAGGCCTTATTTCCAGATATTTTGAGGTCCTGGGGTTAAAACGTCATTATGCGATTTGGGGGGGAGGCATAAAATATCTAAATACAAAATACTGATAGTTCAGTAGAAATATATTTGAAAATTTACATGTTGGACATGTAAATATTAATAAAGGGGCCTAAACATGTCTCGGGAAACAATCGTTGGCAATCCCTCTATGCAAACGCCTAAGGAGGCATTTCTGGAAAAAATCTAGTCAAACTGTGCTTGGAAAAGTACCAAAGACTGACCAGTGATGGATAAAAGGGAGACTTTTAAGAAATAAGACTGGAAATTAATGAAGGGGAAAGATGAAGAAGGAAATCAAGAGAAACTAACCTGTAAGAAAATATGCTCCCTGTGACATGAGAAGAAACTGGGGGTTCAGGGAATCTGGGGTTCAGGAGGCGAGATGGTATTGAGTCTGGGTGTGAGAGCTGGGAGCACGTGGCCCTCACGTGACTGGACAATAAGTGGGGAGACCGAGGCAGACAGGCTGCAGGGGAAGGCCCGGGAGACGGAACAGCCAAGTTAACAGCCAGCACCGGGGGGCGGACACCCCGAAAAGCAGAGCCGAGCTGCGAGCTGGCCCCGCGCTCTGCGCACGCAGCTGGGGGCCAGCAGGACGCGGCCTGAAAGCTGCTGGCCAGGGCGGGCTTGGGCATCAAGCGCCTTCCCAGCAGCCCCAGTCAGCGCATATCTGGGTCCCCGACTCTGGGACCGGGGCTCGCTGGAGCACAAGCCAGGGCAGGAGGCGGCCCGCGGGAGCCCTGCTCCTGTCCTCAGGGTCCCGCGCCACCCTGCTCCCCGTGCCCCCGGGCGCCCAGCGGCAGAAGTGGGGCCTCCCTCTGTGCCCTGGGCAGGCCGAGAGACGCTGCTGGCACGTAGCTCGGCACAGCCTGGAGGGTCTCGTCGGGGCCTCCCAGACCGGGACGAGTGGGCCGCTGCCGCATGGACGAGAAACGCGCTTGGCCAGCACACTGGGAGCGCGGCACGCCGGGTGCGCCCGCTGCAGGCCTCGCGCCCCGCCTGCCACACCTCTGAGCAGTGCGATTATCTGCTCTCCGCTCGGGGGCTGAACAGACAGCAGCAAGGTGCAGCACCGAGACCTGGGCACACCGGCAGGCAGGGAGCGGGAAGGAGAGGGGCTAGCAGATGGCCGCGGCCCTGCGCCAGTCACCCTGGGAACGGCTTCAGAGTACGAAGCAGCTTGTCAGGGCAGCTCCCACAAACACCTAAAACCGGGACCCTCAACGACCAGACCCAGCTCGCTCACGACCCTGGATGAGCTGGACAGTCTTCTCCAGGTCACCTTCCGGGCCTCTGCAGACTGCCGTTCTCGTGCCCCCCACGGCGGGGCTTTCCCCAAGCGCCCCCCTGCGGGGGCTGGGGAGCATTCAAGAGACTCAGCATAACTTGGCTCTACCCCGAGTCATCTCCGTGGAGAGGCTGGGAGGGAAGGGCAGCATTTTCTTTCTCCTTTTGAGTTTTCTGACCTGTTGATGCAAAGTAGGCGAGCGTTTTCTGATGCTCCACATGCACGCAGAGGAGATACGCCGTGACCCCACGTGCAGCAGTAAGTGACTTCAAGGCACCGGAGGTGTCTACAGCAAGCTCAAACTTAAAATGTCTAATCCAGCAAACTAATACATTATGGACGTGCAAAGTGACACAAAGACAAGCCACCAGAAGGTTTTGCAAAAGATACGCTGAAAGCACTATAGATCAGTCAGAATAGTTTTCTAAAAATATTCAAGTTAACACACTTGGAAGGGAAAATAAAAAGAAAATATATAAAGTGCCAGGCTTATGCCGTAACAAATCAGTAATTACATCTAATGTGACACTAACTGGACCAAGTGAAAGACAGGCACGGGGCCTCTCTGGGGGCGCAAGGGGGTAAGTCTCAGCACGAAGATGCTATCACCACCCACTGCCGCGCCAGTTCGATCCCCGGCCAGGGAGGGACCCACAGGGCGCAGCAGACCTCCCCTGTCTCCCGCTGCTCCCCTCAGCAGTATATCTGTCTGTTCTGCCCCCCGCTCTGTGTCTGGTGAATCTTTTCACCCCACACCTCTGGCCTGCACCCCAGTTCTTGTATGCATGAATATATAAATCTTAAAAAAAAAAAAAAAGACAGCCATTGGTAAAAGTGATTTAAAGATGTGAGCCAGCTGCGCGGAGGACTGTGTGCTGAAAGGGTACGTCAGCCCCAGCCCTGGATGATTCCACCAACAACGTTTCATCGCCACGACGACGAGGCTGGACAGAGGCCTGACTGCGAGTGCTTGGCTGTGCATCGGCCCGTGCCAGGAAGGGGCGCACAGGTGCGTGCAGGGGTGGGGCTCCCGTCTCCATCCTGACGTAGCTACGCAAAGTGGCATGTGGTGTGGGGCGAACACGGCAGAGCCCGGTATTCCGGTGTCCTCGCCCTAAGATAGCCACGTGCGACAGAGCCGCAGGGAAACTGAGCGAGGAGAACGTGACGTTCTCATCAGCGTAAAAGGACTGCAGAGGGCGAAATCCAGCGCCGTTTTCTCATGAGACGGTCTCCTTCCACGTCGCTGGGGTAGGTCTAACTCCGCGCCCGGCTGAGGCGCCCCGAGCTCCGCTGACGAGCCCTTCTCCAGCACGCCTGCTCGCCAAGCAGGCACAGCCGTCCTGTCCCCACCGGACGTGCCTGTGAAGAGATGGCGCGGCAGGGTGGACGTGTGGCCTGTCTCCTTGTCTTCGGGCAGAAACTACGTTGGTTTGGCCAGATCACAACCGGTCAACTATTTCAAGGGTGTCTAGTCCTTTGTGGTGTTTTCCAAGATTGAAGATCTTTTCATCTGCTGAAGTCCTTTCCCAGACTTGTTCACACGTACAAGAGGAAATGGAAAGCTTCAGGCCTGCTCCCCGTGGGAACGAGCTTCCCGGGATGCCTTTTCTTCCAAAGAAGTTCTGGAGAATCTGCCCCATGGATCTTGTCTTTCTCAGCACTTGAGGCAGACAAAGGTGATGAGGAAACGTGTCAAGATAGCCCTGTGGAGAGAGCGAAAGCGAGAGCCAGGGCGTCCTCCTCTGGGGTCTGCAGAGATAATGCCTCTGCCTCATGCCGGAGCACGTGAGCACCAGCCGTAAAGGAAGCAGCTCACGCGCAGTCAGAAGCAGAAGTCCGGTTAGCGGAGACCGAAACGACTCTCGGGACCTGCTCCATGGCCCGTGTCCTGCGCTGTCACCTGCGTCAAGTGAGCACTGACCGGACCCCCGCGAGAACGGTCGGGGATGCAGACTGAGGACGGGACTTCAGTGTAAAACCCAGCAGGAGAGCAGTGGCCCCTCGGGACCTGCCGGTTGGGTCGGGAGTGCGTCTGCTATATTTTGCTTCAGATTTTGTAGCAGAAGTTTCTTCTCCCCAAGGTGTAAGGTCAGGACGCATGAGTATGTTCTGAGGACACAAAAGCAATGGAGCCAGGGAGGGGCGTCGCGGCTCTGGGCAGTGGGGCTCAGGGGCAGCAGCTGGAGACCAGTGGCGAGCAGGAAAGAAACACTGGAAGAGCAGCAGCCCGTTCAGATACGGCATCCTGTCCCCGGTCAAGGGAGTTCGCGAGAAGCACCCCAGCTGTGCAATGTCCGGGGGCCCATGAATGTGCCAAGGAGAAAAAAGGGCAATTTCAAGGGTCTGCATGTTTAGGACGAGCAAAACTGGCCTACGTAGTAAGCTAAATATATGTACCTCACAGGGAGTGGTCATTTAGCATGCCAAAGATTAGACAGACACAACACGGAAGCTCCTCAAAATATTAAAAGAGGATCTGAGCAATTCCACTCCTAGGTATCTACCCACAGAATGCATTTTTTAAAAAGATTCACTTATTTATGCATGCAAGAACTGGGGTCCAGGCCAGAGGTGGGGGTGATGAGAGGACTCCCTAGAGACGGTGGGGAGCAGAACAGGTAGATGAACTGAAACACACTGCTGAGGGGAGCAGCGGGAGACAGGAGAGGTCTGCTGCGCCCTGTGGGTCCCTCCCTGGCTGGGGATCGAACTCGTGCTGTAGTGTCTGCGGATGCTTCACAGGGCTGTGCCCTAGCCCCTTGCACCAGTGGGGAGGCCCCTGCCCAAGGAATGCAAACACTAATTTGAAGGGATTTACACACTCCTGTGTTCACTGCAGCAGTTTATCGCTACAATAGCCAAGATGGGGACTGGATTAGGAAGACGGGAATATATCCCAAATGGAATACCACTCAGCGATAAACACGGGAACGCTTGTCATTTGCCACAGCACGGGGGAACTGGAGAGGGGATAATGCCCAGTGAAGTCAGTCAGGAGAAAGACGAGCACTGCATGGGTCCCTACACAGGGGACGCAGGGGGACAAAACAAAGGCTCCGGAAAACCGCCAAACACACACTGGAGTCCGACCATGGGGCTGAGTCTACAGAGGAGGAGGCTGAAGAATGGGGAGCAAGGGGGTTTCCAAGTAGACGGTGTTGGGGATCGTGGATGCCTTGGTGGCGGGAGCATGTGGAAAGGGGGACCCTGTGCTGAGTCACACGTCGTGTTATCGTCTTTAGAAACCAAGACTGGCCACATAAACAGATTTTCAAGTCTAAGTGACCCTGCGTCTGAAGCCCCCTGAGGACCTCTGTCTCCTCCCGTGTCCCCAGGGCGTGTACGGTGCTCAGAGAGCCACCAGCACCGAGGCCCGGGACAGGGTCTTGCTGCTAATTCCCACTGCTGTTCCTTCACACGGCTGTTTTTGAGTTTGGAGGAGAGAATCGTGCAGGTGGCAGCCGTGAGGACAAGAAGAATGAAAGGAGCACAGACCCCTGACCTTGGGAGTGAGGCCCAAGAAGTGGTAAATGGTGTCTTGGCCGAGGGAGCAGCACAGAAGCCAGTGTCGAGGAGAGGAGAGGCCACGGGGACGGAGGAGACGGGCAGGAGCGGGAGGCCGGCTTGAAGCACCGGCACACAGGTGCGAGCGCAGCCCCTCGGGGCTCTGCCGACCCGCAGGGACCGTCCCCACTGGGCAGGGCTTGCAGAGAAAACAGGCACTCACACAGCGCCAGCACAGTTCTGCTCCACACAGAGTAACGCCGTATTTCGCACACCACAGACCGTCTCTCTGGAAGACAGGCAGGCAGTGGTACCTGTTTTGGGAGACAAGCGGACAGATATGGGGCAGATGGAAATATATAGAGTGTATTTTTCCCTCATAGGAGGAAGTTCACTAATGAAATGAGAACAAAAAGACACCCACATTTCAACTTCTGCATAAAGCCATGGTTTAACTTATTTCCATTATCTTTATAGCTGTTTTCTATTAAACTCATGTGGATTTTGCTCTTAAAATATTTTTATACTTAAGGGGCCTCTCCCTGGTGGTGTGAGGGGTTGAGTCTCAGCACTATGAAGCATCTGCAGCCACTGCAGCACGAGTCCGATCCCCATCCAGGGAGGGGACCCCCAGGGTGCAGCAGACCTCTCCTGTCTCCCGCTGCTCCCCTCAGCAGTGTGTTTCAGTCTGTCTGCCTGTTCTGCTCCCCACTCTTCTCTGGAGAGTCCTCTCACCCCCCCACCTCTGGTCTATACCACAGTTCTTATATGCATAAATAAATAAACCTTTAGAAGAAGTATTTTTACACTTGGCAAGAGAACGCAGGCAGCTCTCCTCACCACCGCCTCTCGGCCCGACACACACAGCTCTCCCTTTCTGCTGACTCCTCAGCCTTCCCTCGTGAGGAAACTGCTGTTGAACAGAATCAGCACTTCCTCGCCTGCACGAAACCACCTGTCCCAGGAACCTCAAGCGCATTTTCTAAAGTCTCAGCCACTCGCACTGGGAAGTCCTGCGGGGGCGGAGACCGCCTTGGGCAGGACCTGGCACGGAGGGCAGCGAAGCTCAGAGCACACGCATCTGCGCCCCAGCTGTGCGCCCGAACATCTGAGGCGCCCGCCACGTGCTGGCCAGTACCGGTGACCGCCACGTGCTGGCCAGTACCGGTGACCGCCACGTGCTGGCCAGTACCGGTGACCACCACTTATGTATCACAACAAACCACCGAAGCGGCAAACGGCCCGGCACAGACAGTCAGTGTGAGGCCGAAGCGCAGACGATGCGCTAGCCCGTCTGTGGACGCACACACCCAGCGCTGGTGGCGCAGGGAGCGTCTCTGGCTTCTGCATGCAGGAAACAGCGGCCTCATGGGTGTGAGTGTGACCACAGCCCACGCCAGGGCTCGGTACCACACCGTCCGACCTGCAACACCGACGCGCTTCTGTGCTGGTTCCCCTCTCATTCGCAGCCAGAGAGAATGTTACGTGGCCAGTTTTGCTCATCTTTATTAATAACTTCCCGAGCCAAGTTATGTGTCCTAGAAAACTGTGTTTCATGAATGTAGTGATGTCAGGGACGTCTAAGAAAAAGCAGGCCCCTCTCGCCGCTTTCCTTACGCGGACGTGTCTTCGCTTGCCCACCCGGGGCGTGACTCACGCAGACACGCTCAACGGCTCGCCCTGAAGTCTTTGTAGCGGGTTTTGCATTTCAGATACTAAGAAACACTTTGACCTCGTTTTGTGATTCAATATTTACCGGCCCAGAAATTCTTTATCTTACGGATACCGCGCAATATTTCTAACTATTCCAATTCTTCCATTTAGACATACCAGCGGAGAAACTGAAGGCTAAAACAGCACAGACTGACGAGAGCTCCGCACGTCACTGGTGTGCAGGCGGCCGGAAGGACCCAACTTCGCGCTGTCCACTGTTTGACCGGACTGGTCCACAAGACCTTAAATAAATCTGCCTCGAGGCCCAGATCCCTGCCTAGAGGTACCTGGCAGGTATAGGTTTTCTTGGCACGTATCTATATATACATATGTACATAATAGTTACATAATACACATATAACGTTTCCCAGCCTGTACATGCTTGAGCGCTCTCTCTCTCTCTAGCTTCTCAGCTTAGCCTGTTGAGGCAGCAGCTACAGACCTGAGGCTAGAGGGGCCCAGACTGGCGCTGCGGGCACCCCGTTCCTGGGCGGAGCTCTGCGCCCGCGGTCCCCAGCCCGCACGCCCTCTGGACTGCTGCAGCTGGTGGCGCTCACCATCAGCAACGAGAGCCACCGTCGTGGGGCTGACAGACTTCAGCCTGGCCGCCCTCCTGCTCTCTCAGCCAGCAGAGTTCAAGTCCTTTGCTCTTGACCCCAACCTTCAAACCGACACAGACCCCAAGCCCGGCGTCTCCGGGAGTCTCTCCCGCGTGGGGAGGTCTGGCTGGAGCTCCTTCTCCGGCTCATCACTGAGCGGTGCGCGCCGACGCACCAGGGCCTATGGAGTCCTCTAATCTTGACCAGAGGGGTGCAAGAGCCCCTTCCTGGCTTGGAAGCAAGGACCCCACATGTGCCCCCGCCCGCCCGGAGGTGGAGCAACGGACAGTGGCCACTTCTCCTCCAGCTTGTCCACCTGTGTGTTGGACGGTAAGAGCAGACTGAGGGCACCCGGCACCGTCCTTGTCTGGGGACAGCAGGACAGAACCAAGGCAGCTGCCACCTCGCGGTGAAAGTGTGTCCCGAACACCACAGGCGCCCACGGCACAGGACCGCCGTGGCCTGCTGGCGACCTAGCCGCTCTGACTCAGGTAATTTCCACACACCAGGGACTGGCACACCACGGTTCTCAGAAATCCTTCTTTTCAGTGAATCACTCGGACACCCATAGCACTCACATATTATCCAGGATGACCTTTACTCTATAATGAAGTATTTGAACAGCTGGGACAGAGGCCCCAGAGCTGCAAAGCTCAAACTGCAGCTACCAGGGAGACACGTCTGTCCCAGTGCCAGGACCAGCCCTAGAACATTGTTGTGCTCGCTGAGGAAGCCCAGAGACACATTACAGCGGTGAGGCTGAGGAGGGGACAAGCTCCTGGGCCATGCGGTGCCTCCCTCCTCCCCTGTGCGTCACCCCGTGACTGTGGGCGCCCTTTCGGCACAGACACCCAGCGTCACCCCCTGCTGAAAAGGCAGTCGCTGCACACAGCCTGCGGACACACCGTTTTGGTTTCTCAGTGCGTTTAAGGATGAAACGGGAAAACAGACTCTGATGTCATCATGAAAGTTTCATTCACAGTAGAGGGATAAATATTCTATGACTGTCAATCAATAGTTGCACTTTATTTGATGTTTTATTCATAGATCTTTATGTGTCTAGATTTTTATATCAAATGTTTTGTTCCAAATTTATTATTTTATATCTGTTAATCCCCTAGCTGAACATTTGAAAATTGGCAGGGCTTTATATTTGCATAGACACAGGTATTACAATAAAAATTCATAGGTGGCCTTTTAAACAAAACTTCAATAAAATTTATCAAACATTTATTAAACTGAAAAATGCCTGCTTTGGGTAAAATCCAGAATCTTAGAAATACCAGTCTGTAACATTACTTTGATTTACATTCAGCTTGAAAGTTAACTTAAAAAAAAAGTCACTTGCATAAAAACAAAATCTAAGTGCAATTTTGTGACTGAGCTCCTACAAAATGTGAATAATCTGCTTCAATGCCAACCCAGAACACAGGTGTGTGTGCTGCATGATGCAAACTGCACAGGCTTCCAACGATGGGGCAGGTGTATTCTCCACCCCACCCCACTCTGCAACGTTCACTAAGTACATAGCATATGAATTGGTACCAAACATTCCCTGCACGACTATATAGAGAGAGCTAACCTCTGAGACCTGGACTCTGGCTAGAAAGTTCAGTGTAAAAAGAGGAAATGTCAACTTGGATAAAAGTCCAAGACGAATTAAAATGGTGTGTCTGATCCTCTCTCTATAATGAGCATTCAGAACGAGCCATCAATTTCACATTGACTTAGCTTGGACTCTCCCCAAGGTAGCTACCAGCACAATCAAAGGCATCCTTGTTGGTTACCCTAACCCAGAACTCAGGACTGTGGCAAAGGCCACTCATACAGGCCTAGTCCATAGCAGTGTGGGCTGCCATTGCCATCATCACCACCATCATCATCATCATCACCATCATTACCATCACCACCACCTCCATCACCATCATCATCATCATCACCACCACCATCATCATTACCATAACCACCACCACCACCACCATCATTATCATCATCACCACCACCACCTCCATCACCACATTAAAGAGCGTGCTTTGCTCAATACATCATAGAACCGCTGGCCGCACAGTCTGAAAGTGAGGCTCATGCCCTCGCTCGCTCTGAGTTGCCCAAACACACTGCCGAAGGTGAGGAGACTTTCCTCCTAGCAGCAGGGAAATGTGACTCTCAAGCTCTGCCTCCTCACACCGGGGAAGTCCCCCTCCCGCCACTCCCACCGCAGCAGGAGGGGCTGCCAACCAGAGGCTGGTGCTGGTGCGGGCAGCTGGAGCTCTCGTAGGCGCTGCAGGCTCCTGGCCCAGACAAGCTCACACACTCCTGAGCAGTCTCCACTGCCTTCCCACACGCGTAATGCCTCTGCTTTTCATCGACGTGGCATTGCTTTACCACACCACGCTTCAGGGGTACAGAAATTCACACCTGTCCAGATGTGATCACTGCACACCTGCCAGGAAGCCCGCACGGCCCACCCCCACCCTGTTTAGTTCCACACAGCACACCCTCGCCCACGAGCAACCTCGGTTCTGCAGATTTCTAGGGTTTTCATCACATAAAGGGCCGCAAAGAAGCAATCCACCGTCGCCACTGCTATCCCTTTCAACAAATTAGGAGACTAGCTGGGATATTTACTTCTTGATAAGAGGGTGATGCAAACCGAGAGGAGAAAAAAGCCCGGGCAAGTCGCGTTCAGAGAGCAGACGCTCACTTTCCGGTGGGGCGGTGTCCGCCGCAGTGGGCCGGGGCCGGCTGTCCAACAAAGGGGGCTTCCCGCCTGGAGCAGCACACATGTCACACTGAGTCCACGGGAGTTTAAATTACAAACACAACAGGAGAACTTTAGGCAGGAGCATAAAATTAGGTCTGGGTACCAAAGCTTTGCTCCAGGCACGGCGTCCAGAGGGTGGTAGACATCAGAAGCGGGAGAAGAACTGGGAGAGGGAAAGGAACATGCTTCAGAGATCACGGGAAGGCGGTGAGGCAGGCCAGCGGTGAGGGAGGACACTAGAAAGTCGTCTGCTAGGAAACAAGCAGCGAGCAGAAACAGGAACTCGGAGCTGATCTGTTTGCTAAGGAGTAAGGCAGCCGTCAGGTGCAGCCCTTGGCTGGGGGCTGAGTCATGCGCCGGGCGGTCAGGGGCTCTGAGTCAGCACACGGAATGAGAGCTGCGGGTGCTTAAGTGACGCGTGACATCCCTTCACCTTGGGCTCGCTCCCCAGGGGACGAGGGGATGTCTCCTCCAAGCGCTCCTTGTGCACATCCCAGAGGACACGACGGCACCGCTGGGCACACACAGCAGAGTGGACGCGTGGGGTGCTGCAGCACAGGGGAGCGTGCACCGCGTACTCCAAGCTCTGCATCCCACCTGAGTCAGCTGCACCGTGGCCAGAAGAAACCACGGACCCCTGAGATGTGGGCGCGCCTTGCCAGAGTGGTCTGGACCACCTCGTCCTGCCCCCAGGCCGAGCACAGGGGCATCACCGCCCTACTGAGCGATTTCTACACACGCAGCTCCATTCTGGACTCAGCATCACCCTCAGCGGCGACCTCCACAGGACCGTCCTGAGACTGCTGGGGACACAGCCCCCCAAATAACCTACCAGTGTATGCAACCAGAGCAGGGGTCTTCCTTTCTCTCCACTTTGGTTTACTTTACTTGAATTCACTGGAATTACTCTGGCCTAAAACTGTGCTCCGATGTTCCTTAAAATTAGTGTTTTCTCTCCAGGGCACTGGATTTCATGGATTTCCAAGTGGTTTCTAGGATTATTAAGATAAATTTCATGTTGATGTATGCAGACATTTTGGAGGACTCCAAACTTAAATGTTTCAATGACTGTCAAAGCTATACATCATGATACATTAAATATGAACTGCTATTTAAAATCTTCAGAATATAAAACCACATTTTGGACTAGCTACATCTAAAGACATTTTGATTGCAAAGAACAGGAATAAATAAGTAAAAGAGGACAGCAATCTTCCTATATGAATAAACAGGAAATGCACTGGCTTATATAACAAAGAAATCCAAGCCCTCAACTAAATCCAATGATTTAAAAAATACTGTCTTTCTCTTCTCCTTGGCTTGGATTTCTCCTCTTGCTTCATCCTGAATTACATTGTTCCTTGTGAATGCGAAGACAGTAGTCCCAATGCCAGCGACCACACAGAAAAGGGAAGCTTTGACTTTTCCTTTTCACTCCAGAACTTTCCCGGGAGGACGGGCTGACCCATCGCTGCTCCTAGCCCTCTCCCCTCGAGGGGAGCCCGGTCGTGACTGCCAGTCTCAGCTGCTGGAGAAGGAGACGGAAGGGAAAGAGAAACCGCTGAGATGGCTGAGGCAATGCCTGGCGTTCACACGCACACAAGGAGGGCACACGCCGAGCCCCACGTCACCAAGGGCGTGTTCCACGTCATCATGCTCCACCTGGGTGCAGAGTGGGAGCTGCCTGCACCACCTGCTGGACAACTGGGGATGCAGAGCACCCGCGAGCCCAGCTGCACCACTGCCACTCACCACTCTGCACCTGTTCCAGATAAAGGTGATTCCACTCAAGGTGTGCGCGGGGCTTCATGCGTGGTCGAGGAAGAAGGAACATTCATCAAACCTCAGTGCCGGGCTATTTTCATTAATGTATGTTGTAGTTTTTCAAGGCAGCCAGGTTTCTGAATCATCATGTGAACGCCGTCAACTGCCAATTTTGTAATACACATGACACAAGTTTAAGGCTCAACAGAAACCAACCGTGCAGGTCCGCCAGCGTCTGTACATGGTATTTTACCACGTACGAGCATTTCTGCTCTAAACAGATGTATTGCGAGTGCCGCGTGTTAAATACAAACTCCCACAGTACTTTCTACCCCGAGATGAGTAGTTTTAAGAGCAAAGTAAGCACACATCCTTCTGAATGAACGTATCATCTCTAGGGTTCGAGGCGTTGGAACACTGGTCTGTCTATGCCCAGAAAACCTGATGTGCCTTTCTGATAATTCTGATAAGCCTCATTTTTTCCTATAGATAATTCAGAAAAACATTAGCTCATTAACGACTGTCTCATCATCGCCACGTGAAATGATTACTGAGAATATACGATAGACTCTAAATAGTCATTCCTTAAAGGGATGAAAAATATGATGAGGGAGAAGCAAGTGGAAAATCTCAAGCTGTAGGAATTCAGCTTTCAGGTCTTGGCAAGCGAGCACAGTCTTTTATGAATTATTTATAAACTAATTAAAATAGCATAAATCACACATTTCTGATGGATACAGATGGGACTCTGTATTGATGGTCCACTAAGAAGGACAGTTTTGAGATGACCTTAATGTGTTCAGTAATGACTGCTTAGTAGAGCAGTGAAGAATTGTAATATTGCCTATTCTGTAGCCCGAACTGAACCAGCACACGTCGATTAGCATATGTGAAATCCACCTCTGGTTTATTCTCTGCTGGTGGAGCAGCTGTGCTAAGAAACTGATTTCTCACTGGAGCTCTAAAAAGCAGAAAATAATCATAACCGAGTTAAAGTTGGCTTGCTGTGAAAAGCATCTTTCAGGAAGGAGAGGCCACATGGAGATAGATGCCTTTGCACATACATGTTCCTGCATGTGCACAGAACAGCCACATGCAGCTCGGTGGGCTGGCTGTTTATTATCCAACTGCTCAGCCTGCCCAAGTCTGCCTGCACTTCTGTTTTCACGCTTGGGTAGAACAGAAAGCACAAGTGAGACTTGGCGCCGGCGCCAGCCATGTGAGATGCAAAGCTCCGTGCGTGCTCAGTGGGGAGAAGACAGCGATTCCACGCCTGGTCCTGCTGTTTCCATACCACTGGCAGAGTGGACAGGTCAGGGAGCACCAGAGGGCCAGGGTGGGGCGTGAGCTTCAGCCAGAGTCCCAGGAGGCGCGGGGGACAAAGGAGACTAATTGCTGGGGTCTGGAGGGTTTTCAGGGACCAGATGAGGCCCCCTGAAAACACAGCTTCTTCTCAGTGGGATTCCAAACATGGACGAGAATCTGCACAGAAGAAACTTCTCTGCTGAGAAGCAAAGGAGGCTTCAAGTGCTTAAGCACGGGAGTTTTTAGACCTAGTCCGATACATTCATTTCTGAAGGCTGCTGTAACTACAATTACTACAAGAGCAGTGGCTCAAAACAATAGAAGTTATTCTCTCGCAGTTCAATAGACCAGAAAGCCACAACCAGCTGTGGGCACGGCCGGGTCTCTCTGGAGCAGCCCCCCCTCCCCCTGCCTGGTGCCGGAGCTCCTCCGCAACCCTCACCCACCCGGTACTCACCCCCCCACCTGTGCTCCCGTCTTCTGGGCCTGTCCTCTCCTGCCTCTTTCGAGGGCATTCTGATTGGAGTGAGAGTCCAGCCTCACCCACTGCGTCTCGCACAGGCCAAGACCCTACTTCCAAACACGGCGGTGGCCTCGGATTCGGGGGTGGCTTTGGGGAGCCGCTCTGCTCCCCACTAGGTGCGGTACCTTTCAAAGCCTAGAAGGTCACTGCATCATTAAGATTCTTTGTTGCTATAGTTTCCGTATTTAATCAGGTCTACATACCCAGACTTCTGAATCATGCCTCAATCACTTGCACAGGAGTGTGTATGCGGCTGCCTGCAGCAGACCGATGAAGCACCGCTGGCGCGTGAGCCAGTCTAGAAAGACCGAACCTGTTTACCGAATGTATCTGCTGCTCTTCTTTACGAAAGTTTACTGAATCCCCTGGGGGTGGCACGGTGGGGGTGGGTTACACAGGAGGTGGGTGAAGCTGGGGTGGTCTCCACCACCTCAGGCGCTTGGAAGCAGCCGAGTAACTTCTCCAGGGGGTCCTGAGCGCAGGCACCCGGAGGAGCTCGGCCTGGGAGTAAGACGTGCTGTGCGCCGCTGTGCTGTGGTGTCTTAAGACCAGCCCTGACTGAGGCATTGAGACCTTCCCTTCACTCTCCACAGGTAAAGAACCTGGCTGGCAAGTGACAGTCGGACGATGCAGAGCCCAAGGCTGCTGGGTCCCCGCACAAACAGCGCTTCACCTACCTGGGGGAACCTCCCTGCGTGTTCTGGTCCTTTCCTTCAGGCTGGTCGCCGCAGGGAAGCCAACCTCCAGCCCCAAACCCCACCGCTGCGGACCGCCTGGCGTCGGGCCGCGGACCCCGGGCTTCAGGCCACGCCTAGCTCCGCCAATCCCGGAGCGTGGGCGCGGGCAGCACGGGACGCACGGGCAGCACGGGACGCACGGGCAGCACGGGACGCACGGGAACGTGGGGTACGTACCGCCCAGGTGGGGCACGCACCGCCCAGGTGGGCACGCACCGCCCAGGTGCGTCCGCTGTGCTCAGTGAGGCCCACCGCGTGCGAGACCAGGGCTGGGAAATGGCCTCTCCTTTTTCACAGGTATGGCGCCCGCCAGGATCGCTCGCTCTTTCTCGAGCTCTCTCCCCAAAACCTCCGCCTCAGTCTCCCTCTTCCCCTCTCTCTGTAAAGATCGGGCGCTTTGCGTGAGCAGCGCTCCAGGAGGGGGGCTGGTCTTCCCCGAAGTGCAGCAAACAGCATCAGAGTCAGGGCAGCCTCTCAGGTGCTGCTCACTGCTCATCAGCCAGAACTTGCATTACAGCTCACGAGAGAAACAGTCGTAATTGCTCCTTTTCATCTTGTCGGCCAAATTCCATCTCTCATCTGGAAACGGAAAGGAAATCATAAGTTGCAGAGAACATGAGCAAGGTGTGGATCTGATTCTGGGACCAGGAAAGAGAAAGTAGAACTAGGCCACAGGAAGCCCTCAGGCCTCCGGCTCCTTTTCCAGCTCCAGAGAGGATCTGGCGATCTAATTTAGGTGACTTCATTTTCGTTAATTATAGGTTGGATGAGAAATGTTGTCTTGCCTGTGAGAAAATGAGGAGTAGCAGAATGTGTACGAAACGGTAGCATTCTGTCAAAATATTTGGCCGATGGCTTTTGAGAGAAAGTTGGGTTTGCTTCCTGGAATGGACTACAAATCCTGTTGCTCAGGGTGAAGGGGCTATTCCGCTGTTCCCTCAGGGGAGAAAATCTAAAGGGACCTGATCACGCTTAAGGGGGCACTAGCCCCACCACCGCCCTGTCGGGCCCAGTGCAGGCTCCGAGTAACAGAATCCCTGACACAGCCTTGCAGGGCAGCGTTAATTAACAACACCCAGAGCAGTAGTGCACACAGAGGATTAGAGGATTAGACCAGATCCTTGGGTTGTTTTGTGTTTGTCTTTTACAGCTGGGCAGCCTCTCGGAGCATGTGAGGTTTTAAAAAGGCACATTACAAGCAAGCGAGCAGCAAAGCAGGTCCCGGTAAGAGTGTTCCCTCGAGCTGTCACGGAACGATGCCCTGCTCAGCTGCCCGTGCTGGCACCGCCCTGGGATGCAATGTCACCTTCAGGTGTAAGTGGGTATTTCGGCCTCTTCAACAGAAGTCATTTCTTAGGAACCCCAGTTCTCTTGCTTTTAAAGGGGCGCCACAGCCCAGCAGCCTGTTTTGAGGATGTGAAAAGATCGGTTGGAGGATGCCGGGGTTTAACCCACAGTGCTCGGGCTCTGCCGAGGCCGCTCCTGCCACCACATATATCACCCGCAGTCCACGGTAAACTGACCGTCCAGTCCATTGCACATTGCGATGCCAGTAAGTGTGTATAGCTAGCGGCTGCTGCACTGGGTGGCACACACCAGACTGGGCGCTGGGGTGACCACAGTTGGCCAAACATGAACTTGAGAGTTTGTGGTTCACTTGTGAAGGGAAGATTAAGAGAAGAAGGCGGCTCGCCACGATGGCGGTGGGGAGCAGCTGCAGACCCGCTATGACGAAGCTGCTCCCCTGTGAGTGGCGGATGATGCTTACTGGCTTTTGACGGGTCACTGACTTTTCTCTGCTTCTACTGGAACTGAAACCATGAGCCATCCAGAGCGCCAAACCCGATGGCCTTCGGATGGGAGCCACAGCCTGGCCGTCTGGGTCTCCAGGTTGCTGGCGCACCTCCCCCTGCAGGTAACGGAACTTGCCAGCCCTGTGCTCCCATGAGCCTATTCCTTAGGTCCTGTCCCTCTACGCACACCTGCTATGGGCCACGTCTCTCTGGGAGCCCTGGCTATATACTGGTATTGGGGATGCTTAGGGGAGCCCTCACACCCTAGAGGAAGTGAGGTCCTGTTGAGGACCACTACACTGGGCTATCCTGAACCACTTGGTTCAAGAGAAAGAATTCGTGTTTGCTTGCCACCTTGGGCAACACCTGAGCTCCTCTGCTGTGTTCCTTTCGCTTCACCCTCAGACCAAAGTTTCTTGAGTCTGGAGTTGACATTCAAGTATTCAAGAGCTAAAGAATGCAGGCTACATTTGTCAAGTATTTTTTTAAAGATTTTTTTTTAATTTATGCATGCAAGAGCTGGGGTGCAAGCCAGAGAGTTGCAGAGGGTGAGAGGATTCACCAGACAGAGTGGGGAGAGAACAGGCAGATCTACTGAAACATGCTGCTGAGGGGAGCGTGGGGAGATAGGCGAGGTCTGCTGTGCCCTGTGTTCAGCTCCCTGGCTGGGATCGAACTCGTGCTGCAGTGGCCGCCGATAGTTTGATAGTGCTAACTTTAAATCCTGCCCAACCAGGGAGGCCAAGTTCCTTGAAGAGCTTTCTCTATGTGCCACCCTGTGCCCTGCACAGCCAGGGCAGCAGGCTTCTACAGTTTCGGAACCAGCAGTGATCCCCAAAAAGGGCCTCCTCACACCTCACACCCGTCACCCCAAGGGCAGGGAGAGCTTGTGAACAGCTCTCCAGGCTCTTGAGCACTTCCAGTGTCTCGGATCCATTGCCTTGAGATTACCGATGGTGCACAGGGAAGAGAGGAGACTGGGGTCACGCTAGGGAAGGTTATGTGGAGATGAGCTAGTATGTTGGTTGGCTCTCTACTCTGGAGTCTCACCTGAGCTTGGGAAACAGGAAAGCTGTCAAAGGTGCTACCCCTTTAAGTTAGGAAGTAAAATGCGCAGACCAGTGATTGTTCTGTGAGGTGGAGAGAAATGACTTTAGAATTTAGAGGAGAGGAAGGTAACTTAAAAGGTCTCTTACACCTTAAAATCCAAAACGGGATGCATTTTAAGCTAGAAGAAAACCAGGTGAAATTTTCACAGTCATAACTGGGGCATAATTATTTCATGATAAGGGACAACGTGAGGAAGAGCCCAAAGCTAGAGGTGGCTAAAGAGTGCTGAGAAAATTACCAGTCATTTTTTTCACCTGGAAGAACACAAAGAGCGCTGCAAAAATTCTTCAAAATGGAAAAACCTAGTTTGGCCAGTTATCAGTGCCTAGCACTTTCTAATCAGGGTACAGACTTTGTACATCATATGCAGTGGTGTGTGTGTGTGTGTGTGTGTAGAATAGAAATCCAATTAAGGTCTGGAAGGCTGAACATTACCATAATTAGAACTCATTTCAGGAGAAAAATCTGACAGAACATGTAGAATTGAGTGCCTGAAAGACTGAGTTGGATTAGTGCTCATTCAACTGTCCATAACAAATACATTACTAAGCTATTGAAAATGTTATAGAGTAATTAAAAAGACTATTTCCATTTTACCCATGGAACACATCTAAAAAAGTAATTCTTAAGTTAGTTATTTGTACATTAGCTTTGTTGTGTAGAAATAGTGCATTCGTGAGTAAGTCCGGAAATGCTTCTTCCTTCCTGCCTCACCCCCTCCCACCTGCTCCCCTAATAATCTAGGAACAAGGACAATTAAGCTGCAAAACATGCCGTGCTACTGACGTCCAGTGTGGGTGTGTGAAGCGAGCCGGGTGTCCTCGTCTCTGCACCATGGACAGCATCGAGGGTGTCGTGCCTCTTGGTGCAAGAGACTCAACTTCCAGGTGGCTTTCATGTATGGAAGAGTGTCAGTGAGTCAGGGGAATTTAAACCCTATAGATGTTTTGAACAAGAAGACATTATCTACCTGGGGAGGTAGAAACAAATGACCAGCGGGAACATGGAGAGAGCGAGAAAGGAAAACAGTTTCCAGGAAAGGGCAGGGTGGAGAGTGCCGGGCTGACCCACACGCTTGGAGCACCTGGTGCTCTTTGGGTCATCTTAGAGCCACTGCAGCCAGTGACCGCAGGCGCTCACCCAGCCTGCGTGTCGCTGAGCAACGTTTCCTCCAGTTCCGCCTGCCGTAGCCTGCTCATTATAGGCAAGGAAATGCCGCAGCTTGGCTTAGAGAGGAGACATCTATTTCTCAGTTTTGTAGACCAGCAACTCCAGATTTAGGGGCTGGCTGATCTGGTTCCTGCTGAGAGTCCTTTTCTGGCCGGCTCATGGCTGCCTTCTCTGTGACCTCACACGGCTCTTCCTCTTCTTCGAAGAGCACTAATTCCATGGGAGGGCCCCACCCTCATGGCCTTGTCTAACCCTGCCCCCCTCCATAAGACCTCTTGTCCACGTAACATCACAGTTGGGGCTAGAGCTTCAGCAAGGGAATTTTAGGGGGATTCAAACATCTCGTCTCTTACAATGCCTTTCTGATTTTATGTGGGCATTGTTCACCGGTGAAATCTAACGGGATCTCCTGCTGATAAGGAAATTCTATTCCTCCTATTCTTGACATACAGAGAAAACCATAGATGGTCTGGGGTGGTTCTGAGGGTCATCTAATGCTACCTGATAGAGTCCACTGTTTAGGGCCACTTCACATCCATGTGTTTGATTCCAATAAAAACATCTAAAAATACAGAGCAGTAAAAACAACCATGTGAAGATATCTGCTTTTACCATATTATCCTACATTGCTGTACCTACCAGTATTCCATTGTAGTACTGGGGTGGGGGTTCTTTTCTGTTTCAATAAGACAAAACAAAAATAAAGGGCATGAGAAAGCAAAGGATAAAGTGAACTACTTCTGCAGATAACATGCTGCATCTACCTCGGCAGTGAATAAATACAGCAAGGTCATACGACACATGTTAATATAAAAATATGATTTATCATACCTTGGTGGAGGGCAATTAAGAGTACACACACACATAAGTAACAAATGATGTGATTCAAAAATAACAATTTAAAAACAATATAAATATTTAGAAATAAATTTAACAAAGCTAATACCAGAACTTGGCATTGGAGATGTATATTATGTTTAGGGACTACAAGAACTCATTATTATGAAAATATCACTTGCTTTCAAATTAATGTAGAGGTTCAATACAATCTCAACCTAAATTAGAGTGTCTTTTTTCCTTAAGTAGACTCTGATAAGTTGACTCTAAAATGTATATGGGCATGTAGATGACCACAAATAGCCAAAGTGATTCTAAAGTGGAAAATCATATTTGGATGACTTAAATTGTCTGATTAGAATGATTATTTTAAAGTTGTATCTATTAAGAGACTGTGGTAATGGCAAAAAGACAGGCATATAAATCGCTGAACACAACAGAGAACCCAGGAATAAACCCAGACCGTCATAGAAAATTGTGTCAACGAAAGTTCCTAAGCATTCAGTGCAGAAAGGAAATACTTTTCTAAAACTATTTCTAGAAATACTAGATTTGGAAATGAGAATGAACATGAAGGGCCAACTCAAGGGCCAAAGAAAAAGGTAAAATGAGTTCAGTTCTAGAAGAGAACATGGTAGTTTCTCATCAGTCTCGGTAGAAGCAAATATTTTGTGTTCCTTAGATACAAAAAGCACTAAGCTTAAAAGAATACAATTGATAAATTAGATTTCACAAATGTGAGAAACCTTTGCTGGTCAAAGACACCATTAAGAAAACAAACATTCAAGCTACAGAAAGAAAATATTCACAACATCTATGTGTGACAAAGAACTAGCATCTTAAATATATAAAGAGCACTGATGATTCAATAATAAGCACAAAAACACCTGAATACCAAAATGGACATAGTATTTGAACAAATAATTACAGAAGATACGAAATGAAACAGATAGCAATTACTGAACACACCATGAATAACATCTTCAGTTATTAGGATAATACAGACTTAAGTTGTAAAAGCATGAAAAATGATTTCATATGCATTGAAATTCCAAAAAAGGAAAGATGTAAGAAAAGAGTGAAAAAACAAAGGAAAAGAAATAGAAAAAGCCTGATTATACCAGGATTGGACTGGAACGGCTGGGATACTATACAATGTTGGTGGAGATGTAAAGTGATGCAATCACTTTGGGGAAATGATCGACAAGTGAGTTTTTAGAAGTTTAACCCATGTCTAACATGGTAATGTCATTCTACTCCTGAGCACTTATCAGGAGAAATGAAAACATATGTCTGCACAAGGAATCAAACAAAAACACTGAGAGCTGTCTCACTCACAGTCACTAAAAAAGGAGAATCATCCAAGTGCCCGTCAATACGTCAGCAGACAAACGGTGGTATATGCAGAATAAATCCCATCTAGGAGTAGAAAGGGATGCCGACTTGTATGTATGGTGGTTTTGATGCATCTCAGTTATGGTGCTGAACAAGAGAAATTGCACAAATGCAACATTAAGTGGTGACCTTCACGTAAGATGTCACAAAGCACAAACAGGTGCATCAGCAAGAAGCAAGCACATCAGTGGTTGTTTTTAGCTGTAGGCAGAGGAAGAGATGTACAGCAAGTGCACGAGAGAGATACTGTGGTTGTGGTCGGACTTATTAAAAATATGCATGATTATAGTTTCATGTGTAGATTCTTGGCAACGTGGATCAAATTGTGTTTTAACACATTCAGTGTGCTGGGCACGCCCATTCCTGAATTCCTCCCCCTTCAGGAGGGAACCAGGCTCCCCTCCTTCCTGGCCATCCTGTCCGTCCCTGGGGCCAGCTCCACCAGGGACTTTTAACTTAAAGACCTAATTATGGGCTAACCCAGCACCAAAGAGCTTACGTCAAAGTGTAAGGAAAGCAGATGAGAGGGGGCAGCGACACCCCGAATACAGAGAGCACGAGGAGGCCAAGGCGCGGGCACAACTCTGGCGGCCCTCTCCCCATGCCCAGCTGCGAGCCGGCACCCACCTGAGCGCTTCTGTTCGGGCGTGACCCTGAGGCTGGTCTGCAGGCCCCAAGGGCCGGGCCCTCACAGGCTTCGCCTCAGCCATGGCACGAGGGCGTCGCTCCATCTGTCCCTGAGCAGGGGACATGGAGGACCCAGGAGGACCAAAGACCTGTCCATGAGAAAGATGCTCAGAGAATTCTCTGAGCCTGGACTGGACCCTCTCGTCCCAGAGGTTAGAAATCATTCTCGTTTCCTTTCTTAAGCAGGCTGAAGAACTCCAGGAGTCAATAAGTTCGATCCCCGGCCAGGGGCTGACCCTCAGGGCGCAGCAGACCTCTCCTGCCTCCCCACTGCTCCCCTCAGCAGTGGGTTTCAGTCCATCTGCCTGTTCTGCTCCCCACTCTGTCTCTGGGGAGTCCTCTCATGCCCTGCACCCCTAGCCTGTACCCCAGCTCTTGTAACATAAATCTTTTTTTCTTTAATAAAAAGGAAGAAAATTACTCAAAAAAAGTTAAGCCCTTCTTTGCGTGTTGGTGAAAGGGAAGATGGACCAGGCGGGGGCAGCACCCGCTGGCGTCCAGCTCGGCTACTGCGAACTCCTGCCTGCTCCCTGCGCACCTCCCCAGCACCGCGAGTCAGGCCACAGAGGCACTGGGGAGGAAGGTAAAGATGTATAGCTCTGTCCAAAACGCAGGTGATTCGTAAGGACGTGGAGAAGCCTGTGGCAGAAAGGAGAACATCTGGCGTATGTGGCAGAATGAAAGCCCAAAGGGAGTATCAGGACAGCCGACGGGGATCCCACACTTTGAAAACACCAACAACCATGTTAACCAGCGTTACTGTGATTAGAAAATAGCTATACCTTAATCTTGGAAAGAAACACTGCCTACGATTATGCATTTCACAGAATAACAACAAAATGTGGTGTTGATTTTTTTTAAAGATTTATTTATTTATGCACAAGAGCTGGTACAGGCCAGAGTCCACGGAGGTGAGAGGACTCCCTAGAGACAGAGTGGGGAGCAGAACGGGCAGATCTACTGGTATCCACTGCTGAGGGGAGCAGCAGGGGCAGGAGAGGTCTGCTGCGCCCTGTGGGTCAGCTCCCCAGCCGGCGGCAGGGATCGAACTCGTGCTGCAGCGGCTGCGGTTTGCTTCGGTTTGCTTCATAGCGCGTTGCTCAACCTGCTGCGCCACCACAGAGGCCCCTGTGACGTTGATTTTTAAAGAGACCAGGTAAGTCAATGAGGTAAACACAACCCAAAGACAAATAAGTCCGGGGGCCGTGTGTAAACACACCGCAAACTCGAGCGTGCGCTGGGTTCTGTGCGGGGGCAACGGGCCTTCGGTGTGCGCACTGCGGCACGGCATGTACAGACTATTTCTGAGTAGTAGAAGGAACCATGAGCTCTGAAAAGTAGCGCTGGTGCTGGGAGACAGTGATGGGAGACAGAATCACTGTTCTCTGAAATTCTTCTTGTTTTCAAACCTGTATATCGTGTTCACATGCCACCTATTAAAGGCTGCGTCCTCAGTGGCCTCCTGTGGAGAGATCCGTAAAAATAGCTAATAAAAGTTTGAAAAATAAGCTTAATAAGCTTAATAATGAGGCGCTAACTGCCTCTGACCTTCCAGTATAAGACTGCACTATAATCCCTGAATATATGCCTCGCTCGGGCATAAGAGGAGGGAGAAGGTGCGATGAAATCAAACTGTAGCTTGGAAATATTAAATACTCATCACATGCAAGTGCAGGGTATGGAGGGAGGCTCCGTGTTACAGACAGTGCGAGGTTAGTGACAGAAACGCAGCGCCGAGGAAGTGCATTTTGAGAAACAACCGGAGTCCGGAGCGGGGAAGGCCTCAGACGTCTGTTCCAGCAAAAAGAGAGACTCGGAATTGCCTTTGTCAACAAAAGACGCGGCCCTTGAGCGTGGGCACCAGCGGGCAGGTGCGAGCAGGGCCAGACGCGGGCAGGCTCCGGCAGCGGGACGGAGCAAGTGGTGATTCTTCGAGAAGGGGGGTCACCAGGAGGGGATTGGGCGGAATTTCCAAATAGAAATGTCTGCAGCAGAGTAGGCGCAAGGGGAGGAAAAGGCGTCCAGGCAGGCTCCCAGGCGCTCTCTGGCCTGAGCCTTCTCCTTCCCCATGACCTCCCTCGTTGCCCTGAGCCCTTGTTCGCCAGGAGCACTGTGTCCCGGAGGCCCTGCCTCAGCGGCCAGTGCCTGTGATGCTGGGGCTGTGAGGCCAGAGGCCCCCTCGCCCCTCAGTAGCCTGCGCCCTTCCCAGCGAGCATTCGTCGTGCGAGCTGAGTTGCATTTCCTTTAGGGTTTCTTTGCAGTCATTTCATTCCGCTTCTCCAAATTCCACTTCCTAGGCTGCGGCACACAAGTCACCATCTTTTCAGTGACTTCAACCCTTGAGAAAGGAGAGTCAGGAAGGGCAGTGGCCACAGCAGAGGCCCGGGGCAGCCGGGGCTTACGAGAGCACGCGGGCCGGCTGAGAGGGCACGGGCGGGCGGGGACGCCTCGAAGCAGGACGCGGCAGAGCAGGGCCGCCTCGGTCCCCGGCCCGCACCGCTCACTCGGATGCGGGCGCCAATACTGCACATGGCGTTCAGAACCGTGCACGCGTTATCACGCGTTTACAGATGGAAACAGGTCCTCTCTGTGGAGTTTTCTACTAAAATTACACCCCTTATTATAAATAACTATATATAATATTCAGAAAGTGTCAAGAAAGGGTTGGGCAGCCTCTGGGGCCACAGCCAAGTCAGCTTGAAAGTTCCACCATGCATCCCTCCCCTCCCCCTCCCTTCCCCTCCCCCTCCCCCCTCCCTCCCCTTTCCCCTCCTCCTCTACCCTCCCCCTTCCCCTCCTCCTCCTACCCCCCTCTCCCCCCTCTTTCTCCTCCCCCTCTTCCTCCTCCTCCTTTCTCCTTCCCCAAGGATTCCCTAAGGTTCCAAATATTTCCCAAGAGCTCTTTTGTTAGCATGTGGGGAAAACCCAGATCTAGGACAAGTACACTCTGAATAGTTCAAATGGTGATTGTTCTTGAGGAATGTGACGTGAATTCTTAGGAGAATTCTATTATTGTCTTCTAACAAATGAGATAAAGGAAAAAAAACACAAATGAAAAACAAAGTCAAAATGCCTGTCACTTATTCCTTTGTTCTTTAAGGACAGGGCGGGGAAATGCCGGACATGCAGCCACTTCTGTCCAAGCCCGGACACCCAGTGCCCACTCCGCGCCCAGCGGCCCAGGACACGCTTCCAGGGTCCAGCGTGGAGCTCTGACGTGCCGACTTATTCTCAAACGCGTAAAGTTGACTTAATTAAACATGGGACATGTAATTACGTCGAAATAAAGCACTTAGTTAAATGCCATTAATTCCTGCTTGCACGCAAGGCTCTATTATTATAAAATGGAAATTTTCCTAAATTCAAAGATTGCCAGTATATAAGTCAATTAACCAAACACTGACCTTTCCTTTGGAACCGGCGCTGTTGTTTGGCTGGAATGTACATCGTTACTTGCCGCAGCTCTAGACCTCCACTTTCCCCCCAGAAGCATGAAGTTCTTTGATTTCAGTTTTGCCTGTGTAGTTTAATTTCACACTGTGCGACCAACAGGGAGAGTCTCTTAGCAGGGGCAAAATCTTACATCACCTGCAAGCCTCTCTTTCCTTCATGGTGCAATTTATCCTTTTTCTCTCCATCGTTCTTCATGAAAACTGTGGTATCTTTTCATCTCCAACTTCCTGCAGTAAAGCACCTAGTACTAAGGGCAAAACGTCTCATCAGCTTCCTTACTTACTGTTGTAATCTGCAGCAGACACACGAGAGCACGGGCGCGTCGCCGACAGACAGGGCTCTCTACGTACTGAAGGGCTTCTACTGGTTTATCTGCTCTCCAGCCTCTCAGAAATCGCCTTCATGTGTGTTCAGAACAGAGAAGAATCTAAACACGTAAGGAATCCCAGCTCAACCAGCAGCTGTGAATTCCATTCATTTCCATAACGGCAGAGTTAGAAAGACAAGAGTGACGAAGACAGCTAATTCGATTGTCATCTAATTTCTACCTTCCTAACAGATACTACACCTTCTAATTTAAAGAAGTGTGACTCAGAGGTGTTTGCATGCAGAAATGCAGTCTGCATTGAGGCTGCCCCACTGTCCCCACCTCTCCAGTGCACCCCCACTTGTCACTCATGTCTCTTTTTTTTTAAGATTTATTTATGCATATAAGCACCGGGGTACAGGCCAGAGGTGTATGGGGTGAGAGGATTCACCACAGAGAGCAGGGAGCAGAACAGGCAGATCAACGGAAGTTCACTGCTGAGGGGAGCAGCGGGTGAGGCAGGAGAGGTCTGCTACGCCATGTGGGTCCCCTCCCTGGCCGGCAGCAGGGATCGAACTTGTGCTGCAGTGGTTGCGGTTTGCTTCATAGTGCGTTGCTTAACCCACTGGGCCACCAGGGAGGCCCCACTCATCACTGTCTTAAGACCTTCTCGGGGGCCAGACCTGCCTGGCCGCCGGGACACAGGCTATAATCTCTCCAGGGGGGTTAAGCTTCTGCAGACAAAGTCATAAAGGCAATTCCCTAAGAGGGCCACGGCCCTCTGTAGAACAAATAACCCCCCAAAGAAAGCACAGACCCCATCTGAACCATCCCCATCCTGAACACTGTTCAGCCAGTGACTGCAAGAGGTGAGTTAGAACCTTGCCCCCACGGCCAGCTGAACTAAGTCTTAGCTGGGTCTGTTCCACCTGGGATGTTCCCAGCAGCTCAAGGGCCAGGGCCAGGATGGCACTGCCTGGACCACCTGTTCTCAGCGCTGCCCCCACGTCCTGTCTCATGCCCACCCCCTGATCAGAGCTTTTCTTCATCACCCAAATAGTCCAGGTTCACGTGCATCTTCACTTCCGAGGAGTCAGACAGAAGCACTAGTCTCATCATCTATACTTTGCTTGCGGTGTGTATGCCAGGGCTACGCGAGAGGCCCCCAAGTGTAATCCCTCCATCCCCTGGCATGACCACGAGATAAAGGAGATGAAGGTCAGCACGGACTGAAAGCAAGAAGATGCTTGTTCTCACCCCAAGGGGTCACTGCTGGGAGTGGCCACAGCAGGGTAGGGCACAGCGAGGGGGCTGTCAGGGCCCCTCACTTGGCTCCGCTGGGAGCGTCTCAGCACCTCGCCCAGTTTCTGTCTTGCTGAGGTGTGGGCTGGAGCCAGGAGGCTGGGCCTCGTGGACGGCCCATGAGGGACCGGGTACCCCTCGCCAGGTCAGCCCCGACCCTCTTCTCCATGTCCGGGCGCCAGGGTCAGGGCGCATTCTCAGCCCGACGCCCCACAGAGAGCACTCAACATTCACTCATTGATTCGGGAACTAGCGTCTTTTTTTAAAGATTTACATGTTTACGCTATAAGAGCTGGGGTACAGGTCAGAGGGGCAGCGTGGGAGAGGTTCTGCTAGAGACACAGCGGGGAGCAGCGGGCAAGGCAGGAGAGGTCTGCTGCGCCCTGTGGGTCCCTCTCCGGTTGGCTGGGGAGCGCTCTCGTGCTGCAGTGGCCACAGATGCTTCATCGTGCTGAGACGTAACCCCTGAGCCACCAGGGATGCCCCAAAGTCTTATTCGCATCCTCAGCCGGGCCACCTACCCAGCGCAGCTAGAGCTTCACGGTCTTCGACCTGGAGGAACAGGGACGCGTTCTGCCGGAGGCAGCGTTTGCAAGGCACCCCGAGCACGCAGACCTGGAGGGCAGCCCAGGCACAGCGGGCCCTGGCCAGGCTGCCGAGGTCTCCTCTGACCCCGCTGTCAGCGGCACCCGTGTTCGCAGCACTGGCATAGGAACCTCTGAGCTGCTCCTGCTTGGTACACGCACGTGTGTGCACACGCATTTTATGCAGATCTCCGCAAAAGCACGCTCGCTTTTACAGACCGCCGAAGCTGGGGGAGCTCCTGGCCTGTGTGCAGGAGGACCCCGCACATTTCTGCCTGGGGGGCTCTCACAAGGTCAGGTACGCGGGCTTTTCTGCCACGCCCACCAGAGACAGCGGCAACAGGGCAAGAGCTCAGGCTCAGGGTGGAGGTGGAAGGTTTGCATGTCCATCCCTCAGTCCCTTGGAGGGTAAAGCCAAGTATTGACTTCCATGCAGTAAGAATGAAATTAAACCCTGTGAGAAAGCACTGGCCACAGCGGCTGGCAGTAGCTTTGCCAAGGGTGAGCTGTCACCCCACTGCTGCCGCCACGCTGTTAGATGAGTGTGACAGCGCTGTCCGGCGAACCGAGGCCGTCCAGTGCCGGCCTGGTGCACCTGTTCTGCCTCGCGGACCCCGAGAGGGCAAGCACTCGTTTTCCCAACTCATTTCTCCAAACTCTCCTGAGAACTTGGAGGTACACTGGGGACTCAGAGGGAGGACGCTCCTGCTTAAGCAGTTTAGTTTCCCTGGTCTCATCTACATGAAAATGTTGCATGGTAATTAATCCAGCCGAGCTTTCAGCGCGCTTCTATGAGATCCCAAAGAAAGCCTCTTCCTCAAGTCTGCACGGCCCTGCATGTGCTGCTGATTTAAGTCTGGCAACAAACACGCCAAACAAAGGGCCCTTTGGCCATTATTCTGATAACAGATACAATGGAGCATCCCACAAAAGCCGCCCTCCCTGCTTTGTCTACAAGCATCGAGTATGGAAAGCATTCTTTTATCAAAAACATTAATTGGATGCTTTCTAGACACAGTGAGCACAGAAAATAAAAATCCTTTTAATTATTTCTACCCTCAATGCCCAAACACAATAAAAATGTAGTGGCACAGGGAATCAGGCCCCTGAAAAAATGATGACTTGAAGACAACATTGACTTTTATCTGCTTATTCCCTAATCGTCGGTATTGAACAAACTATTCAATGCCATAAAGCGTTCAGGGGAACCTTTCATAAAAGGCTCATGTGTATAGGGCCTTGTTGGCCACATTTATAAGTGACAACCAGACATACTGTTATGTCGGTTCTGCCTTTCGGAGCCTCACCTGATTGTCAGGACATACGCGTCAAGTAACTGATAAAAGGACTTACCCTTTGGGGTCCTCGACACGTGGCCCATTGGCGGTACAGTCAGCTGGTGGTGATGACTGCTTAAACGCTCGTTTGTCAACAGTCTTTAAAGTTGATCTCCTTCTAACGGTTGGTTTCTCCGTGATATGTGAATATTAGCATCTTCTGCCTCTTCATGAGAGGACATCACCTGGTCATTTGTGTATAGAGGCGCACCTGGAATATGTCTGATTTGGTTCTGAAATAAAGCAAATATGGCAATAAAGCAAGTCATATTTTTATTGCTTGTTTACCAGTATATATAATAGTTATGTAGATACTAAACTCTGGTCAATTGAGTGTGTAAAGCAGTTTAGTGTGTGATAGCATTGCCGCTACAAGAACAATGTGCAAACCTCAATGTAAACATACTTCATGCTAAAGATGAGAGCCACCAGCTGAGCTTGGAGCAGATACTGGTTTTGCTGGTGGTGGTGGCATGGATGATGGCTGAGCCATCAAGGTGGAGGCTGCAGTGCAGGCTGGAAGGACTGGCAATTTCTTAAGACAGCAGTGGATTTGTATATTGATGACTTTTCCTTCAAGAAAGATTTTCTGTAGCCTGTGCTGCTGGGTGGCCACATTTGACTACAGTAGCATGCTTTCAAAGTTGGAGTCAGTACTCTCAGAACCTACCACAAGTTTATCAGCCAAGTTCATGTCACATTCTAAACCCTTTGTTGAATTTCAACAGTGTTCACGGCATCTTTACCAGTAGATTACAATCAACAAACTGCATTTTTGCTTACTCCTAAGTTAAAGTTTCATTTAGCGATTCAGACATACACAGCAGGCGCCACACTAATGCTAGTTCTCTTGCTGTTCCCACTGCGTCTTCAGTTCTTGCCTCTGCTGAAGTCCTGAACCCCTCAAAGTCACCCAGGAGGCTTGGAATCAACTTCTCCTACACTCATGTTAATGCTGACATTTTAACCTCCCCTGAATCACAAATGTTCCAATAGCCCCGAGAATGGAGAATCTCTTCCAGGGCGTTCTCAGTTGACTTGCCAAGATCCATCAAGGAGTCGTTATCTATGGCAGCAGTAGCCTTAGGAAATGTATTTCTTAAACAGTAAGGCTGAAAATAAAAATTCCTCGGTGATCCAAGAACTACAAAATAGTATCGTGTTAACAGGCATGAAACAAGACTCATCTTGCCCATCTCCACGATGGAGCTGGATAAATAAAACTGAGCAGTAGGTCGCAACTCCGGGATGAAGATATTTAGCAAATCATGTTGTAAGCTGTTGTGCTGTCATTCACACTTGGTTGTGCCACGCACAGAGCACAGGAAGAGCAGACTAGTCATGATTCCGAGGGTCCTAGAATTTCTAGAATGATAAATAAGAACTGATTTCAACTTAGTCGCCAGCCGTATTGGCCCCTAACAAGAGTCAGTCCACCCTTTGAAGCTTTGATGTGGGAGTCTGCCTTGTCCTCTCTAGACAAGAAAGCCCTTGATGGCATCTTCTCCCAATTTTGGGTTCACTGTGCTTCACAGATGCCGCACTGTTCACAAATTAAAGGCCTGGAACCTCCCTGCATGGAGCAAGTCTCCGCACCACTTCCCCACCAGCGTGGACTCACTCGTGTCTCAGTGCCACATCTTGATTCTATAGCTTTTCCAACTTGTTCATGTCATATCTGTTGTGGTGATCTGTACCTAGTGATCTCTGATGTTACTATTAATTGTTTTGCTATGCTACAAACTGCAGCCATAGGAGATGCTGAACATAACTGATCAAAGGCCACCAAGTCTTTCCCCCCATCTATTCCTGTTTTCTGGGCCTTCCTACTCTCTGAGCTGCAACTACATTGAAATAAGAACAATGAACAGCCTTACAGTGGCCTCTAAGTATTCAAGAGAACAGCAGACTGACTCGCTCTCACTGGAAATCAAAAGCTAGAATTGCTTAAGTTCAGTGAGGAAGCCATGTGGAAAGGCAGGTGTCCTGCACCCAAGAGTGAGCCAGGTTGGGAATACCCAGGCAAAGTTCTCTACAAGTACTGCTCCCGTGAACACATGAACGATAGGAAAGTAACATGCCCAAAATGACTGGTCTGGATAGACCACATAAGACAAAGCAGACAGATACAGAGTAAAGTCTCCATGAAGGCTGAGAGAGGAGCGGAGGCTGCAGAAGAAAAGTCTGAAGCTGGCAGAGGTTGGTTCATGGAGTTTAAGAAATGTCTCCGTAACATCAAGTGCAAGATGAAGCAGCAAGTTATCCAGCTGATCTAGCTAAGATCACTGGAGAAAGTGACTGCATTAGATAACAGCTTTTCGATGCAGACAAAACAGCCGCACAAATGAGGAAGATGCTGTTATCTTCCAAAGCTAGGGGAAGAGAGTTCGACACCCGGGTCCAAGAATAGGCTGGCTTTGCGAGAGGCTAATTCAACTGGCAACACGAAGCAGAAGTGTGAGGGAATGAGGTGTACCTGCGCTTTTATGCACCAGGAACTCCCCATGGACTTTTGGGGTACAAAATTGGTTAAATGGTCATTGGCTCATAGACAAGAAGAATGTATATTATATACGTTCTTCGAATAAACACCTGAATTACAATGGTGTAGAAAATTTCAGTAAAGAAATGAACTGATATTTTGTGTTTAATATTCATAATTTACCCACAGTGATACCATAAAACTGCCTTCTACTCCCTTTTCTGAGATATTAATAATTTCCTGATGTTGCATCAAGTGACAGCTTATAGTGAAGATTATTCAAAACTAGGTATTTTTTCAATAAATTCTTTACAGACAGCATTTTTTCATCAGTTGAAAAGAGAGAGTTGTGGTCAAGAAAAATTTGTATTTCCTGTAGCCAACTTTATCTTTTATTTTTTAAAGATTTAGCTTTATTTATTTATGCACACAAGAACTGGGGTACAGGCCAGAGGTGCAGGAGGTGAGAGGATTCACCATAGACAGAATGGGGACAGAACATATCGACTGAAACCTACTGCTGAGGGGAGCAGCAGGGAGACAGGAGAGTCTGCTGCGCCCTGTGGGTCCCTCCCTGGCCGGGGGTCGAACTCTGGCCGCAGTGGCTGGCAATAGCTTGATAGCGCTGAGACTTATCCTTGTGCCACCAGGGAGGCCGAGCCAAATTTATCTTTTATGTCTTGACTGTGAGCGTGATTTATGAAAATGCTTTCCAATGTTTATTAAAATTTCCTTATAATGATCACAATGCAGGAAAGATGAAATGATAAAGGTCCTTCTAGTGTTAATGGCGTAGCCACCAAATCAGCTGCAGCTCATGTCTGGAATGAAGAGAGACTGTAAGATTGGCAGGTCCATCCTCCAGAGTCCCAACACAATGTCCATTCATCTGCCAGGAAGGAAGGACTCATTTATGCTTAATATTCCTGATTTAATATTCCTGATTTTTTAGTATCACTAAAATTTATTATCTTTACTATTTAATTATCCAAAATATTCATCCTACTTTCCTTTGGGGATGAAATGAATATAAAGCTTTATGGTTCTTCTATCAATCACACGTTAAGACCCTAACTAGTAAGAATGACATATTTGCCTTTATTAAAAAATATTTAAAGCCAGATTTTCTTTTCTTCAAAAGCTAAGTTAGGTCATTTTAAGTGGTATTTTCTGTTTTCACATCTGTCCTTCCTGTTACAACTTGTCTCTCATTTTGGCAGTGATACGACCTAATGTTACTTAAATGAATGTTTTTGCCTAAGTGAGTCTTCAGTTTACACATAGTTGCTTGTACAACCCTGGTTTCTGATATTCTTAGAACTTTGGGTCCCAGAGCGCAATCTGCAAATAAAATTATTCAGGTGTGGTGAATTTTCAGTGGGTATTTATGTATGTGTAGAATTTTCATTTCAAAATGAAAATTTAAAAATATTGGTGTGTTCTTTCTTTATGACAAGTGCACTAACAAAATACAGCTGCCATGTTTCAGTGCCAGCCTTTGCTTTTGTGCTTATAATTGTACCATGACAAAATGAAACCAAATTATGTCTGGCAAAATATATCAGCAGAGGATTGACAATAATTTTAATACAAGAAAAAACTGTAGAATTGAACTATAACATGGCACCCGGTAATACAGGTGAGTCATATTCAAAAGAAATCATGTTCACGTCACAATGCTCCAACAGGCCAAAATAAAGTAAGGGAAAAAAATAAGAATGTCCTAAGAACAGGACAACGCCTCTTTCTAATATATGATACTAATGATGTGCTTTTAAACAACATTGTGAAAATATTAACATTGTTAATTTGAATTTTATTGTTTTTCACTTTAGAATGTTTCGTTCATTTATTAAAATTATACAGTAAATGTGAACCATATGACAAAAGTCATCAGGAGCAACTATCTGTTCATTTCTGCTAGTATCTGGTCAGAAGCTACTTATCGGATTGTATTTATAAGCTAAAGCCTCACACATGTAGCACTGCACACGTGCCCATGCATTCACTCCAGTGAGGTACATATGAATCCCATGTCTACGTGCCACAGTACAAACTGCGCTCCTGTCAAGAGTCTTTAATGTAAGGTGGTAAAATTATTTTTTCAAAAATGGCTTCTGAAGTCTAGCAATCCCACTCCTAGGAATATACCCAGAAGACACAGAAACACTGATTCAAAAGAATACCTGCACCCCTATGTTTATAGCAGCACTCCTTACAATAGGTAAGACCTGGAAACAACCTAAATGCCCAAAACAGATGAGTATATCGGGAAGCTGTGGTACATATACACGATGGAATACTACTCAGCAATCAGAAATGAAAAACTAGACTCATTCATAGGAACATGGATGGAACTGGAAGGGATTCTGCTCAGTGAAATAAGTCAGAAGGTGAAAGAAAAATACCGGATGGTTCCCCCCTAGAAGGAATATAAGAGAACCAAACAACAAAAACAAAAAGATAAGGACAAATTGGGGACACTTGGTGGGGAGGGGGGAGGGAGAGGGTTGAGCGCATATAAGAGCACAAGGGACTGAGGTGATGGTGCACTGGTGAAGTGGTGATGGAGAATACAGGAGGATTACAATAGATGTCAAATATAAATAAATAAAGAAAAAAAACAAAATAAAAATGGCTTCCACAAGTAAATAAGAGGACAGACATAGAAGCCAGTTCAGTTTATTTTCTAAATGAATAGAAAAGATAATTTGAGACAGCCCAGGGACAACGGTGAGCTGTTAAGATGCCGAGCGGCCAGCGTCGTGTTTGAACAGGTGGGGTAAAGCCGGATGAGCCGTTCAGCCTGTTCAAGTATTTTCCTTCATGGACTGCCCAAAAGCACCATGCTCGCCAAAGCGCCTCAGCCTGACTCAGGAGCGTCTAAGGATACCCGGAGGGCAGAGCCAAGAGCCCAAGTGGGACCGAAGCTCCCCCGCCCCAGGTGGCACTCTGAGGTCGCCCTCCTCCCGAATGGCCAGGGGGGCCTCAGCTCCATCTCCTCCCAGCCCTGGTTCCTTATGCAGGAGCCTCTCGTAAAGCCCTGCCTGGCTCACCGGACAGTCTCCGGTGAATTCTCTGCCCTGGAGTCTCTTTGACTCCACATACTTTAGGAAGTCTGCAGCAACTCCATTTACTAAAGCAAAAATTAAAAAAGATTATTTGGCTTATAATACATGCATGAAGTAAAAATAATGTATATAGAAGTAAAAAGTATGCAAAAATCATATTATATATGTATATATACACGCACACTGTGCGACAATGCTCACACACGCATGCCACGACAGATCTCAAAGCAAAAGCAAACCGTATTGTGGAAAGCGGTATATGTAAATCTTTGAGATCATCCCCCAAAATAAAGCAAAGAGGTAAAACACATATGTTGATAGTGACATTAAAATGGGAAACTAAAATAATAAAAGACACTAAATTTTATAAACGACAGGAAAAAGCCAATAAAGCTAATTCAAAATAATTGAGAGCATCAGAGATTTAAATTCAAGCATATCAACCACTTCCCCTCCTTGTCCCCCTCCCTGCCTTCCTACTTCTCTTCACACTCACTCTTTCCTGCACTCCTTTATTGGGCATCCTGTTTGTCCCACCAGCAATTCCTTCTCCCTTGTTTTATTGCTTTCCAGTCAATACCTATTTAATCATTCATCTCCGTGTTCTCTCTTTGGGAGTAGCTGTAGACACTATAGGTAGAATGTCTGCTGCAGGTGGCTCTTACAAATTCAATTGTGACACTTTAAGGAATTTTTCATGACAGTGAATAGCACATCACTATCCTGAATTCAGCTCCAGCAAGGGATTTTCCATGAAATATTACATTTCTAAGTCTTTTCCTTCCCAGACTCACGGTGCTCACAGCCCGCTCGGCACACTGCCGAGGAGGTGTCGCTTGAGACGGCGCCTGGCGTCACTGTCGTACAAACAGTTTTACATGAACACCATGGACCACACGGAAGAAAACTCCGCGCTTGCTCCGCTGGAAATGTTCACCTCCACACAGCCGGGCTGCCTCAAGGGGTTGGGGTCTGTGGAACAGTCATTCTCATCTCTGTGAAGAGATGGGGCAGAAACAGAGGGACTTCTGGAAAGTTCACAGAGGACGCCTGTCTCGTTCGTGAGTTGCAAGGAGGAGGAGGAGAAGGTGCACCTGACATGCCCTCTTGTCCAAACAGGACTTTTAAGACAAGAGATTCAAGTAGCCTTTGATCCACACATCTTCCCAGACAGGGTGGTGCCAGCTAAATTAGCTCCACAAGCTCAGATGCATTCTTTGAAGCTATGAGAAGGGCTTCTCATTTCTCAACAACGGAGTTGGTTAGAAGCCAACCTTCTTCATTTCACTGACAATGTCAGAAGTTAACGAGGTGTCTTCTTTCCTTTCTCAAGAATACACAAGTATGTGTGGACTCACCTGTGTAAACTGAGGCTAAAAGCTTCCGGGCCGGGGTTATTCCAAGCGACCAGATGTTGGGCTCCCCTGGGCCAGGTCCTCATTTAGTTCTAAATAACCTTTTAAATAAGTTTTTCTTGTACTGACCATTGAGTTCTCTTTACAGCGGTGATGTTTTCAGTCCATAGCATGTAGGAGAAAACCCCGGCCAAGTCACAAGGAAGCGTGAACGCTTTTCAGGGGAGAAAGGTGTCACAGGGAAGACCTGAAAGACAGGGAGGAGAAGGCCGCGGTTAGGGCCAGCCGCTGGGGTTGGAGCGCTAAACACAGACCACGTCTGCTGAGTATGGGAGCCCGACAAAGAAATGGGAAACGGAATGGCAGTAGCGCGGTGTGACTGAGGGCGTTGCGTCTGATCTGACGTGGGAGAACTTGGGTCTCTTTGGTTCACGAAGATACCAGGTTTCAGGCGTGGGCAACTGTTCGCAGCCTAACATCAAACCTGGATATGATATGGGATATGATAAGCTAAGATATGGGAGAAGGGCGTGAAGGAAGTTCCGTTCCATTCCTGAGTGTGAACGTCAATTCCTGTAAACGATGCATCAGAGAACTGCCCATTCGATTGTATGCAGAGGGGTCTGAAGCTCAAAAGAATCATTTAGGCTAATGAGTGACTAAAGAAGTCTTAACAAGTTGCTAAGAGGATCCCTAAACATTCTGGGCATCATCGGTTCTTCACAGAAGCTGATGGAATATTCCAGAGTACATAGAAAACTTGCTTACATATTTTTGGAATTGAAGAATATTCTAATACTCGTCTGTATTTTCTAGTCTATAAACTGAAGGTGTATCCTGAGAAGATGTAAGTGGTAATTAATAGTGATAGGCCTAAGAAAGAAAATCCCAAAATAATTTTTTTGGGAATAAATCTACTCAAAGTTTAATGGGCATTTTCCTTAGCGTGAGAAGCAGTGGCTGAATTATAATCTATATGAAGTGGTTACAGGATTTTGGCAGGTCATTTTTCTATGTCTACTAACCAACTTTGAAACTTTCTTAGAGACATGGACTGTTTCTCTTTAAAATTTTTTGACATTCTTGGATTGGAAAAAATCACCTAATCAACTGCAATATAATTTAGAAAGATGAAATGATTTTGATTTATGTATCTCCTACTATGGAGTATCTTGATTGCTCATGAATGAAGTAAACATTAATTTATGTTGGCACTTTAGTTACAAAATAAATCACACTCACCATTTTTGATCCAAACCACCCTGAGAGTCCTGTGCACCGTGAATTTCTCATGTGATAGTCAGTCAGTAATAATATTTCATCTTAGATTGCCAACCTATGACATAATTTTATAATCTTGAAAATAAGCCCAATAGAAAACATTTGAAAAATATAATATGTAGCATCTGACTCAAGGAACACATTCAAGTTTGTCAGAATATTATTAAACTAGATCATGTAGGGATTCCAAAGAAAACACATTTTATAGTTACAACTGGAATAGCCTCCCATATTGAAAATAGCATATTCATAGTCTAATTTGAAACAAATATTCAATAATACTGATGGATTTATTCGAGTCAATTTCACATTCATAGATCCACTGCTACTTTCGTGCCACACTCTGAGTTGTCAAACTCTCTTTTCTGTGAAAGGCCAGATCACGAACATCTTCGGTGCGGTGGACTGTCCTGCCTCTCGCATGTTAGAGTGAGATTAGTGAATTGACAACACACAACTCAGGGATTTTGGCTGCTTTCCCCTAAAACTAACAACTGGCTAGTTGGATTTGCCCAACATAACCTGTTTCTAGAGGGGATGAAATGGGTCAGCCATAGGAAATATTTCCCCAAGACATTTTCATTTTTTTTTAGATTTAATCCCCTTGTATTTTAATATATAGGCCATGCCTTTAAAATAGAACACAAATGACCCACTCGAAAATGAAGTTAAATTTACAGAGACGTTAAATAGAGACTTCTCCACTGAAGACATCCAGACAGGTACAGACACGTGAAAAATAACGCTCATTGTCATTCATCATCAGGGACCCGCAGATCGAAACCACAAGGAGTGAGCACCTCACACCCTGAGAACACCCCACGTCAAAGCGACCAGGAACAAGCACCGGTGGTAAGGAGGAGAAGGAGCCCTCCTGCTCAGCTGGTGGGGTGGAGACTGGCCCAGTGCCTAAGGACAGCAGTGTGGAGATTTCTCAAAAGACTAAAAACGTATCTGCCGTATGACCCAGCAATTCCACTCCTGGGTAATACCCTCAAAATACAAAATGCTAATTTATTTATTTTTATTTATTTTTTTAAAAGATTTATTTTTTTATTCATACAAGAACTGGGTACAGGCCAGAAGTGCGGGGGGTGGGAGGATCCACAAGAGACAGAGTGGGGAACAGAACAGGCAGATTTGACTGAAACACACTGCTGAGGGGAGCAGCGGGCACAGCAGGAGAGGTCTGCCTCACCATGTGGGTCCCCTCCCTGGCCAGCAGCAGGGATCGAACTTGTGCTGCAGTGGCTGCGGTTTGCTTCATAGTGTGTTGCTTAACCCACTGCGCCACCAGGGCAGGCCCCCAAAAACGCTAATTTAAAGTGAAGCCAAAGGTCTATGTTCCTAGCATCACCGAGTAGAATAGCCAAGGTACAGAAGCAACCAAAGTGCCAAAAATGAGTGGCGCTGATTCCCCCCCCCCGCCCCCCTCCCCGGAATGGGCAACTTCTTTCCTTGGAGATGAATTCCCACCTCAGGCCATGTGATAATTGGGGAGTGAACATTCCAAATCTTCCTGTATGCCAACACTTCCCTGCACGCTGGGCAACAGAAGCTTTCTCACCCCAAACTGCAGACTGGGACTGCTGGGAGTTCCCTCTGCTTAGTCTTGCACGGACACAGCAATAACGTAATAATAGCAGCAATGAGTAAAGGCAAAAATGTCTGATGAGCACTCAGCCTGTGCGAGTCAAGCCAGGTGTTGATAATCAGGAACTCACTTGGGTCCAAGCTGTTAATTGGAAATGAGAAGAAATAAGACAGAGTCGGAAAAGCAGACCCCTGGTGCGATTCAAGTCACGGTTTCAGTTTGCAGGTCCTGTTTCCTGTGGGTCATTCTTTTGAGTCTCTGGATTCCTCCAAGATCCTTCTCTGCTACATGAGCCCATGGCCTCCTTTCTCCTTAAGACATGCGAGGTTGTTTACTAATCGTGGAAGTAATGACCTACCAGCTAATACGATCTGTAGCGTGTTAGACTGGAGAGAGCAGCGCCGTAACAGAAGGTGACAGCTGCAGTGTAGCGTCAGGTTGACTGAGGAAGGAGATTCCCCAGGAGACGGGGCCCGCCCAGCATCCACCGCAGGAGACGCAGCTTTGGTTCTGAGGGGCCAGTGAGACATCCGCAGTGTCCGTGAGATTTAGAAGGAGCGGGACGTCCAGAACAGCCCTGTGCCAGGGTCCCACGTGCAGCCAAGCAGCGCTCTGGGCACGTGCTCAGAGCTGCGCTCCACGGAGGGTGTTCCCTCACTGTCGTGAATTCTGAAGCCATTTCCCCTGCAGTGCAGGGGTTTCCACGGGGACGCCAGAGCGTCTGTGTGTGCACAGGGTGAGTGTGGCACGGGTGCCCGCCATGCCTCCTGCCGCCCGCAGGCCCTTGAGCATGTCACCTGAGCATGTCACCGGGGCAGAGAGGCCTCACCGCTGGTCAGAGAGCTCGTCAGCGATGCACTGACAGGAGCGGCGCAGAACCCACGGACCACGCTTGCCATTTGCTCCAAAACTTACTGAGAATGTCGAAAGATGCCAGTGGCATTTCAAGAAACATAACGGCCTAGAAATTCTCTTTCTGACTCAGGAGCGGGGCCAGCAGCTCTGTGGACCTGACCCTGGGGAGGGGGAGGGCGGGCCCTGTGGACCTGACCCTGGGGAGGGGGAGGGCGGGCCCAGGGGTAGGTGGAGGGAGCGACAGCACAGGGGAAATGAAGCAAGTGGGGAGTAGCTGCCTTGTGCACCCTCGGGCAGGCCTGGGGCAGGACCCTCATTCCTGAGTGTGCTCCTGCTGTCATCATCCACAACTTGCCTCAGAAGTTATTTTGGCCTTCTGACTTCACTGAAGGCAAGAGAAAAATATTGGATGGCTTTACTTCACAATAATATGAAAGAGCAACAACAACCACAACAACAAGAAAAAGAAGAATGAGCTCAAGGAAATGGGCAATTACAACCAAAAGCAAACAAAAACTCAATAAGACCCAAAGGTCAAAGATAAAACAAAGGGACCATGGGGGGAGGGAAGGAGGGGAGGGCGAAGATGGGGATGAGGGCAGAAAGAGCGCAAGGGACAGAGGGGATGATGCACGGGTGGAATGGTGGTGGGCACTCCCTGGGGAATATAAGTGATGGCAAATATAATTAAATAAATTTATGGAAAAAAAAGAAGCTATTTTTGACAGGTTTCTTAGAAACACACAGATGCAAACCCTAAAAATTGCACGTCTACAGCTCTGTGTGGTGATAAAGATTAACAGTAAACACACAGAACATAAAGAGAATAATTGATTATTAACACTGAGCTACTGAGAGCTGGAGATAATGATCTTAAAGAAATTCTGGAAGAGGTAAGCTGTTTTCCAAATGAACTCTTTTTTCTGAAACTATTTCCTTTGATTTGAATTTTAGGGAACCTGTCAAAGGCAGTCACATAAAATAGGAGACCTCACAGCACGAAATCCTGTTTTTCTGAGGCCTAAGATTGTAATTTCTAAGCAGACACATTCTGTGCCTATGAAAAAATAAGCACTAGGCTACTTAAGGGAGATTAAATTGTGCAGTTATTACTTGCAAATATAGAAAAGGTCTCATAGGTTCATTTTTTTCAGAGACTGAAATTGAAAACGATGGAGTCTAATTTTGGTATGGGTAGTTGTTTTAAGAATAAATATTTCTTTAACCTGACCCATTCCAACCTCCTGACAGATAATTTCTGAAGCAAATCCAAATCTGTCAAAAAAACAGTGTTTATCCACATTGATGTCAGCTTTGGCAAGTACAGATTGTCTAAACATTAGGCATAGAATTCATGAGCTTGAATCTTTTCTTATCCACAAACCATTAAGGTAATGACTAGAAAGTAAGGTGAGTGGTTAATTCTTTGTGCATTTATCATGCCTTGGTGAGCATGTTGGAGGTATTTTAAGGTGCATTGTTTCTAACATTAGTTGAAAAGCCTACCAAAGTCCTTTTTTTTTTTCTTGCAGAAGCTTAGTGTAGGGAGAAGCAAAAATTTAAAGTAACATCAAAAGAAAGAGACAAGGTACCTGGGTGGACAAAGGGTTTGCAGAGTGTTTTATGTGTAACCAGCTTTTCTAGGGCACATTGCGCCCTGCCTGTGGGGAGGTAGCAAACTTTGCTTTATTGTAGGCACGCTAGTCCTCAGGATACGCTGGTTTCAGCTGTTTATTACTAAAATACTTCTAATCTATGTGATTTAGGGATTTCTTGCCTGAAAAGAATCACACAGAAAAAGTATGCAGCAATGTACTCTCTATTTAATTTAATGTCTATTTAGAATGACAGTCTTCATTTTCCCTAGAATTTTCATTGATATAGAGTCACTTGAGAACTCAGTCGGGATGAACATAACAATGTCATTTTACTTCGATTCATTCAATAATATTTCCTCAATAACAAAGCATTACAGCAATTCTCTCCTTAAAATATTTGAAACATTCTCAGAATAAGAGATTGCTTGCAATTTTGCCTATGTGAGACCCCAGATTGTCCTCAATAATAAATCAGTACTTGTAAAGCCAGAGAATACAGGTTTTCAGAAGAACATCTGGATTGAAAAGAGTTGGTGCTGGGGCCTCCCTAGTGGCCTAGGTGTTAAGTCGCAGACCTATCACCTCTGCGGCCTGAGTTCCAGCCCCAGCCAGGGAGGGGACCCACAGGGCGCAGCAGACCTCTCCTGTCTCTCCATGCTCCCCTCAGCAGTGTGTTTTAGTTGATCCGCCTGTTCTGTTCCCCACTCTGTCTCTGGAGAGTCCTCTCACTCCACACCTCTGGCCTAGCACACACTCCAGCTCTTCTATGTGTAAATAAATAAATCTTTCCAGAAAAGGTGTTATTTAAAAAAAAAAAAAGAGTTGGTGTCATTTCCAACACTAAATATGCATCCATGCCTTCTTTAGTTTCCTCTTGTTCCCTTCTGAATTTGGAATTCCTTACCATGTCTGGACAATTTGAAAAATTTTTGCCCATTTTTCAAGAAGGTTCTCCACATTGATACTTCACAGACTTGCCACTGACACCCATGAAGTTTGGCCTAGTTTTGCTCATGGCCCACAGAGAGCATAAACGAGCCCTCACCTGTGCGACAGGGCCCTTCTCTATACCTTTCTGTTAAGTGAGAACATCGCACTCAGAGTTACTACTCACAGCCTGGTCTTACATTCGGTATTTTCCCTGGAGTTGAAAGAGTTACATAGAATTTTCTTTTTCTACTAGCTATAACAGTACTTAGAGAGCAAGAAATGATGAAGAGGGCACTTTTTAAAAATGATTATTGTTTATTATAGTGTATCTACTCCTTCCTTCTTTCATGCAGAAGAGATACCTTTAGTTCGGAGAAGCTCCTTCCCCAAGAGCTGCCTGTCTCCTTCAGCTTGAGTGACCGTATAGTCTGTGGAAAGAGAAGAAAAGATTGTTTCGTAAGTAATTGTTCCTCTTGTCTTCATATAATGAAATATTTTCTTATCAGCTGAAAATACATTCACAGTAATATTAGAAGTTACTATACATCATCCCATACACACTGTGTACACTGGCAGCTAAAATCGTCCAGCAGAGGCAGACATGATCTCCATGTTACTAATGAGATGGGTTGGAGCTCTTAGTTGGACTCAAAACATTTACAGATGCTGTGTGACTCCTACATGACCACGCCAGAAGTTTTTATTTGTGTTATTATAATTTTTATTGTTACAATTTTCAAAGCCATTTAGCCCAAATAAACAATGAGCTTGCATGCAAATTACAACCTAAAGGCAAATCATCACTTGCATCCTTCACTCACAGGCTTCCTGTTGAGATGGCAATTCTTATTTAATATTAAGAAAGATACTAAGAATTTTGGGGGGAAGTAAAGAAGCACATTCTATGCAAATATTAAAGCTATTTGTGTATCTTAAAAAGCGGGAATTCGGCACAAAAAGGAATTCTAATTTTATTTTGAAACTAAATGACGTGTGCTAGAGAGAGCACATTCTGGAGGGACTAGCAGCTGGTTTATTCATTCCGTAATGGACTCCGACCCTCCATTCAGGGAGTCATCTCATGCTTATGACGCCTCCGGTGCTAGCAGGGGCACAGGAAGGGCCCACTTGCCTGCTCCCTCTGTCTCTCTCCCTTGTCTCTCCTCCAAGTTGCTTTGATACTTAGTCTCCGAGAACAAGACACCTGCTCATCTACTGCTGAGTAACCCCGTGACTTGAGCACCACCGGGCTGCTTTGAACAATGAAGAAAGACAGACTAAGTCACAGTTTAGAAGAGCTATTTGCAACTTAGCTGCAGAGCCGGGTACAGGGATAAAGACCTTCACGGTCCGAGTTCTGAAGTGGAAGGATTTCTGCACGGGGAAGGATCGGGGAGTGTCTCATGGGGAAGCCAGCATGACAGCTGAGCCCGGGAGATGATGGAGCCACGCACAGGACTATGTGAACACAGAAAAACAAGTGAACGTGAATTATGAAGTAAAGCAACAGGCCCCTAAAACTAAAGGAATTGACAGACTGGGGGGAAATGAGTTTAGGAAGCATGTTACGTCCGAAGTCCATAATCTGGAGCAAATGACTTAATTTTTTGGTGATTAATCCCTCTGTATGAAAAACCACATTGTTAAGAAGACTGAAGATGATACTTCATAAAAAGAAGCCATGGGCCTCCCTGGTGGTGCAGTGGGTTGGGCAACACACTATGAAGCAAACCGCAGCCACTGCAGCACGAGTTCCATCCCTGCCGCCGGCCAGAGAGGGAACCCACAGGGCGCAGGGGACCTCTCCTGCCTGGCCCGCTGCTCCCCTCAGCAGTGTACTTCAGTCCATCTGCCTGTTCTGCTCCCCGCTCTGTCTCTGGTGAGTCCTCTCACCGCCCTGGACTCTGGCCTGTACCCCAGCTCTTGTGTGCATAAATAAATAAATCTTTAAAAAAAAAAAAAAAAAAGAAGCCCATGGTGGAAAACCTGTGCCTTACAGGCGGTTCCCAAAGACTCTGTTTGTGGGGCGGTAACCGCCTTCCTCCTTGAGAGAGACTGGGCCACACGGTATCTGGCTCCTCCCGCTTACATTCTTCCTCCTCCCTGTCCTCTTTCTCCACCCCTTCTTCCTCTTCTCTGTTTTCTGCTTTTGTCATTTCATGGTTTTGAAACCAAAGACTCAATCCTAATCCTTTCTCAGCTATTATTTAAAGCTATTTTTAGCACTGTCATGAATGAAAGGTAACTTCTGATCCCTGCTTTTAAGCGGCAATGTACCTGCTGCTATCTGTGGTTGGACAAGGCATTTCTTTGAAAGGAAAAGAAGCACTACATATTCATCCTTTCCCATCTGAATAAAAAGATAGAGGAGTGTGTCACATTTATTTCCTGTAATCAAGGTCACAATGCCTTTCTTTTTTCCTGGATACTAGAATTTTCTTTCAGGAGGTTCTGTTTGAAAACAACCTTCAGTGAGATAGAAGGAAAAGGTTTTAAACGAACTTTGCAGCATATTGAGAGACTGAATTAGATCGAAAAGCTGCATGAAACATTTCACATGTAAAAATAGATAACCTTTTAATTTAAAGAGGCACATTTTTGTCCTTGAATAAGGACTTCAAGTGGAACAAAAGTTTACAAGAAAACCAATTTTGGCCTCCCAAAATAGATTTATTGAACAGGCTCAAACAACATTTTATAGAAGTTCAGTTCTAGAAGATGCATATGTTAAAGAATGGCATTCTTCAAAATATAACTCAGTGTGCCCTACCTTGTATGCTTATACATTTATTGACGGTCACACCTGATAATTCATACCTGGGCATAATTTATTTAATTCAGTGATGAAATCTTATTTTGTTCTATATTTATTATGTTGTTTTTATCAAAAATATGTCTAATGAGTGATTATTAGACATAGTTTTTGAGGTTAATTAATGCCTATGCCACTGAACATTGCTCAAGATTATTTTAAGGAATGTTTGGTGCATTTTGAAAGTATCAGTCTAGAGTCATGAATAATCAAGTTCTTTGTATTTTTACATAATATATGCTATTTAAAAAAGAGTGGAGTAAAGTGATTTTGTTTAAACAGAAGGAAGATTAATAATTCATGAACATCTGCATTGCGTGATCACTAAATGATTTCCATGTCATGAAAACATTGATGTTAAACCATAATAAATTATTTTGATCGTACCACATTATAAAATTTTTATCAAGCTAAAAATGCTTTAACCTGCCTTTATTTGAAATTTACAGTTAATCGCTAACTTAAACATCATTTTCACTCCAACATCTGGTATTTTATTTGAAACAACTATAAGGTATATGGCACAACATTTTCAAGATAACCATGGCATCGTGATAGTGTAAAAATAAATTATGAAGGGGTAATTGTTCATGCGAAAGGACTTTACATCTGCAGAGAAGCAGAGTAAATAAAGCAGTGGTTCAAACAAAGACTTTTCACTTAGCCCCATGTGACTCTGCAGGCTGGTTTTCTCCACCCTCACCCCTGGCTCCCTGCTCCCTCACTTCCAGAATCTTCAGTTGTAACACGAGCATAGTCATATCTACCATGTGTGATTGAGTGAAGAAAGATGCTTGAGTTTCTTTTTTCTTCTTTTTCTTTATTTTATTTTATTTTATTTTTTTTGCTGAGAAGATCTGGGTGATAGGCCAGAGGTACAGGGGGTGAGAGGATTCACCACAGACAGAGTGGGGAGTTGAACAGGTGGATCTGCTGAGGTGAGCAGCAGGGAGACAGGAGAAGTCTGCGGTGCCCTGTGGGTCCCTCCCTGGCGGGGATCGAACTCGTGCTGCGGTGATGACAGGGCTGAGACTCAACCCCTAGGCCCAAAAGTTGAGTTTCAAAATAAAAAATTGCATAGTGTTGGCTCCTGTGGTAGAAGTTTCCTCTAGTCCTAACTCAGTTCCATGGGAGATGGAGGACGTTTGTTAAGACAACCACAAGCTCGCGCAGGCCCGGGCTGTCCAGAGAGACAATTGTGTAGATCTAAACGTCGGCATGACTATGTCAGTAGAGCTTGGAAACAATGAATAAACTGTAAAACTGTTGGCATCTAGTGATATATTTTCATACATAGTCAGTATTATTATACTGAGTCAACCTAGTGGACTGCGTCAACCAAATAATCTCAATCTTTTGCATATTCATCAGAGTTTTGGTCTGGAAAGGGGGTTTAACTTCCTGTTTTCACCACCTATAGAAGAAGTCTGATAACTAAACAAACCTCATAGGATTATCTTGGACAATTAAAAAACATACAAAAAACATACATGTCAGTTATATGCAAATTAGTATGCTAACTTATTAAGTATAACAAGGGTTGTCATTTTCTTTGCTTAATTATATATAATGTTATAAATTATATATGCAAATGTATAATATATTCACTTGTAACTATGTAATTATGTAATATAATTGTAATTTATAATTCTAACATATAAATATATAGTTGCATATATATGTAAATATGTAATTTATTTTGCACTTCAGCCTCTTCTACTTAGATTAATCTTCATCTTGTTGTCTTAAAGAAGAGAGGTAGAGTATTGAAACTAAATCAGTTTAACGTCAGCTCCTAATCTAAATACTACATTAGGAAATTACTTACTAACTCAAGGATCTATCTTAATTCCCTTTCCTCCCTCTTCTTAGGAAAATTAAGGTATCTCAACTAGAGAAGTGGAAGAATTATTAGCACAGGTTGATCTGGGAATCTAAGACCAGGAAGATTCCATGGATGGGGCCAGAGCAGGTGAGGAACTGATAACTAGGAACAGTCTGCCTGTGCCCCCAGGTTACCCCCGCGCCCTGGGAAAGGGTATTCTAAGTCCTATGTACAGGTGTAGGCGGATCAGCTGAGCAGAGCTTGTGCCAGCCTTTGTGCCCAGTAGGTAGAGCTGAGGGTAGAATTGAGGCTTCCAGGGCTAGAGAGTTCCTGAAGTGTGATCCTTCCAAAGACTCACTGCCAGAGACCAGACAGAAAGCAGGAATTGTAATAAGGTTTCGAGCGACTGAGAAAAAAACTCTAAATTTCTTTAGTCCACTAAATATCAAGATTGTATTTTCAATCATCTGTAGGATGGGTCTTCATGATCAAATTCAGATTCAGACAGACATAAAACTTTACTTTTTCGCATCTGATTTTACAGTCAATGGAACTGCTAGTTAACAAGAGTGGAATTCAAATAAGGTAGGTAGATGAAGCCACACCAACTTTTGCTCCTTTAAAACACTTCAACAGTTTACAATTTTCAGTAAAATAGATCTATACAGAAATAAGCAGGAGAGGGGCCTCCCTGGTGGCGCAGTGAGTTGGGCAACGCACTATGAAGCAAAACGCAGCCACTGCAGCACGAGTTCGATCCCTGCTGCCGGCCGGGGCGGGGACACACATGGCATCACCCACTGCTCCCCTCAGCAGTGTGTTTTGGTCAGTCTGCCTGTTCTGCTCCTCACTCTGTCTCTGGTGAATCCTCTCTCCTCCCACGACTCTGGCCTATACCCCAGCTCTTGTATGCATAAATAAATAAATCTTTACAAAAAATAAAAAGAAGCAGAAGAGTAGGGGCAGCAGAAAGCACTTTCACAGGCCAGAGAGGAGATGAACAAAAGGTAAACAGAAACATGGATGGAGCTGGAAGGGATGATGCTCAGTGAAAGAAGTCAGAAGGCAAGAGAAAAATACCAGATGGTCTCGCCCCTCGGAGGAATATAAGGGAACCAAATAAGTGCCCAAGGGAAAGAATAATAACAATAGCAATAACAACAACAACAATAATAAACAAAAACAAAACACAACAAAAACAAAAAGACAAGGAAAATTGGGGACACTTCGTGGGGAGGGGAGAGGGAGAGGGCTGAGGGCAGAAAGAGCACAAGGGACCTGGGTGAAGGAGCACCAAGGGTGAGACGGTGGTGGGAACTCCATGGGGACCACAATCGATGTCGATGTCAAATATATATACATATCTATATAAGGAGACCAGAAACCTCTGCAAGTGGGTCAGGACCTGTAAAGAGAACTGGCTAGAACTACAGGAGAAGCAGCTGAAGCTGCTCATCCTCTGTCCAGCCAGACTCCCCAGGACCAGCAAGCCAAGGCCTGGCGGGCAGAGGGGGGCAGAGACGCGCTGCCCAGGGAACGAGGCCGCTGACTGGAGCACAGGCAGGCCCCCGGCCCTGAATGGTGTGCACAGCGGGCCGCTCCTTTGTAGCAGACAGGAAATTGGACTTTTCGTGGCTCTATGGGCAGATCAAAGGGAAGTTGTTGCATTGACAACTTTTTGATGGCCAGGACCAGGGGAATCTCCAGGGAGCTCAGTGCCCCCTGATGAGACCCAGATACTCAGAACTCCAATCTACTCTTTGGTGTTTGATGACTGAATACAGACCACCAATCAAAGGTGACCAAACACCTGGGGAAAGCTCTTTCACCTGAAAAGAAACCCTCCAAACAAACAAAACAAAACAGAAAAAAGGCAACTTTTAGACATCGACTATGAAAAGCCAAATTTCAAATATGTTGCAATAATATTCTTAGCATGTTGAAATAAATTGCTATAATTGTAGAAGAAGAATATGGTACCATTAAAATGAATAGAAAGCAAATAAAAGCTTTTGGCTCTTGCACATTAAAAATATGATGGGTGGGATGTGAGGAAGAAATCACGAAAGACTGAAAATAAATATGGAAAATAGAAGGTTGGAGAGAAATAATGGATACATTCTAAGAATATCTTCAGTATATATTATACACTTTGAGAAACAAACAAACAAACACAAAGAACCAAGAGAAGGAAATCACCACTAAAATATGTAGGACATTTCTTAAGGGGAAAAGATAACACTTAGAACAACAGAAAAAAAACAAGCTGTATCATAACAAAATGAAAGTATACATGGAACAAAGAGAAGATTTCAAACATTACAGATCAGTAAAAAGTGAGATATGAAGTAATCCCAAAATGTGGTATAAGAGCCAGGAATCCTTTGATAACACAAATGGTACTATTGATATTATGCTGTAAAAAGACACTAAAGGAGCTTATCAGGCAAGCTGGGACCGAAAACCAAACGTACATAATAGCTCAAAACAAAGAATGAATTCATTTTCAAAGCTAGACCGAGAATAGAATTTTATGGGGGTGGTTCCTTCAAAATTTTGAAGAAAAGATTTATAAGCTAGAATTCTACTTCTGGTCAAACCCTGTATGAGAGTAAAGGATATAATCTGAACATATGCCAGTTCTCAAGTGTATATAATTAAGATAAACACACACGTGTGCATATATACATATACACATATATATATATGTATACATATATACATTCTAAGAATATACATATATATGTATATATAAGAATTCTAAGAATATATATGTATACATATATATACATGTGTATATGTAATACATGTGTATATACATGTGTGCGTATGTAGAGAGAGAGATTGAAGAGTATACTCTATTAATGAGGAAGAAAAGGCACAGGACATAGAAGCATAAGGTCCAAAAATGAAAGTAGGCAAAGGAATCCTTAGATCATGACAAAGAGGAGCCAAGGAGCAACAGACGAAGACTCTCATATCTGCTTTCAGTGGGACGAGTGTAGCCAGAAAGGACTCCCGTGGGGATATTCATGGATGAAATAAATACATGACGTGTCTAGACTTTAGGGGGCTATTTAGGCCATTGATGAGTTGGGTTTTTTTTTAACGAAAATGACAAGAAAAATAATGAAAATCATACAAATGACTAACTTCTAGAAGGACAAAAAGTGGTCTAGGAAAAAAGATTAAAATGATGGCTAACTACGTGGCTTGGATGAGCACAGGATGTAGAGTCACGCAGTATAGACAATGAGTGTCCCACCTAATCATAATCACGGGCCTGCTGGGTTGGGCGGATGGGAGAAAGGGGAGCGTGCCCAGGTGTGGGTGAGGTGGCTGGGGCCAGGGTGCGAGGTGATTTAGCTAGATGCCCTCGTTTCATATGGACAGTGAACACCCTGTTAAAACTAGGAGATGTAAAGAAGCATGCATTTTCAGAGGCATGAATATAAATTCCAAAGTCATCACCTAGAGGAAATGTAAGAAGTCACCTCCTGTGGTGAAACTGGAGTAGAAGAGCATGCAACAGAGGAGCCTTTAAAAACTTCATGAAAATTATCAGCTATCAATATGTTCCTGTAACTTTGTTAAAATTAGAAACTAAAAAGATGTGGATGAGATGAAAGACACACATATGGTTCTCCCTGCTTGAAGGGCTCCTGACGCTGCTTCCTCAAAGGTGTAGGGAAGCTCTCTCAGCACATCTCTCCTTTTGACTAACGGAAGCAACTTGTTTCAGGCTAACAAATATGGGAGCGCAGGGAAGTCAGACTTTGACCTGATACATGAGTTCCTGTCCCTCTCCGAGAAGTGGCTATAACCGCACCCCGCAGCGCCCAGCGAAGGGAGGCGGTCAGGTGCAGCTCCACGTTGGACTGCCCGCAGACTGAAATCACATGGGATACTGAGGAATGGACTGGATGGCCGAGCACATTCTAAATAAAAGTGAACTTGAAATTCAGAATATTGTACAAAAAGAAACACGACTAGAATTAGAGTTATTAGATGAGTGCTTCATTGGACAAGGAGTCAGGGTGATGGTGATATTAAGAATTATTTTGAAGATTAATCTTTCTGAAGTTCTCTGCTGGATAACTACTTCTATAGATGTAATCAGTTATGATCTAACATTATGGATCCATGGCTATTTGATGATGTGAAATCTTAGATGAAGATATGTTTATATGCTAATTCAAAGAGCCACATGCACCCTTATGCTTAGTGCAGTCCTATTTATAACAGCCCCAAAGTGGAAGTAACCTAAATGCACATCGACTGATGAATGGCTAAGGAAGAAGTGGCATATTCATGATGGAATGCTACTTAGCCACAAAAAAAGATGTAATCCTGCCATTGACAACAGCATAGACGGACCTAGAGGGGATGATACATAGTGAAATAAGCCAGATGGGGAATGACAGAAGCCATATGGTTCCACTCAAGTGTGGTACACAGATAAGCCCAACAGACAGATGAACTAAGTGAAACAAATATGAATTCTTTACTATAAGACCAAAGAGTGGGGCCTCCCTAGTGGCGCAAATGGTTAAGGGGCAGCACTATGCAGCACCTGCAGCACGAGTTTGATCCCTGGCCAGGGAGCTGACCCACATGGAGCAGCAGACCCCTCTCTCCCCGCCGTTCCCTTCAGCAGTGTATTTCAGTAGACTCACCTGTTCTGCTCCCCACTGTCTCTGGTGAATCCTCTCAGCCCCCTATACCCTTGACTTGTACCCCAGTTCTCATATGCATAAATAAATAAATCTTTAAAAAAATCAAAGAGTGATTACTAGCCAGGGAAGTCGGAAGAAGTGTGGATAAGTCAGGAAAAAGGCAGCAGAGTGAGGCTTAGAACCTGACTATTTAACTTGACCATTTAACCATTCAAATGAATATAGCTTGTACAGATGTCAATTCTCATCAGGCACACCTGATGCTTACATGTTATGATGCAGTGTTTCAGCAACAAAAACTATTTATGAAATAATACATCTCATACTAAGATACACACACACACACACGCACACATATATATATATAATAGAAGACAGGTTGTAGAAACAAATTATGTAACAGTGAAAACTAGATTTAGAAAATGAAATGTTTAAAAGCCATATGCAAAGGAGCTTAAGATCAAGTCATGAAAACAGAAGATACAAACAGGAGCGGGACGGGGCTGGCGTGTCCTGTGAAGGCAGAGGAGAGTCCGAGCTGGTACAGGCAGCTGTGAACACGGCACCCAGGGCTGAATCAAGAAGCCACAACCTCTAATCTGCGTTTACCGAGACCCGGAGCGTAGTGATGAGCCAACAGCCCTCTGACTACATGCAGCACCCCAAACTGTAGATCGGGGACACTTTTTTAACAGAGGGTGTTTTTAATTTCCTTTAGGGTCTTCCTGCTAAGATGGCAACAGAGGGAAATAAATGAAAACGGGAGCAAGCAGCCTTGGCCTGGCTCCCTGAACGTGATTTGAGGAAATGCATTTTCATTACGTGCAGAATTCCTCTGAACTAAAATGTCCACATTTTGTGTGAGAGATATATATTTAGGCTAATAATTCATGTACCCTTTACTCTGTAATGTCAAATAAAAATTCGATTATACTTTTAAAATCTGTAAATTCATTGAGCTAGATATTAAAATATAATTTACTACTCCTCGATTCAAATCCATCTGAAGAACCCAGCTCTGTATGAAACTTTCCTTCAGTGTTGAGAGTGTGATCTCGTATGGGGACTACAAACGATGTCAAATACAATTAAATCTAATAAAAAAATACATGTGAAAACCGAGAAATCTCAGTTTTGGTAAATGTAACCTGAGACATGTAACAAGGATACTTGCAAATAGTGCATGCTACACAAATGAAGAATAAATGTAAACAGACTCCCTGGTGGCTGCAGCATGCTGAGCGCTGCACTGCAGGGCTTCTGCAGCCACTGCAGTGTGAGTTCGATCCGGCCAGGGAGGGACTCACAGGGCGTAGGGGACCTCTCCTGCCTCCCGCTGCCCCCTCAGCAGTGTGTTTCAGTCCATCTGTCTGTTCTGCCCCCTGCTCTGTCTAGTGGATTCTCTCACTGCCCTGCACCTCTGGCCTGAACCCCAGTGCTTGTAGCATAAATAAATAAATCTTTTTTTAAAAAAAACAATTGATAAAAAAAAGAGAAAACTTAAAAAAACATAAGACTACAGAAGGAAAGGAAAGATTGGAAGGGAAGAAAGAGGGCGGGAGGGCTGGCAGCATGTTTCAGTATATTTTGGTATCTCACATCAAGCATCTGCTCACTATACCATAAACACAATGACTTTGCTTATTTTTCTCCAAATTGCTTACTTTTAAAGCAGTGCTTATCATGAACATCAGCTCCCTTAGCCCAGCACCTCAAACAACAAGACAAGATCCAAATAAACAAAACCTTATTTAGGAAAAGAATACTGTCATTTAAGTTACCTAACATAACAATACCTCCTAAATTTAAAGCACTACAATGGAAAAGTTACTTAAAACTGGGAAATGTTCTAAAGTTACATGATTGATTTAGTTACTGAAGGAAGGTAAACGAACATTTGTAAGGGTAACATAGTTAAGGCATTCGTATAAAATATCTAAATACAATATACATCAGGCTGCTTGACCCAAGCAGATTATTTGTACAGAATTTGCATTTTTTAAAGATTCCACAGAAAAGACTGAATTATTGGGTTTTTCCATGACCAGTAAATCGACACAGCCTTTGGCAGTCACCCCATGCTGGTGATGCATGAAGACTATTTCCATGATCTTTATCAAAATCTGAGATGCAATGGAGAGTAACACCACACACATTAATGATTTAAAAGTTTGAAATTAATTTGTAAACCTATGATTTCTTTCTTGCAGAATTCTATGCTGAAAAGACGGTCCTCTATAGGTTGGTTTGATTTGTCAATTTTTTGTCAGGATTTCAAGTACTTTTCTTTGAATCAATAATCTATATTTTCTTTATCAGTCACTCTATAGAAAAAATATTATGAAATAAACTGGGAAATATTTTTTAATCTATGGAGTGAGTTTTCCTCTAGAAGAAAATCTGGATATGCCCATGTGATCAGTTACACATCAGGATTCTTATGTAGAGATTGTCATAGAAGAAGCATCATCCATTTTGCTATTTACTAAAGTAAGCGTTAAATTGGGGGAAAGAAAGAAGATTCTACCATAAATGAATCTCTGCACTCCACTCTGTTCATATTTTCTGCTGCATCACAAGGAAATTTTGCCTATGACTGAGGTATGCAAAGGGCAATTGCCTAAGAGCTGCCTTTTAGTGATACAAATATCAGTTCTTTAGTAGAATTAATTGGTCATATGATATTAGGAAAGTTATTTCTCTTGTGGAAAGGTCAGCTATTCAGACGGGTTTTCAGGTAACTTACTAATTTTGCCACCGCACTCTCTATAATCAACTTTCGTTTGCACATTTCTATCAATAAAACTGGTGTTAATAACCACTATAAATTGTCTTAATAACATACTCGCTCTCTGCTTAAAATGATTCTACCAACTAAGCATTGGATGGGTATTTGTTCCAAACAGTCAGAAAACTCAAGGGAATTTTTTTTAACTCATGGATCCTCTACTTCTGACTAAGGCTGAGCGGGCAAGCTCAGATTAATGCTCCATTCCCTGAGGGCAACTAAACCATTGGGATGACTATGTTTGTGTTCTCCAACATCCCTGAAGAAGGGATGAGAAGTCAGAGACTGGCTGCTGACCGGGAGCCAGAGACGACCGAGGTCGGGGTGGGGAAGTCTCCTTGAGGCCTCACTCCTTTCCAGGATGATTCCAGAAAACAAAGTGCTAGACTGTGAAGGCCGCTTTGAACATCTTTGCAGCACTAAGACAGCATACCTGGAGCTTGAAGTCTTCTCCTTTAGTATGGCGCTCAGAAGAACTGAGGGGGTCTGAACTGATCCTATGTGCGTCTTCAAATTTTCTTCCAGAGCTCTGTTCTGAGGGTTCTGAGGGGCCAGTGAACCCAAGGAGGCCAGAGGAAGAGGACCACCCTCCACTGTGAATCATCTCGATGTAGTGTTCAACCACAGCAGTGCCTACATCTAACAGAGAGGCTAACTTCTCAATAGATGTCAATACTATTTGATCAACTCTTTAATATAGCCAGATAGGTTCACCGATGGCCTTCCTAAATTTCAAGGATATCATTATAATGTTACTCAAAAATATTCCCAGGAAGAGAGGAAAAAACATGCCAAATTCATCTTATAAACCCAGTGTGGTAGTGAATGGAAGTCTCCTTCCTTTCGTTATTACTGTAGGCTCACCAGCTCTTCTTTTGCTAGTTTTATGATACACTTTTTCCATTATTTCACCTTAAAAGTATTTTTTTCTTAATCTCAAGTGCCTCGCCTATACATAACACTCCTCAGATTATGTTAGTCATAAACTTAATCTCCTTATATCCAAGGTCTTCCTTACTCACTTTCAGTTACTATGTTGAACTATCCACACATCTATCAGAGCTCACACCTCCATGAATGAGACTGGTTGGTACTAATGTTGGAAACTTTGGAGGGTAAAGATATCGGAGATGCACTGGGCACAGATACTGTTTGGAGAATTACCAGGACTAAATACGTTTTGAACGTGATTTGAAATATGAATAGCAGACCCAAAAATAAACTATACAGTAGTTACTTGATTTTTGATTATTTTGAACAGGAATGAATTTGCAATGTAAGATCCCATCACGAGCCAAATACCGCTTGATTTGAAATATTCCCTTTTTGATATTACAGTGGTAAGAAATCACCTAGGATGGATATTTAATTGAGCAATACATTTTCCTTGAAAAATTAGTAGTGAACATAGTTTTGAAACGCTGACTTTTAAAATACTCTTTATCTATATATGCCAGTGAGGAAAAATCTCTGTGGTCTCTGAAAAGTTGCAGGTAAGGATGAAATCTCTGTCTCTATTGTATCTTCTTTGTTAACTCTGGAGTTGGAGTTAGTGGTGGAAAGAGACCCCACTTTAACTCAGGTAAATTCAGGGATGAATAGACTCTCAGATAAACTTTTTTCTCTCTTCTGAAGATTACTTTCAAAAAGTTACTTGGACAAAGAAGAACTCAGAGCGAAAAAACCCTTTCAAATAATGACCTTGAACAAGCGGGAAAGAAAGTTCAATGTAAGTTACTTCTTTTAATGAAAGAGAAGGAAAAGTCAAGAGAGACAGAGGAAGGGGAAGGACGGTGTTGGGTTAAGGCACGTAGACACTTAGCTCAGCGCACACAGACAACTCTGTGTGTTTGATACAGAATATATAATATATATGAGCAATAACAGATTGAAATACTGAAGTCTTATGCACCAAAGTTTTACACTAAGGAGTTCAGAGATGTTTTAAACTTATAGACAGACTCTGCATACTTTGCTTTTAGCTTGTTAATGTGTTCTTGACAAAGACAACAACATTGATTTTCTGTACCCTGCAAGAAATATGAATTTTAAATTACGTTTGGCCTAGTGACCACCTCTGCTTTTGAATAGTTACCCCTATTATACTTGACATTAGGCTTCTTTTCTGGAAATCAAGCGGTATTTGGCTCGTGATGGGATCTTACATTGCAAATTCATTCCTGTTCAAAATAATCAAAAATCAAGTAACTACTGTATAGTTTATTTTTGGGTCTGCTATTCATCTCTGCTCTTGTATTCTCCAAATGGGCAGTCCCAAACTAGATAATGAAACATTTTTGAATCTGAAATTATTTTTACAGATGATGTTGATAGGACCCAGAATTAAGAAAAAATAAGCATCACACCTCACTAGCATTATTTCTTGACATCATTTCTCAAACTAAATAAATAAATAAAACCAGGAGGAAGATGAACCCAGCTGGCCAGCTGGGAGAGGGTCGCTGACCGTCACCTTCGGCACCGGCACATCCAGGCCAAAGCTCCTGCCTGGGAGGCCGAGCCATGGCTATGGCGCTGCCCTCTTGGGCTGAGTTTCTGCTTAGTCTGCTGCCTCTGTGGTCAGCGCTGCCACATCCCTTTTGCTCCTCTGTCTTCTCGCTTATAAAGTGAGAATGCAAATATGAGTCTAATGAACAGGACTGCTGCAAAAGTGAAGCAAGATCAGCCATCTGAACAGACATTTCTTGGAGGTAAAGTGTGTGCCCGTCCAAGGCCGTCATCCCAAATGCGACTGGGACTCCTTATGTGCTTTAGGGAAAAACTATAAAAGCTTTGGTAAATTCTAAAAAGTACATTGGAAAAAATAGCTATTTCCAGAGCAAGCGATCTGCACAAGAGGATCAGGACAGCGCTTCAGAGACCGTCTCGTACAAAGCACACCACAGGCAATGTGAGCCTCCGGGAGTCCTTGGGGACCAGTTGCCTGGGTCAGCTCCTGACGTCATGGTGAGAGGCCTGGAGGAAATCTGGTGCTGCGATTACTAACGGAAGGAAAAGCCGACACTATAACGGTCTGTCTCCCAAAAGCAGTCGAGCACACAGAAGCCTAGTGCCATTTGCCGAGCGTCCTTCTGGAGACAGGAGGAGGGCGCAGTGTGCCCCTCACAGCCAGGGGCTGGCAGAGCTTGGGCCTTCCGGGTTGAGGCGAGCCTCGTTGAGTTTGGAGTCTTCCTCCTCGCTCTTCTGAGCCTCACCAGCTTCCCTCTTCACAGACCCTCGACTGCAGAAACAACAGGCGCCTTGTACAGCACATACATCGTCCTTGCTACCACTCACCTTCACCCCGTTTACTCACAAAGTGTTTTTTTACGCCAATGTTTGAAGAGCTTGTACTTTTCCTAAAGAGTTTAGGGGCCTGGTCCAAACGCCCACGGACGGATGAGTGGCTAAAGAAGCACTTACAGACACGGCGACGTACACTCGGCTATTCAAAGAAAGCTGGTCTCCTGCCATTGCTGACGGTGTGGATGGAAGTGGAGGGGCCGATGCGGAGTGAAGCAGCCTGAAGGAGACAACACTGGATTGCTTCATGTCCACGTGGAACACAGCGACATAAAGTAAAGGGTGAGACTAAGCCAAACCGGCAGTGGCCCCTAGAAGTCGACTGTGGAATTGAGATTTCCCGGTGTCTCGTCTACGCTGCTCTCCTGTGACTCTAGTGGTTTAACTTGGGGACACGCAGAGGGGCTAGCACTGCACCAGCTAAGAGCGGGGATTCTACATGGCTCATTCAAGCCTTTTTTATTTTTAAGATTTATTTATTTATGCACACAAGCACTGGGGGACAGGCCAGAGGTGTGGGGGGTGAGAGGATTCACCACAGAGAATGGGGAGCAGAACAGGCAGATCAATGGAATACACTGCTGAGGGGAGCAGCGGGCACAGCAGGAGAGGTCTGCTGCACCATGTGGGTCCCCTCGCTGGCCGGCAGCAGGGATCGAACTTGTGCTGCAGTGGCTGCGGTTTGCTTCGTAGTGCGTTGCTTAACCCACTGCGCCACCAGGGAGGCCCAGCTCATTCAGTCCTAACGCTTACTTTGTTTTCATTTTATTCATGAAAAACTAGAGTTGGTAATTTTGAAAAGATCACAGCATTATTAACTGGAAGAACCTCTCTTACACTTGGAATCTATCCGACTTTAAGATAAATGTCCTTTGTAAATCATCAAGCTGCTTTGGGGAAAGTGAAAATCTCTTAAGACATTAGCAAATAATCCTCAACTTTTCATTTTTAGGAGGAAATCCTTTATGTGCAACCACTGGGATGCACCTGAAAGACATTATGCTCCATGAAATGAACTCACGGAAGACAAATGCTACAATTGTACGTGTGTGCGGAATCTCAAAGAACCAAGCAAAAAGCAGAGTAGAAGGTCGCTGCCCTGGGTTTGAGGAAGGGAGATACAGGCATTGTTCCAAAAAGCATGAAGCTTCTTCTCACGCAAGATGACTAAGTTTTGGAGAGCAGCTACACAACTTTATGCCCATAACTAACTATGCTGTATGTCCATGCGAAGTTTCTTACCACAACGAAAAAGCAGTTAATAAGTGAAAATTTTAAAACTTCAAATTTTTTTTTTAAAAGATTTATTTATTTATGCATACAAGCACTGGGGCACAGACCAGAGGTGTCGGGGGGAGGGGGGACGAGAGGATTCACCACAGAGAGCGGGGAGCAGAACAGGCAGATAACAGAAGTACACTGCTGAGGGGAGCAGCGGGCACAGCAGGAGAGGTCTGC
>JAGFMF010011614.1:11722549-11747104 GCA_019455555.1 Galemys pyrenaicus | reverse complement strand
TCCCTGGCCGGCAGCAGGGATCGAACTCATGCTGCAAGTGGCTGCGGTTTGCTTCATAGTGCGCTGCTTAACCCACTGCGCCACCAGGGGAGGCCCCAAAACTTCAAATTTTTACAGCAAAAATGAGAGTAAATGGAGCAAAAACAGTTCACATCGATACACACAAGTCTTTCAACCTAACAGAATAGACTGAAGACAGGCATAATAATTTGGTTCTATTTGCTCATACATATTAAATCATTCGAAGGCACATTAAAAAGAATTCCAATTTCACCCATTTTTTGGGGGGTAAATATATCAAATGTTTTCATATCTCAAACTTGATTAAAACAGTAACTTCATCGAAAAGCACACAGTAAAGAAGCTCTGCATTGAGCTAAGGACTCATTGTCCCATGGAAAGCTCAAGGAGATCCTACCGGGGGTAACCTCTGCCACCCCAAACATTTCCACTTTCTCTTTGTCACTGTGCTCACCCCCATCTGCACTATAAGCCCACCCCACCCCTCAAATTCTCATCTCAGCACCTTATTTTGCTGAGAACCTGGCAACCAATATCACTTTCTTAAAGAAAAAAAAATATTGAAGTAGCACTGATTGGCAACTCCGTATGATTCCAAGGTCCAGGACCAGCCCCTTCAGACGTGTGTCACCACCCCACACTTGCCCCAAGGTGAGGCCCCAAGTCCTCACCACAGGCCAACCACTGACCTGGTTTTCCTTCCAAGACACCACAATTTACAAGGCGAGAAGATGTTATGTCTCCTTGAGTCACGTTTCAGCCTCCAGACCATGCATTATTACTTAAAAACCAAAGATGCCTTCAAGCCAACGCCATTAGACTTTCCTGTCTCCTAGCCTCACAGGAAGCTCAATCCTCCATTTCTCATTCCTCCTCATTCTTCAACTGCTCTCATTTGTTCAAGTGGCTCACCTAGTTTACCGTGTAGATTGCCATCCCTATTTCTGTCCTTATTTTTGACATGGTCTACATTTACACTGACGAGGTGTTCAATGGCCTGGCTCTTGTGTCTGTGGCGTCTTGTGCTTCCAGCAATCTATTTCCTAATTCTGCTTCAGTTATCCTGGACCTTTCCATTCTCAGTTACTATATTAACTCTCATATGCAAGCTTACTACATTCAACTCTCATCAAATCTATGATTTCTGCTCCTCGACTCCAGGACAACTACTGCACATATTTTTTTCTGCTTCATCAACAACTCCAGTCGTTTCCTTTGTCAACGTCACGTTGACACTTTCCTTCTCTTTAGCTAAGATTTCATGCCTCTGTACCATCCACTCAGTACATACAGTCTTGATTCTTTTGCACTTCAGTCCCTCTACCATCACCTTGCCCAGGAATTTTCAAATGCACACACTTCATCTGATCTGCATCCTCATGGCCGCAGCTGATTATGGTTGGTCAAAACCACAGATTCCTGCTGACGGGGGGTCCACTCAACCTCAAGTGTGAACCCAGATCCATTTGGAAAAAGCGCTAATTCCCTGAGTAATTCACTCTTCCACGTTCCCAGAGGACTAGTTCATACCTACTCATCTAAAGCTTCCTTGTATCTTTGAGCTATTTCTATCATTGTCTCTTGCATTCCATGTCCCAACCTCATTTGGAGTAGATGAACTTATTTCTCCTCTTCTACTACTGAGAAAATAAAACAATCTACTTTCTGTCATTATTCTTTTAGTACTCTCCCATACTGTTAGAAGGGATTAGTTTGCCTGTCAGAATGGACTTATCTTACAAGTTATTTTTATTCCACTTTATGTTTTGAAATGCACTTATAATGACATCATAAGGTTAGCTTATTGATTTTAGCTAAATACACTTTTCTGCAGAATAAATATTTTTCTATACTCCTGTTGAAAGATGCTTGCATTATTTGTACTTTTTCTCCTATTGTTAAGAGTCCTTTAGTGAAGATTCATGAAATTAACTCCTTGTCCACCTGAGCAAATTTTTCTCAGTTTGTAATTCTATAAAAGGAATTACTGGATACCTAAAAACATACGTTCTCAGCATTTTAATGTAAGAGAGTCAAACTGGCTATAGTGATGAATCTTGAGGTGACTATATAAATACTCAAAGAAACCATATAACAAAACAAAGCACAAATAATTCTTAGACTCCGTGAAAAATATACTGGTTATCAGAGAGAGTACGGAGGAGAGGTGGAGAGGAAAGAGAAAAGAAGGGGGTAAGATATTGGTCTGGGGGTTTTGGTAGTGGGTGAGTAAACATGTCACATATAGAGATATGAAAATGGACCCCCAAAGTTTTGTATATCACTCACAGTAAAATATGAGAAGAGAGAAAATAACTCTTGTAAAAAAAAAAAAATATGATGCTCTCATTAAAAAAAAAAAAGTAACTTATCAATTTACACTTATAATAGCAAAAGAGATGAGTTATATTGCCTACGTGTTACATTCAATCCTGGCCAAATAAATAAGTTAACAGAATAAATCTTGCAGGCCTTGCAGTGTGTGTTTGATGCTGTAGTTGTTTTTAGTGTTAAAAATCAAAATAAGAATTCTGGCCTTAAATATGCATATAGGACTAAATTCTTTCCAACTTGGTATTGTTTGGCTTTGTTTTTATTTTAACTTCAGTTTTGTATTTACATTGCATATGAAATTGTGCTTCGGGTTTGCATTTTATTAATTACTATTTAGATTTGCCATCTACCAGATTTACTTAAGAGCTCCTTTATTCCTCCTTTCTTTCTTTTCCTCCTTCCCTCCTCTCCCTGTCTCTGTCTCTCTGTCTCACTCTGTCTGTCTGTCTATTTGTCTCTCTCCTTCCCAACCCTAAAACATTTCCTGTTGGTCTATCTGACTATTTTTACTAACAGATTTAAACTTGGAAAATATTATGGCTATAATCATAAGTTTTACCATTTGGTAAAGCATTACTATTCTTATTGGTTTGGTCTTCTTCAAACCTTTGTATTTCATTTTAAAATTGCTAGTCAAGTGCCTTCATCACTCTTTGAAAACTATGGAGATTTTCACAAGGATTCATACTTGTATTTCCACTGAGTGTAGATTGACATCTTGAGTTTTACAATTCATGAACATGGTATACCTAAAGTTACTTGAATTGTTTTGGGGAATAACTTTCAATTGAGTCTGATAGTTTAATTCACTGATGCTTTGTATATGTTTTCTTAGATATACTTAGAAGCACTGAGCATGTTGATGCTAATTTAAGTTTGTTTTGTTTTCTAACTCTTACTGTTGAAAACAAATACTACTGATTACTAACAGAAATCTGGAATGACGGTGTAATTTTAAAAATCTTTATTATTTTACTAATTTTAAATTATAGTTTACCCGTAGCAAATGAAAAAGAGTACCCTTTTCTTGTTAACCACAAAGTTCTCAGAGCCTATCCTTATTCCTAAAATATAGCAGATTCTCACTATAAAATTCTATAAAATTCTCACTATATAATTACTAAATTGGAAATGCATACTAAATCTAAAGCAAAATAATGACCAACATAAGTGTTTACTGGAAATATTGCAAAGAAAGTAAAAATGATTTTATCTAAAAATTTTAAGTCTATAAAGCAGTATTTCTTTAAATGTTGTCTGAGGACAACCTCCTTCAGAATTACTCAGAGGATTATTTAAATTCTGATTCCTTTGTCCAGTCCTTGAAGGGACTCATTTGAAATCTGCTGTTGTAAGAATGATTATCTAATTTGCAAAAGCCAAATAAGCCTTCATTTATTTTAACTTATCTACAAGCAACACAGTACATTTCTTGAATTCACAAACCTGACATATTTAATTAAATTTTATTAGATGGGTACTAACAAAACGCAAAGGTCACATATGTAAATGTACAATTTGCCAGTCCCAGGAAATTGTGTGATGCTTCACCATTCTATCACAAGTTCTTTAAGAAAATGCAACATTACTCTTCAGGTCTCACTGATTCAACTCTCTAATTAGATGTTGGAGATTTTTTTTTAATTAGAATTTTTTTTCTTTTGGATAAAAGAACTGGAGTGTAAGAGGTGTGGGTGGTAAGAGGACTCACCAGAGACAGAGTGGGGAGCACTGAAATACATTGTTGAGGGCAACAGCGGGGAGACTGGAGAGGTCTGCTGCACCCTGTGGGTCAGCTCCTGTCAGGCAACCAAACTCAGGCCATGGCGATGATAGCGCTAAGACGCAACACCTAGGCCACCAGGGAGGCACAGAGACCTGGCTTTTTAAATGATTTTGTAAATTGACTTAATTGAATTGAACTAAATTGAAATACTACTGTTTAGGAGTTACAGCTCCAATGAGACACTGTGCTGCCCTGCGCTTCTATGTGATGTGTACGTAAAAGTAGTGATATTTGAGATGATTTCTGCCTCTATTTTTGAGATTGTGGCGGGCTTAGATGCCCAACTAGGTCTCAACAATGAATGAACGATGCACTGTGACTTCTTTGCTTGCAGCTTCTTTTGTTGGGAAATACATAAAAAAGTAACCTGACATTTTCCCTTACAGCTTTGCTCAAATTTCTTACTGGTGCTTGACTCATTTACCCCATTTCCACAGTGACTTCTTGAGCAAGAGTCATTTTAACGACAACACTTGGATGACTTCACTGTCTGCAATGCCACTGGAGAGGCCTTGCTCAGAGGGAGCATTTCATTGATATCAATAGAATGATTTGCGTGATCACGTCTAAGAGAACCTGTCCCGTTTGTCTGTGCTGCTCTCTCTGCCGACAGAACAGAAGCGGGAGGCTGAGGGTCCCTCTCATGGTTTCAAATGATTCCTCTGCTCTTGGCTGTTTATGGTCAAAGTGTATGGTGTATGCTAGTTTATTTCTCAGAGTTCAGGATGGGCATCAAATCAATAAATGTCTCAGTTCTCCGAGGAGTTCTATGATTTCATCAGTAGGTGAGTCCCAATTTGGAACAGGAAACATTTGTTGACTTATTTCTAGTCTATTTCCCCACGCCCCCACTGCAAGGCTGCATAGAAGAGTAAGCACCTTCTCAGTGGCGGCCCTTCCGGTCTCAAGACCAGCAAGTGTGAGCGAGAAACAGCAATGCGCACCAACACCTGCAGCGCAGAGACGGTGCTGAGAACACCAGAAGCATTACTGATCATGGTTAACAGGAACAAGGAGCCCTTGGACCCTTGACCTCAGGCGCAGCCTCTGGCGTCTGGAGAAAGGTGCTGCCTCCCACGGTCAGAAATGACCGAATGAGCACGGAAGGAAGCAAATGCAGACAAATGGTAACAAAGTTACTAACTTTTGTTGTTTTATTCCCTAGCAAGCATGTGTGTGGAGATGTGGACGTGTACGCTATGAACAGGATTCTAAAATAATCTACGTAACATTTCTCATATTATTCATATTTCTGATTGATCTCATGTTGTCTACACAGACTCATTAATATCCAGGTCCGTCTTTCTGTCTATGTCTGTCTCTCGAGTCTTTTTTTTTTTTTAATTTATTTATTTATGCACACAAGCACTGGGGGACAGGCCAGAGGTGTGGGGGGCGGTGAGAGGATTCACCACAGAGAGCGGGGAACAGAAAAGGCAGATCAGCTGAAGTACACTGCTGAGGGGAGCAGCGGGCCCAGCAGGAGAGGTCTGCCGCACCATGTGGGTCCCACCCCTGGCCGGCAGCAGGGATCGAACTCTTGCTGCAGTGGCTGCGATTTGCTTCATAGTGCGTTGCTTAACCCACTGCGCCACCAGGGAGGCCCCTGTCTCTCGAGTCTTAACCTCCTCTCTCTCGCCCTTTCCACAAAGGGGTACACTTAGCGCGCCCACATTATGCAGTCATATAACTTGCTTACTGAAGGGACAAGTAACGCCATCTCCAAATTTGAACACGTACGAAGATCATTTAAAATGTGTTTTGTAACACACTTGCAGAAACTCGTCGCTCTCACGTTAAACGTGACTATTATTTTTCATCCTAGATATGTTCTTTTTTATACTTAATTTGCATCTGTTAGTCCCAAGACCCACATTCACTAGATAAAAGTGATTAACAACCAACCTTGGCATGTTGTCACACTGGTTAAATGTCTTATGTGTTGTTTTTTTTTACCATAAAATTAATTTTACAATCTCATACCCTATAGACAACTTAATGGTTTCTGGAGAATAAATGCACCCATCATGTTTCAGATATTGCTTAACAAAATCCTAACTTTCTGTCCCTGATTTGTTGGGTTCGTACAAACATATGCCATTTGATCAGTTGCTTTTTTCAGTTTTCTGACATTCTATTCAAACGATCTCGGATGGACAGAAGTGCAATCTGAAGCTGACTAGATCACAGCAAAATACAGCACTCATGATATTTCCATTATTCTATCACTATGAAATTACAGGGTTCATAACTGCATTTCTTACTGGATGTTTTAGGAATGCTTAGCCAAAATCATTTTGAATTTTTCTTTAATCTAAAAAGTCCAGAAGGCGATGCCACTATCATCGTTTCAAAATAATAATCAAAGATTTCATTTTCCTTTCTCTCTGGCGTAGTGTCTAAGTCCTATTTAAAATAAAACCACCTACAAGATTCTGTTACCAACCATCAGAAATGAGCCCATTTATCATTTTGTTTTAATAGATTCCTTGATCCAGGTGTCAAGTCAAATGGCAATTTTACAGATATTGTCATTTTTTTTTAATGTTGCCTTATGGGAAATACAGGTACAAGAGGAGGATTATGAAGTCTACGATCACTTAACTTTATACATTTTCACATCCCTGCAGCCGCTCTATACATGCTTAATTCCCACTGATTTCTAGAGAGGTCAGTTTATGGAAATGCTCTGCAGGCACACAGAGGTCGAATGAGTGTGAAATACTCAATTTAAGAAAGCAACTGTTAGAAAAGATATGTAGGGGAACCATAGAAATGTAGCATTTTTGAACATTGCCTAAAAGTCAAAAAGTAAAACAAAAGCAAGCAAGCAACCAAATAAATTTAAAACCCAACAATCACAAAAGAGAGCTCCCACATGGCTTGAGAGGTAAAGCGCTTCTATAACTGATTATTTTTGATACATTAAAGCAAGTCCTACCTCTCTCATGTCAACTGGGATTTAAAAAGCAACATCTTTTTTATATATAACGTTTTGTATACTTTGCATAGGCTTCTAGGTGAAACCATAGCTCGCTCATGTCACACATCAGAAAAACTTTTATTTCTGGCAGGTTTTTAGGGCAGGTTTTTCTTTCTGATTCCCCTGGTCTGAGGTACCCCTGTAACCTGGCTACTCCTTCAACAGATGATGTGCCATTTCTCCTATTGTTCACCTCAAGATTTAGCCCCAGAATTAGTACTTACTATGTTTGACAGCTGCAAGGATGGGATGATCTCCCCACCCAAAATTTATTCAGATGTTCAGACTATGACATCACATACCGAGGGAGTTCAGATTATGACATCCATGCTAAGGAAGTCCAGACTATGACATCACATACCGAGGGAGTTCAGATTATGACATCCATGCTAAGGAAGTCCAGACTATGACATCACATGCCAAGAGCTCAGACTGTGGCATCACATACCAAGAGACTCCAGGCAATGATATCACATGCCAAGAGAGTCCAGACTATGAAATCACATACCAAGGGAGTCCAGACTATGATGTCACATGCCAAAGGAGTCCAGACTGTGGCATCACATACGAGGGAGTTCAGATCATGACATCCTATGCCAAGAGTCCAGACTATGACATCACATGCCAAGGGAGTCCAGACCGTGGCATCACATACCAAGAGAGTTTGGAAAGGCGTTGCAGACTCTCTAGGGGAGCTCAGCAGACGACTTTGACTTGAACAAGGAGGGAGCTAGTGGCTTTGGTTCTCACTGTGGTGGAGTGGAGTGTTGTTGGAACTAGGGCTCCCACATGGGGGTGGAATTTGTGGGGTCTGAACTGACATCAAGAGCATGAGTCATGGAGTGGTCCAACTGGATTATCCAGATGTAGGGCTGGTGGAGAAGAGGGAAGGAGCAAGTTCTGGAAGCTGTCAGTACTCTATCATCAAACACAGGGTCAGACACGCTTACCTGCTGAGACAGGTTCTCTGTGGAAACAAGACATTTCTAAAAGAGAAATCCAATGATCACAGTCAGTCTGCGTTAGCCCTCTAGGACATACCACTAGGACCGAGAAACAGTCTGCTACGGCTAGTCCTATGTAGCCAAAGGAGAGAGTATTTGAAAGGAAAGATGCTTCTGACTGCTTAGATTCTATGTTTACAACAATCACTGCCAGCCCAGCAGTGAGAAGCCATGTAAGAAAGGGAAATCTTTCCTGCTGGGCTTTGGCTGCCATGACTGATGAGAAGGAAGGGACTGAAGCTCCCAGGGCAGCAGAAGTGCCAGGAAGACAGCAGCTGCTTATTTGCCAAAGCTGCAAACTGTGTCCGATATTAAAAGGATCCGACTATTCACCTCCCTCATTAGTTGGACTTTCTTTCACTTTTTTAGGGGAAACCCCTCCATTTTTATAAAGCTCTAAATTTACATTTTTCCAAGGTCAGTTATTTGCACATTGTGCATTTTATGCATCTCGGTGCTTTACTAAGTGTCTTTGCACAGGCATGTTGTGGTGTTTGCCATGTGTCTGTTACCTCGGCTCAGCTTGAAGGGGGACAGCAATTGTCCTTTCTGAAACGACTTTTCCAAGAATGTTAGTATGTTAGAGAACATAAGGACCGACCTCCGAGCAGTGAATGACAACCTGAGCAAGCTCCACCAATGATGTCTCTACAGCCTCCGCCCGCATGTCCGTTCAGACGTCTGCCTTGAGGCAGGGTTAAGTGGCCATGCTAGGATAAAACCTGAACACCCCCTGCTTTCGCTGTCCTGCTTTTCCAACTTCACCTCGTACCCTGGTGTCTCAGCTCAGGTGGCACTGCCACTAGGGCATGTCAGTCAGTCAATCTTCTCCCACCTCCCCCCTTTCTCCCTCTTCCCTCTCCTTCCTTCCTCCCTTCCTCTCTCCTCCCTTCTCCCTCAACCCCTGCCTCCCACTTTCTCTCCCTCCCACCTTCTCCTAGCTCTCTCTCTCTCTCTCTCTCTCTCTCTCTCTCTCTCTTCTCCTTCCTTTTTCTCATTTCCCTCGTAACTAAATGTTTCTTACTTCTGTAAATCTGCCTTTAGGTCTTGCCTTGAGCTCCTAAGTGTCCAGGTGAGTGCTCATGATCTAGTCACCCCCATTTTGCCCTGATGTGGCCCTATAATGAATATGACAAAGAACTTGGGAGGAAAAAGATCACATCTTCCTCTGGAACAAAGTGAAAGTGTGGTAACACCATAGAATAACAAAAAATCTCCTCTCAAGTAGAGGGTAGGCCTGCTTACTGTCCATTATCAAAGGCGTGTGTGTGTATTTCCCTAGATTCAGGATTCCTTTGTTATAAAATTCATTATATATGTAAGAATTATCTTGTTTTCTTTCCCTTGAATGAAGTGAAGTAGGATTTGGGTGACTGGTGGGAAATGCTAATAACCTCTGACGATGGCTAAGCAGTTCTGGATGTGTGTATATATAAGCACAGATGGATGTCATCTCTCTTTCTTCATACTCTGTTAACAAAAGGAAGAGACATATGGACATAATGGACACATGGATGGAGAATAATGGATCAAACATCTTCAAAATGCACCTTAATTCAGTCAGTCCATTTATATGAACACACCCATACCTACGTCTATTTCTCTCTACATCTACAGAGAAATGCATATCTAGGCTTATATCTATGCTTTTATCTACTCGTTGAATGTATCATTAAAGCTTGATATATACTACAAAAATAAAAGCAAGGTACGCTAGAAGTGAATGATTGGGAGTGGGGCATGATATGTTACACTGATAAAATATCAAAAGTAATACAAAAATATCACAAAAATGATAACAAGAATACCAAATGACACTTCGCTGATACTAAAAAGGCACCTTCGGGCAGGGTGGGTGCAGACCGTGGGTGTGTTTTCAGGCGGTGTGGAAGAACCGGGCAGGAGTGACGAGATGTTCTCAAGAGCTGAAGGAGCACGGGGCTGGAAAGGCACGATCGAGAGGAGGGAGGGCGTGGGAGGCTGCAGAGGTGGCGAATGCAGACTGCTCGTCTCCTCAGACAGCCTCTCGTCGTTCTCTGGTGGGGATTCCAAGAGTGCTCCGGGCACACAAGTCCTCTCTGCCGTCTTAAAAGGAAGCTCTTTAGCGGCTACCCTGTACCTTCAGAATGACGGCTGCAAAGGGGAGGCGGAGGACTGTTGCCAAGAGCAGGCACTGTTAATACATCACACATTTGTCCTGTCAGCCCTAAACTAACTGTCTTCAGATTATTAAATTAGAGACAAATAACTTCTCATTTATAAAAGTCACTGATACTTTGGACTTTTCCGTTTTAAGTGCCACTGCTAATCATAATTAATACAGTGGGCAGAGGTTGAAACAGCTTGGTAGGCCATATTAAGGAGGTTAGGTTTTATTGTAGGTGAGGTGGACCACCACTGAAGAATCTTAAAATGGGCATTTGAGGTGTTAGTCTTAAGCATCTTTCACATTTTTGAAAGATCAGCATGACACTAACTAGGAGCCCCAGAATGAAAAAATGCATAAATACCACAGGGTGAAATGTCCAAGTTTATATTCCAAACCTTCACCAAGATACCATCAGAGATTTTTAATTATAATTTTTTGACCTTTTTTTAGATTTATTTGATTATATTTGACATTATGTATAGTCCCCAGGGAGTTCCCACCATCATTTTACCTGTGCATTATCACCTCAGACCCTTATGCTCTTTCTGCCCTCATCCCAGTCTCTAGCCTACCCTCCCCCTCATGATCCCTTTGGTTTGTCTTTGTCCTTTTGTTCTTGTTGTGTTTTTTGTTTGTTTGATTTTGGCTATAATTGTTCATTTCCTTGAGCTCTCTCTTATTATTTTTTTTGTAGTTGTTGTTCATTTACATTCCTCCTAGGAGCACGGGGGACTGAGGTGATTGTGCACTGGTGATATGGTGATGGGGAATACATCGGATTACAACTGATGTCAAATATATATAAATTAAAAAAATATATATATCAAAGAATTAAAAAAAAAAGAGTGAAGCCATCTGATCTTTTTCTCTTGCCTTCTGAATTATTTCACTGAGTATAATTCCTTCTAGCTCCATCCATGTTTCTATAAATGGCTCTAATTTATTTTTGATTGCTGAATAGTATTTCGTAGTGTATATGTACCACATCTTCTTGATCCAGTCATCCACCAACAGGCACATGAGAAAATTCTCATAATCATAATGAGCATCCCTCATAATCAGGGAAATGCAAATTAAAACCACATTGAGATACCACTTTACACCGGTGAGAATGGCACACATCAAAAAAACCAACAACAACAAATGCTGGCGAGGAGGTGGAGAAAAAGGAACCCTGGTACACTGCTGGCGGGAATGCAAGCTAATCGCACCACTATGGGAGGCCGTCTGGAGGGTCCTCAGTCTCCTAAACAGAGAGCTACCATATGGCCCGGCAATGCCACTCCCAGGGACTGACACAAAGGACACAAAAACACCGATCCAAAAGAGCACCTGTACCCCCATGCTTATTAACAGTCATTTTTAAAAAGTCAGGCGGGCTACACGATCCATGATCACTGATTCTAAAAAGATGCGAACCACAGTCCTACTTGCAGCTAACCATGAGTCTCTGCTGTGGGTCCACCAGCCTCCCCCCATGTACCCACGCGCATGTGCTCGGGCAGAGGCCCGTCCATCCACGGCCGTCCGTACCTGCATCCACAGAGAGAAACGCAGACAGGAGGAGGAGGGAGGCGCGTGACCGGCTGCTCCTGGCCCTCCAGCGCTCTGACACCGAACAGCAGGACGGCACGCTGCACCACACGTGCTGGCAAACTGGTTTTTCCTTTGCTGCCCACATGGCTCCTTTGGTCACTGGACCAACCCAAGAAGAGCCCAGAGGTAACTTCCCCTAGACCTTGCTGCAGCAGCCTTCCAATCATTTGCAAATGAATGTTTCCCAACTACTGACAGAGTTAAGAGAACTGCACTCACCTCACTTCTCTCTTCTTTCACTTCGCAGATTTACATTTTCACTTAAAAACAAAGTGAAAAGTGTCTTCTAAGTCCTCACGCTCCTTAACCACCACGCTTAGATCCAAGCCGCAAACGTCCAAGCCGCAAACGTCCAGCAGTCTTGGTGCTCCCCTGCCACGGTCACTTGTGCAGGTGCCTCTCTGTTGTCCTTTGGCGAATGAGCACGTCCTTTTAAAATATAAGGAGAAAGAACATAAGCAGTCAGCCGTCTTGATTATCCCAGATCCCTCAAAATCATTAATGCGGCCTACATTTGCCATCAGCACGAGGAGGTCTCTTGCTATGTGCACCCATGTCGGGAGAGAGTCCAGCAAGTCACCTGCAGCACTTAACTCTTCTGAGACCTGCCCTTCAGTGATTTCTCTTTCTCTTTCTTATATCTCTAGAAGTGTTGCTAACTCTTCTCAGTTTTAAATGTTTATCTTTTGGATCTTAAATGCCTTTACTTCTTTTTTTAATTTTAAAAAAATATATATATTTTACATTATTTTTCATTTTTGTATAGTGCATATTTCTCATCCCCATGAAATTCCCATCACCCATTCAGAACAAAGAGACACCCCACCAAATGGGTGAAAATCTTTCACTCAACACTACTGACAAGGGACCAATCACAGAGATGTACAAAAAGCTGACCAGACTAGACAAGAACAAAGTAAACAACCCAGACCCCTTTACTTCTAAACAGAGTCCTTTATGGGATCTGCTTGCCTCTTGATTAAATTAGTTTAGCATTCCCATCCTAGGCTCATGCATGAGAACCCACATCATGTCCAACTTCCTACTGGACACTTTAACCTACTGGTGTGAGTCAGACCACAAAGCAGAACCCAAATCGAGAATTTTCCAAAAACACATTCCTTTTCAGAGCATTCACACGCATCCACTTGTGCTAGAAGGTATCCCTGATGGCTCCTTTTTCTCATGGTCCACACTCAATTCACCTCCAGTGCTGGTGATTTTATCTCACAAATACCTCTCCTCTCTCCTCACATGTTACCATAATGAGAGACTCTGAAATGATCAGAACATTAAACATTAATTAAGTCAGCTCCACTGCCACTGTGTACCTAGTCTGAAAATCCATTTCTTATTCTACATTCCAATCCAAATTATATTTGGCTACATTGTACTAAATAACTTAGTAGAGGTTTTGTGATGAGATTAAATAGCAACATTATGATATTCTAATACAATTAATATAGAGATACTTCCAAAGTGATTGTAAATTTTACCCATTATTAATTTCCTGGGGAGCCATTGACATTCAAAATGAATCCAAATAAGTTAAAACCCCAAATAGAATTACCCTGCTTCCACTAAATAAAAGCCTCTCCACGCCCTTCCCAACTTCTTGCTCCTCATGTGCAGCCACAGTGCGTGTCCCTCTTTGGAATGATTGCGGTCAGCAGCAGCGCCGTCTCCCACTGGTCTAATGGGACTCACCGGTCACCTGTCTACGCCCTGCGTCTGGTGCACCTTACAGGTTCAGCACAGCTCACGCCCCACGGGGTGCCAGCCCACGGGGCCTGTATTCAACAGACTAACAAAAGCCAAGCCCCAACACCTAAAATTGTTCCCTAAGATAATTTCAGTTACCAGAAGTCAACACTTGCAGCCTCCCTCCCACCCGGGCCTCCATGCCCATGTGTGCTGGGCCCCTCTGTGCACCTGCGTGAGGGAGAGACCTGGACAAAGGGGTCTCTCAGATTCTGCATGACCACCTCAGGATGCTGGCCCACATCACAGATGACCAGGACGCCTCGGTAGCCCGTGACTGACCGTGTGGTGAGGCCCTAGACGGTCTGGGAGTCGTCGGAAATCATACCGGTGCCTGCACGGGGCGCTCTCCCTGGATATGTGGCTGATGCATCCTCCCCTGTTGCCATACAATGATCACCTTGAACCCCTGTCTCCCGGGACCCTCCCGCTGTCATCTGCTCAACCATGCTCATGTATTGCTGTAAACAGCAAGAGGCTGCTCACCGAGAAGCAGAGTCCCGCCTTGCAAACCCGCCATGACTCGTGCCTCGGCGTGTCCCCGCGGACGTGCTGGCGTGTCTGTCACCACCAGAGACACTCAGTACTGACGCCAATACCTCAGGGACGCGAAGGCGCCTGAACAGAGGAGTCTGGACAGAAAACACCACCCTGGTTTACTCGCACCCGTTGGGTTAAGCTAGGGTACAACTTTTATAATCTTTAAATTCAAAGCAAATTGACTTCCAAAGACATTACGATTGTCATGGTTTTCCAAATGGGGAGAGGGGGCATCTCGAAGTGCCGTTCTGCTCTCAAGTCGTGACGGCCAATTAGACAGAGGTTTGTTCTTAACAACAAAGAGGCGACGTGGTGAGAGCATCAGAGCGTGCCTGGACGGCCTGTCTTTGTCGTGTATCACATGGAAAACGGCTTCATTTCACTTCCCTTTCAACCCTCCGCTTTGGGCACACAGACGGTACTTTGAGTATGGGCTGTTAGCTGGTGTCTTCTGTGATTATACCATTCTAGAATTCTGTGCCACTTGGGGTTCTGGGCTGTGGAATTGCTTCAACCACAGGTTAGATCCCCCATCCCCGATACGCCACGGTTTCGGGGCGACTGCAGTTACAGTTCACTGTCCCCGAAGCCGGCGGAACTCCAGTTCCATTTTAAGACCAACCATCTTATCAAATCCTCCCGAGACACCATCTTTCCTGAGGTTTTTAACTTCTGGGTCTTGAGGAAAACTTCTGCCTGTCTGTCATCCTTTACAGCAGTAGTAAGTCAGATTTGACTAGAGTGTTCCTAGTTGGCTCGCTTTTCCTTTGCAGAGGGCTCCGTTGAGTCTGCCCAGCCAGCAGCAGGCCACACTAACTTCTACCTGTGACTGCCAGGGGCTGCCTGCAGTGTCCTCGGCTCTCTCTTCACCTCACTAGCTTTCTAACCCAGACATCTGCCTTCTGAACATAATCTCTTGACTTGCTATTGTTTGTCTCATGATGAGAAGCATCCAATGAACAGATTCTGCGTTTCTCTGCTGGGCCCCAGGTGAGGCGGCCCGCTTTGTCAACGTGCAGTTTTGATTATTCTGCATTAAAGAAACGCCGACTCCTAAAAGCAGGGTTTCTCTAACGCTCCTCGTCTGTTCTCCACGTGAGCAGGAAGTGAGTCTCTCTCCCAAGGATGCCCTCCCTCCCTGTGATGGAGAGACACCAGCGCCATCCCAGACAGAGACAGGAGCTGTGCAGACGAGCTCTGTCTGGCTCGCTGAAGCAGCCGCTCAGGGGGAACTTTCAAAAACATGTTTTCTCGGTCTGACCATCACAGAATTACTGCTTCTGCACCTCAAAACTATATAAATTCGCTGTTTTGGTCACATGCTAGGTTCACTATTCCTGAAAGCCACAGAATCAGGTTGTTTCTTTATTTGGGGTTCATCTGTGTTCGGCTCACAGCGTTCTGCCCACTGAGCGTGTAGAAGGAAGAGAGAAGCTTCCTCTTCCCCACATCACCAAAGTCTTACTAAAGGCAGTATCCTCCTCTCCACTCTGTGCTGGATAGTCCCATCTGAACGACATTTTCCCATTAAATGTGCACCTAATTCAATTGCCTTTAACTGAACTCATTTTTTTGTCTTTAGTCTCGACTCTGTTGACATTGAGACATGGTGTTTCATCAGCACAGCCTGCCAGGGGGGTGGGATCCCCAGCAGACACACGCAGCCACTCCCAGGGTCCTTTCTCAGCAAGGTGATGAGCCACCTTGGCACATCACACCATGCCCGTCAGAACTTCACTGAGGATGCAGATTCCCTCCATTTGAGGGGATCAGAAAGCAACAGTTTTGTCAGGAAATCCATCATAGGGCAGGGCAGGCACCCAAACACATGGTCTGTCCTAGGAAGTCACCCCTTTCCCACCATGGAACCCTCCTCTGCCCGTGATCCTGACACAGTGCCCGATACAGGGCGCGGGGACCTGATTCAGCCATGTGCCTTACCGTCTAGAGCCTGGGAAGCTTCCCAGACAGACACTGCTAACTTCTGAATGTTTCTCCTGTTACTCTTTCCGATGGCAATTTCTCCCTCAGTCCAGCCTCCAAAGAACCTGGGTGTGGGGGAAATGTTCCCCCTGGCCAGAGACTCATCTATAATAATTCTGCCACCTTCTAACTCACCCAGAAACCTTCTGCAATATTTAAGACTGGATTTCCAAGTACTCATGTCTCAAACCCTATGGTATTATTAACATCTTTGAAGAGCTGTTTTAATCTTTACAGGCTGGCATACGGTCCACGATTTTAAAAGGTCACATTGAAAAAGTTTCCAGAAACTTACTTCCTTGGAGGGTGCTTCCAGTTGTCTGTCTATGACTCTTGGCTGCTGTGTCAGATTTTATGCATCCTCACTCTGACCTAGTGGAGAAAAAATGTCCCCTCGCCTAAGACCAATTTTAAGAACGATCAGACTCGATCCAGTCCTCTACTTTTGGGCATTTGGGCTGTTTCCAGGTCTTAGCAATTATAAATAGTGCTGCAAGAAACATGGGGCTACAGGCACTCCTTTGAAATGCTGTTTTTGTGTCCTTTGGGTGGATCCCTAGGAGCGGTATTACTGGGTCATATGGTAGCTCTCTGTTTAGTAGACTGAGGACCCTCCAAATGGCCTCCCATAGTGGCTGGACTAACTTGCATTCCCACCAGCAGTGTACCAGGGTTCCTTTTTCTCCATATCCTCGCCAGCATTTGCTGTTGTTGGTTTTTTTGATGTGTGCCATTCTTACCGGTATAAGGTAGAACCTCATTGTGGTTTTAATTTGCATTTCCCTGATTATGAGGGATGTTGGCCTTTTGCATGTCTTCTTTGGAAAAGTGACTTTTAAGGTCTTCTGCCCATTTTTTGACTGGGTTATTACTTTATTTTTCTTGAGTCTTGTGAGTTGTATATTTTTGTGATCAGACCCTTGTCAGTTGTGTGGAGTGCAAACATTTTTTCCTCACTGGTGGGTGTCTCTTTGTTTTGGTTAATGTTTCTTTTGCTGTACAGAAGCCTTTTTACTTGATGTAGTCCCAGCGGTTTATCCTTTCTCTCATTTTTATTGCTTGATCAAGAAGATGGGGTACATATATACAATGGAATACTATTCAGCAATAAAAAAGAGACATTTGTAGAAGCATGGATGGAGCTAGAAGGAATTATGCTCAGTGAAACAAGTCAAAAGGCAAGAGAAAAATACTGGATGGCTTCACTACTAGGAGGAATATAAAGAAACAAATAGACAAAAACCAGCACTCAAGGAAAAGAACAGCAATCAAAAAAATACAAGAACAAAAAGACAAAGACAATTCAAAATCATCATAAGGGTCGGTGAGGAGAGACTGGGATGAGGGCAGGAAGAGCACAAGGGACTGGGCTGACTGATGGTGCACTGGGCAAATGGAGGTGGGGACTCCATGAGGACTACAATTGATGTCAAATATGTGTAAATAAATTCATTTAATAAAAAAAGAACAACCAGACTTGGCAGATTTCTTTATACTTTTGTATCTGCTTTGTTCTGTGTTTTAAGAACATTTCATTTCCATATACATTTACTCTCCTTCATAAGAGCTTAGCTTTCCCTTGGGGAAGTCACATTCTTTACCCAACTGAACAAGATTGTCTTCCTTTATTTTGCTGCATTCACTGAGGCTTCTCATCTGCAGTGAACTACAGTACGTTTCAAATCACTCTAGGTCTTTTACCCCTGGAAAAACGATCCTCCTTTTCCTTATAATGACCCAGTCCACGAGTGTCTTATTAGATCACATCTCTAAGAGAATTCATTTCTTCTTCTTGTTTTTTTTTTAAGATTTATTTATTTATGCATACAAGAGCTGGGGTACAGGCCAGAGTCATGGGAGGTGAGAGGATTCACCAGAGAGAGTGGGGAGCAGACAGGCAGACTGACTGAAACACACTGCTGAGGGGAGCAGTGGGCGAGGCAGGAGAGGTCTGATGCGCCATGTGGGTCCCCTCCCTGGCCAGCAGCAGGGATCGAACTCGTGCTGTAGTGACTTCGTTTGCTTGATAGTGCGTTGCTTAACCCACTGCGCCACCAGGGAGGCCCCTCTTCTTGGTTTTTGTTTCCTTTTAAGGACATGCTTTTGTAAATTAGGTCCAAACTCTCTCATCTGATTGTTAATAACTTTCTATAGTTCACTGGATACAATTTTAAAACAGAAGTCTTGGGTGGTATTCCAACATTACATATTAATAAATTCAACTTCATCTCCTTGTAACACTTCTTCGGAGCATTCAGAGAAATGTGTGGAATCTAAAATACAGAAACAGGGATGACTGCTCCCTGACACTGCCCACTGCTCCCCATGCCACTGTCAGGGCAGCTGCAAGGGGCTGGGGACACTCTGGGTGCAGCTGCATGACCAGCAAAGGGCAAAAGCCAGAGACCCCAGAACCGATGTAGGTGCGGGAGGTCACCGGCCCAGGCTGGGGACTCGGGGCTGCCCGGCACTGTCTCACAGCCTCTCTCTGCTCTCTCCACGCCACGTACCGCCTGCCATTTCTCACGTGATGGTTAACTCCACTTGACAATGACTCTCACTGCTTTGTGAGTCTGACTGTCAATCTGAAAACAAGCTCATCAGCGCCGCACAGGCAGAGTGGGGGTCGCTGCGCCAAGCACCCAAAAGGAAAACAGCTGAAGGAGCTGTTCTCGCCCTGTGCACCACATACTCAGCTCTCACCTCCTAGAGCAGGTGCTTACGAGAGCTCTGCATCACGCAGGGAGACGGCAGTTGCCTTAGAAAGCCCTTGTCTGGTTTGCAGTATTGACTGGAGAACAGAGTAAATGAAAAAGAAAAATACTGTTACTGAATTTCTGCCGGTTCCAGGGAGCCTTTATTAGTCATCAGTCCCTGTCTCAACCAGCACTTGGCTTGTTACCAACGCAGGGTTCACACAGGGTTTACCTGCTTTGCAAAGTCAAGTGGCTAATGTTACCCCAACTGGCCTTTGTGTTTATTCTTCCACAAGTTTCACTTTTAAACACCTTTGAAAGTTCATTGTTGACCCAAGCGAAGTTGTGCACTTAGAGCATTCAGCTTATTTAGCAAGTTTTCATCTTCCAGTACAGAATCAATTGAGCCATTATTGCAGGAGACGAGAGAGATGGACAGAAGGATGTTCACGTCGCATCTGACAGAAGACACCTGGAGAGGGTGACTGTGTGCATTGACAACAGGGCGTACGAACGTCGTGCTCCTAAATCTGATAAAGTCTCCCACAGTCACAGGTCATGCCAGCTACCCTGGGATTTCTGCACCAGAGACCCTTGTTAGACTGCAGAAGCAGATTCTGAGAAGTTATAGGTCATCAGATCCCAAAAAGAAGAGAGAGCAAATGCAACTTTAATTCTAAAGTCGGTAATCATAAGACAAGGAACACGGATCTCATCCCAAGCAAACAGGAAAAGCAGGAACAGACATTTCCCACAGGGGCTCCGTAGGGGCCTAGGGTTAAGACTCAGCACTCATCTATCTCTAAGGCATGATTTTGATCCCCACCCAGGAAGGGGACCCACAAGGCACAGCAGACCTCTCCTGTCTCCCCGCTGCTCCCCTCAGCAGTAATTTCACTCAGTATGCCTGCTCTGCTCCCCACTCTGTCTCTGCTGAGTCCTCTCATTCCTGCATCTATGGCCTGCACCCCAGTTGTTCTACAAAATCAATCAATAAATATTTTAAAAAGGTTTCCCATAAATACTGTCTCCTTGCCCCTCTGCTCACAGTCTGAGCACACAGGGTGAGGAAACCCTGTGTTTGCAACAACACAGCCGGAACCGGAGAGATGACACTGAGTGAAATAAGTCGGAAGGAGAAGGACACACACTGGACGGTGTCACTCACATATGGACTATGGAGAAGCAAAGCATCAGATCAACCCAAACCAACAACAAAGCCCAGAAATTTGATTGTAGAAATGAGGCTACCTGATGGGGAGGGGACGAGCAGGGAGCAGGTCCAGTGGACTATGGTGAGGACTGTGGGTGCCTCGGTGCTGGGTGTGGGGTGGCAGCTCCCCTGAGGGAGGGAACTGACACCTCTGAGTCATACACAGAGCTGTCAGCCAATGTTACCACGATAACAATAAGCTAAAAAAAAATCAGTGATCTTAATGGAGCAAATGCATGTTTGTTCTCAACCACACACAACTGAAGCATACACCAATGCAATGTTGAAAAAATAAAGTGAATACAGGGGATGAGAATGAAAGTTTTTCAAGTTATTGGGAGCCTAATCAGTGTATTGTTGATCCAACTCCTGTTTGGTTCTGTAAGTTTACCCAGTTCTTAAATGCCTAAGTGCATTAGAAATCGCTGGTTTTCAAATTATTTTTCTCTAAATGGAGCACATCACAAGCAGTGTGAGGTATTCTAATTCAACTACAACTAATGGGTTAAAATTTTCAACTGGGATGATTTCAGCGTTTTGTTAGAAAGATGTGATAACAGTAAAGGGGGATACTCGAGGAGTAAAAATTGAAAATGACGAGACGTTCATTCTCAGATTGGCTGCTGGGAAACTGATGCTCTCAACAGTTTAGCCACAGAGCTGGCCACCCCCTTAACCCTGAAACAACCTCCACTGTCACCTCCTGCATCTGCCATCACTGCAAATTTTCACCTTGTCACACACGACGGTACGTGTCCCACTTGCACATCATCACAAGTTCAGCACAGGGCTGCAAATAAAAACTACTTAAAAGACAATGGATTTTGAATACTCCATTAGCTCTCACAGAGCAAGCCCAGGAAGGACAGCAATTCTGGGAGTTGTCTTTAGATGGCTGTTTCTTTTGTCTGCAGCCCAGCTACCCTAGGGCGTCATTCTCCTCCTATAACTGAAGGTTCCTCCAGTGTGGGTGCCCATCACCCAGCAGAGATGATAAGAGGGGGCCAGAAGGAGCTTCCCCAGCTCAGAGCGAGCTGAGGACACCTGGGTGATGCTGGCTTCAAGTTCACTGGCCATATCTAGCTCTCTGAGAAGACTGGGAATAGCATTTCTCTTCTGGATGTGATGTTGGAACCTAAAGTTTGGTGCGGTTAATATATAGAGAAAATTGTTGAAATATCTGGATTCACTGCAAATGTGATCTCATGGATATCAATTTTTTCACAGTTGAATTTTTTTCTGGTTGTTTGAAAGTCGACAGAGTAGCCCTCAAGTGATTTTATTGAAAACAATGTAAAACAGTGATTTAAAAAACTCAATGTAAATCATGGGAAATAATATTACGGATTTTAAGATTACCTAACTAGAGAAAAGTTAAGTATAAATTAGTCTGGTTTTTTACTTTGCTGAAAATACATTTAGCAGTTCTGTACAACTAAAGTTGAAAAACGGAATAGTTATTTTAAATATTGTAACTACAATATACAAACAATATTTCAGGGCTTTAAAACTTTGGAGAGTTTCCTATTCAGATTCTTTATTTAATCAACAAAGTTAACGTATACCAATTTCAAGGTCAACCTCAAACTCATAACACTAGAGAGTAAAGAAGCTTGGAGTGGATCCCTGTCTCTCTCATTTTACCATGTTCCTTATTTTATGATCATCTCCTTTTTAATTAGAGTGTCATTTAAATTAGGGGGTTCAACTTAATCTCTAGAGTGTGGACAAAGGTTATGACAGATTGGCTGCCAGTCCTTTCCCAGACCCCACTATCCAAACTTGTGGCTAGAGTTTGCATGTTCGACGAGGAGAGGGGTGATGTGGGGAAGATGCTGTGGGGACGCCCATCCCCTTGGAGAGATGGAAGTGGAAGGTGAGCACCTGTGTCCCCAGCATACTTTGAGCTTGTCTTTCCCTATAGATTGTGAAACGAAGAAATGAATGGACAATAACAGGAAGCTTCCTGGCCTATGTGCCATTTTTCTGGATCTTTGTCTGACACTAAGCACAACCTCTCCCCCATCAGTACCTCAGGCAGAGCAGTGGGCAGTCCTAGACAGACTCACTCTGCCTGGGACCAAACAGATGTGAAGGCTGCAGGTAAGGCTCAACACCTGCTGGCCACCTGCACAGGTGCACCCAAAATCTTCCAGGGCCTTCTCAGTAATGTATCTCTAAAATACATACAACTTAACTTTTCGGATTCACCATGTCTGTATTAAAGCAGTTTAACCAGTTTGACTAACTAGCCTTTCTGCGTTGGTACAATTACATCAAATTTTCAAATGTAGAACATAGTTGACACTAGCTGGTAAGTAGCTTTTGGTCCAATGCTCTCTCCCTTTCTTAGGTCAAATACGGATTGTTGAAATTCCATAGATTGCATCATTAATGTCTAGCATAATAAGAGCCTAGAATATCTCGATTCAGTGCCACAGAGTAACTTTGTTCAGATTGATATGTAGCTATAACTTTCCAAGTGTTAAATATTTTGAAAATGACTTCAGATTGCAACTCACCCAGGCTTACACTTTGCAAATGTCATTTTCCCCGACTATTCTTAACCGTGTGCTGCTCTTTCTATTTTTAACCAAAACCCATTATTTCTCTCACTATCTTCATATCTAAGCATCTTGACTACTGCTTTTGTGAATAAATGTATTCTTGAAGTTAAAAAAAAACTTTAGTTTTTTACAACATGCTTGTAAGAATATAAATAAAATTCATGTGAAAAGTTATTTCCATTAATACATAGCTGAAAACAAGTTATTTTAAAATACACATATTGTAAATGAGAATTTTCAGTATAACAAACTTAACAGCAAGAAAAAACACATAAAAAACAAAATTACTTCCTAACCACTCTCAGTTGTCTGCAGAAGATTAAAATACTAATGCAATGTATTGCCACGCCTATAGGTATTAGTGAATTCACTGATTTAATAATCTGCTCAAGTTTTTATTGGGCAGCTGAAATGCATGAGGAGCTGTGGAAGGTGAATACTGGAGGTGCATTTTCTTCTTTTAATAAGCTTTCTATCAAGAAGATGAGAAAGCAAAGAGTCAAATGAAATTCATTCAAAATGAGAATTTTCTAAAATCAAGGCTAGACTTGAAAGGTGGTAAGTTTCTGGTGAGGAATGGATCAAATCTCACCTGAAAGGGGAGAGTTTGAAGGGTGATGAGTAATTGAACAGCATAACATTTTAAAGCTACAGCTTGAAAATCTTGAATAATTTGAAAAACCAGCTTCCTAATTGGGCAATCTATTTATCCATGATTCCAAGTCTTAGAGTTCATGAAACTATTGAATGTGCTCGATTAAACTATGTATTCCCAGATGCCTCCACGTGGCTGACTGTGACCCTCTACGTGACACTTGGAGACCTACATTTGAGAGGACCACTTCAAGTTCCCATCTCTGATATGCCTCCTCTCCATCTGGACACACTCTCATGCATTTAAAATACATCTCACTGTGCTAAAGCTTTAAGACATACATGTTTTGATTTTACAATCTAATCTAAATAAATGAGGTAGCAGAACAAATGTTGTATTTGTTACTATTTTCATTTAAGTCTGTTTTCTGGACCTGCTCCCTGTTTTGGTTGTGTAATTTCTACTTCATCTCTTCTGGCTTCTTAAAAGCCTTTGAACCAGTGGATGTCAGCACATTTCACTGGAAGTAGATACTAAATCACACCCAGCAACTCACAAACACAAGCGATGTTGTGATAAATATCTTGAAGTGTGTGTCCTTTTATGCACTTTTGAAAGTTTCTCTAGACTCTCCTCACTACTTGGGCTCCTCGGTAATAAATTATAAGTGTCTAAAGTGCTCTCGGATTGTTCGCCGGGACAGCTGTATGCACTTGTACTGGCTGAGCAGGCCATGAGAGTTCCCAGGACCACGGACAGCTCCCTCACCGGCTCAATTACTGTGCCGGGATCTGGGTGGGGGGAGGAGGGGAGGCAGCTGAAAAAATCCATCCTCTTTCCCTGCCTGATTTTTGAGTGTACGGTAGGAAGTCAGAGTTCTTTTCCAGTAACGACAGAGACCACGGGTTTCCCTGCGTCAGGCAGATTCCCACCAGGCAGAGCTGATACGAGGCTGCCTCCTTGAGAAGGCAGAGCAGAACATCTGGTCTCTGAGAAAGTCCACCCCCAAGAGGAAGAAGGCAAGACTTGCAAGTGCCCAGCACTTGTGCCCAATGCACCAGTAAGTCCCTTCAGCAGGGGAATAAGAAAGGGACTAGAGAGAAGTCAGCACATTTCAAGGGATTTCATCTATGGACAAATCAACGGGGAAGAAATAGTTTATGTTAAAATACACCTGTGTTCCTCCCTTAGGAGGAACATAAGGGAACCAAAGGAGGATCAAGGAAAAGGAATAAGAACAATAATAATAATAACAATAACAGCAATAAAGACACAGAAACCAAAAATAAGGAGACAAGGACAGACTGGGGACACCTGGTGGGGAGGG
>JAGFMF010011614.1:11670214-11722517 GCA_019455555.1 Galemys pyrenaicus | reverse complement strand
AGGGACTGAGGTGATGGTGCACTGGTGAGATGGTGATGGGGAATACATGGGGATTACAATTAATGGCAAGTATATGTAAATTTTAAAATATTTTAATAAAAAAATTTAAAAAATAAATAAATAAAATACACCTGTGTGCTTGTCCTTTCATTACTCTGAGTTTGACCACACAGCCCATTGCCTATCAAGTGCAATGGCCCCTGTGGAAAAGGTAGAGTTTACTGGGCAGCAGGGATCCCGTATTTGTCTGTCCTCAGTGGTGTTCTATGTGCTTTGAGTATCCGCTGGGAAGACAGAAAGGGACAATGGGTCTTGGAAACACACAACTTCAGTTGGGTTAAATCAATACATTACTGGAATAAAGTCCAAGGATCTTATATTAATTTTTTGGTCTTTTTTCATTTCAAACTGTTACTGTCATTTATACAGCATAATCTATCAGCAAGTAGTTAAATAAATGGCTCTGATGATAAAGACATACAAACTCTAATAGCTTAACACCAAAAACTCACATAAATGTCAAAATTTGAATATAAGCTCCCATGCATTATTAAGTTCTCAGAAAAACAAGGCTAAAATCTTAGCTCTATTAGAAACAGAAGTCCAAGAATACACAAAACTAAAGACACAAAATTTTTTTTATTTTATTATTCTGAGTTTATTAAAGTATTTAACTTAAAGCTTTATTTAATATATTTTATTTCATTATATTTAATATATTATATTAAATATATTATTATTATATTTAATATATTTAAGTATATAACTTAAATCCTTACTTAATATATATAAATCTTTACTTAATGTTCTTACGTTAAACTTAAAAAATACTTCCTCCAAACTTACTCTTCTGTGCCTCAGTGAGAAATTCCTCTCATGACCTAGATAGGGCAAGAGCTGTCTCGTCAGTCACTTCTCACTGAGAACACTTACTGCAGTCCTGTGTTATTTCAGTTCGCCATCACAAGGTCCAAGAAGCTCACCACTACGTTTCTCTGAAGAAGATGCAAAGACTTCCAAAGAACTTGAAGGGAGATGTCTTTATGTCTACCAGTTTCTAACTGGACCACAGAGCGGTCATGCCACGTAGCATTTGTGCTTTTAAAGGGCCTAAGCTTGAATTATCCATCAATCCTGGTAGAAACTTGATGGGATCAGAGGGCAGCCGGGGGCTAGCTGGACTAGTGCTCCCAACTGTCAAGTGAGAAGTTGTGGGAAGCCAACCGGCTGGGAATGGCAATATGTAGACTCAACGGACACTTCCAAGAAGCAGTTCTAGAGGGATGCGCTTGTGCCCCGGCGTTACTATAACAAACTGCTAGGCACTTAGTGGCCTAGAACAACCCAGATCTATCACGCTGCAACTCTGGAGTGGTGTCTACAGGGCCAGCCCTACTCCTCTGGCGGGCCCGGGGTTGCTGCAGCCTCCCCGCCTCAGGAACTCTGGGCGCTGCCATCACCTTCCCGGCACCCTGAGCTCCGCTCTGCCTTTCTTAACAGCCTCACAGAGACCTCGAGAGTGCACTAGCCACAGCCTCGCGCAGGAGACTGCGTCTCACGGTCCTTACACAACACACGTGTGAGTCCCTTTGAGGTTAAAGAGCCGCAGGTTCTGAGCACGAGATGTGAGCACCTTGTGGGCGTCTCTGCTGGGCCATCATCACCCCCAGACGCTCAGCAGGCAAGCATCTTTTCCCGGCACCGTCACCGTTTCCCACTGGGGCTACTGAAGAACACTCACTCCCTTTCACATTCAAGGACCGATCTCTGGGAACGCCAGTGCTCTCTGAAACTGCGCCTCCTCAGGTGCCACGGACCCTGTTACACACACATGTGGGCACAAAGGAAGCGTATGACACCTTACTGTGCACCCAGAAAAGGTGTGCAAACAACACGAGCTGGACAGCGCATGTCCCTGCTGGACAGCTAATGTCCCCAGCTGTATAGCCCATGTCCCCAGCTGGACAGTGCACATTCCCAGCTGGACAGAACACGTCCCCACCTGGACAGCCAATGTCCCCAGCTGGACAGCCCATGTCACCAGCTGGACAGAGCATGTCTCCAGCTGGACAGATCATGTCCCCAGATGGACAGAACATATCCCCAGCTGGATAGCTCATGTCTCCACCTAGACAGCCAATGTCCCCAGCTGGACAGTCCATGTCCCCATCTGGACAGCCAATGTCCCCACCTGGATAGCCCATGTCCCCAGCTGGAAAGAACACGCCCCCAGCTGGACAGCGCATGTCCCCAGCTGGACAGAAAATGTCCCCAGCTGGACAATGTATGTCCCCAGCTGGACAACTCATGTTCCCAGCTGGACAGCCCCTGTCCCCAGGTTGACATTTGCACATCCTGGACTGGACAGCCCATGTCCCTAGCTGGACAGCATATGTCCCCAGGTGGACAGCCCATGTCCTCGGCTTGATAGCCCATGTCCCCAACTGGACTGCCCATGTCCCCAGCTGGACAGAGCATGTCCCCATCTGGACAGCCCATGTCTCCAGCTGGACAGCGCATGTCCCCAGCTGGACAGCCCACATCCCCAGCAGCTGCTGCAGCAAATAGTGGACCTGGAGTTTTAAAACAACACACACACAAACACAAAAACAAAAACAAAAAAAAAATAAAACAACACACACTCGTGACCCCACAATTCCAGAGGTCAGAAGTCAAAAGTGGACCTCACTGTGCTAACATCGGGGCCGCAGGGGTCCGGTCCTCCCGGAGTCTCTGTGCCGAGGGACTGGCCACATCCCTCGCTTTAGTCCTCTGCTCCGTGTTCAAGCAGCAGCTTTGGGCCAAAAGGCCTCAGGTTCTGCGTTTCTTTTCTCCCGCTGCTGCCTCCCTCTTCTGTTGTGGGGTCACAGCTCAGCTCGGCCCACCCAGACACTTAGGGTAACTTTGCCAGCGCAGGTCAGGGCCCGGTGCCTTTACTTCCTCCGTTAGGTGCAATTCCCCTTCACCCTGTAAGGAGCAAGGTCACAGGAGTCCAGGGTTTGGACGCTTACGTGGGCGCGAAGGGGGCTGCATGTGCCGCCCTCCAGGCTCCGAGCAGTGACCTGAGAAGTCGTAAGCATGGGTAAGGGGTGTTCGTTAGCAGCACACCCAAAGCACCCCGCCGCCTCTTCCAAATCATTTGCACCTCCTGCTTCTCAATGTAAACACTACCTTAATTTTTTTAATTCTAGACTAGTTTGTCACTTTGGAGACTTGAAGAAATGGTTCCATATGGCGTGCATTCTTTTGTGTCTGGCTGTTATTCATTCAACATTTTGCCTGTGATGCTAATCCAAGTTCACACTGGTATATGTTTATATTTATCACAATGTCATATTTCATTATATGAATAAAACACAATTAACTCTTTTAAGCTTTGATGGGTACTGGAATTGCTTCCAGTTTGAGATTCTGTCAAATGGTACCACATGCACACATGTGCATGTATACTGAGTCCACACGAGGAGGAAAAGTTCAAGGCCGTGGGATGGGCACCTATGCAAGACTAGCAAGGTCAGCTGTGGTTGAACGTGAAATTATCCCCTGTTTATTTTAAATGTGTCCTATTACACCAGTTCTTTACGATAAGTAAGGCTACGATGATGCCATAAGACAGAAAGTCATGTTTTTCTTCTGATTACTGGAATTATTATTTTTCTTTTAAAAATTATTAGTGGAATTTCTTGTTCCAGTAATCAGCTTCCAGGTAAGAAAATACCTCCACATTCAGTGACTCTATACTTCTATTCTGCATCAGGATTTAGGGGAACGGGGGGCTCAAGAGGGCACATTTCCAAGAGCTATTTTCTGGCAGGAAGTATGTTTATTTACAGACCACCTTGAACTTTTTCTGGCTTGTTAGATGCAGAATAATGTCCATGCGATGACTGGTCCAGCTGTGTACTGAGGCGCACCCAGCAGCACTCTGAGGGCGTCCACAAGGCTCTTCCATCATGCACAGGAGTGCCCGTGTCCCTTGGGAGGGGGCTCCCAGGCAGCTTGGCCTCCTCGTCTCTCTGCTGGTCTCGTGGCGCTTCAGACTAAACACACACGCCTTGTATTCACCAAGAAGCTTTTCAGATTTCTGGGTATTTTTACCCCCGTGTTCTTCTGCCCTCTTCTAGTTAGTCTGCCCCACAGACTCCAGCGGCCCCAACCTCCCTGAACGCACTCGCTCTACCACAGCAGGAGCTCGGCGTCCCTGCTGAAGCGCAGCGCCCCACGCAGTCTACCCACACTTGCGCTCCGAGCACCCACGGCTGATTTTATGCAGCCGCTGGTCGGTTACATAATTTTCATTCACAAAATAATTCACTGTTAAGGTTGTCATAGTCGGCCTTACCCCTGTCAAAGTTCATAAAGCACACAGTCTTTCTTAAGCTGAACAGATATACTTAAAGACGAAGAAAATATTTTGGGCAGATAGCACTACATTACTAGATCGGGATGATCATTTCATATTTTTCTAAGTAATACAATAAACAATGCTTTCGACTCATTAGTGAGACAAATCTCAGACTCAAATAAGAAAAGATGGCTGCGGTCTTCCATTATTGTGAATATTATAACCACGTCTATTGATTTCTCTTCTGTTGAAGGCTTACTGGGTACTTTGTCTTTTAAACCTCATTAAGCCAGGATAAAAAATTAAAATGGACAGTGTTAATCTTTTATAATCTATTACTTCATGCCAAATGCATTTGCAGAACAAAGGGTGAAAGCTGTCCAGAACCACGTGAGCATGAAGAGAAATGGCCTGTGTGCTGGCCGGGAGAAGCTCCGCGGCCGCTGAAGACCCAGGGCCGGAAGGAAGCCCGCGGGACTCAGTTCCTGCCGGCCCTGGTCACCAACCCGAAGTCCACTTCGGTACTTAACTTGCCGGTGCCTCAACTCTTCACCTCGCAGGGGGTAGCAGTTGCACCTAGCCCCGAGTGTTACGGTGAGGACAGCAGGGCAATCCCAAGGCTTCCTCACGATGTGCGCCGCATGGATTAGCACGCGAAGGGCCAAGTGGTCTTGCAGTTCTTCGCTACGGCGTAGGGAGGACCACGCGCCAACACGTGCGAGCTGCAGCCACTGCCTCGCGGCCCGGTGAGCCGTGACCCGCCGGTTTCCTGCTCACACGAGGTCGGCGCGTTGACCGCCCGCCTCTCCTGCAGGGAAGGACATTTGTGACAGCACCGTCTCCAGCGCGGGAAGATCAGCTCCGGTATCAGACCTCCCAGCGAGCGGAAACGACGTTCTGCTTATGACGTGCGTTGCTCTGACACCATCTAAGCTTCAGCCAAATCCAAGTTCTCTGCAACGTGGGCCCCGGCCTGGGTGCTGGCCCAATGTCTTCCCCTGATGGGGTCACATGTGGGTCCCCAAAGGGCCAACGCCCCTCCCCTGCCACAGGGGCCCTGTGACGCAACATCACCCACTCACTCTTGCCGAGTCACGCATCACTCAAACTTGCCAGCGAAGCAGACACTTTGTAAATGCTGCTGGGGTCAGTGAGGAGAAATGGAAGCATGTGCTATAGGATCAATTCTGGCTTGTATGTTTTTGGAGGGAGGAGGAGTAGGATTTTCAAAAATAACCCTTATTTAAGAATGACTCACAACATGTGTCTGTGAACAACGCACTGGCCAGTTACCCACAATTTTGGAGTCCTGGACCTGCCTCCTCTTTCCTAATTCCTTATTTTTCATGTGGTTAATCCTTTTTAAAACAATCATCTTGAGAAATAATTATATGGAGCAAAATAATGCAAAGGGTAATACAAGAAGTCAGTCTGTTAGGAACCGGTGTTACCAGAACCGTCTTCCCCGCTGGGTTAGAGGGGCCCATGAAGTCCTGGTTCTTGGAGCATCTGCTTAGGGGGTGTTTGTTTTCCAAGGCAATCAATGGTATTATAAAGAATAATGAAGTGGAACTGCAAAAAGAATCAGAACTTTAATGGCGCTGGCCTATAAGTGCCTCTAAGTGGAGGAGGTACTAGGTATTGGTGAATTTGTGCATCTTCGGAGGTTTTAAATTAGACGAGGAAGTAAATTTAATGTTTTTGCACTGAAAGCGATTCCAAATCCACTCACAGGTCACTCTGGCACGACCTGTTGTGGACAGAGGCACCTGTGTGGGTACTGGGATGCCACAGCTAGTTCTCAAGCCAGCCACTGAGATCAGGCCGGGCGCCCCCGAGCAGAAAGGGGGGCAAAGGAAGTAATGGACGTTATCGCAGAATCATTTTCAGAGTTTCTCATCAAAAGCGAGCTATTTACATATTTATTGGGGATTTCAAAGGTGCCAAGTTACTGCACTGAACGCAATATCCATCTCTGTTACATTCCTGATTTCCCAAAAGTCAGTAATTTGGCTGGTGAAGAAGGTACTTTAGTTTAAAACTACTGGGCAAAGAGTCAAAAGTCTAGGGTGAGTGCAGTATTTTTCAATTTCTCACTGGGTGACCTCTGTTCATTATTCATTTTCCACACATATTATCAGGGACTCTTTAAAGCACTTAATTAAAAAAAAAAAAAGAATCTCTGTGGGGAAATCTGTGACAGAAAAGGTGGAAAATAAACAGCAGATGAAGAAAGCCAAGGCAGTCTCTCTTGATTGACTCCATATAGGTCACTGCCCTAGTTTCAACTCATTGAAGTTTACCCCAGAATCACAGAAAACACTCCTGCAATTTACGTGTATGTGTGTGTGTGCATGTATGTGTGTGCAAGTGTGTGCACATGCATGTGCGTGCGTGTGTGCATGTGCGTGCATGTGTGTGCACGTGTGTGTATGCACATACACACTGAGCAGCCGGTGAAAGCTGCTTAGGGGATACTCCAAGTTCAGGGCTATGCGTCCCCTTTTCCCTAACAAAGATGGAGCAAAATTCCTTAAGTCATACTATGCAAGCAAAGGCTGAAGTGGACAACTGAAAGGGATTCCTGATTCCGAGGAAAGGCAGAGTAAGCAGGAAATGCCTGCATCCTAGCACCTCAGAGAAGCAGGGACCCTGTTACGTGTTCTGACATGGACTGTGTTGGCTGACGGCACCTGGGCCAGTGAAGATGGAGTGACGTCACGTTATCAGTTGAGCAGAAACCGCTTTCCACAAAGACATGGATGGAGTCTCACGGGGTAAGGGGGTGAGAGCCTGGTGGGGCCAACAATGCCTCTGTGAGCTGAGGTGCAGGAGCTGGAATCCGCAAGGTGGCAGCTCTGGGCACCACGCCCTGGCTCCGCGGCCTATCCTGAGCTCTGCCCTGGACTCAGCTCACCCCTTGGGCACAGCTGGCCCCTTGGGGCTCCAGCATAACCCTCGCCCTGGCCCCTGGACATCACTGGAGTGTTTCTTATCTCTCGCCCTATCACTGCCAGCTGAATCGATGCCTGTCTGAAGCCACAAGAGCATCCTGCTGAGCTGCGTGATGGGCTGGAGCCTCAGAGAAACCGCCATGCAGTCAGGAGCCAGTGCTGCTGAGAACTCTGACTCTGAAGTTTCTCAGTTTTGCGGAATACAGTGTTCTTTAAGCTTTCTAGCTTTTCTCTTCCTCAGTCATAACAGAGGTGGTATGTCGGCATGGCACAAGTGCTTCACAAATGCCTTCTAATTTAGCCCTCACTGCCACCCTAAAAGCTGGCAGCGTTATTTCTGCCTTCACTGTGTAGCTGGGAAACTCAGAAAACTTAAGGGAAAAACTCAGATTAAAAACAAAACAAAATGAAAACAACCTCAGTGAGAGACGGGGATTTTGAAATTCCATCAGTCAGTTCCAGAGACTGTCCGTCCCACAGATACGTGGCTTCCTGGGCACATGAAGATAATGCGAAGGAAATGCTCCCACTGCAGGGAGGGTGCCTGGCATAACCCACCGTCAACTTCAGTATCAGAAGCCATCACAGCTGTGTGCCTGCCAAAGCCGCTGGTCCTCACCACAGCCGCCAGCTCTCTCCTTCTTTTCCACCCAGGCCTGCAGGTGAGTGCAGTTCCTTTAGCCCGCCCTTCCTTCCTCTAAGACTAAAAATACACTGAAGAGAAGCATTAAAACGAGGTTACCACAGACACCTTCTAAAGGTTTTATTAAATAAATGGGGAGGGGTTAATCTCCTGCTACTTTCTGAAAATCATCACCCGATCTCAAGCATGCATCCTTCTCTTGTAGAACACCAGGCTGGCAAAGGAATGGAGCCCTCCAGTCCCAACTTGATTCATTAGGAGAAGGGACAGGCTGCCAAGCAGCATGCTGACTCTTGATTAGAATCCACTTCATTCATAAAAGCTAAAATGCAAGACACTCTCTTATCTCTCGCCATCGCAGTGTGACAGGTGTCAGAGAGCAGCTGACATCACCCTTGTCAGAGCATACAGCTCACTCGCCTGGGAATCTGGAGTCCGACTGAGCCGCCCTCACCTGGGAAATGTGTGTGCCAGGGTACAGATATCCCATAGGCAGATCTCAACAGGTCTGTCAATGCAACAAGCACTTGCCACACTTGAGAGAATCTTTAGACTATCATCAAAAAACATTCTCCAATTGTACGAGTGTTGTGCTCCTCCGGGCATGGCCACTGGGGTCGCTGTAGGCTTAGAGCTGGGACATTTCTTGATCTATGGGTCCCGCCCTCATCAGTAAACTTGAATGCTAATTCTCATTCCTACGTATACAATCAGACATTAAGCCGAAGGTCTTGCTCACATCGAAGGTGCTTATCTAACTACTTTATCCTCACACAATGCTACCTTTGTGGATTTAATCTGTGCTTCCTAGAACCAGACATTTTAGTCCCTGCTATACTTTTTCATGCTTAAACCTTAACTTCATCCCCAATTCTTTAAAAGACAAATTCCAAATGACCTTTTCTCAGTCACTAGGAGATGTCAAATTGGCAAGGCTAAAGGAGAAATACAAAAACGGAAAGCTCAAATTTTCCATAAGCATTGTTGTAAAAATCACATCCCCTCAAGAAGTCAGAAGCAGCATACTGCTTATCTTGGGGTGTCAATCATAGTGCATGTTAATTGCTATTTATTTTACTGAGCTTTCGTGAAAAGGAAGAACAAGACTTTAAAGTCATTTTAGAAATGACAGAAAATAAAGTGAGGTTTCATTTAAATTTCATGTGAAATATAAAAACAAACTATTTAACACTGACAATGAAATCATTAAGCAAAGAAGCAGTCTCTCCTTGTGTCAATGAAACAACATTACAATGGATAATAGCCCTGACTCTTCATTGTTCTGGACAGGCAGTACTTAGACAAAATTTTGGGGTTGAATTAATTACAAATATCTCATAGCCTCAATTTAGTAATGGATGCAGAACTTCATGGTCTAGTTAGAATCTGAACAGTTACTGCTTGAGTTTGGAACGCAAGAAACACTCAAATTTTGTACAGATGGAGAATAATATTTCCTAGAAGAGTCTAGCATTCAAATGCATTTGCTTTTTCCTTCTTTAAAAAAATGTATAAATTCAAGGAAAAAGCATTTGAAATAGACATCTAAAAAGCATTAAAAGTTTGTTACAAAAACTTTTAAACATAGTAAGATAAATTTTAAAACATGAACAATCTTCACCCCATTGCACTAATCACTATTTGCCATTGTATATACTCATTTGTTGATTTGTTTTATATCTCTTCTTTTTATTAGAATAGAAGTAGTATGAGGAAAGAGACTTGCATTTTGACCTCTTTACTACACGTTACACCCAAGGCCATGTTTGATGTAAATGTATGTTGAAGAGGTTAGTTTCAAGAATTTTTTTTAAGAAACTATCCATTAATTACACTGATGTGACACTGCATCTTGTTTTCTTCCCCATGTCTGATCAGTGAAGAAAAATTATGGTTAATTTAATATGAAAACCAATTTTCTTTATTTCTTAATTCTTGCTTTCCATGGCAAGTTTAGAAAGAAATGGCAATATTTGTTCATCAATGTTTGGGGGTGTGAGGGAGATGTGTTTGTGTGTGTGTGTTAAGCTAATGAAACAATGGATTATTTACCCAGGACAAATACTATGCCTCCCTGCTCCCAAATGGGGCCACTGACAGCTCTAGTTTTGTCAAAAGCATGACTAACCGCTAATTGCTCTCATTCAGCATTCCAGCTCCATTCCCTTCTCCACCACCTGACTCTCCCAACTCTAAACAGTATCTGATAGAAAAAAATAATCCTTGCAGAACAAAGTGCCTATTAAAGCACTATGTGTGATTTTGTGCACGCAGAGTGTGCACTTAAATTAGCACTTAAAATCTCTTCGGAAGATGATACAAGATTTGTAGTTTGAACTCTAGTCCTTGGATACCATGAAATCAGTGTCAAATACTGGCTTCCCAAAATATATGATCATTTTGCTCATTAGTTAAGAGACCTCTTCAAAATACCTGTGTACCAGATTGCTTCCTGCTTTTAAGGATATTAGAAAAAATTATTATATTCTTTAGAATACATGGACTATCAAAAGATGGTCTTGCTAAAATATTTACCTCAGTACAGACACAACAATGCTCCCATTCTACTTGAGGATCTTAATATTAAAGGGACACATTAAGCCATACAAGCTGTCACTATAAATGTGATGTGCTGAGGGCCTTGCCTGACCTCACACATCTTTACTCTGCTCGGTGCATGCCTGGCACACAGGCTCTCTAACAGGCCATTGTTAATGAATAAACCAGCTACTTAAACTCAGTCTAACTGCACTGCATTGAGAGTACAAGTGTCTAAAAGACCACCTTATTGATTTTCTATATTTGCCTCTTTTTTTTTTTTGGAAGATCATGCTTGCATTGTTATAGACAATTAATGTTATATTTAAATCATTTAACATAAAATAGATAAAAACTAGTTGATCAGATCTTACACTTTTTCTTTCTTTCTCCTAATTCTTAACATAACTAGATATATCTTAGCTACATACCCAAGAGATGTGTGGAGGCTAATGAGGGAACAGCGTGAGCATGCTGGGAAGAAAGGAACATTTCCAAACCTAACTGCAGCACTAAGAGAATACTGACTGTAAGTTAATAGATAAAATCTGGATTTGGAAATTCAATATTCAAGGTATTCAATAAATCAAGAAGAAATATTATTTCTATAAACATGCAGTAGTTTTCATGTTGCTCTTTTAAGGAACTTAACACGCCTTTTTAACAAATAAAATCTAAATATCTAAATGTTTAATAAGTTATCAAAAATCATTACACAATCAACCATTTACCTTTAAATTACATCTTAATAGACATTGTTTTGAAAGTAAGCCTAAGCAGAGACATTTACTCACTAGCCTTCAGTTTTAAGTTTTCATCTCAGCTTTGTTATTTGGACAAACAGTTCCATCCACAACCTCCGCTTGTGACTACTAAGTGAAGTGCTCCGTGTATGTGAGGGGAGTAGTAAGGATGAAGATACAGTGTTCTCCGAGTCTACAGGACACCTACAGAGACAGATGCTTTTTCAGTAAGTTACATCGGAAACATCCCCTCCACGGAAGGTTTTCTTTGAAAGTAAGTAGAGTGTAAAACTAAGATGACCGTCCTAAGAGGTCATTAAAGCCATCTCTCCTTTCTGTCCCTTCCCTGGCCATGATGGGCTGCTGCCTTGCTAGCATTCGAACCCTGGACTCCCAAGGTGCCCTGCCCCCGCTGAATTGAAGACTGGGGTTATCAATACTTTTTGACAATTAGTTCAAGCCCCGGGTCTTTCTGGCAGAAGGACCCTTCTCTCCGGGCATCCAGGGATGGCTGATGGGCATTCCCCGAGCTGTAACACACTGGCAGCCACACAGCTCTCTGCCTGATTTCAGATTCCCTGCCGCAGCGTTCAGCCTAGCTGTAGGTCACTCCCACACACCGCCTTGAAGGTACTCGTGTTGCCGAGCTGGGTCACTCCTGGTGGCAATGAGCCCACCCGCATACAGACCTGCTGCCTCAACCAGCACCTGTGTCCGCTCAGCCACAGCGCTCCTGAGCATGACCCCTGTGCCCGCCTGGGCTCTGTTCAGCTCCACCGCCCTGTGTCTGGCTTTTGTTTGTTGCGTTTGGCAATACCGCTCTGCTTTGATGGCTGTAGTTTGCTAGAAATCAGAGAGGGTAATGCCTCCACCTTTGTGCTTATTTCTCAAGAATGTTTTAGTTATTCAGGGTGTTTTGTGGTACCCTACAAACTTTAGGATTTTTTTTTTTTAACTTCTGTGAGCATGTCATTGGAATTTTCATAGGAATTAAACTGAATCTGTTGGTTACTTTAAGTAATATGGCTTTTTAACAATATTAATGCTTCCAATCCGTGAGCACAGCATGTCTTCGTTTATTTCTCACTTTTTCAATTCTATCAATATCCATACACCCAATATTAATATGTATATACTCTTTTTAACAGTAACTCCTTATTTTTCCATATTGTTTTCCATTAGACATAGACTACATTAGTATTATGTCTTAGTATTATGGGAAGACACTGAGCTAAATGAGTGAAGAGAAAGAATGGAGGACAAAAGCTAGTAATAATGGTGTCTGAAATTTGCGTTTCTTGAAAATATTAAGGAACTTAAAGTTCAAACCATTTATTTTGAGAAAGGAAGGCATGATCATAATGTCGCAAATTCAAGCAGACTAGAGTCATTACTTTCTTGGCAAATTGGCTTGTGTTATATGCCATGAACATTTTCATTTTTATTACTAGGTCACATCGAGCCAAATGAGGCATTTGGGAGATCACCATCAAATTATAAATGATCCAGGTGTTCTACATGAAGTTCCACTCAATATGGGTTGATGTTGATCATTTTGAAAAAGAAGAGAGATTTTCACTCAAGCTACTTCCCTCTCAGCTTTGGTAATTATATTTCATTTGAGAGAGAGAGAGCTACTTTTCTCTGGAGTAAGTTACAATTTTTCAAGATATAGGAAAATAGCCATAAGTAGTCCTTGGTAGGAAAATGAGAGAATTAGTCAGTGAATAATTCTGTTAAAATTAACCACAACACCCCATACCCAACTACTTATTTTTAGTCTTCTAACTCCTCATGAACAGTCTTAAAATAGCAGTAGGATATATTCTATCAAATGTTTCCTTGCCTACATACCTATACAATCTCATTGAAATATACACAAGCTACAATGGAGCAAAAGAATCAAATGAGCTATAAATATCATTGTCCCTAAACTGATCACGAATATAGACCGTTACAGCAGACCCTAGGGAAGTCTACTTTCTCGATTACGCATGATGGTATCTAACAGTCTTGCTTCTATCAAGAAACAAAAAGTAATAAATTCGCTAATAATGCTTAAGTACTGAAACACAGGTTCATCCCCAGAAATCAGTTACTTCTCATTCTGGACAAAGTGTGGTTCGACAGGAGACTGGAAGACCTGTAGGGAACAGAAAATCTACCCACAGAGGGCCCAACAGACTCACCAGGTGACACCAGCCTGACAGGGGAGAAATGGGAAAGATGGTTAAAGGCAAACACGCCCAGTTCCAAGACACCGAGGTCTGGGAATGCAAGGTACCGCCATCACTGGAGTTAACTTGTGCCCGGCGCCACCTGCGGCGTGGGGGAGGCGTTACGGGATGGAAGATGAGGTGGAGTGACGGGGCTGTTGCTTGGGGGTGGGGAGCTGGCCGTCTGTGCTACTCAGTGCATATTACCGCTATTCTCACCTAACCTTCTGTTAACCATCACAGGTAAGGCCAACCTGGCCATCATCTGCCTTCTGTTTGCAGCAGGTGCTGGTTTTCCAGACTGTTCCTCATGCCCGGACGTTTGTCCTGGGAGAGAGGCCTCCTGCCTGATTGTACATTTAAATGACCAGCAAGAACTCTGGACACCGAGACAATAGCCCTGAGAATAACAAAGGCTGGCGATGCCACAGTACTGTCTATTGAAAATGTGCTAATAGGGCCTCCCTGGTGGTACACAGGGCTGAGCACAGTACAAGAGGCTTCCGCAGCCGCTGCAGCGCGAGTTTGATCCCTGGCCTGGGGGGACCCACATGGCGCAACAGACCTCTCCTGCCTCCCTGCTGCTCCCCTAGCAGTGGATTTCAGTGGATCCACCTGTTCTGCTCCCCACTCTGTCTCTAGGGAGGGCTCTCACCCCCCAAACCCAGCCTCTGGCCTATACCCCAGCTCTTGTATGCAGAAATAAAATCTTTTTTAAAAAACTAAGATGGGAGCACGAGGGACTGAGGTGATGGTGCATTGGTGAGATGGTGATGGGGAATACATGGGGATTACAATTTATGGCAAGTATATGTAAATTTTAAAATATTTTATATTAATAAAATAAATAAATAAATTAATTAATTAAAAAAAACCTAAATGTGCAGATCCTTATGTAAATTACCGCACTATGGAAGCTTCAGGCTGCATCAGGCCATCATGTGCTCTGCTACAGTGAGTTCTTTGTTAAAGCCAGGTCCGCCCTTCATCTCACAGCCGGCCCTTCCCTCCTTCCTCTCTGTGAGCACTAATGTGCGTCACCGTCCGAGTTTCATGTCGGCTACTTCGGTTCCTCTGCTCGCTTGCTTCCCTTACGAATGAGACACACAGTGTTTGCCTTTTGCCATCTGATTTATTCCACCAGGCATGATTCCCTCTAAGTCCACCTAGATAATTCAAATGGCAGAATTTCATTTGTTTTTTTTTTTAAATTACTTCACAACACTACATCTTCTTCACCTAATTACCTGTCAATGTGAACATGTTCCGCCCTCTTGGCTATTGTGATTGGTGCTTCCACAAACGTGGGAGTACATATCACTTCAAATGAGTGAGTTTCTTCCTGAATACCCAGAAGTAGGATACCAGGATAGTATGATATTCCTATTGTAAATTTTTGAGGCATCTTCATACTCTTTCCACAGTGACTACAGCAAGCTACATTCCTACCAACAGAGCGTGGGGACTTGACTTCACTGGCAATGTAAACAAAAGCAAACATAAGCAAATGAGACGACGTAAGATAAAAAGCTTCTGCTCAGTAAAAGAGACTTGCATCCAGATGAAAAACGTCTTAAGAAATGGGATTTATTTGCAGATACTGATACTAACGAGGGGTTATCTCAGAAGTGTACAAAGAACACACACAACTCAACAGCACTAATAAAAAGGTGATTAAAAGTGAGCAGGGGTCTGAACAGACAGTTCTCCAAAGACACAGAGTGCGCCAAGAGCACATGGAAGGATGTTCATCCCCTCTGTGTCGGAGAAGCGCTAATCAGAGCTCAATATAGGTGAGTGGATTTTAAAATTAAAGAAAGTGCTCACTCTAAAACTATATATAAATTAAAACACCTTAGGAACCTAATGGTTTGACCTCAGATCTCTGGAACACCAGACCCCACTGCTGAGTTATGTGAAGGTTTCCTTTTGGAAATGAAGACACTGAAACTTAAAAGTGGCTTGAAGAAAGCTCTACTAGCTCCAGCCACTGTAGCCTGAGTTCGATCCCTGGCCAGGGAGTGGAACCACAGGGCGCAGCAGGCCTCTCCTGCCTCCCTGCTGCTCCCCTCAGTAGTGTGTTTCAGTGCATCTGCCTGCTCTGCTCCACACTCTGTCTCTGGTGACTCCTCTCACCACCCCCGCACCTCTGGCCTGCACCCCAGTTCCTGTGTGCATAAATATAAATAAATCTTTAAAAAAGAAAAGAAGGTGCTATATAATAGAGAGTCCTAAAACAACAATGCTGAAGGAATGCCTACATACTACCGACAATGCTACAGCTAGTGATTTGTTGCAAACCTGGGTATAATGACTTTGTATACATCCTCTCTCTGAAGGAATCCATGCAATAGAGGTTGTACCAAAATACACACTTCCAATTACTGGTTATTTTTACATAAAAAATAGACATTAAGAATAAAATATGAACTGTTCTGTTTCAGTTCTCACTTACAAATGTAACCTAATTTCTCTAAATTAGTCCACTTTTTTTCCCTCATGTGTTTAGAACAGGCGTGTGTGGGGAAGTCCATGTGGTCCATTACTGAGTAATTCCTCCATCACTGGCACTTTCTCATAAGGCCCAAGCCACCACTCAGAAGATGCTGAGTTTTCTGCACAGGTATCAGCAAAAGGTAAGTACAGGACTGAGCACACTTCTCTTTATGTATATTCTAATTATTTTTCACACCCTCCATGAAAGGCTTCAAAAGATTATCAAACTGTCTGAGGAAGTTCAAGCAAGGCAAGTAACTTAGAGTTGAATGTTTACTCCTCAGCAGTGCCTGATCTTCTCAGGCTCCCTGGCCATCTTCCTCACAGCATCGGCCTCCTTCCATGGGGTGGGTCTCTGTCCTGCTGGCCTATTTACCCCCCTGCCTGTGCTTGTCTCCATTTCTCCCTTTTCTCACTGCTTTTAATGCCTTATGAAGAGTTTTCTCCACACCATTTTCCTCCCTCCCACCGCCATCATCCTTCCCTTTCTCTCTCTCCATCATTTTTTTTTTTGGTCATTTTGTCCCTCCTACTTCCACTCATATCATCGTACATTTTTTACACTTTGTTTTCCTCAATAAAAGCAGCACACAAGGGTATTTCTTCTTAATTAAAGTTAAATCCTTCTGAGAGAAAACTCTAGTTTGAGTTCATAAAATAATAATTCCTTCAACCCAATGCACAAGAAATCATTTCATAGATAATGCAAGGAAATCTGTTATGGCATGTGGGTAAGTCTCCTTTTCATGAACATGCAAATGCTCTTTATCATTTTTCCTTTTAACCACTTCAGTTAATTTATGGGTAAGGTATAGAGTTTGAATGTTCCTTGAGTGCATAAAAAAAATGTTAAGTAGCTGGGAAAATTATGTGTTATATTTGGAATCTTGTATATTCAAGTAAGGCTATTTGATCGGAAAAGAAGAACAACAGAGCTCACAAAATGTTACATCTGTGCTTTGATTATTATGATTATTAAGAAATACTGAAGATATACAAAAACACAGAGAATAAAGTACACAAGCACCCCAAACTGGTTATTCAGCTTTAAAAAGTGAAAGCAGCAAAGGGTTATTTTATACATTCTGTGAGCATCTATGGTCTTTTATCTCCCTGAAGGTGCCCGCCATCCTCCCCCAACCCCTCACTTTCTTGCTCTTGCTCTTGCTATTGCTCTCCTGCTGTGAGATAGAGTAGAGAAAGAGGAAGGATAGATAGGCACTGAGAGGCTGATAGGTAGAGTGGTAGACAGGTAGACAGGTACTGATAGACAATAAATAGGATCACAGATATTCTTAATTCGATGTTATACATTTATAGTACAAAGGCAAATTTATCATTCTATTTCAAGGAATTTTTGTGGATAAATTTTGTGACTTGTTATTTTACCAGAATAATTCTTCATAAAAGTTGTCATTTGCATACATTTTGATATATTGCAAGGGATGGTAATGGCAAACACAACATATATTTGTACACGAACTTTAGAAATCAAATAGGAAGAGTCACTGCACCTAAATCGTATTTTCAGTATACATTTCATAAAAAGATTTTCAAGTTTTTGTGATTTTTATGAACACTTTGAGAGTCCTATATTACGTTAAGTAAAACAAATGAAAATAGATATATTTATTAACAAAATTACCCATTAACAAAACATTATGTTGATTGTATTTTTGATTAAATACAAGTGATATGAAGAAGCCAACCCAACCCATAGTCTCACCGCAACATTATCTTTAAAATAAATAAATAAATAGCAACTTAATAACATATGATCTTATAGCCAAGAAAACTGAGTTGGGATACCAGATATTTGACGACTGGATAGTTCTTGAAAATCCTCCACTCAAATTATTTGTGCTGTTATTGACATCAAACCCCAGGCACGTGTGATGGTAAAGACAGAGGCAGTAAGTGAAACATCGTCACAGAGAAAGCTGTTACGGTATGGTATTGGCCTATGTTGTATTTTCCCATGAACCATGTTTTTAAACCTTCTGAATCAAGTGTTGTTCTTGCTGTCTTAATTTTAAAAAGCTCTGTCATGCAAGTGATATATCTTATTAATTACTGAATACTTAGTTTCATTTTAAAATGTGAATAGTTAGAAAAACTCAGTGTTAATGATTTTTATGATATGTTTAGCTTTTTCCATGTGCTGAACAATTAAAAAAACAACTATTATTGACTGATTTAGTAGGTCTTACAGGCATCTTCATAAAGGCATGCATTCAGTAAGCACTCTATAATAAAGCATTTATTTCTCAATAGAAGTCACATCATCAGCACTTTCTATAAAATGTGTTTATGTGGTGAAAAGGATTTAAACAAGATGAGCTTCTAGTGGAAGGCTAAGTATCCTGTGGGTGTACAGTAAATGATATTTAAGGGGATGACGGGCAGCAAATTCCATTTAATCCAATCGACTTTTATTGAGAGTCTAAGCTATTATAAATGCTAAGAGTACGAAAGAGGATGAAAAAGGTTGCTTCCAATCTAAAGAAGTTAAGGTCTTCTGCTAGAGATAGACATTTTCACAACTATTGGAAAGGCTTTATAGTTTTTTTCTAAATTATCAAATATTAGTCAAGTTTAAGTAATGCAAGGCTATGGGTAATAATAAAAGGCCTGATCCTCTTATTCTAAACCCTCAAAATGAATTTTCAGGCATAATCAGACTTACTCTTTCAATAAATATCCATTTTGAGAGCAACCAATTTATTCTTGAGAGATGACTGCAGGTACAATATTGTGTGAATGTGTGTATGTGTCTGTGCATTTCAGGAAAAAGTTCTTGGAGACAGTGACTGCTGTCCTGTGCTATGCTATAGGGGGTCAGAAAGTATAGATAAGTTGGAAAGTGGAATGTGTATCACTCAAAGAAATCTATATTTGAAATGGTCATGGCTTGGTTCTAGAAACTTCTCTTCTACCCATGTGTCAACACAAGGACTTCGATGGCCACACTGCTGTGAGTCCTTGCACCATGCTAGGTTCTTGTGACAACTGGTATGTCCTAGAATTAGTAAGAGCTCTACCTAGCTAAATATTAGGAATCCTTCTCTAATAGCTGGAGAGGCATGAGGGTGTCGGGTGGGAGTGGAGGTTGTAACTATGGTAAATAATTCTGCTTTGGGCTTGCAGGCTACTTCAGTACTAAAAAGAAGAGACTCTCATGGAGCACAAGACTATCAAGCTCCTAAGCCGCTAGATGGCAGGTGTCCTGAGCATCCTCCTGGTTCTCCTCCACCTGGAATTTAGTGTCTGGGTGTTCTCTAGTTCTGAGCACTGATGATAGCACAACTGTAACATCCTGGCATCTTGTCAAGTTGCTGATTTTTTTAAAAAAAAATTTTTATGCACACAAGAGCAGGGGTATAGGCCAGAGGTGCGGGAGGTGAGAGGATTCCCCAGAGACAGAGCGGAGAGCAGAACAGGCAGATGGACTGAAACACACTGCTGAGGGGAGCAGCGGGCAGACAGGAGAGGTCTGTGGCGCCCTGTGGGTCCCCTCTCTGGCCGGGGATCGAACTCATGCTGCTGTGCTGCGGATGCTTCACAGTGCGGTACTCAGCCCACTGCGCCACCAGGAGGCCCAAGTTGCTGATATTTTAAAATGAGTTTTCCGATCTGTCAAGTTAAAAAGCTTCTGTACAACTAAAGAAACACTAACCAAAATGAAAAGACGCCCCACTGATTGGGAAAAAAATCTTTGCACCCTATACAACTGACAAGGGATTGATCACAAAGATATACAAAGAAATCACAAGACTCAAGAAAAACAAAGTAACCGAGTCAAAAAAATGGGCAGAAGACCTTAAAAGACACTTCTCTAAAGAGGACATGCAAAAGGCCAACAGGCACATGAGAAAAGCTCAACATCCCTCATAATCAGGGAAATGCAAATTAAAACCTCAATGAGATACCACCTTACACCAGTAAGAATGGCATATATCAAAAAAACCAATAACAGAAAATGTTGGTGAGGATGTGGAAAAAAAGGAACTCTATTACACAGCTGGTGGGAATGCAAGTTAATCCAACTACTATGGAAGGCCGTATGGAGGTTCCTCAGTCTACTAAAAAAAGAACTGCCATACGAACCGGCAATCCCACTCCTAAGGATCTACCCAAAGGACACAAAAACACCGATCCAAAAGAATACCTGTACCCCCATGTTTACTGCAGCACTATTTATAATTGCTAAGACCTGGAAACAACCCAAATGCCCAGAAGTAGAGGACTGGATCAAGAAAATGTGGTACATATACATAATAGGATACTATTCAGCAATCAAACATGATAAATTAGGGCCATTTATAGAAGCATGGATGGAGCTAGAAGGAATTATACTCATTGAAACAAGTCAGAAGGCAAGAGAAAAATATCGGATGGCTTCACTTTTAGGAGGAATGTGAAAGAATAGCAACTATAACAAAAAATAAAAAAAGAAAACAAAAAAACAAGAGAAAGCTCAAGGAATGGGCAATTACAACCAAAACAAACAAACTCAAGGAGATCAAAAGGTTAAAGATAAACCAAAGGGATCATGGGGCGGGGAAGAAGAGGAGGGCAGAGACAGGGATGAGGCAGAAAGAGCACAAGGGACTGAGGTGATGGTGCATGGGTGAGATGGTGGTGGTGGGCACTCCCTGGGGACTACAAGTGATTCAAGTACAATTAAATAAAACTAATAATAATAAAAAAGAAAATGCTACCCAAATAAAAATAAATAAAATGTGTTTTCCTAGCACCATTTACTGCATCTGGGGCAGTGCTGACTTTTTGCTATGGAACGCAACCTGGTTCTCCACTGATCCTTTATCACGGTTACACAGCATCTGAGGAGCTGCCTCCCCATCACACTTGCTTCAGCTTGTTCCCTCTTGAGCACTGATATGAGATTTCAATTGGCTTTTCTTCCCTCAACCTGCTTACTTTGGAAATCGTTATCTCCAATAGTTTTTCTTGTCCTGATGGACTCATTTTGTGTAAGCTTACTCTGACTTGCTTCTCGAGTACAGAAAAGCCAGCTTTATATTTTTGTTTTTATCAATCCCTTCTTTTACAAGTTGATCGCAATTATGGCAAAGACCAACCTATATTTCTGAATAAACATTGTTCAATAACTATTTTTAAAATGTCTTTTAGGATCTAGAATAATTCTCTCGCAGTACATGTCCACAGGGCAATTGGAATTTTACTTTCTTCAATGCAATTTTCTAATGTATTCTTCTTAGGCCCATTACTAGTATTTTTTCTTCCAATACTGTTACTCTGATATAATTTTCTCTCAATAACATTAATAAGTTCAGAAAAAATTAAGAGAATAAATTTCAGCTCTTTTTTGTATCTTTAATTTTCTCTCTCTTTTTTAACTGTCCCTTTTATGTCTAATGCTAAATAAACCTGAAATAATTCTTCATACAGGAACTATCTCAACACTGTTTCAAGGACTGTTTTATGAGCTATTGCTGAGCCATGTCATATTTCTGAATAAGTGACCTTAGCCACTGCCGCCTATAAAAGGCGTGAGCTCTAGCCATGGGCACCACCCAACACTACCCTCTTCCTGCTTCTTTGAGTAAGCATATATAGAAGAGATTCTGATTAACGGTCAGATCTTGAGCATAAATCGCCTTATAACAGAAACAAAATTAATCTGCCTCTAAACACTTTGTTTTCTGAAGCCGTGGTAGCCAGCTATAGCAAGTTCCAAAGGTGTTTAATGTGCTGTATCGAAAGGCATCAAACTTCAGCGATAACAAGTCCAGCATGAAGACAAAATACAAGATGTTTGAGACCATCAAGCTCCCAAACAGAAGAAAAAGAAAAGGGAACGTTTCATGGCTTTATGAGTTGAAATATGACAGAAGTGAGAATACCTAACTAACATAAGCCGCATTTAGTTAACTAATTCTATATAATATATATAGAATGTATAGAATTTGGTGTTTAAAAATGAGCAGCATTACAATATGCAGGAAAGCACATTCTATGGGTTCTGATTTTATTGTGGAACTTGATGCAGTTAAGAGATAGGTTGTGATGAGTGACACTGCAGCTTGAACACTCACTTATGAAAGTGTGTTTTGATATTACCTCTTAGTTATGCCAGCCTCCTGCTGAGGGACCACCACAAACTCATTTAACTGTATTAACTCTACTTCCTCATATGTAAAGCGTGACATGTCTTTGAATACACTGAATCAGAAAGCATATGTAAAAGCCAGGTACTCTGAAAGGGTCCACAGTATGAGCCTTCTCTCTACTCTGGCCCAACCTCACTCATCCTGCCGCTAGAGACTGCGCATTTTCAGAACAGTCTCCATCTTACTGGGCTGCGTGTTCCTCAGAAGAGTAAAAAGACTGGTTTGTAGTCAGTGTGAAATGTTGTCGTGGGTTCAAGGAAAAGGATAAGTTGATAGAAGAAGAACGGAAAGAGGGAGGGAGGAAGGAAGACAGTAAGGGAAAGAGGGAGGGAAGAATAAGTACCTAGAAAAGGAAGAAGAAAGAAATTGGCACAGCAAGAGCACAGCTCCACAGCTAAAAACAGGAAGGAATGTGATCTAATGTTTAAGTAAGAGGAACAAACTTACGCTTTATAAAATGAAAAAATAAACTGACACATCCCACCCGCTATGATTATTTCTCTCAGGAAAATAGTATTTTTAATTTTTTGGTTCATTTACAAATAGCTCTTAGGAGACATTTTGGTGGAAATACCAGCCAAGGAGAAAACATCTTCACTCGAGACCTGAACTTGTTAACTAACAAATATTTTTGCAAATTCAGATTCCTGAATTTTCTGAGGTCTAGTTTGTTTGTGGGAGTGTGAGCAGGTGGAGACTGACTTGATTTAGGCATTGTGTGGAAAGGACACATGTTATCATTTTAAATTCATACTCTGAAATTATGTTATACTATCTCCACTGACAGGCAAAGGAGCTGAGCATACTGTTTTCGCTGTTCAATTATTGTTTAATAATTGGTTCAATTATTGGTTAATTATTGGTATGGGATAGGGTCTATGCCTGCCCAGCTTTGGCATTCTCAACCAGTTATAGCTTTTCGTTGTTCGAATTCAGAATCTGACTCCAAAGACACTGGCATTTTTTAATGGCTTCTATGATAATTGACAACAAGGGATGGATGTTCAACTTTGAATCATTTTGGATTATTAAATGTGACTACAATTTAAGTAAACATCAGATCACTTAAAGTATGTCAGTAAGGTAAATATTCCAAATATGGACATGAACTAAATAAGTAATAATGGTGGTATTGTCATATGCATATGTCAGATGCAAAGGTCAAAAAGAAAAACATGTCTAATATTTGATCATCAAAACTACAGATAAAAGAGAGCATGTCATAAAGACATGTCAAATGTATCCATTTCTAAAGCAGATAAAAGCAGAAAGATCACTGTATTGAAAAATAATGAAATGACTGAAGAACATCTTAGCACTGTCAAAAACATCCTTGGAGAGTGAAAAAATCTGAAATACTCAAGTAATCATCATAGGACAATTAAATGAAATATCAATGGCAGAACAGGACATTATGGTTATTCCAGTACAAAAGTGGGAATTTCAACAGAGAAGGAAAGAAATAGCACAGTTGAGTCTATGTTCTTTGGGTGACTCTACTTTTACTCTCAAACATAAAATATATCTGTAACTCAACATGTAAAATTAGAGTACTTGGAAAGTGAGATATTCTTAGACCCAAAGGAATCCATTCCAGTTAAGAACAGCTGAAATGCAGAGAGGTTCAGAAGCATTCTGGTAGAACTCCTGCCTGCAGCTCATCTTATATTTCAAAGACGGCATTTTGATGCTTTCACGGTATTTAACTGAACATAAAAAATCGACGAGTTTGGAGAGCCCTCATGATGTTTCTGCACTGCACAGTGGTTGTCTTCACAAGGAAAGAGAAAAAGCAGGGAATTCTTTCTAGAAACAGCATGGGCTCAAGAGAAACAGCTAACATGCAAGCATTGCACAGGGTCTGGTCCCTCAGCACGGCGCGTGGGGAGAGCTTTCTCTGAGGCTGCTCTCCCTCCACTGGACTGAAACATGTCAAAAGAAACCACAAAGCCTACCCCTCGGTCCCTTCTACCAGTCTACAATTTAGTGGGCGAAACTTCCCTTCCCGATGTGAGTGGAATAAGAGTGTGAGCCTCAAACGTGACTGGCAGGCCAGCTTTCATAGAACGATCTAAAAGTCTGAAACAAAGCTGTAGGTTTCTGGAGAGATTATATATTCTGGGGTGATATCTCTGAGCCATTCACAGGTTGAAATATCAGGATTTGATCAGATAAAAACAAACTCAAGAGGTCACTTGGGAAACTTGCTGTGAATGAAGAATTTGCTTATTTTCCACTTTTTCTGGAATGGAAGAATCATTACGAGGATGCTTAACCAAAAATCAGGTAATCATTTCCCTTTGGACTGTGTCTGATCTGTTGGATGATAACTAAGCAAGAGAAAGAGAACAGAGGATACACTAATCACTCACTTAGAACTGAATTAGCCTTGAAACAGTAATGAAGCTGAGAGAACCTAGAGGAAGCTGATGTTCACGCCATGAGGTCTGTACCGAGGGCCTGGGAAGAAGAGGACTCCCTGCGAAGCATCTCTGAAGTGTCCTGGTGGGTGCAGCTAAGTCTGGGTCACAGCTCTACCACCCAGTCACGGTGTGAGCCCGGCCACGCTCTGTGACATCCTTTTTATTTCCGTGCACCATGTCGGTGATGCCATATGATTTGTGGTGGCATCGAACGGATCGCAGGTAATGCAGAGTCCACTCGGCGTTCAGTTAATAAAGTCCACTTGTTTATCAGGTGGCTGTCGTTCATTCTGCTCCATCCTTCTTTCAGCAGTTCTGTTTTGGCACAGGGGCAAGACCCCGGCTCTCAGGGAAAGCTATCAGCTACTACATGGGGTGATAACTGATCCGCTACACTTACCGAGAGTGGGTGCTAGAAGCATCACAGAGAAAGCGCTCAGCCGAAAAGGGAGCTGAACTGGCTTCCCCGCAGACCTTGCTTCCGCTAATTGCTAATTCACATGTGATTCACTGAGGAACATTATTTACTACTCAGTATTCTTTTGTAACTGCACGTAAACATTTTGCAAGCTGCAACAATACGACAAACATCTGGGAAACTAACAAAGGGAGTGGAGCCAGCATGCAAAGACCGTAAAAGTGCATCATCATCATAAATATTCATGCCAGATATCCATCCAGATTCATTAGCAAAGTGTGGCTTTGTTTTGTGCTTCCATGCCTTCTCCTTTGAAACCAAAGGCTTCTTTATGTCAACTCTTAATAATTTAAGTTGATATTCTGCCATAACCGCACTGTTTATTGTGAGTTTTCCATTGAAGAGAGGGCAGATCTCCAAGGTAATTCTGTGTCAACAGATACCATCGTCTTGTGAAGTCTGACGACAACGAATGACTGGAGTGGACACAGATTGACGAGCGGCAGAGAGAAAGCCCGGTGTCTGAGAGCGGGGCTGCGGACGCCCACAGTGTAGGTCTGAGCCAGCCTTGGTGACCGTCTATGTGCTGCTGCCCACGTGCCCGGCTGCCTTGTATCCTCGAGGGGTTGTGCGCTCGGTACCTTAATGGGTGTTGCCAGTACGCTGAGTGTCGGGTACAGAGCACAGTGTGTCTGTTTTATCTCAAGCAAATATACTCGCGAGACACCTGTGATCTGTCAGTCTTGTGAAAATCCAAAGAGACTGTCATCAGCGTAGCTGGGTATGCTGGGGATGAAGGGCCCCCCTTTTCCTACTAAGGAGTTTGTTCTGGAGAAGGAGAGGCTTCTCCAGCAACAGCAGCCCTTGTCTCTCTAGTCCCTGTCTTCTTTCTACAACGATCAGTCAGTCAAGTGGAAGGAGAAAGTGGGTGAGCAGCCTGAAGCCCTTAACTGTCTCTTGGGGTGAACGTCTTCCTCACAAGTCACTGGTGCTCTGCTCTTTGCCTGGTATCGGGCTGACGAAGGTATTTCCGAGAAAGGGGAAGTAGCATGGCATCACCTTCTCAGAGTCCAGTATGTCAACTGATGCCAGGCTTGGCTGTTAGGATGCCGAGGTACGTACACACACACAAACACACACACACATGCATGCACGCACACACACATGCACACACAGCCTATTTTTCAACAGAAATACTCTGGATTCCAGCTGCATAATATACCTGTGTATCGTTTCATTCATTTTCCACTCAAGCAAAAGGCAGGGGTGCTGATTTTTGGACTCCTCAAAACCCAGTCAATTACACAAGAGATTAAACCAATTATAAAAATGCAAGTTACTGGAAGATTGCACCCATGCTTAAGTTTTTATATACACACCTATTATGCAAAGAAAGAGCGAGACAACAGGTACACACCACCTGTATTATCAAGCAGGTGGACGCGAGGAGACGGAATGACCTTTACCATAATAAACACCGTGTTCACAGGGTGAATTCCTGTCAAGATGCTCACGGAGTTTAACAAAAGTCCTTATTTTAGAGCTGAGTCCAAATTGCTTGTTCCTATTAAGAAAGACCTTTAATGGCCTTTCTGCATTTCCTTCCTCAAAACTAAAAGCGGAGTGAGCCGGGCGACAGCACTTGGTAAAAGTGATTGCAGTGACATTTCGGGTCTGTCAAGTCCTCTGTAACTGCCGCGCTGCAGGAAGCCTAATGAGACACACTGCACAGGACTCAGTGAGGAAGACCGCTAGAACTCTCGTTACAGTCATCCGCGGGTGTTACGGCTCTGAAGGCCATCATTTCCTGCTGGGCACTGGAATCTTCTGGTAGCTACTGAATTGCAGCAAAATGTCTGGGAAGCGATTCCTTTTCAGTCCCAGCTATGTGGAGATTTAGATATACCGGTTTTCTGTTAATGATGGATATAAACTGAGCTTCTCTAGAACTGAAATTCTTATCTAGACAGTGCTTTCTAAAATTTCAAAGATTTACTCAGATAGCTCCTACCTCCTAAGCACACAAGGGATAAGTTTACAGCGAATGGCCATGGGCTATTTAAAGAATTATTTAGCCTTTTCACACTAGAGTCTTGTATTTTTTTTGAGTGACAATAATGAAATTGTTGAGTGTGCTAATGCTTGGATATTTCCTATGGAAAGATGACTGCAAAAAGATTTATATTCAGAAAAACTGAATCTATTAAGCTTCAGATTTGGAAAATAAAAGATATGCACACTACCATCAATAAATATTTATTGAAAGTCTGCTTTAGGTACTGTAGTTATTTCCAGCACCATGGTAAGAACAATGATGAAGGCAGGATCACTGTACCAAAATAGCTTAAACTACAGAGACGAGGTAAAGCATGCAAACTACTTGTAGCAGATGAAATAAGTGTGAAAATGTAGCTTGCATATTTATTTCTTCATCTATTATTTGGTATTCATTCTTCTGTTTGTAGTAGTCTCTCAACTTTAAAAAAAGTTATTTGAGAAATCTCACCCTGTGTGAGTATGTATGTGTGGGTATCATAGATTTTGTGTATGTGCGAATAGAATTCTTATAAGCCTGGAGTAAAAGGAAATATGACAGTATAAATAATTCATTTTGTCCTATATAAACACAGTTCCCTGCTCTTTGTTTCTAAAAGGAAACATCCACGTAGACACGTAAGATGCTGTAAGGCACTGGTCACTGGGGTTCTTCTATGTCTTTGAGGCTAATCTATTTTATTATGATTCTTTTACTTATTATTTCCAGAAAAGTCAGTGCATATCATTAACTGCCATCAGTCTGTATGAATTAATTTAAGGAAAACAAAGATGAATTTTCTAATGAATTGTGTATGTTGGGAAATTACAGTGGTGTTAAAAAGTGTTATAGAGAGAACAAATAAATATATCATGAAGAGCCGCGGCATTGATATAGACCTGATTTCAGATCTGGGGCAGGTCATTCGTCAAAGGTGGACTAGAAGATGGACTGCACTTTTCATTATACGTCTACGATACTGTTTAGCTTCGTAAAGCATGGTGCAGATAATATACTTCAAAAATAAATTTATTGAGGGGTGCAAATATTTCTTCAAACTAGTGTTTTCATATTCTTTGGACAAACACCCAGAAGTGGAACAGCTGGATCACGTGGCTTTTCCCTTCCTGATTTCTGGAGGGGCCTCCATGATGTTCCCGTAGGAGCTGTGTCAACTCCCTTTCCAGTTAAAGGAGTATGAGGACAGGCCTCTCTGGTCATGCAAGGGGTTGAGCACCACACTGTGGGACTTCTGCAGTCACTGCAGCGGGAGTTCGATCCCCGGCCAGGGAGCTGACCCACGAGGCACAGCAGAGCTCTCCTGCCTCCCCGCTGCTCCCCTCAGCAGTGTGTTTCAGTGGATCTGCCTGTTCTGCTCCCTGCTCTGTCTCTGGGAAATCCTCTCACCTCCCATGTCTCTGGTCTGTACCCCAGTTCTTGTATGCATAAATAAATAAAATCTTAAAAAAACAAGTACAAATTTCCATTTTTGCCACATCCTCACCGAATACCAGTGCTGTTCTCTCCTGTAAAGGTCATTCTCACAGGTATGCACAAATATTGTGGGGTTTTGTCTTTTTCTAATAAATAATAATGAACATCATTATAGCACTACTTGCAGTCACCGAAGTTTGCAAACAACCTAAATGCCAGTCAGTGGATGAATGGATAAAGGATATGTGATACTTCTCACAACAGAAGATTATTCGTTACAAACAAGATGATAAAACCCTACCTTTTGCAGTAGTGTGGATGATGCAGAGTATATTATGCTAAATATGAATCAGATGGAGACAAGACAAATAAGATGAATCAGACAGAGAAAGACAATTAACATATATGTTCACTCATATGTGGAAGATGAACAAGTGAAACAAAGCAAAGCAACAACAAAAACAGACTGTAAGAACAAAAGGGTGGTTTCCAGAAGGAAGAGGGGAAGAGGGGCGAGTGAAAGAGGTCAGCTATTGAGAAGGAAAAGTGCCAAGCATAATGTTATTTGTCTGTCTGTCTATCTACCTCTATCTTTCAATGCATCTATCTATCTACTATCTGTCTGTCTGTCTATATATCTATCAAGCTATCAATCATCCATATAAAATTATAATGCTGAACAGCTTAGAACTACAAAATGTTATAAACCAGTTTACTTCAAAAATATCATGTATTTATGTACAACAGCACTGGGTATCTCATTCTTCCAAACAAATCCTGTCTGGTTGTATTTATCCTGGGCTTGTTTCCTACATATTTATACACTTAGCTTGTGTAAATATGGTCTTTTATCCAATTTTTCTTTGCCTTATATATTATCAATTGCAGTATGTATGTAACACTGGTTAAAAGTATTCACAATCTTATATATCTTATATTTAATAAAATTAACTGATTAGCAAAATATATAAAATCAATCAGGACAATACCTGGCATATAAAAAAATCAGTCTTGTAAGTTGTGTTTAGAATGAACACAGCTTTGTCTTCTGCACATCTATTTTGAGAAACTGGAATGTGAGTTTCTAGTAAACATCCTTTTTCCTAAATGATCATGTTCACTGCTGTTTCTACTGACTGTGGCTCTAGCCTTAGCCTTCACATACATCACTTGACTGGTACTTTTCCTTCTTGAAGGACATAGGGAAGCCAGTATTATCATTATCAAAAGGTTAAAGGAAATACAGAAAAGTCAGCAAGAGAAGAGGCAATAGAGAAAAAGTAAAACATGTTTATCATAATACTCACAGATCAAAAATGCCTACAAGTAAATACAGATCAAACTAGGAAAATAAAAGAGACTCTTTTACAGAAAATGAATTTCATGGAAGTCACCACAGTTCTGTTTTGTTTGTTCACAAACAGATATGGGTGGATGAAGCTCTGGATATGCACGTAAAGGGAGAAGTCACGAGGATATAATACACGTTTCCAAGGGCTACCTGCTGGACCCGGCTGAACCTGTTCAGATGCTGTCAGAGCGGTGCTCCTGATTTTCTCTTTCTGCTTTTAAACAGTATCTTTGTCTTTGTGTGACCGGGTGTTAGAATGATCCCCAAATAGTTCTGTGTACATTAACTGCATTTATCTACTTCAATTCTCAGAGCTCATTGCTTCTCCGCGTTTTCAATTTATTCATGTTTGAAGTTTGTGGCTATCATCTCTTCCAAACCTCGTCCGATGCCTTCCTTCCACGATTCTAATTTTAAATATGTCAAAACACTCTTTTTCAAGTATTTATATCCTTTTGCTCTGTGAAACATTTAGATGGTTTTATTGACCTATATCCCAGGTAATAAATACATCTTTATACTTAATCTGTTCACATCATTTTTGAGTTTATAATTTCTGTCATTTTAAAGCTCTAAAATACCCATTTATTCTTATCTTAAATATTTATATATATCAATCATATTACTTAAATTTCTGTCTGTTAACTCCGAATCTTGATAACTCGTAGCTCCTTGTTTTTCTTTTTCTTCTTGATTCTGGCCCGTCTGCCTGACGTCCCTGTTAAGCCAGACGCCGCAAGCTAAAAGGTGTTCAAACTCCAGGCGACAGTTTCTTCTCCCAGGAAGGCCAGTTCTTCCTTCTTCAGGCCGCAGGGCAGTGAGCGACAGCCACCACCTGACCTGGGACCACTCCGTTTGAGGCAAGAGCCCGTTTTCTAGGTCTCTGCCTGCCCCGCCCGGCTCCTCCTGAAAACCACGCTGAGCCGCCTCTTCTCAGCCTGAGGAGGCACTCAGGACTCCGCTGCTTCTCAGTCCCCTGAGATGCGGCCTCCCCGTGCGGTAGGGATGTGCGTTTGGGTCTTCAGGCGTCATGTCCTCCGTAGCCCTTCACCCCTCACAGTTCTAGAGCTTGTTGGGCACTTCCCAGCCCTCCGCAGCCGGGCGGCTTCTATGCTAAAGGAGTCCTCCTTGGACAACACCTGAATTTAGTCGCTTGGGCCAGAATCAGAATTGCCAGATGTCCCCAGCGCGAAGGCAACCCACCTCCTTTCTCGCCACAGAGAACTCGCCACCCCAGCCAGAAATGAGAGTAGCTCCCTTTTGAGACGTTAATTCAGAACGTCTTGGGCCTCCCTGGTCTTGGGCCTCCCTGGTGGCGCAGGGGGTTAAGCAGCGCACTACAAAGCAAACCGCAGCCACTGCAGCACGAGTTCGATCCCTGCTGCCGGCCGGGGAGGGGACCCACATGGCGCAGCAGACCTCTCCTCACAGCCACAGAATAGCTAAAATGAAAAATGACAGGCCATACCAAACGCTGACAAGGCTGTGAAATAAATGAAATCCTCATGCACTAGTTGTAGGAGTATAAATTAAAACACTAACTTTGCAAAATATCTTCTAGCATTTTCTAAGGTGGGAAATACAAATTAACAATGACTCATCAATTTATCTACCAGTATATATGGAATTGAAATATATATGTTGTCTAAAAGATGCGTTCCCTGAAGCGTGACTTACAATAGTCGAAATGGAACAATATACCCAATTACAATAGCAGAAATAAATAATGACATACCCATACAATGGAATAAGTGAAAATAAACAAACTATAGAGAACTGCATAGAATAACTTGTGAGATTCTCCCAAACAATAAGAGAAAAAATTCAGGCATGAGAGATTGCATGCAATATGAGTTCATTCAGTCAAAGTTTAACAACAAGGAAATTTATGGCACTGGAAGGAAGGGTAAGGATTATGCTTAGATAAAGCAGGGACTGCAATGGGAAAAGGGGATTCAAAAGCTGATTTTCTGTTTCATAATAGTTGATGATAGTCACAAGGGCATATAACAAGCTTTGTCAGAAAATATCGCTGCCTGTTACTGTATAGTTTATTTAACATTTTTAAAAACAGGTTTATTTATAGTAGATTTACAGAAAAGTAAGATGAAAACGCTCAGTTATGCTTTTGCCCAGTTCTCATTTAAGATCACACATGGGCAGTGGTATGTATGTACAAACGTAAGTAGCTTGCTGCAGCTATAGAAATCATGGGGATTACAATTTATGTCAATTATATATAAATTTTAAAAAAATAAAATGGTAAAAAATAAACTATGTATTTAAGGGGAAAAAAAACCTCCTGTTTTCGGTATTACGAAAATTCACTGACTCTGAAACAACACTATTTCCCGAAGATGCCTGTTATGTTAGGTCTTCGGGAGGTAAAGTCATGGAATTTTGGTTCAGGTTGGCTCCACTAGGGGGCCCAGTGACATCACAACAGACCATACCCCGATGTCACCCCCAAACTGGGAAGCTTCTCTGGGACAACCATGCAGAGCATCTGCTGCCATCCTGATGGAAATCCACAGAGTGCAAGAGAAAATCAAAGGCTACTTAATCTGAGCTTGCTCTTGATCATTTATATACCATCAGCTAACAAAATTATGTCTGTTGTTTATTTTTTTCCTTAGAATAAACTTCCCTTTTCTTATTTTAAGCCTAAAGTAGTATTTTGTACCTTTAGAAAATAAACTAATGTAGCTTAAAAATGACTTTGGGCCATATTTCCTAGTAATTGACTGATTGGCAATCATTATTATAAATCAATATTTTTACAATCTTTTAGGATAATAACTCAGTGTGTGGAAAATAATTAAGTAATTTTTCATTTTTTATTATAATAAAGTAAGCATTCATTTCCCCTTGCTGCCACCATTTTTGGGGGGTAATCATTATTTAGTGTTGTTCCAACAACATTAATTTATGAATATTTATAGTCTAAGATTTATATGGTTTAATGGAAATTAAAATTATGCACTGATTGCTTTTTATCCTTTATTATCTCTTAGTCAAAAGATTTTAGATAAATTACATATGCTTTTCAATGCTTCATTTTGTGTCATCTATTAGAATGCAGATAATAAATTGCTCTCTAAGTATGGCTGGGTTCTGTATCACCTACTTTATGTTTGTTTTCCTTCCTATCCCATTCACTTCATACAAATGGGAGTCCTTAGCTCTGTTGGTATAGAGTTGAGAGAATGAAAAGAAGTCTCTTAGCAAAGGGTAGCATTAAACCTTACTTTTTTTCTCTGGCCCCCACCTATTCACTGCATCGTCACTTGGGGTTGAAAGAAAAGCAGAATGAAGTTTACTGGATGGATCACAAAAGTCTACAAAGAGCTGACCAGATTCAACACAAATAATGTAAACAATCCAGTAAAAAAAATAGGCAAAAGAGCTGAAAAGACATTTCTCCAAAGAGGAAATGCAAATGGCCTACAGGTATATGAAAAAATGCTCAACATCTCTTGTAATCAGAGAAATGCAAATCAAAACCACAATGAGATACCGCCTTACACTAGTGAGAATGGCACATATTAAAAAAAAAAAAAAAACAAAAAAACCAAAACTAGCAACAACAAATGCTGGCGAGGATGTAGAAAAAAAGGAACACTACTATACTGCTGGTGGGACTGCAAACTGGTCCAACAATGATGGAAAGCTGTGTGGAGTTTCTCCAAACTACTAAAAATGGAGTTTCCAAGATCCAGTCATTCCACCCCTAGGAATTTACCCAAAGGACACAAAAACACTAATTCAAAAGGACACCTGTACCCCTATGTTTATCACGGCACATTTAACAATGGGCAAGCTATGGAAACAACCCTAGTGCCCAAAATTCGATAACTAATCAAGAAGATGTGGTATGTATACACAATGGAATATTATGCAGCAATCAAAAAAAGATGAACTCATGCCATTCACAGCAACAAGGATGGAGCCACAAGGGCTTATGCTCAATGCAATAAGCCAGAACAAAAAAGAAAAATATTGGCTGGTTTCACTTATAGGGTGAATGTAGAGGAAATAAATAAGGGTATAAGGAAAAATAATTATAATAAAAGTCAAAATCAACACATAACTATAAATCGAAGACATTCCCCAGGGGAGGATGAGGTAGAAGGAACAAAATAGGTGGGAAGAGCATAGGGACTATGTGTGGTGATGGGACGTGGATGAATTGGTTGTGGGAATTTCATGGGGACTGCACCTGAGAGGAGGAAGTATACATTATACAAAAATGAAAACTAATGTAAAATATATATAACATAAAATTTAAAAAAGGCTTCCTGAGAAGCATCGAGTCAGCAGGGCTCTATGGGTGACTTGTCATCTCTGCATAAACAAGTGATGGACGCTCATCTGACTGTTCACCTGGGGACTACAACATGGAAGAGACACTTCGAGCATTTGGTTTTGTGGTTTTATACCCACCTGGAAATCATTTTTTGAGACTACATTATTGTAAATTCCAGATATTTAACCTACTGCAAGCATGTTATTAATATTTTAAAGTTATCTTCTAGGAAAGTAAAAATTGTATGGCTTTTATATGGCAACACACAGACTAAAGCAACTAATGAAGAAAAGAGAAATCTCATCTTCAAGATAGAGACTAGAGCAGATAGGACTTCCAAGATGAGCATAGTTAGTACTCATTTCTTTGTGACTTACTTACAAGTTTTGACTTGCTATATACATTGTAATTATTCTTAGCAAACAGCAGTATTTTATCACAGATAACAGGTTATTCTCAGACTTAATATACTTCATTTTTTAAAGTAATGAAAAGAAATGTGCAATTTTCAGATGCTGTTAGTATATCTTCATGCCAACATTGACTATCTTCTCTATTTTCATGACTTATTCCCTATTTATGATACTCCATGTTGAGATACATGTATATATGTGTGTATTTATCAAGGATATTCATGTCATCAACAAAATTCCAATAAAATTATTTTGTTTAAAATTGAACTGTAGCAGCATATATTTAGTCATTACTTGTGTTTAATTATAGCACTGACTGACTTATTGCTTGGTTTTGAAGTATCACAGAAGCAAAAAAAAAATAAACTTTATAGTCATTACACAAGTTACTCACTCATTAAAAAATGTATGGCTTATTATTTAGCTTTTTAAGGATGCTCCATGCTGTTCTTTGAAGCTGTGCCATATTGCATTCCTACCAACAGCATACAGAGTCTCTTTTTTCTCTAAATCTTGCCAACAGCACTTGTTTCTAGTCTTTTGACATAGGTTATACTCATAGGTGTGAGGTTATAGCTCACTGTGAATTAGATTTGCATTTCTCTAATGATAAGTCAAAATGAGCATTTTTTCATGTGCCTGTTGGCCATTTATATGTCTTCTTTGGAAACTTGTTTACTCTTGTACTTAGTTTTTGAACATGTTATTATTGAGCTTTATGAGCTCTTTACATATCATGGATCAAGCCCTTGTCAGATGTATGAATTTCCAATACCTTCTCCTATTTAAAAGGTTGCTTCTTGTTTATATGGTGATTCCTTTCATTCCTTTTTCAATAAAGTTGATTCAGATTATACAGTATTTCTTTTACCACATTTTAAAAACTTTGATTTCCTCTACCCAAGTTAATCTGGTTATTTACTGTATTCTTTATTTTTTTTTCACTAGCTTTTCATCATTTTAATCAATTGATTTGTTTTTGCTATTGAATTATGACATTCTCCAAGTGATATTTTTTCTTTTCTCATCACAAAAATATACTTTATTTCTCATAATTTATGACATTGACCAGAAATTTGAGCATAACCTGACATAACTTTGTCACGTAACCTTTTGTTCCTCATTTTCATTGGAGCTTTACTCTTACATAATTTTATAGAGTTTGACACTAATGCTTCTTTTACTGAAACTGTATGCTTGCTCATTTTTGACTATTATAACTTATGTGAAATTGAACTACATTTTTTTTGAGTCTTAAATAAAACCCACCAGTATGTTTCTGGAGAAAGCATTTTTCATATGGGTTCTAAAATTTACTCATCAATATTTTATAGATGTCGATCCATTAATATTATACTATATTACAAATATTTTCATTTTATGGTTTGAAGTAAATTGTAATGTTTTATGTTCTTTTATAAACTCTTAAACACCTTCTTAATAAATTCATGTTTTTATTAACTCTAGTTCTATCCAGTGTTGTTAAAATGATATATTACCAATAGGATTTTGTAAACTGCATTTTTTTTATCCACGTGTGTTCTGAAGTTATTTCTACTCTTCTTTTTTCTTTTGATCTACAAATAGGAATACATTTAAGCATTTATACTGTAGGTTACCAGTCACCAGATTACGTACCCACCAACAGCATATAAGGGCTCTTTAATCTCTACACTCTTGCCAACACTTAGTTCTAGTCTTTTTTAATATAGGTCACAGTCGCGGGGGTGAGGGTCTATCTCACTGTGGTTTGGATTTGCATTTCCTTGTTTTTTCTTAGAAGTAATTTTAAAACCATGAAGCCCCAGGGACAGCCATACCAGAATGCCCAGAACCTACTGACCACTCAGTCCACTTCTGTCATGGTACCTTCTTTTACTCTTGTGTCAAAGTGCAAATAAAGGTAGCCTTTGCATCCACCTTTGACTCTATTACATTATCCAAAACCCTGGTGAAATCACTCACTCTCTAGCATAATCAAAATTCTAATTAGTTGAATGAAAATGCATGCTCCCCTAGGAGGAATATAAGGGAACCAAATAAGGATAAAGGAAAGGAATAAGAACAATAATAACAATAAAGACACGAAAACCAAAAATGAAAAGACAAGGACAAATTGGGGACACTTAGTGGGGAGGGGGAGGAGGAGGGTTGAGGGCAGATGGGAGCACAGGGGACGGAGGTGATGGTGCACTGGTGATACGGTGATAGGAATACATGGGGAATATAATTGATATCAAATATAAATACATACATACATACATACATACATACATACATACATAAAATGCATGCTAAAACTATATTTAAATTTTCACTGTTTTTATGGTGGTAGAACAATATATTCTGAAAAACTAAGCCAAAACTTAGCCAAAAGTGCCTGATTTTCATTAGTCAAATATCTTAGTAGACTGAAGGCATTCATTATGTGTTTGCTTGTCTGTCATACATCCTTGTGTCTTTCTCTCCCATCCATGAACCGGTCACGGACTGCCCTCTCAGCTTGCAAGTAAGCGGAAATGTAACCCCTTCAGGTTCCTGACAAAAACCTCCCCACAAATAAAACTCCACACCCACACAGACTTATGTGTGACAGTTTCTAACACACATGCATGGAAGAAATTACAATTACCCTAGGAATTTCAACAGGAGAAACTATCTCCTCAATCATTTTATAAGCCATTACTACACTGATACAAAAGTTACTTAAGAAATATCAATTACCAAAAATAGCCATGTGGGTCAATGTCGAAAGCACATACATAACACAATTCTAATAAAAATTTTAGCTAATGGGATTCAATAATATATGAAAATGATAATACATAATAATAAGAATATTTTAACCCAGAAAAGATGTAGCTTTTGAAAATAAATCACTAAAATTCATGGCATTAGTAAAAGAAACAAGAAAAAAAATCATATGACCATTTTAATAGACAAGCGGAGGCATTTGAAAATATCAATATTCTTTCCTTTCAAAAACTCTCAAATCAAAAAAAAAATCTCTCATAACACTAACAGTACAAGGACTTACGATAAAGAACATATATAACAAGCCTATAATTAACATCATACTCAGTGGAAAAAATTCACAGGGTATATTGGATACAATCCCAAAACATGATCCATAAAGACCAAATTATAAATTTAGCTAATCAAAATTAAACAGTTCTACCCTGAAAGGCACTGAAAAGAGAATAAGAAGACAATCACGGACAGGGAGAAAATATTTGTCTTGTCTTATAGTCAAAAGAACTTTTCTCCAGAGTATAAGAGAAGTTCTAGGAAAGGCAAAATCAGAAGAAACAAATGCTGACAATTTGAGCAAGCAGACCCCTGCATGATGACTGTGGGTGGAAAGTGCGCACGAAGCTTGCCTCACGCGATAGGGAGAGACAGCCCAAAGCTGGGTGCGCGCCCAGAGCGCACGGCTCGCGGCTGGACCAGAAGAAAGACGGAGTCAGAGGCTTTCAGCGGGCCCCTCCACCCTGTGAGAACATGAACTGGAGCACTGCTCTGAAAACAGTGTGGTGGTCTTACAGACATACAAAGAGAAGCTTTGAGACTGACTTTTTCGTTCAATAGAACTGGCATATCAAATGTCTGGTGTGAATGTTTTGATGCATAGTTGTGTGTGTGTGTACTTTGATGGTTAATCATATTTCATATTGAAAAACATGACAGTCAAGTATGAGCATTTATCTCAGTGTCATTTCCAAGTGTAAGTCATCAAAGGAAGTGGTTATTAGGATTTCATACTTGTGCAAACTACACTATATTTTCAATAATGTGACTACATTTCATCCCTGTTTCTCCAGATTTTTTCTTTCTTATAGTAGAGCCTAATCTAAACTCAGCTGTACACAAGCACTCATCACCAGCTACCATCTCCTTCAATTCAAGGAGAACTGTGCTATTTCTATTGTGTTGGTATCTCCAGTAGCATAAAACTAATGTTATTCCTAAGCTAATATTATTAAGATAGCCCATCAATTCTACTGCAAATGTGTGAGCCATGAGAAGCATGAAATTGGGGCACGGAGGGGTAATGACATACACGCACAGATGTTGAGGATGACTGGAGAGGAAAACAATCACAGGTTGCTGAGGGTGTCTTTATCTTGTAGATGATGGTCTATTATCACAAAATTAATACAATAAGGTCAATAAAATTGTTTCTTCATTCCTAAGGTGACATGGGGTGGGGGAGAGAAAAGATCAGTCATTACTGCTCCTAAGACAAGAATATACAAAGAAGAAAGAACTCAAGTCACTGGAGTCAGCCATTGTGTGGTTAGAACGAATTGCCCCGGTGGCCAACACACCGCTGAGTTTTCATGAAGAACCTACTCTATACTGAGCACAGAGGCACCAGGCACGTGAGGGTTCCTACAAGTCTGTGCGCGTGGATTTTGTGACTCTCAAATTCCGCCTGTGTCCCATGCTGTGTTCTTATAACGCCGATAACCTGCTTTACACTGTGTCTCAGGCTGAGTCCTAGTGCAACCTTTATCATGTGCCAAGCAGCAACCTGGCACACAGGGGACGTATATGTGGTGCATGGAATTTATTTATTTATTTATTTTTATTAACATTTTTTATTTATATATAGTTGACATCAATTGTAATCCCCATGTATTCCCCATCACCATATCACCAGTGCACCATCACCTCCGTCCCTTGTGCTCCTGTCTGCCCTCAACCTTCCTCCTCCCCCCTCCCCACCAAGTGTCCCCAATTTGTCCTTGTCTTTTCATTTTTGGTTTTTGTTGTGTCTTTATTGTTGTTATTATTGTTCTTATTCCTTCCCTTGATCCTTATTTGGTTCCCTTATATTCCTCCTAGGGGAGGAACCATCTGGTATTTATCTTTTGCCTTCTGACTTACTTTGCTGAGCATAATCCCTTCCAGTTCCATCCATGTTCCTATGAATGCGTCTAGTTTTTCATTTCTGATTGCTGAGTCGTATTCCATCGTGTATATGTACCACAGCTTCCCGATCCACTCATCTGTTTTGGGGCATTTAGGTTGTTTCCAAGTCTTACCTATTGTAAAGAGTGCTGCTATAAACATAGGGGTGCAGGTATTCTTTTGAATCAGTGTATTTGTGTCTTTTGGGTATATTCCTAGTGGGATTGCTGGATCAGATGGAACTTCCATATCATCTGGCATGGAATTTAAAAGCCTGAAAGTGGAGAGTCACTGCTTCTGCAGGACCCCAAATTACTGCAAAATCCCTCACATGGAGGTAAGACCTGCAGGTAAGTGCACAGAGGTAAGTTATGTTTGAGGTATTCACCGGAGAGAAATCTCATAATGAAGAAAATTGAGTATCAGCCAAACACCTGCTGTTTTGTCCTGAACTTTAAAGAAAAGTTGTCTGACACGTTCTCTGTATCACTGCTGTCTTCTGACATCTTTTTAAAAATAATTAACTACCCCAGCCTCAAGAAAAGGTCACAGCAGAGTCAAAGTATGAAAATGTGGGGAGAGGGTCCTCCAGCATTTTTATTTGAAGAGTTTGAAGCACATTACAGAGATTGTAGAATGAATTACAGTCGTGGTCGTATGAAGCAGATAAAGGCTAAGCATCATTATTCTTTTAGTGCTTTGCAGGGGAGATCTAAAATCAGCCAACCCAGTTTCCAGCCCCTCAACCCAAAGGGCTCAGTGTTGCACTGGTCTGCTTAGCTCTGCGCTGCTCCCCCGGATGTGAGGAAAGATGAGCCACAATCTCTCAGGGGCGTGTTTGATGTGATTCACAGACTGCAGAAACTGACAGCCTTTCTGGAGGAGAAACAGAAGCTGCATTCAACACGCCATGGATGAAAGTGAGCATAATCACCAGCAAGCTGAGGGAACAGCAAAGGCTCAGACCACGGAACAGAACCACTGCCGTTCCTACGGGAGGTGAAAATAATTCATAAGAGCCACAGAGAGAATGGAGAGAAGCAGAGAGGTCCCAAAATGTAAATGCTGTAGGAAGCTCCCTAGCAAAATTAGGTCTTTAAACTGTTAGTGGAGCTGGCAGTTCCTGCATATTTGAAATCTAAGAAGAAAGAGTAATTTCCATGTGAAAAAAAGTATCACTTCTCATATGAAGATAAGCCCGAAGGAGAGACAGGGGCCCAACCATCACCACTCCCACTGGCCTTTGCGGCCCACGTCCGCTTCCAGGCTGTGTGCACGCTGACCCCACCTCGGAGGAGGACAGTGACGCCCTCTCACTACCTGCCCTGTGTCTTCAACATGCCAGCACATCCCCATTCTATGAAAACACACCGTATTGAGCGACTTCTCGGAGTTCTGTTTGGGGAAAGGTTTTGTCAAGAACCGTGACGGGGCGAGGCTTGGAGGCAACTGGGCAGCTAAGCTTTTCTGGGATGTTGGAAAGTTTACAAGCAACTTTCGCACATCATGACCATTAGCAACTTTTTGTTTCGTGCCCTGAAGGTGATGCCGGCAGCTACAGCAGGAGGCATCGCTTGAGATGAACCCTGGTTTAGAGCACCCACTTACTGAGTGATCTGCCAATGAGTTTGTCTGTGCTGGGGACGAGGGAGACTTGTCTTCATTAACTGGGCGGTGAATCAAGCCCACCCTTTGCTCCAGAGACTGTCTCTCTAGCACCCCGTCTGTCAGTCAGCCTCCCCTTCTCCAAAGGCAGATGCTCTTGCTTTTTCCCCAAGACTGTTGCTACACAAAAATTCTTGAACAGGTTGCATGAAAACAGGGGCAGTTTTGTGTTTCTGCTCAAACGTTGTATAGACGTGGGAGAAATCCAAGGAACATGATCACTCCCATGTTGTTAAATAAAAATTCAGTTGCTTTAAAAACAACGTGATACAGGTGATCCCTTCTGAATGCGTCTGGCATGTTTCCAGTTCATCCAACTTACTGGCAAATTAGTTCCTTAAGATTCTAAAGGATTTATCCAATTTGAAATTTTACAGATCAGAAGCAGGCCGACCTTGGTTGGCTTTCTGTCTGACCTGGAAAACAAAATGTTATTGGAATATTTCCAGGCCTGTTCATTTTTTAAAATTATTTATTTATGCACACAAGAACGGGGTACAGGCCAGAGGCGTGGGGTGGCTGAGAGAAGTCACGAGACAGAGTGGGGAGCAGAACAGATGGATCTACTGAAACACACTGCTGAGGGGAGCAGCGGGAGGCAGGAGAGGTCTGCTGCACCTGTAGGTCAGCCCCTGGCCGGGGATCGAGCTTGCACTGCAGTGGCTGCAGATGCTTCACAGTGCTGAGACTTTAGCCCCTGCGCCACCAGGGAGGCCCCTTCCCTATTCATTTTCTTGCTACCTGACAGTGCCTTCACCCTGCACTGTGGGGTGGGACAGTTTTAACACAGCACCCATGTTGAAAACCGAGTAGTTCGACCAGAGGGCACCTATAGTCTACAGAGCACGCTGACTGACCTTGAGGAAGAGCCGGCCAAGCCTTGCCCTGGACAATAGCAGGAAACCATCAGGTGCACATGTAATAGTGAGGTGTGAGGCTGTCTACGCCGTCAGGCGCGTGTAAGATTCAGGCTTGAGGTTGTCTACGCCGTCAGGTGCGTGCAAGATTCCGGCATGAGGCTGTCTATGCCGTCAGGTGCGTGCAAGATTCAGGTGTGAGACTGTCTACGCCATCAGGTGCGTGCAAGATTCTGGCATGAGACTATCTATGCAGGGGCTTCATTTTACGTACTTTTTATATACTGAGGTGGCTTATTTTCTCCTATTTCTGACAAATAACCTCTCAGCATTTGTTCCTTGCTTATACAACACTTAGTATAAATCGTTTGCTACAGTCTTCACATTTTCATTTTAAATAAACATATCTCCAAGCAACAATATATCCATAAGTCATGGTGCAGTGTGCTTCCAATTTTTTTTCTCTGAAAGTCTGTAACATCAAGTTATTAATGAGCTCAAGGACATCACAGAATCTTGGCGATATCTGTCCTCAAACTGGGTGCTGGCCTATGACCAGCGCAAGGAAATGGAAATAGAACTCCCCCCACCCCCGGCAATGAGTACACAAACTTACTCAGAGGGTTTATGAGGTAATAACCTTGTAAATCAGCATGTGAAGGATTACATGAAAGTAACCTTAATTATTGACTGTAAAATTCAAAATACCCCTTTGTATTCTGTTGTCGATTAATGACATGTTTACTCAATCTGAAATATTACCTCACCGTAATGGCATCAGTGAAATGCTGATTCAGGTTATTTAAAGGAGACCATGTGTATCTTGATTACCAAAGCAAAAAACAAATATCAATAAGAAGGTTAGGATTAAATGCCCTGGCATTTTTAATCAGTGTTTCATTGTATCCTTATAGTTGCTGCTAAACCAGCAGCGTGAATAGTGCTTTGTCAATTTAATTGTGACTCTGTGGGTATTTTAAGGTAATCATTAAGGAAAAATACTTGGTTTTAATGTCCTTTTGTTCTGATTTAGGAAACAAAAATAGTCTTTTTTCTGAAAGGAGAATGTGAGTTTGCAAGTATTTACCTACTCACTCCTGCTTATTTATGTCATGTGGAAATAACTTCAAACAGATGCAAAGTTGGCAAAGTCATGAAATGAGTCCATGCTACTTTTTCACAGCAGACATTTCAGGTGCCTGCTCTAATTTTTTAGAAAACAGCTACAAAATATATTTCGGAATAAGGTCAATACACACATATAAAGTTAAGAAATACCTTCTAGTTCTGTCATCCAAATAAAGATGCCCTAAATAAATCAAATAGCTCCACTCCAGGAAAGAGCCATATCATACATATCCTAACATAAGACAAGAGACTTTTATCCTGATAAATTATCTCTCAAGGAAGAATCAACCTACATAACTCCTCATACTCTGACTTCTTCCTGTTAAAATGAATGAGCTGAACCTATTTTAACATGCTATCAACCTGTAGCTGTCGCTGGTTCTCATTTCTTCCCACTCAACTGGTTTTTCACAGACATATCTTTTTCTGTCTCTCCTATATCAAAATTTCCTCCTATGCATAGTCAATATTATCTAATGCTTCCATTGTTTGAGGAGTAAAGTTAAGTACTTTTACCCCTGTCTTCATTCATTAGCTGTCATTTAATTCTGACTTAATCTCATCAAATCACATTACAAACAAGACAAGGAAGCCAGGATTTCAGTCCAGCAATGTGGCTCCAGATCACAAAATAGATCTTCACAAATAGATTGGCTCCTGACCATGTCAGCCATTAAAATGAAATCAATGAAACATTTTTTAATAAATGTGATGGTTATTTTTTTAACTCCAAGACTGTAATTCACATATTCGGCCCTAAGAGAAGTAAAAGTTAACATCTAGATGGTCTCCAAAATAAAATGTCTTACACCATATAGCAATACCACATTCCAACCCCTTACATAGCTGCAACTGGTACGGAAAATTAACTGCTAGGTCAGCCATGGCCCCACAGTATCTGAATGCAGTTGAAGATACTCCCAAACCTTCTGGATGCGCCAGGACCCAAACTCTGCAAGCTTCAAAACTGACTTTTTATTCACTTAAAATAAGATGAGTATATAACTGCAATCTTCTATATTTTTGTGTTTTATTTCAGAAAATAGCATAAAGCTGCCAGAAGCTACTGAATTACTTTACTTGTAGGAAACAGGTTGTACTGCTAATACATGTATAGTGTTAAATTCTGTTCTCATAAAATACAGTCATTCAAATCAGTGCATACAATCATTATGTTTGTATGTTTCACTGAGTCATTATGGTCTTTATTATTAATAGTTTGTTCTGTCCAATGGATCAAGATGTGGTATATGGACACAATGGAATACTACTCAGCCATCAAAAAATAAACTCATGCCATTTGCAGCAACATAAATGGAGCTGGAGATAATTATGGCAACTGAAACAAATCAGTAGGAAAAAACTGAATATTGGATGGTTTCACTTTTCCATGGAATATCAGAAACCAAACAAAGGGTCAGATAATGTCGAACCTGAAAGCTGACCCCTGACATGACCATCCAGTGGTGGAGACATTGAGTGAAAATGGGGCAACGGGGAAGAACGCAAGTGATAGACTATGGTGCCTTGGTGATGGACAGCTGCGGTGGCCACACCTGGGGGGATAAATCATATACTGTCCAAAACTTAACAAAAGTTTCTGTTCTCCTTCCAGTATACAATATTGACTATTTTCTTATTGCCAGATATGAAGCACAGTTCCTCTTCACCCTAACACCAGCCTGCACAGCCATCTAACCAGTGAGTCACCCAATCATAGAAACTCCTTCTGAGAAGCTGTTTCTGACAGCAACTGCTGAGGTCACAAACCTAAAACACGAACCTAACACAGCATTCTGTTCCAAGGGGTGTATCTGGCGTGGCACGCTCCAGGACAATGACAGTGGAGTGGGGAAGCAAGGGAAGGCCGAGGTAAAAGGCTTGGCCAATGTATCCGCATGCTGAGACAGGCTTTAGTCTGTTACTGGGAAGATTTAGATCTTTCCATATTTCACTTCAGCTTTGGGTGCACCACTGGCTCTTTCATCAGACACAAAGGAAAAAGAAATTAAGATCATTACCAGGATATGAAGCGGGAAAAGAACAATGTCAGTTACTCGACTGCCTCCCTCTCACTCACATAGTGTGGACTAGCCAGGGAATAAGAACATGGGCGAATGGTGAGCGTGTACCCCCAGACATCTCGAGACAGAAGTTGATTGAAATACTAATACAATCTGCCCTAGTTTCTATTTTTGGTCACCGAATATTTGGTTCCTCCTTCCTTTCTTTGCAGACCCTACAAACCCTCTTCCAAAGTACATTCACATATCACACGATTGTGGTGGCAGAAGAACAGTTTAGGGTCTGTGGCTCGAGATGATCTTTATTTCAAACCTATTCTTGATTTGGAAAACCACAAATTACAAAGCTAAAGTATCTGTGTCTTACAGGAAGTGAAAAAATAATATATAATAAAGACCAAACGAATCTTCCCAATGGTGAAACAGGAAGAGCGAGAAACGCCCAGTACATAGCAATTCTGAAATCCCCTACTCTTAGGAAATACAATTTTCTTTTTCCTTCCTCCTTCTCCCCTTTAACCTACTCCTGAACAACACTTGCACAGTATATATAATGTTTCTCATAGTCTGTGGCTCTGGATCTTCTTGAGATGCTTTGTTCGCCATGATTTGCCCCAGCCACCTCTCAAGAGGATGTTGAAGCACCTTCTTTCCCAGGGACTGAGGATCTGACTCATATATCACCACCTACAGGAGATTCAGTAGCCAAGTGTCAGTTCAGATTTTTTAAGTCCTATCACTTTCTGGTCAGGCTGTTGGTTCTCTTCACAGTAAAACTTACTTTTTTTTTTTTTAATTCTCAAAAGCATACTGACCTTCTTTATCTATTTGATTCCAAGCTACTACATGTACCAATAGCCATAGTAATAATTTTTTTATGAGATTTTCCTTTCCCTCCAAGCTGAAATGCAGTTATATGGAGCCTATGAAGCTTCTAATGGAGACTTCCTTATTCAGTCTCTTTGTCCTGAGCTATTTTATTTAATTGAAAGGACTTAGCGGATGCAACATTAGTGGATTCAGAGTACTTCTCATTTACAGATTGAATGGGTACAGTCTTGATGTGATTCAAGCCTGAGACTGAGTTTTCACTGGATTTGGTTGCCCAAGGCCTTCTCAGTTTGTCTTTTACCATTGGCATTGAGAAACGGTTCCTTTATCACTGCTAATCCTGGCATTTGCTGGCTCTCCATGGTCTCCTCTTCTCCTGCTTGCGAAATTGTAGCTGAGCTCAGATTTTTACAGGGATACTTGTCAGTACATGTAACAGTAACCAAATGATCTCAGCACCCTGGGTTCCTTTTCGCTCCCTTAGAATCTTAAGCCAATTAAATAAAAGCAAATTCTGTATGATTTAACCCAGTCTCATCCCTTGCACACTTCACGTTGTAAGGAAGCCAGACTATGTCCTGGGCCATCTTTGGTCAGTGGTGTCGGCTCCACAGAACCTCATCTCCAGATGCAGGGAGGTTACAAAGCATCTCCTCGTGACCAACCCACAACTCCACCGCTGGTCCCCATCAGCCCAACAGCTGTGGAGGCCCGCTCCACTGGCTCCTCGTAAATATTAATTCAAACGTTAAAAATGCATGTGGCTGCATCTGGGCTGATTGATTGTTTGACGACCTAAAGGTCTTTAGTGCCCCGTGTAGAATTTCTGTGGTTTTCCTTGTCTCTTTGCAACATGTTTATATTTTCCATCATGCATGTTTAAGAGTTTCATTTTGGAGAGCAGCCTCCCTCTTACACTGGGGAGTTAACCCTACTTTCAATTGTGTTCACTCAGCTATAGCTTTGGGTGTTTCTACTTTGCTGGTAACATGATTATTTCAAAATCAGGGGCTCATATGTTTAGTTTCTTCATTTCTTCTATTGCTTCAAGTCTTTACCAAAAGACATGCCTTTTTATTCAATTTTGCTTAGTTGCTTCCAGTAGTTTTAAGAAATAGCATCCAAATTAGCATTGCCTTCTCTTTAGCACACCATCTTGTCATTAGTATTCTCCTCAGTTTAAATATGCCTTATTAGGGGAATTTTTATTGCCTCCTGCATAGGGGAACATCGCATCTTATAGCTTCTCTACAAAATCTTCCATCGCTCAGTACACATGGATGTAAGATAACTTCAGCTTTCCCATTGGACATGGTGTCTGCTCGGATGGAACAAGTTAATGAAGTTTAAATGTAAGGCATAATTTTTGTGATCTTGAAGTGGCTAACTCTGGGCTATTTAGAAACCTAAAAATCTGAACGAAGCAATGAAAATGTAAAACCCCTCAGAAACATTAATATGTATAATGCTCTCTATCTGATTGATCAATAAAACAATGTATATTATAAGAACAAAGAGATTTTCTTCCTTTCCTATATTATATTTTGGCTAGAAGTTTAAGATGAGGAATGACTTTTATAGGCTATTAATTTATGTATTTTGCTACTTCAGAAAATAATTCATAGTAAAGAAACAACATATATCATAGCCACAAAAGTCAGGACATTCATTGCAATGAAACAGAAAATGTAAGAATCCTAACTTTTAATGTATTTAACACACACTGCCTAATTTATATTTATTGACAAGTGTACCTGTGAAAGTTAGATAAATTATAGAATGCACAAATACTTGAACATTTGAAGATGAAAAGTAAGAACATGAAAATATGATCTGAACTTACACAACTTAGTGCATTTATAAGTCTGTTACTATAAAAATATCAAGGCACAATTTAATGAAAGTGGTTCAGTGTTTACAACAGCATGCTAACTCCTTACTTGCTTTGAACCTCTGTTCCCAATTTGCAAACCTTGGTTAAAATAACTGACTTCAGAAGGCAAAAGAAAAATACCAGATGGCTCCTCCCCTAGGAGGAATATAAGGGAACCAAATAAGGATCAAGGAAAGGAATAAGAACAATAATAACAATAGACACAAAAACCAAAAATGAAAAGACAAGGACAAATTGGGGACACTTGGTGGGGAGTTGAGGGCAGACGGGAGCATAGGGGACTGAGGTGATGGTGCACTGGTGATATGGTGATGGGGAAAACATGGGGATTACAACTGATGTCAAATATATATAAATTTAAAAAAAGAGTCACAAAGAAAAAAAATAACTGACTTCAGAGGGTCATTATGAAAATTAAAGTAGGAACGTAAGAAGCCACCATATTCCATTATTTCATGTGTTAGCATCTCTGACATATGTCTAAGAACAGGAAAACACAATCAGGGTGAGAAACGTGAAAATAACAATATAGTTATTTTTAAAACCACAGTATAGCTGTATTTTAAAGTCTGTTTCCCTTGCGCGCCTGTGTGGCGATCTTTCATGCTGGGCATTGGCAGGACGGAGAGCTGCGCTGCGGGGCCCGCCAGCCCGGCCGGGCCTCGCCTCTCCGGCAGTGCGTCCCCGTGCATCGCACTGCCCTCCGTAAGCTTCACAAGCTGTTTATCACACCATGGCTTCCTAGACCCACACAACGGAAACGCATTTTAAAATCAAATGACATTATTTCCAAGTAGCCTCGCGTGTCTCCTCTGGCGTGACTTCTGTATCTCCTGAGCCATCTGTGGCCATTACCACCATCATTTCAAACTAACCCCGTGAGGCCGACCGTGACCCCACCTGCACTCCGGCAAGAAAAGAAAACTCGAGTACGGCCACATGCGGACTCTCCGAACAAAGACTTATGAAGACGCTGCTAGGCACTCTCTCTTTTTGTACCCATTTGTGTTTCAGAAAGCACACCAGACATCAGAACAACGAAATCACTGTCAGCGGGAAGCTTTTCTATGTTTGAACTCTATTTTTAAGAGGGGGATTTTAGTTGATATTCAGGGGAGTCAAAGGGAGCGGGGGTCCATTTGTGCTGTGTACTAACACATAAATAGAACAAAAATGCCTCGCAGTACATGTTTCTCAACAGCCTCATGTATTAGCTTCGAGCTATGATTCCATGTGTTCGCTGGAACAATGAGTATACATTTTATACACTCACCTTTTCACTGATTATATAAGATCTAACAGAAATCTCATTAACAGTCAATATTACATGTACAGAGTAAGAGATTTCTCAAGGAAGGGAATACCTGCAAGGAAATGACCGGGTACTTGTTAAACATTGTTCATTTCTAGACCCAAGCACCAAACTACTGAATCAAATCTGGGGACTGAAACTGCAAGCATGCATGCTGACAAAGTCCCATCAGTGATTTTTCTCTATGCCAAAAGACATGTTTACTTGTTCACATAATGTCACATATGGAAAATCAGGCAATGAGTGAGTATATATGAGTAAGACTAAAACATTTCACAATTTCACTATGCATTTAGATCAAAAGCCTAAAAAATATCAAAAAGACACTAATGTTTAAATTATATTCTACACACGGTGTCAGATTTTCCCTTATTCATAAGTGTGCATCATTGAAATTAAAAAAATAAAAGGAGAGCGAAAGAGAAATGTGAGTCAGTAAGCTCCAAGAATGTCAAATCCCTCCAAATTTGAGATGCTTATGTAAATGTAAAGAAACAAATTGAAACTATATATATGTCTATAGCAAATTTTTCTTCAAGAGTAAAATGTACATATACATAATTTGAGATTGCATAAAACTTTGCGAGATAATAAGTCAAATAAAATGAAAACTTAAAGGTCAAAGAAAATTATCTGTACATAACACACAGTTTCAGTCCTCAAAAATATATTAATCATTATTAAAGGAAGATCAAACGATCCAATCAAGGCTAAGGATATGAATAAAATGTTCACAGAAAACACTACAATCATGAATGAATGTTTTAAAAAATCCTTAGTAATAAGAAAAAATACAGACTTTAAAGTAAAACTTCAATATTATTTCTCAGATAAGCACATCGAGTTATTGATAAATCCTGAGTTGTCAAAAAATGCCAACACTACCCAAAAATTCTGTTGGGTAGTGAGATTATAGATTGAAATAGTTTCAGTTTAGTAAAAGTTATGTCATCAGCACAACAATTACATTTCTAGGAATTTAAGCTGAAAAAGCACAGACACATAACTGCAAAGACAACACATTCAGAAGAATGGTTGTGATATTGTTTGACTTATGTAAATATGAGTGAAAGCTTCTCTAAGACAGTGGTTGAATATAGATGACTTATTTAATATATGTGATTCAATAAAGTACACAAATAATGAAAGAGGTTTCTAAGTGGTTCCAAGAAGTTATACTTACTCTATGTATTTAAGTGAAAAGGTAAATCATAGAAAATACAGTTTCACACTATTTGCGAAAAGCTGTACTTGTACCAGTAGAGGGAAAAGTTGAAGAAGTCTACATAGCAAACTAGCAGCATGATTCAGCACCAAACTGCAGGGCAAAGAGAGAGAAAGTGGCCATTGTCATCATTTATCTTCTATTTTTTGAAATATTAGCTAAGAAGCACATATTGAAAAAGCAGAAGTATGAAGTTAACAGGCGCAGAGATGAAATGTGGTAACAACTACAAAATGCCTCCTTAAATTTCCGGTAACTGCTGGGGTGCGATTCCCAATAATATCTAATGCTTTCATTAAGTGAGGAGCAATTTTAAATAGGAGGTAAGTGAACTCTGTCTAGATGAAAATAAATTTTCTCATAATGGAATTCTAATTAACCAAAGTGCTCAAGATCCCAGATGAATTTTGGTTGTTCCAAGTTAACCTCTAACTTTATTTTTCATACAGATAATAATTGTAAATTATTTTTATAACTTCTTGTATTTATATGGTTTTACAGTTTAGATGATGCACATATATCAGAATGCCAAAAATAAAACAGCCAATGAATCACTGAACATTACCTTAGAGATTTAATAAAGAAAGGACAATCTACCAGTAATGAAGGCACCAGCAAAACAGAACTGATAAATTCTAAAGAGAAAATTGTTTCAGTAAAAATCGGCTTAAGATGTGAACTTGGACATTCCTCACTGAGAATTCCACTTATCTGAAGTACAGTTTAGTCGCATAAGCAAACACTGTATATATGGAGTAATTATCAAAATCAAACTACACTATTTCACTCATGTCATTCTTTGGAAATGAACATCCATGTCTGCAAATTATATAGATCTGATAAGGTAAGAACTGATGTGTTTTCTGAGGTCTTGTCGTAAGAATGCATTTTCTCTTTGTTCTACAACTCTGTGGAAATTGAGGGTGACTCTATAGCTGAGCCTCGAAATGTTACATAACAGTAGACAAACCTGCTTATAGGATCTTGCTTAGACAGACAAGCTCTGAACCTGGGTAGATAGGACTCACCTGTTTTTTAAAGGGGATTATGTACTGTTACATGCCCTTTACCTTAGTTATAATAAGCTTTGACTCTGTTACAGCAGAAATGGAAATTAAACATTAACTGTATTTGAAAAGCTTGTCTTATAAATGTTAGCACAGAATCAGCAAGTTAATCTCAAATTTAAATATGTATAGTCCTGCATAAAAGCTGCCTTAGCACAAGCATTTGATGCCAGGACATTTTTTACAATTTACCGAGCTGTTTTGTATAATTGCACACCCAGCTAACACAGCCATTTTCCACTTAACTGCGTAGACTCTGGGCTAGAGCGGAGGCACTGTTTATTTTAGCGGGACTTACAGTTGAAGCCATGTCAAGATTTCCATTAAGAACCTGTTTTCAGGACTTTATAATTTTGTGACAGTTATAATCACAGAGTGAATCCCAATTTCTCTCAAGAGTATCGCTCCTCATCACTTCCTAGAAGCAGGCTGATTGTCAGACCTAAAGTACATTCCAGTGTCAATGTGGATATCATTTCTATAGAGCTTGTAACTACTTTTATTTTTTTTCTAAATATTTATCTATTCATGTAAGAATTGGAGTACAGGCCAGACGTGTGTAGGGGTGAGAGGACTTACCAGAGACAGAGTGGGGAGCAGAACAGGCAGATGAACTGAAATATACTGCTGAGGGGAGCAGCGGGCGAGGCAGGAGAGGTCTGCTGCGCCATGTGGGTCACCTCTCTGGCCAGTGGCAGGGATCGAACTTGTGCTACAGTGACCGTGTTTTGCTTCATAGTGCATTCCTTAACCCACTGCGCCACCTGAGGAGGGCCCTGTAACTACTTTTAAAGTGGTGAGCAAACAACAAAGTCACATTTTTTTTTTTTAAAGATTTATTTATTTATGCACACAAGCACTGGGGTACAGGCCAGAGGTGTGGGGGGGTGAGAGGATTCACCACAGAGAGCAGGGA